>CM029621.1:10609403-11809403 GCA_017311315.1 Dendrocalamus latiflorus
TAGCACAACCACTAATTATAGCCCTAATTTTAACTTATGGTCAAGGGTGCCAAAATAAGGATCCCAAGCAGGGACGCAGGGTTGTATCGCAGGATAGTATCTTGAAAATCGTAATTACAAATGTCGTAAGGCCATTCTTATTTCTTCCTAATTAAGGTGGTGATCGGTTCGGCTGAAAGCCTCATGGCTTATGGCTGAAAACACTGTAGCTGGTTGAAAAAAGCACTGTAGCTGACAGAGGCTTATTTACCATAATTAAATTTAAAAAAATTAAAAATAGAAAAAACATATTAGCCCATCACGTATAATGTAAACAAATACGAGGAAAAAAAAGAACCGGTAAAAAAACTCAAAAAAAGGCCAAAAGTTCAGAAAAAGACAAAATTTATAAATAGTGTAAAAATAAGCTAAAGCCAGAAGCTGAAGCCATATTGATACCACATGATTTATTTTAGAGTAAAGTCCATTACCGGTCCTTAAACTTTTTATACTGTGTCATTCCGGTCCATAAACTTTTAAAGTATGTCATCCCGGTCCTTAAACTTTCAAAGTGTGGCAATATCCTATGTAGTTGTAGCTGTGAACTTTTTATGCTGTGTCATCCCGGTCCATAGACTTTCAAAAGAAATTGTCACACTTTGAAAGTTTAAGGACCGGGATAACATACTTTAAAAGTTTATGGACCGGGATGACACAGCATAAAAAGTTTAAGGACCGGTAATGGACTTTACTCTTTATTTTAAAAGGACACATGCTAGCTACCACGCATAATTATAGATGGAGATTGTTGATAACCTTGACACAAGACCTGTGCAAAAGTGTTGCGATGGAGATGCGGCGCTTTGAAAAGCTTGAAGTTGCAGCAGCCGGTGGCTGGCCTGGTTAGATCCGCGAAGTACAGACTACAGAGGTAGGTTGGTGCCGCGCAGTTTTATCGGCCGTCGAGCAGCGAGTACGAGACGCTAGCTGACGCGGACTGAGCTTTCCTTCCTGCCTGCGCCTTTTTTTTGGTAGGAACTCTGCAATCCTGCACCGTTTCCTCTCATTGTTCTCCAGTTCGGCGAGATGCCCATGCATCCCACTGTTTGAGAGGCCAGTAAGTACGAGTGAAAAGTAAATCTCCCCTGGTGTGGTACGTACTTGTCGCAGCGAGCGGCAGATCCTTGCACTGGGAGAAACAGAGCTTTGCTTACTGAAAATGAAAGCTGACTGTTAACTGGAATTTAGAAGTTATTTAACTTAAATCTGAAGTTTCAGGTTTGAACCAGTCAAGGTTCTGTTGGATATGCTAATAGACTATTCCTGTTATTAGTGACAGCCGCAACAGTTGAGATGATGTTAAGAGAGTGAGGGAGGGACTGAAATATGGTTGTCAGCTCGGCAAAACAGTGAAATATGAGTAGGCTGATAAGTGAGCTGTAAGTATTCATACAGCCAGCTGAAGGCTGTATTATAAGACTTGCTCTAAGAGAGTGAGGGAGAGACTGAAATATGGTTGTCAGCTCGGCAAAACAGTGACACCTTAGCAGTGTACACAGGTGTAAATGGATTAGTACAATACTAGCGGTTAAGGGGTTGTAACGGTCTGTTCATATTAAATTTTACTGATGGCTTTTAGTTATAGTTGATAAATAGTAACGGTTGATAAATAGTAGTGTATTATATAAAAAAGACGGTGCAACAAAATATACTACGACATTCAGATCGCTATGCGACTTACAAAATTATGATATAATAAAAATATAAAATACGTTACAATATGTAAAATCGAAAAATAGTGGCTGATAAATAGTAGCGAGTGATAGAAATAACATATAGAAACTGAGGTGTTCATATTAACTTTTGCTAAAAACAAAAATCAATATGAACATACCCTAAGTTTAGACCTAAACATATCAACTGGACTACTAGATCCTAAGTTTAGGACCTAAATATATCAACTGACCTACTAGACCTTAACAAGGACGAAACCCCAAGACTTAAAACACTACTCCAATAGTCCATTTTATTTTCACATATACTACAATAGTAGTACATTAAATACTTTATAGACAGAGTATATCAGAGTGGTTGAATTGGCTTTAAGCTGGTTCAAACAGTTTGCGCAAAAGACTACAAATAACATAGACAAAGGATGCGTTTTTTTGCTGTGACAGATAGCTTTTGGTCTTAGCATGAATGCTTGTACGAACGAACCGAATACCAATAAGCCATTTCGAAAAGATTGTCTCCGTAAATCGCTTTAAAATGGTTGTCCATTAAACTGCCTCGTTTGTTTGTTCAGGTAAATCATAAGTCATAAACTGGAAAAAGTGAACAAAAGACAAGCAAATAATTTTTTAGTGTAGTAGTTTATAATTTATACTCCCTCCGTCTAAATTTATGTCATTTTTTAATAACATTGTCCATAAATATAGGGCATATTTCATGTTCAAATGTAAAATTAGTGTGATATTCTCTTTATACATTTAATAAATATGCAGTTTTATTTGCTATTCTCTATATACATGTATTGAATATAATGTTTAGAGATAATCTAACCATTTTTATCATCTCTTTAGTCTATGTGCTAAGAAAAAAATACACTTTATAAAATTGGACGGATGGATTACTACACTGCCAATCAGCTAGTGAGCCGATGAAAAGAAAGGGAGAGAGATGGATACACGAAAGACATAAGGTTTGTTCGATTCATAGTCTAAGAGTTCCACAGTTTGCCATAATATTTTTGCTAAACTCGTCTAATCTTAGTTTATCAAAATCTTTGCCACACTTTAACTAGCAAATATAATTTTGCCATGCTTTTTAGGGTCACTGACACGTGGAACCCAGTTAATAGAAAAAATCTTAACATAAGTATAGTTATGAATCAAACGAATATATCACAGTCAAACTTGCTTAACTTGTAGTATGTCAAAGTATTGCAGGATTAGGCTGCAAACAAAACGCCCCCGTAAGCCGTCTGCCTGTACAGCCGCGGAGCGGTGGCCGCTAGAATCCACACAAGCTTCAGGTGAGCTGTCCGGTGGCCGCCTCCCCCTTTTCTACCTCTGAGGCCTGCCCGATTTCCAATTTCGATGAGCCAAAGCAGACGAGGAGGGAGAGAGAGAAAAATGGAGGAATAAAAACGAAAGAGATAAAGTAGGAGGAGAATCCCAATTCCCAAAGTACTACACACGAGAGAGAGAGAGAGAGAGAGAGAGGAGAGAGCAGCAGTGCAGCACACTACAAGAGAGAGGAGAGAGGGGGAGGGAGGGCAGAGGCAGAGGCTGCAGCAAAGGCAGAAGCATTCGAAGCGGCAGTTGGAAGTTGTAACCAAGTGGCAGCAGTAGATAGAGCCATCTATCTGTACAGGTATAAATCACATCGGTGTATAGGGGGAGAGAGGGGGCAGAAGGAGTCTGTTGGGGAATGGGATTTCTTGGGTGGGGGGTGATGGGGAGGAGCTGATTGGGTTCCAGGGCGCGATCTTTGAGAGGAGATTTGGGGTCTGTGATCTCCCATGGGTTCGATTTAGGTGCGTTTCTTGTGATTATTTCTTCCTTCTTTGCGTCTTGTTTTGGTCGGCTTGGATTCGTGCTATCTGAGTTGTCGTGGGGGTGAAAGATTTGGTTTTTGGGGAAGGATTTGGGGAGATCGATTGGGTTCTCGGTGGAAGATTCGATTTTTATGCCTTGTTTTATTCACGCGGTCTCCTCAGATCTGAAATGCTCCCCCTGATTCTTAATCCGGTTGTTCTTGTCGATTTCATCCTCGCTTACTTTATTTTCCTGTAAATTTCATTGCTGCAGATCACAGCAAGGAGATTGGCAAGCAAGCCGAGATTTTTTCTTTTTGGATCAATCTCAGAAGAGCAGGAGGGAACAAAGCAGCAAGAAAATAAATTGGGAACAAGGGATAGAAGGCATGATGCTGGAAGGCAAATCCTGCCTCGTCTCGCGCTCCCTGCCGAGCTCCTGCGAGCCGGAGTCCGAGTGGGCGTACCTCGCGCACGAGGTCCTCAGCGGCAAGCGCCCGGCACCGGAAGATGTCGAAGTTGAAGACCTGGACGAGGTTGACGGCGGCGGCGGCAAGCGCAGCAAGCCGCCGTCTCCACAGCCGCACACACCGGACATCTTTGAGAGCCACGGCTCCAGCCGCCATGCCTCCTCCGGTGGTGGAGAGGAGCATGGCAACGGGAGCAACCTCATTAGTGCAATTGGTCGCGACCTGACCATCAATTGCCTCCTCCGGCTGTCCCGGTCGGACTACGGCTCGGTGGCCTCCCTGAGCCGGGACTTCCGCTCCTTGGTGCGCAACGGGGAGATCTACCGCCTGCGACGGCAGAATGGGGTGGCGGAACATTGGATCTACTTCTCTTGCAATGTTCTAGAGTGGGACGCATATGACCCATACCGTGGGCGCTGGATCCAAGTGCCCAAGATGCCACCGGATGAATGCTTCATGTGCTCTGACAAGGAGTCTCTCGCTGTGGGCACTGAGCTGCTCGTGTTTGGGATGGCACACATTGTGTTCAGATATAGCATCCTAACCAATTCATGGACGCGGGCTGATCCAATGAACTCACCGCGGTGCCTGTTTGGGTCAACGAGTGTTGGGGCAAAGGCATATGTTGCAGGGGGCACTGATTCTTCTGGCAGGATATTGAGCTCCGCAGAGATGTATGATTCTGAGGCGCATACTTGGACGCCCCTTCCTAGCATGAATAGGGCTAGGAAGATGTGTTCTGGGGTGTTCATGGACGGCAAGTTCTATGTGATAGGTGGTGTGGCCAGCAACAACAAGGTATTGACATGCGGTGAGGAATACGACTTGAAGCGGCGGTCTTGGAGGGTGATCGAGAACATGTCTGAGGGCCTCAATGGAGTGACTGGTGCTCCTCCGCTTATTGCGGTTGTCAACAATGAGCTTTATGCTGCTGAATACAGTGAGAAGGATGTAAAGAAGTATGACAAGCAGAACAATAAGTGGAACACTCTTGGAAAATTGCCTGAACGGTCTGTGTCGATGAATGGGTGGGGCCTTGCTTTCCGAGCATGTGGTGACCGGTTGATCGTCATCGGAGGCCCAAGGACTTCTATTGGTGGTATGATTGAGCTCAATTCATGGATCCCAGATGAGCGACAGCCTCTGTGGAATTTGATTGCCAGACGGCCATCCGGGAACTTCGTGTATAATTGCGCCGTGATGGGTTGCTGAGTCCACTGAATAAAGATCGAATGCAGTGGATATTTATGAAGGATAGTATGCACAAAGGCAACCTGTTCATTTGCTTCAGCCGTGATTCTTCGTAGCGAATTCTGCCTTCTGCCCAGCTTCAGACCTTAACTGGACATCTGCTGAGCGGCAGCAGTCTCATGTAACCCTTGAGTTCTAATACTTGTGTTTTCCTCGCTAATCCATTTCTACACTTGCATTTGGATCAACCGCTCGTGATTTCAAAGATACGAGACTATGCAAAACAGTGTTATATTAATAATCTAGAAACAACTTTCAGAAGGCTTTTCACTATTGATGAACAACCTGTTAAGCAATACTTGATTCATCTCTGGCTGCAACAAACACATGATCATCAATTATGAATATTGTGCCTTTTACTCACTGGTATAATTGTTTTATCCGTCTTACTTGCTTCATGGTATGCCTGTCTTTCTTGAATTGTGTTATGAGCTTCTGAGTTGGTAATGATATGTTTGTTTTGCTGGTTGTGAAGTTTTATGATTTATATGCTAGATGCTTGTGCTGACCTTGCTTGGTACTGTTCTAGTTTTATTTGTCGATGGTCACTTCATTGATTTGTTTGATTCAATTAGTTTTTGCTGTTCATATTTGCTTGAACTGATATTTGAATTAGTCAATTGAGTAGAGTGTGAATGCTTTTCTTTTTGATGGAGTAAGCAAATTAGCATTACTTATTCAAAATTGGAATTTGAACAGACAAGAAACCAAACGTTACCTTTTGCATTGGCCCTTTGTGGACAGTTTCCTGGAATTCATGGTTCTAGTGTCTGCCCTTCTATTGTGGGCGTTGTTGTCTGGCGTTACTTCCTCTCATAAGTTTGTGTATCATTGAATGATCCCTGAAAAGGTGAAACTCTGCAGCTGATTAATTTTGCATGTCCCTTTTTAGTTATTTCACCAATTAGATATCGTTCTCTATTAGTATGCTGCAATAAGTGAATACGAGGGTTTCATTAGAAATTTCCTGAGGTGAAGAAAAGAGCAATTTACAGCTGCTATTTATTATAATCTTTTGAGTGGGTTTATCCGCATGGTCGATATGTTACAACAGTATTTGGAATCACGAGATTATACAAGCTTCTTTGGGGTAGTAACTCTTGGTAATTCTGTAACATCTCACATTGCACCTGGGAAAAAAACTGAATGGTGCGTTATAAATTCAAATGGTAGCGCTTGCTTTATAAAAGTTGCTCGCGTTACCTGTCAATGTTAGCCTTAAATAAATATGTGTTAAGACATTCGGAGATCTTGCCATTTGGAGCAAGAACAGGGTTGAGGAAAGAGGCACTGTCCCATCACAGCACTTGGCTAGTTTACAGCCAAAACAACAATACCATTTGAATAAGATATTTTTGTTTGGAAAAAGTCTATATAATACCCCGAACTTTGTTCGAAAGTCTGTCCAGCACTCGGAACTATGAAACCGGACATTTGAGACCCCAATCTTTGCAATCTAGTTCAAATAACATCCTGACTCGATTTTGGATGGTGCTATTGCTCGCATTGCGCGATGAGTGGACGGTTTTACCATGTAAGATGACTAGTTGGTCAGGTTCAAGTGAATGACAAATGGGGCCCACATGGCCTTCTCCCTCTAATCAAAATAGAGAGGTAGAGAACTACAGGGGCGGTTGGCATGGAAGCATGGTTGAGAGCTCGGTTAGAGAGCTCTTGTGGACCCTACATATCATTGACCTAATTTAGCTAGCATGTCATTCTACGTGGTAAAACCGCTCACTCATTACACCACACGGATAATACCACCATGCGAAACCGGGTTAGTGTGTTATTTGAACCAGATTGCAAAGTTCGAGAGGTCAAATGTCTGATTTCATAGTTCAGGTGCTAGACGGATTTTCGAGCAAAGTTTAAGTTATTATATGGACTTGTACCTTTCTGTTTTAATGCCGCTGGAAGTAAAAGGTGCCCTTTTAGTTACCTTAACAGTACGGGGTCAGAGGTAACTTTGTAGAAACTTTAGTCACATTTGTCGCAAATAATTCGTCAGGGATGGCCTGGAATCTGGGGTTTATGAAACATAAGCTGTATGGAGCAGGAAGTGAAGGGAAATGACTTATTTGGTCGAGTTATATAGCTCATGCGTATTGGATGGAAGAAGTAGAATCATGCTTTTATTCCAGAGTTGTGTTTTGTCGCATTATTTTCAAATTTGAATAGCATACTTGGTGCTGTTATTTACATAAACAGCAGAGATCATTTTGCATGACCGTATCTTAATTGAGTTTGGTATATTGTATAATGTAGCTTGCTGTCAGTGTTAATCTCTATTAGTTGTAGAAATATGGTTGCGAGAGCTTCTTTTACAAATTAGAATTACTTGTGACCTGTTTGTGTTGACCCTGTTCGTGACGTCCTATTTGTTTTGATTTTATAGTCCAATTTGCTAAAAGAAAGCAAACTAATTTTCAGTGTAGTTACATTTTAAGAGGTAAATTTACAGATATTTGTGAATCTTGCTTCTTGATGAGAAATGCTGGTCCCTTGTGTGCATGTGTGCCTTGTAAGGCAGAGAACTGCATGCTGAAATCTGAGCTGGCAGTTTCTGATTCTTGACTAGTGTGCTTACATTTCTATGGGTTATCAGGTCAACAAAGCCTTGTTCAGTCTGGTAGAATCCGATATTGCTCTATCCATGACAAGTAACCCAACTTGATAGAACTCTTCATGATCTGTAGCTGAATATTGCTGACTTATTCTTGATACAGAACGAGGAATGACTTCACAGAGGATCGATGAAAATGTGTAGACTGCATGCGTACCTGAAATTTGCTCTGGTACGTTGCGTGAAGCTTTGTTCTTTTGACTCTGGAGGCCTATCTATTCCACAGGATGCCCAATCTGGCGCCTTGTTTTCGCTGTGGCGATGCGGTCGTGGTACTTCACAGCACGGCTGCCTTACCTTTTCTCTGTTTGCGAAATATTCCACGGAGTGCATTGCGTTCGGAACAGGATCGCAATAATTTGATAGCAGCCGCTGTTGTACTATTCTGGCATCGAGTTCTGTCGTACGGTTACTGCAACTGCAAGATTGCATGCTTCACTTGCGGCATAGCAATTTCTTTTTTTCCTTTTTGGTTCGGTTCGGTTCGGTTGTTTGGATGGGCATGCTCTTCTCATTCGGTTTTGCAGGTTATTTGTTGCGCTCAACCACTATCTTTAGTTTCTTGTCCTATTGTATTTAGATCTTTCGTTCGAGAGTTCAAAATTTGCCCTCTCTTTTACATTCCTGTTTGATCTGTGCTCTGAAACGTCTGAGCAGGTCGAAAATTTCAAATTTGTGAGGTATTTTGTTGCCACGCTTACGAGTTATGACCAAGAAGGAATAACGTTAAAGCTAATTTGCCGGTGTCCCTCTAGAATCTTGCCTCACCGAATAATTTGTCCATTTTACACACCGTATAATCTGCACTTCTGCAGCTGGGGATGAGAGCATTCCATTGGAGATGCCCATCCTTTATTCGCAATCATGCATTAGGCCCCATCTTTCACCTCTTCTCACCCTATTTATCCTTGAGGAGTGCTAAAAACACCGGATATTTTTTTCCCACTGAAAAGTCCTTCATTTTCCTCGTCTCCTCTTCCCCTTCCTTTCTGCATGGACGGCAACGCCACTACGCAATGGGAGGCCAGAAGAATCATTGCGTGTGCGCTCCTGGAGATGCGTTCCCGCAAGTTGCAAGAAAGTTTCCCCTTTTTATTTATTTCCCCATCTGTTTTCTTCCTTCCCCGCCCACCACCACCAGTCCTCCTGCCGGTCGTCGCCGTCGCGGCTCGCCGTTCCCACTGCAATAGTGACGTCGTGTCGGCGGCGCCGGCACTACGCTCCTGGCGTTGGGCCGGCCTCGTGGCTTCAAACCATTGACCGTTCAAGTCTACGTTTCACGGCTGGTGTTACGCGCACAGCCGAAAGTGCGTGCTACATACACCTGCGCTCATTGCCTCGGTATGCGCAGTTCGTATTCGACTTGTCTTCCAAGTGAACGCTTGTTCCTTCCGTGGTTTCGGCTGCTGCTGATTAGGGATGGCTGTGCGCTCTCCGGATTAGGCCCGGACATCAATGGGCTTCTCAAGCCTTGTATTCAGGCCCAGGTCTGTGCTATCTGAGTCCCATTCCATCCTGCCGTCTCCGACTCTCCGTAGGCTCTGGTTGCAACGTGGGGACTTTTTTCCGATTTCAGTAGAAATCAAACTGTTTCTTGTAAAATTCATGGGTTCTAAATATGTTCTCACTGCAGGTACGATTTCAGTAGAAATTAAACTGTTTCTTGTAAAATTCATGGTTTCTAAATATGTTCTCACTGCATGCCTGCCTCGGCAAGACGGGCAGGCGTAATACAGCTTCCACGTTTGTGTGAGAGAAAAAAAAAAGACAGAGGAAAAACTCGTGTGATTTTCGGAATTCTGGCAGGCGCTAGTTATCCGGATTCCTGGGACTGGGACGGGCTGCAGCTACCACGTACACTCGTACAGAAAGGCTATGCTATGGCGACGTTGGTTTGTCCTGGGGTTCCTTGTTGATTCCCGAGGAGGCCGACAACAACAACTGTGAAGCAGGGGTACGAGTAACAATGTCTACACATGTGAGTGCAGACTGCAGAGCAGGGCAGAGGTGTGCGTGCGTGCCACTGCCTGCCTGGCTGTCCCGGCTCTTGTACCGGTAGCCCAGAAACCTAACACTGCGAGTGGGTTGGTGGTGGTTGGTGCTGGTGCCGTCGTTGTGCTTGTGCATGCATCTCCCCCTCTTGTGCTGTTAGGGGCTTCACCAAAATACTTCCATGGTTTCAATCGGACAGTGATGGAGGCAGAGGGCCTCATGAAAGTTTTTTCTCGTCGATCGGGAGTGTTTACCATCTCTGTTTCCGCGACGTAAGACGGGGTTAGCTTTCGATGGCCGTCCGATCACGGGATGGATGGCTCAGACGAATCAGTCCCGTGCTTGCACTCAGCCTACCGCGCATGGGTGCACTTGGTCTGGGTCTTCGGTTGACAATTACTGCATTGTTTTGTAGGCAGAAATGACGATCTTATGTTTGCCGTAAGAACAATTCTTCTTCTTCTTCTTCTTCTTCTTCTTCTTCTTCTTCTTCTTCTTCTTCTTCTTCTTCTGGAAAATGAAGGCGTTAACAATCAGAAAAGGAAAAGGGAGCTTAAGGTAGACAGGAGCACATGCGCTTGTACCTAGCATGCTTCGGGATCTCGCTCCAGGGAGGCATGAAACAGCCCACGCAAGACGGTTTGCTCTGCCGCTCCATCGGTGTATCCGATCCGGCAAGAATGTGGCAGATTGCCATCTTCACAATCCATGCTAGTGAAGAATGCTAGTCCCAACAGTACGAATTAACCATCCATCCTATCGGTACCAAACTGAACAAGGTAAAACGAAGTAAGTAAAAATCAACAGCCAAAAAATGCTATGCCATAACATATCGAATGAGAAATTTAGCAGAAAGTACGTTTTAAGATTCAGTGTTATTTTCTCATGTCTTGGAATGAGGCCTCTCTCTCTTCTCTTCTCTTCTCTTCTCTTCCCAGTTGATGAGATCATCAGGGAGATTCGCAGTATGCAGCATCCACATCCCAGCGCCGGCCGGGAATCCGCGCGCACAACTGCACAATCAGCGTCATCGATGGCCGATGAGCTCGCCCGCTCTCGATCCCCAGCGAACCACGCACCAATTCATCCTACAAACCTCCTCCTCGCCTTTTGGCGCTTGCTGCTCTGCGGTGCACAGGCCGCTGCATGTGGAAATGTCAGGACAGGAGCTGACAAGGGATTGACTTCCTACTCATGGATTCATGAAGTTGGGCTGGCCTTTAAATTTAGCCGTGCAATCACACTCAGCCCGGGAGAAGATTTGTCAGCAGCTAGCTCCGTATGCCTGTGGTTACTTGCTACCTGGTGAGGGATATGACACAAGCACTGTAGTTTGCAGCGGATTTACGGAGCCAGTGATAACTTTTCTTGTAGTAGGCTAGTAGCACCACATGTGCCACTGAAATGGCCATATATACTTGTGAGCACGACACATGCCATGTATGTATGATACTAGGTTGATTTGTCATGTCGGTCACAGATCTCCCTCACATGTCGTTGCAGGCATCTGCAAAGGCAATCAAGGGCTTTGTTTGTACCAAAGGGACTAGTGTATTACCCTACATATCAATATGAGATATTACTATGAAACGTCATCACCAAAATAAGAATAAACAGTAAAAGCAGCAATAGAGATCGCAAGAAAATTAAAACTTTAAGAGTACTTTATTAGAGAACAAATAGAAGCTGAAATAAATGTTTGAAATATAGAACCGGTCCACTTCTAACCAAATGAAGAATAAATAAAACGACATAAATAGTGGCAAGCCACGTTGCTAAAAACTCGAGTACTTCCACCCATATATGTTGCTATCACTCCACTGGCCTTTTACCTGAGAATAGAAAGAGCAAGCATGAGATTTAAAAATCTCAGTAAGTACCCAACAATGGTCGCAACACGGTGATTAAATGACAAGTAATGCAAGTAAGTAATTGACACATGTTAATTACAATGAAATTAGGTTATTGGAAACACTGATACCGATCAGAGATAGAGATAACAAGAACCGTGAAATTAAGGATAATCATTATTTAGCAAGTTATGGCAATAGCACCGGCAATTACTTTCTACATACCTGATTATACGAGAATAGCCAGTCGCAACACTGTCTTTGACTGTAAAACCATAGACGGGGTGTAATATCCTGAATAATGAAAGTGTACGGTCTCTCGTATATTATCAAGTGGGTGAAAATCTCCCCTATATGTGGGTAACTCTAGGGTAGATAATTGTTATATTATTAACATGTTATATAGTGTGAATTTAAGGGAACTAAGAGATGGCTAAGATAAAGTTATGAGAAGTGAAAGCATTTGTCAGGGTTGGAAATAGAAGGCCTAAAACCCGATAGGGCGATGTGAAATGATAATATGGTGATAGGGTAATTGTTACATTATAGATAGATTATATATTATGAATTTAAGGAAACTAAGAGTTTGCGAGGTTCAGGCTATGATAAGTGGCAGGATTTGTTGAGGCTGGAAATGGAAAGCATAACTCCCGATATGAGGGTGGTATGGAATGATAATAAGGTGGTAGAGATCTAGAAATTAATCTAAAATGGGTATTATAACATAGCTCACGCAAGGGTTATCATCCATCCAAGTTTTATTAGGTGACAAGTGATTACTAGTCAGATTAATAGGTATCACGTATATATAAATCTGTCATGGCCCACATACAACATCAAGCAGATAATGAATCATGGTATCAGGAACTAAAACATAGCAGCCCTAATGTAAAAAGAGTGCTAATAATATTAAACCTAAATTAAACATGTTCATATGTTACCCCCCATTAATGATTGAAGCATTACTTCTAAATAACTAATTAAAAGCATAAATTATAGAACATAATTAACTAAGTATTCTAATAAATCTAAGAGCATATGAAACAATATAAACAATATTAGAAGTCTATAACCGAACAAGTATTAGTAACATGATAACAATTAGGCAAGCATTGGTGATATGATAATAACCAAGTAAAGTTTAGTAATACGATAGTAGCTAGGTAACTTTGGTGATATGATATTAGCTAGTTAATTTTGGTGATATGATATTAACCAGTTACCTTTGGTGATACGATATTAGCCAGGTAACTTTAAGGTTATGATATTAGCCAGTTAACTTTAGTTATATGATATTAGCTAAGTAAGCATGAGTGATATGATAATTGTACCCAATGACAATGTGATAAGTAATCTGGAAACATGTGATATGCGAAACGGAAAGGTCACGGTCGTGAGGACTTGCCTTGAGCACGTTTGGCGGACCCGCTGCACGAGGGACCAGAGGTGCACAACTGCCTAAACGTTCCTTCAAAGGCTGCGTGCAAACCTACAAGATGGAACGGAGGCAGATCAGATCAAAGCTAAGATAAACTTGTGGACAAACAGACAGAAGTGCAATCGGCCGAAAGAAAACGTGTTTGCCAGATTTCACCATGCGAATCGTCATTCGGCCAAGCGAACCATGTTCACCTAAATGAACGGTGTCTCGCTACATGAATCAGCACAACTCCCATGCAAATCTACATTCGGCCATGCTCTTGCTAGCCCGATTACTCCGACCAACACCGCCACCTGCCCGGCCACCTGCATAGCTGCACCACTCGACCGTGCGACCAAACCGGTTCCCGCCGACTGCCGCTGCTCGCTGCCTCGGTGGGCCGCTACCGCCACTTCCTGCGCGCCAAGCCGCCGCCCGTGCCACACACCATGCGCCAAGCCGCCGCTACCTCCGTACTGTTTGGGGGCCTCCATGACTGCTGCCACCTCCGCGCGACTCGGCTGCCCGCACCAAGCGTCACCATGCCACTGCCTGCGCTCGCTTGCGCACCACCCTCGGCCAGCCACGACGTCACTGTTTTTAGAAGCCGCATCAAACAGGCCCAAACTTTGATGGCTCATCGTCACGTATTTGCAGTGGCCAGTGGCGTAGCCGAGACATGAGTTACAGTTTTCATGTGCAAATGTCTTTGAATTGAGCAGAACAATAGCAAATACCAACCCGGATTCGATCCCCGGGGTGGCAAGGTGGGGAACTGTAACGCCCCCAATTTCTGGGAACAGGGACGTCGTACGGCCTGCAACAGCCCAGGAGTTCTGTTGCGGTTTAACAGTGTATCATGCCTGCTTATAAGCCATTTAAAAAGAGTTAATTGGATTAAAGTAAGACCTAATGGCCAGCTTTAACGACAATAAGGGCATCCAAGCCCAAAACTCAACTTACATGCAGAAGAGCCGAAGAAAACTCCACAGGAACGCTTGAGTGCGGTCGTAACCCTAATGCGAAATCTTGAATTGCTTCCTTTTTCTTCTGGTATCTGTTGGGGGAAAATTAGGCAAGCCTGAGTACTCCCACCCCGTACTCAGCAAATCACATGTGGAAATACTATATAACTAATTGCCAGGGTTCTCGGGTGGAGGGTGTATAGTGGTTTTATTATGAGGTGGATGCAGTTTTATTTGCAAACAATTAAAAGTAAAACATTTTCTTCTTAAGATCAGGGGTTTTCTGTTATCAGATAAAATCTCATCATTACTCAATTTAACAACATCAGAAACACTACTTATGCCTTGTTTTTGGAATCACCCAATTAACACAGCTTCATTAACCGGAAGCACGGCGTATTCGAATACCATTTATTTCACTCTGCAGAGCTGCCCTGCTTTACCCACAAGATTTCTTTAACCCACGTCTGGCATTAAGAAAACATGGCTTTTCGCTGCTCAATTCTTTATGTAGCCTCTACCTAGTAGACTTCCTCAATAAGCCCAGGCCACTTCTGACTTACACCAGTAAGCTCAAAATACCTCTGACTTATCTCAGCCTACTATTGTGCGGCTCACATAACACATGATCGAGGTTCAGATCGATCGGTCAGATTGTTCACATAACATAACCAACTTCCATAGGCCCTACTCAGCCCCTTCCGTATGGACTCGCACGGTGCCTCCAGACTGCGTCTGTAGAGGTTCAATCGAACTTGAGCAGCTACTAGACCAGGGTTGACGTATCAACACTTGTGGTTGGGCGATTTCTGTGTCTTTTACTTGGCACAAGGTTCTTGCCCTTATACTTTTCCTGAGGTCCGCAGCCTCAGGCTCAGGGTAAGGCGGTGGACGAAGTCCTACACGGACCTCCACACCATTTTTACCCTAACTTACACACCAGCATCACCGGCCTAGGGTACGGTGTCCCATACCACCCTACCCTCTCCGGGTTTTTCAATTCTATTAGCCCACGGCCCACACCTTAGTAGTGTGACATGTTGAAGGGTACAGCAGTGGGCGAAACCGCCGCACGGTTTCGCGCAGCACCTTTACCCCACACTGCCCACCAGCATTTCCGGTCTAGGGCACGGCATCCCATACCACCCTACCCTAGATCCGGGTTTTTCAAACCTACCGGCCAACGGCCAGAGTCACTTAGTAGTGCATCATACTGCATGAAATGATCTTGTATACATTTATATCATATGTAATTCTTACTAAGGTTGTCAAGGTGAATATGGCCATCAAGGTAAACAGGGCTATTTATCAGTGGTAGGATTATCTAGATAGCATGCCATTCTAAATCTTTGTTTTAAGCAATTATTAGTTCGCAACTATTCATAATGAAAATACATTAAATAAATAATGTAATTTAATGGGATTCAATATGATCAAAAACATGTGACTTGCCTTGCGGGCTTATGATTTTGACAATTTCGTATTCTTCAACTTCTGGGTCTTGATCTTGATCTGAAGCTTCGTATTCTTGAATCAGCTGATCCTCGACGTCACGTGCTAGCGTAAAAATAAAGAAAATCAATTTAATTCCACGCTCGACGAAAAATGAGCTAGGAATAAGGAAATGGAAATAACCAAATAAATTCACCAAAACTCAAATAAGATAGGTTTGGAATTTTTGGAGGCTTGGTATGAATATTTGGAGCTAAGAAATGGGTTGGTGGGCTCGAAACGGATCCGGGGAGTACAAACATCAATTTTTGGACTTTGGGTCAGTTACTGTTCATTGGGCTCGGTGTACTGTTCATCGGGTTCGGGCGAGACGGTTCGACACAGCCAACTCAACCTGACCCGGTCGGACGCGCCTGGTGCGGGCAAGCGGGTTCGACCCAGCCGAGTTCGGCTGGTCCGGTCGGATGAACAGTGCGGGCGCACTGTTCATCTTCTCCATTCGGCCCGCGCGCGCACGGAGGAAACAGAGGACGGCGGCGGGAGCTGGCGACGGCGGTCCGGTGGCTTGCGACGGGAACAAAGACCATGGTCGGGTATATTGAGGTCTGGGGAACCCGTTTTTGGGGTCGATGGCGGCCGGGGAAGCGGCGTTCGCCGGTGGCTAGCTCTTCCTCTTTTGTAGCTCTTTGGAAACTGCGGTCACCAGGGGACTTCCTAGGGCAATTGGACCAGTGTTTGAGCATCACTAGGGTTTTTTTAAGGTCATGGGGAGGTTGGCTTAAGCTCGGGGGACTCGGATTGGGCCGGCCACGGTGAGGTGCCATGACCGGGCGGAGGAGCTCGGAGGTAGGAAAGTAGAGGGCTCGGGGGCTCAAGGCAATGCTTGGGGAAGGCTCCTAGGAGCTCAGGAGTGCTACTGGAGAGAAGGATTGGACTCTCATTGGCCGGAGTACAAGAATTGAAAGTTAGGGCACCGTAGGGATTTTCGGCCATTACCGGCATGGAAGAGACCAGGAGCTAATTCGGCGGGCAGGGAGTTTCGCAGGGAGGTAGGAGAGAGGTTAGAGGAGTCTCTGGCTTTCACATGCGCCTAGAGAGGGGTCGGCGCCAGGAGGACCATGGCGGCGGTGACTCACGGGGTGAGAGGCGTCGGGAAGGGCAGCTGGCGGGGAAGGGCTCCGAAGGGCGAGGTGGCGAGTTGGCAGGGGTGCGCTGGCGTGGGGGAAAGCGCGAGAACGGCCCCGCGGTGGCGAAGAAAAGAGCAGGCGGCGGGGTAGTTTCGGGGGATGAACAGTGCCGCGCAAAAACAGGTGGAGAGGAGGAGATTTGCTTTAAGATTAGTGCGTGATTTGCTTAGTAATTGGTGAGGATTAGGCTCTAGTTTGAGAATTTGCAAAAGTTTTTGAAAATTCAATTGTTTTTCAAATTTATGAAAATTTTGGGGGATGTTACAGGAACCGCCTGTTCCAGAGAGAAAGACAGAGCAAATACCTGCATGGTCATATGTCTGCTGTTCTTCGGCGTCAAGGTCGGGTGGCCGGCTGGCTGCCCATGCAGCCCCATGGGTAGATCGACCCTTACGTGTTTGGGTTCTTAATTTTGAAAGTGTTCTCATTTAACACATCCCCAGTCATTGTCACCGCCGTAGCTTAATTGAGAAAAGGTGAAGAAAAACAAGTAACGACTCTGGATCATCAGATCTGATTGTTAAGTCCGAAAATGCAGGAAATTGACAGGATTCTTCTATGCCAGAGTACATGTATGTGAGTCCATGGGTGTCATCTTCCTAGCAAGCTAGCTAGTTGTAAAGATCGTGTACATGCTAGAGATTAAGGACCTCACCGCCTCAAACGGGGTGATCCCCAGAGGATCACAACACATCAAGGCTTGTCAGTCCCCCGCCACACAGGAGGCAGTGAGGCATCCTAGTAGCTTCTCCCCTAAATCTAAGAGAGATCTATAAGCGTCGTGATAAGTCGACCTTTGAGCAGTAGTACTACTACCTGGCCCTTTGGTCCTTGCGTGTGGCTGTCCAAAGTCAACATTGGATAGGGTGGGTTTTTCGGCCACAACTTATAACTTATGACTATAGTTAATGGTCATATCTTTAGCACGAGAACTTATACGAACAAGCCGAATACCAATAAATTAATAAGTTGTTTGAAAAAAACTGACCTGATAAGATGTTTTAAAAATACGGTGAAGAATCTTTCCTACTTGTTTATTTAAGGAAAGCTATAAACTTAAAAAGGGAATTGTACTTAAAAATCCTACACTGCTTTCATATTGCACTATAGTGAAATTTGCAATCAATTTTTTAGTACTATGAGTTGAGAAGAAGAAGGATATATATATATATATATATATATATATATATATATATATATATATATATATATATATATATATATATATATATATATATATATATATATAGAGAGAGAGAGAGAGAGAGAGAGGACGATGAAATGGGGCACCAAGGTTCTAGACATTAAGCCTCTTTGCCTTTGGATTGCTTTTAGATATGTACAAGTGCGATGATATATAATATATCAAGCAAATCCGTTAACATTCATTAGTTCGAAAAAGGATCGATTTGGAAAAAAGTCATTGATTTATCATGTTGAATCAATCATGGATGAAAAGTCTTAATCATGGATGGAAAGCCTCAATTACGGAGGCTAGGCACCATGGTGCTCCTATTTATATACATATAAAAGCCTATGTTATATAGCCTGAGTACTATGTTAACATTGTCTTATGAGAACAAATGCTCTTGCCTTTTGTTAAAAAACCCTAGATATTGCTGTGACCAGCCACCCGGCTTCGAAACCTGTGGTGCCCATTTTTTAGAGGTACTATTCATATGAGTAGTACTATTAGATACTGTTCATGTGAATAGTACTCCTGAGTATATGCGCACGTGGGTGCTTCCGATGGTTAAAGCGCGTGCCCGTGCTTCGGAGACTCTTAGGTTTTCATCTCACTTTAAGCGTGTGTATTAAATATATCCACATAGACATATATATGATATCATATATGTGCGCGAGTATATCTAGTTGTACTAAAAAAGAGGTTACCAGTTACCACTGGCACATCTCATCGGGCCATGTGGGTGTACTCTGAGCCCATGGGCCTGGCCAGGGCAGCCAGGGCCAACTTTTCAAAGTCGGGCTGAAGGGGCAGTGGGCCCATCACCCCTTCCCCCCCCCCCCCCCCCCCCCCTATTAATATACGCCCATCTCTTTCCAAGCCACCACTCGCTACTTCTACGGCGTTAGCTGCTTGCTCTCTCGCGCGCGGTCACACACACGCTCTCCCCTCGCTAGGTTTAAAGCTTCAAATCCTCTCTTTTTCCAAGCCCCTTTCACCTTTTTCTCCATCTCGTCGTGCTCTCCCTGTGCACACTTGCTCTAGCTTGATCACTTGCTCATAAAACGTACACAAGCGAGCGAGCGTGAGAGAGAGAGAGAGAGAGAGGCGGTGGCGAGAAGAGACAAGTGCTAGCTTTCTGCTCCGAGAGCCGCCGCCGGAGAGAGATGTCGAGCCGCCGAGGCAGGATCACCGACGACGAGATCAACGAGCTCATCTCCAAGCTGCAGGCCCTCCTCCCGGAGTCCTCCCGCCGCCGCGCCGCGAGCGGGGTACGTACGTACGCGTGCGTACGAATGCACATTAATCCCGTTAGTTCCGTGTGTGTGTGTGCAGCAGGGTGCACTGTCACTGACAGGCCGGCTGCGTCGACTGTACACAACTAGCTCCGTTTCGTCAATGCAGCAAAGTCTGACAAGGATTCCGTTTGCCTATTCTTGACTGACGTGAATTAATGGTGCTGTTGCAGTCGTCGGCATCGAAGCTGCTGAAGGAGACGTGCAGCTACATCAAGAGCCTGCACCAGGAGGTCGACGACCTCTCCGACCGGCTGTCGGAGCTCATGTCGACCATGGACAACAACAGCCCCCAGGCCGAGATCATCCGGAGCCTCCTCCGGTGATCCTACGATAATATATATATATATATATATATATATATATATATATATATATATATATATATATAAAGAGAGAGAGAGAGAGAGAGAGAGAGAGAGAGAGAGAGAGAGGGAGACGAGAAGACAAGACAGGAGAAGGTGACGAGAAGACATGGCATTCTGCTGCTGGCTACTGATATGTGTTTGTCCCTTTTCTTTCTTTCTTCGGTCTCCTGATATGTGTTTGTTTGTGAGGTAATCGAAGGCCCTCATTTAGGAGAGAAGGCCTAGCTTGCGGTATATATATATCTGGTATATGTATGCACCAAGGTTAATATAGATCGATATATATGAACTTCTATTAGCTGAGGTACTTACCAGCTTGTAGACGTACATGTTGTAGCTGCTCAAAGCTTCAGATGTATCCCTAGAGGTGTTGTTTTGTAGATTGCTTGCTTTGTCTTGGTCTTTCCAAATGGACAAGCTTAACGACAACCACTTCGGACAAGTACTACTACTTTGTATCTATTTTACGATGTTCCCCCTGTTCTATTTTATCTCACAGTTTATTCAAGAACTTACAATTATGCACGATATATAATGGTAAAACCGATACGTTAAGGCTTGGGCAACGTGCAATAAAAAATGAGGGCCCCCCATGCGTGCGTACGTGCGGCATATAACGTGGAAATAGTTCGAGTTCTTCGATGCCACCAAGAGCAGATGTAAGCGAGCGGGATCGAATTAAGGAGATGACGTAGGAACCAAGGTGGCCATAGCGTTTGGTAAATGGTATCTTAAATATTTCCTTAGAATTCACCAATTATTCATTTCAATAATTACAAAACTATAAAAATTAAGATAGAAAACCAACACAAACCTCAACAAATCAAGAAATTAAAAATTTGAGAAATGAACAGTAATTTCGTTAGTACCGCTACAATACTATATCATTATCACTTGCTACAGTAAAAAAGTACATTGGCTGCTACAATGATTTCACGAACGAAAAATCTACGTAACTTTTGATCTATAAATTCATATGACATAAAAATTTACAGGGATCTTTTCTAAGATATCAGAAACTTATTCCAATAAACGACCGTGAAAATCATTACCAAAGTTGAAACCTTTTTTAGTTTGAAGACAGATCGCATAAAAACCGATCAAAAACCAAAATCGATGATTAAAACTTGCTCATGGGCAGATGATAGCCAATATGGCTTTGGATATATTCTCACATGTCACAGCAAGCAATAACATTGAAGCAATCACTCCAAAAACTCTCAGATCAAGAAAATCACTTGGAAGATCAGAAAGTGCAAAAACCGAGTTTCTTGATGAACTTACTACCAAAGTGTCTAAATCGGTGAAGATTGATTTTCAGATATTATCTCTATCTCTTATAGTCCTTGGTATAGCAAGAACAAGAAAGGATGAGAGAAGGGGAAAAACCAACTAAATCAAGAGCAAATCAATCAAGACAAGAGATAACCATGGAGATGATCAAAAAATAATTCTATTGCTGCTTGAGAAAAAAGTTTTACAGCCACTCAACCTTGAAGGACAGAGAGCACACCAAGCACTCAACTCTCAAACCGTAACCCTAAACAAGAGAGCTACATTGGATGATTTTCCATAAGTTTCCATCCTAACCCCTTAAATAGATGGGCTAGCTAGCCACATCTAACTCTTAGTATGTACTATCCACTTAGTATTAATGGAGAAAATTCGATAACCCCACACATGGGTTTTACTCACACATGTTCACTTATGCACACTTTTCAAAGCACATAAATCCGAATCTGTTAAGTCCTTAGTCTTGATCCATCTCGATCAAACCAGTTTCTCCTTGACCTAAGTCGCTCTCCCAAGCGCGCTATTTTGATCCAAGGTAGTTTTTGATATTTTGATCAAACTACTAAAATACCCTTTCTTGACTCGGTCTTCATCTTACATTGTAAGCAATCGTCATGCTTACTATGTATAGGTGTACCACTGGCTTGCCATGCGTTGGCAAGCCTCTCCCATTTCGGTTCCACCAGACCACGCATCACTTGAACCGACCAAACCACATGGTGTAAACCCACCGTTCGAACTTCCCTTCAATATTTTTCGCCTTTCTCGTACCATACTTGAGCTCACCAGCTCACTCAACAATCTTGATCGTTCTGGGATTCGGCCCCTCCACGAGTGTAGCCTCGATCCTCACCAGCGACCCTACACATCCAATGACAAAAAAATCATTTTCTGACATAAAATTTTCACAATTTGACACACGGTAGTCTTAACATACTTCATGCAACATTAATGCACTGACCTATATTAACCCAACTCAACCCATGTATCAATTTCTTAAATCCAAGGATTTTCCCTTTGGGTCGGTGCCACCGTGCACACAGATTGTTATTACTGCACCTCGCAACTAGATCTCTCTGAAAATTAATTACCACTAAGTACAAATCGGAACTTCCACCTAGTGGTATGGCCGACACTATACTGAGGTACTACTGTACAGCGGTATAATCACACCAAACTACCATACTATTGCACGTCGGAATGACCAGATCAAAGCCACGGTACCACTGTTTTCCATAAAAAAAATTAGAAAAAGATCTAGACAAATTGCAATTTTTATAAAATCAAACAACTACTCTATAAAATTTGCAATGATTTATTATAATATTATTTTAAACCTTCTTACATGATCCTTGACCAACAATTGTAAAATTGCAACGCGGCTTAGGAGTTCAAAAAAGAGCGACACGTTCTATACCAACAGATTAAGGTGGTAAGGATCAAAGATTAGGCCCTAATACCCAGAAGGTCAAACTTTTTGGCTCAGTATGGGACTTCTCATATCTATTGGAAGTCACAGACATAGGGCCCCACAAAGTGTCAATTGCTTCAAGATCTCTCTAATTAATCATAGAGCCCGATCTCCCCTCCGTAGCCTCTGGAATAGCCATTCGTAAACTAAGAACCATTCGATCAGAAGCCAAAGCTTGATACTCACGTAGGGTGCTTACTTGGGTTGAATAAATCTGATTTATGGTTTTTTTACTGTAGTTGATTTATTGTGCACTGTAACTGATGATGGCTTATTTAACATAATTAAATTTTAGAAAATTTAAAAATAAAAAACATGTTAGCCCATGTCGTATAATGCAAACAAATACGGGAAAAATAAACGGCAAAAGCTTAAAAATCCAAAAAGACAGAAAAAGACGAAATTTATAAATAGTAAAAAATAAGTCAGAAACTCAAGCCGGAATAAGCGGAGCGTAAGGCCTCGCTCATTTTGACTTAAACTTCTGGCTTATTTTTACTATTTTTAAATTTCATTTTTCCTGTCTTTTTTTGCTGTTTTGAGCTTTTTTGTTGGTTCTTTTTTCCCATATTCGTTTGTATTGTCTGTGATAGGCTAACATGTTTTTCTATTTTTAAATATTTTTAAATTTAGTTACGCCAAATAAGCTATCATCAGTTACATTGTAATTTGAACTAACTATAATACAATTTTAGTCATAAGCCAGCTTACTTTCGAGACGACGAGACAGTAATAGGACTCTCATTAGCTAAACTTCAATCGCGGCAGGCTTGATTAGATGCCTGAAGGTGCGAATTGGCATTGCCTATTGTGTTTCTTTCAATGGCAGGAGGCCCGATACCACAAAGATATGTCATGCTTAATGTGGGTCGCCTACTAATAAACAAATTAACGATTTGTGCATCTCACCACTCGCATTTCAGAGATATCTACAAGCACATGTACAGTGCCCCTTTTGTCCCTAGTGCCTCGTCTCTCCTGGTCTAATGGATTGGATTACTCACGTTTCGACTGTGTGGTGTGCACATTGCACAGATTTGCCCCCGACAGCTGCTCAAATCTCAAGAACTGTGCAGGGATATCCAAGCTTTTGTTCTCAACCTCTAGTCAAAATCTCAAGGGCTGTACAGATACATCCAAAATCCTCCATCCAACATGACAATTATCCTAATAGATCATCAGGATTACTCGCACATTTCAAGACCTTGGCAAATATAAAACCAGACGCTTAGGAAATGGCTCACTCAGAGTTCAAGAACCGTGCAGGAGAACGTGCACAGAAACCATTTTAATTTGGAACGAGTTTTGAGCCTGAGAAGAGGGAAAGCAGCTGCAAGCTCGATCAGTGTGCGGAGACGCAGAAACTGTTTATTTATGAGTTGCAAAACCCTGGAAGGGCCGGGGTTCAGGTTCATGCATGGAAAGCAGAGCTGAAAATCCACCCAAGTTGTGTGTCTGCAGCATGAGCAGGACTGGAAATGGTTTCGGAGCGATTTGGGGAGGAAACAAACTTCCTGCCTGCGATGTGGAGGGCTCGCAGCAGGTTGCGAGCCACGCCGGTGCCTGTTAGAGTGATCTCAGGGCTTTGGCCCAACGGCCAAAGCCCATCCCTTGACCGCGCCCTGATCGGGGGCGCCCAGCTCGTTTGGCTGGTGGGCCCCTGTCGCCAGCGCTATAAATACAGAGGTGGGGGCCGGGCGGCACGTATCACGAGGTTGACCGCGCCGCCGTCACCCCACCGACAAACCCTAGACCGATCTGTTGAGGGGGCGCTGAAGCGACGGGAAGTTCCACCGCCGTTCACCGCCGCCAGGGAGTCGCCGCCGTCCGGGACGCGCCGCCGCCAAGGAGCTCCACGCCCTTCCCCGACCGTCGCTGCCCGTGCGCAGATCTCCACCGCCGAACCCGAGATGGCCTCCTCCTCCTCCACGCAGTCGGAAGGTTGGTACCCCTCTCTCCCTCTCACGGTAGAACATCAAGAACCCTAGAGAAAAGAAGCCCCACTAGATCTACCCTAGGAGATCCTAGATCTAGAGATTCACAATGGTATCAGAGCATACTAGGCTTAGATCTAGATGCGGGAAAAAGAAAAGAAAAGAATCCCAAACCCTAGCTCCCCGGATCGGAAAGAAAGAAACAAAAAAAAAGGGAGATGAGGGGGTCGGGGGTCTTACGGCTGTTGTCGGGCCGCCGCTCGCCGTAGGCTTGCCGACGCCGCCGCCAGCAGCCGCCGCCGTGCCGCTCCGCTCTCGCATGCGGCTGGGGCCGCCGCGCCGCCTTCGGGCCGCTGCCGCTCCGTGGGACCCCGCCCCGCTGCTCATCCTCACGGGCGCGCGTGCCGCCGTCGCTCGTTGCGCGCGCAGGGCCGCCGCCCGCTGCCGCTCCGCGCTCAGGGCCGTCGCGGCCGCCATCGCCTCGCGGGACAGGGAGCCGCCGCTCGTTTTTTCGCAAGGGGGCGGGCGAGAATAGGGTTAGGGTTTCGGGATATTGATCCCCGCCGCGCGCGCTGTCGGCCGTCTGATCCGATCGGGCGGCTGAGGAACCTCTGGCCGTTTGCGGTCCAGGCGGGAGAGGATTTCCCGGCCCAGGCCCAGGTTGCGGCCTGGGCGCGGGGAGAAAGAGGCCGGCGCCGCTGGCTGCGTGGGCGCGAGTGCTCGCGCGTGAGGCGCGGGAGAGAGCAGCCGCCTGGGCCGCGCGGGGGAGAAAGAGGGCGGGGCCGCCGTGGGCAGCGCCGTTGGGCCGCGGGCGTGCGGCGCGGCTGAGCGGGCCGTCTGGGCCGAGGCCGCGCGTGGAGCAGGCCGAAATGCCCAAATGAACAGTAAATTGTGTTAATTGTTTTTATTGATTTTCAGAAGCATTTTTTGATGAATTTGATTGAAATTTGATCCAAATCTCTGTAAATTTTTTGCACCAACGTGTATATTTTTTCAGAGATTAAATGTGTACTGTATAATGCTTCTGAATATTGAATTATTTTGAATAATTACAGTTTCCGCTGCAAAAGTTAATATTAATTGATTTTCATTATTAAATTCGAACCAACGGGAGAATTTAATTTTGAAAAAATAGATAAAATTTCCAGAGATTTATGATATTGTTATTTTCTGACCAACGTTGTTAATAACAGTATTATAAATTTTTTTATGATGATTTTATGCATTATTTCTATTTCTGCCCAACGGTGATGTAGATTTAATGTATGATAGAATTGTTTTTAAATTGTATGTCGTATTTTTGACCAACGTTGGAAATAAGGCATATAATTTTGATGTTACGCTCTCACTGTATTTGAAATATTTTTTCAGGAGGATACAACTTAATGAGTTGTATTAGAGAAATCCCCACTCTCAAAGGTGATAATTATGGAGAGTGGAAGAAAAAGTTAGGTTTAACTTTTATCTTGGCTGAGGTGGACTGGGTCCTCACTACAGCACTTCCCACTGAGCCTTTGGCGCCAGTGAGGGAACAGAATGAGGATGACACTGCATGGCAGAAAAGACAGAGGGATCATGCTCCCTTACAGATGTCTTATGACCTTGATCATAAGAAATGGACCACAGCCAACAAGAAATGTATGGCTGTGATAAAGAACACAATTGAGCCTGCTATTCTGGGCTCAATTGCAGAGTGTGACACTGTCACTGAATACCTTGATAAAATAAAGAGTCAGTTCACTGGCTCTTCAAAGACTTATGCTACACAGCTGATTAAGCAGCTGGTAACAGAGAGGTATTCTGGCGGTGGCAATCGCATAAGAGAGCACATTCTTAGAATGAGCAACTTGGCATCTAAACTGAAACCGATGGATTTGGCTCTCAAGGATGAGTTCCTTATTCATTTGGTTTTTGCTTCTTTGCCAAAAGAGTTTGACACTTTTGTTGTCAACTATAATATGCAGCCTGAGAAATGGGACATGGAAAAGTGCATAGCTATGTGCGTGCAAGAGGAGGAAAGAATCAAATCCTCACATGGTGGTGCTATCAACTTTGTGAGGGAAAACAAGAAAAGGAATTACAACAGTAACCCTTTCTCAAAGAATAAGGGCAAAGCCTCTGTACATCAGCCTCAACAGAATAAATTTGCTGTAGACAAAGACCAGTGCCTTCACTGTAAGAAGACGGGACACTACAAGAAGGATTGTCCTGACTACTTAAAGATGATAATGGCTAAGAAAGGTGAGAACATTATTACCTTTATAAATGAATGCCTGTATGTACAATATTCGAAATCCACTTGGTGGATTGACTCAGGAGCAACTGTTCATGTTGCTAATTCTTTACAGGGATTCCGTTCGACGAGGACTACGCAAAGAAAAGAAAGATGCGTTAAAGTCGCAAATGGAGTCGGAGCTGAAGTTGAAGCCGTTGGCGATCTTTCATTAGAATTAGCTAATGGCTCCACTCTTTTACTTAGAGACGTCCTTTTTGTACCCTCTTTACAGAGGAATTTGATTAGTGTGTCAAATTTGGACAAAGATGGTTATGATTGCAATTTTGGAAATGGCAAGTGCGAAATAATGTTTAATAAAGAATGTGTTGGTATTGCCATATTACAGAATGAGCTTTATTTGTTATCATTATGTGATGATGTGAATGTCGTATGCGATAATGAGAAAGTTGCGTGCGAGAAAGTGATTGAATCCTCGTCTACGAATGTAAACAGAAAACGAAAGAGAACTCTAGATGAGTCGTCGAAATTATGGCACTGTCGTTTAGGCCATATTTCGAGGGGGAGAATAGAAAGACTAGTAAAGAATGATATTCTTCCTCCATTAGAGTTCTCAGACTTAGAACAATGCAGAGAATGCATTAAAGGAAAATATGTAAAGAAAATTAAAAAAGACGCTAAAAGAAGCACAGGAGTTCTACAAATTATTCACACAGATATTTGTGGTCCTTTTCCTGTGAAAAGTGTGGATGGATATGACTCGTTCATAACATTCACAGATGATTACTCCCGTTATGGATATATTTATCCAATCAAAGAAAGAAATGAAGCCTTGGATAAATTCAAGATATTTAAGGCTGAAATTGAAAACCAACACGATTTAAAGATTAAGATAGTCCGATCTGATCGTGGGGGGAGTACTACGGTCGACATACCCCATATGGACAAGTTCCTGGACCTTTTGCGAGGTTTTTACAGGAAAATGGAATAGTGGCCCAGTATTCTATGCCGGGCGAACCTCAGCAAAATGGAGTAGCTGAAAGACGCAACCGTACCCTGATAGATATGGTGCGAAGTATGATGAGCTACTCCACACTCCCATTGAGTTTATGGATGGAGGCGTTGAAAACCGCCATTCATATTCTCAACAGAGTGCCTAGTAAGTCGGTGCCCAAAACACCGTACGAGTTGTGGACAGGAAGAGTTCCCTCACTAAAGCACTTACGTGTGTGGGGGAGTCCTGCTGAGGCTAAAGTATTTAACCCAAACCTTGGGAAACTTGATCCCAAAACAGTAAGTTGTCATTTCATTGGCTACCCTGAAAAGTCAAAAGGTTATCGTTTCTACTGTCCAGACAGATACACAAAGTTTGTAGAAACGAGACATGCTGTCTTCTTAGAGGATGAAATGATGAGGGGGGCATGGTAGCTCGAGAGATTGACCTTGAAGAGAAGCGGGTGTTTGCGCCCACTCCGATGATTCAAGAGCCATTCTTCACACTACCTGCTGTCGCTGCACCGACGGTGCAAGACACTGTGGTGCCAGCACCTGTTATTGTTCCTCCCGTGGCAACAATGAATGAGAATGAAGAACCTGTTCTTCAGGATCATATAGAACCTATTGCCACAGATGAGGGGGAGCAACAGCAGCCTCAAACAGTAGATGTACCAAATGAGGAGGCCCCGAGGAGGTCTCAAAGAGTAAGA
Source organism: Dendrocalamus latiflorus (assembly GCA_017311315.1). NCBI lineage: Eukaryota > Viridiplantae > Streptophyta > Magnoliopsida > Poales > Poaceae > Dendrocalamus > Dendrocalamus latiflorus. Next base: position 10,637,620 of record CM029621.1, read on the forward strand.
AGATCAGCTATTTCTGATGATTATCAGATTTATCATACAGAGGAATTTCAAATGGAGGATGATCCCACCTCATTTGAAGAAGCCATGAGAAGCGAAAATTCCTCAAAATGGCTTGAGGCCATGGAAGAGGAGATGAGGTCCATGAAGACTAATAAAGTCTGGGACTTGGAAATTATTCCTAAAGGAGCCAAAACAGTAGGCTGTAAATGGGTCTACAAGACTAAACATGACTCCCAAGGGAATGTAGAAAGACATAAAGCGCGACTTGTGGCAAAAGGCTTTACGCAAAGAGAAGGGATTGATTACAATGAGACATTTTCTCCAGTTTCATGTAAAGATTCCTTCAGAATCATAATGGCATTAGTAGCACATTATGATTTAGAGTTACATCAGATGGATGTAAAGACGGCATTTCTTAATGGGGATTTGGAGGAAAATGTTTACATGGCACAACCGAAAGGTTTTGTCATGGAAGGAAATGAAAGAATGGGATGCCGCCTAAAGAAATCGATTTATGGGTTAAAGCAAGCTTCAAGACAGTGGTACTTGAAGTTTGACAGTACAATAAGAAAATTTGGGTTTAAAGAGAATGTTGAGGATAACTGTGTTTATGCAAAGTTTAAAGATGGGAAGTTTATCTTCCTAATCCTGTATGTGGATGATATCCTACTAGCTAGTAGTGATGTTAGTCTGCTACTGGAGACAAAGAAGTTTTTGTCCTCAAACTTTGATATGAAAGATCTTGGTGAAGCTTCGTTCGTTCTAGGGATCGAAATTCACCGGGATAGAAACAAGGGGATATTGGGACTGTCACAAAAGGCATACATAGAGAAAGTCTTAAAGAAATTTGGTATGCATAAATATAGTCCTTCACCTGCACCTATAGTCAAGGGCGACAGATATGGGGATTTTCAATGCCCCAGGAACCAGTATGAGATCGATCAAATGAAAGCGGTTCCATATGCTTCAGCTGTCGGAAGCTTACAGTATGCTCAAGTATGCACACGCCCTGACTTAGCATTTGTTACCGGGTTACTTGGCAGATTCCAGAGCAATCCTGGAATAGAACATTGGAAATTGGTAAAGAAAGTCTTGCGTTATTTGCAAGGAACAAAAGGCCTCATGATGACATACAGAAGATCAAATTCACTCCACATAGTGGGGTATACAGATTCTGATTTTGCGGGAGATGATAGAAAGTCTACATCCGGATATGTATTCACTCTCGCTGGAGGAGCTATATCGTGGAAAAGCTCAAAGCAAACCGTCACTACATCGTCCACAATGTATGCCGAGTTTGTAGCATGTTATGAGGCTACGGGGCAGGTGAACTGGCTAAAGAAGTTCATACCCGGTTTAAAAGTGGTTGACGACATCAATAGACCACTTAAGTTGTACTGCGATAATGAACCCGCAGTAACGTATGCCCACAACAATAAGTCAAGTGGTGCTGCCAAACACATTGACATAAAGTACTATGTTGTGAAAGATAAAGTTCGGGATCAAATTATAAGTCTAGAGCATATAAGTACCGCAAAGATGTTAGCGGATCCGCTTACAAAAGGCTTACCACCCAACGTGTTCAGAGAACATGTAGCCGGCATGGGTTTAAGGGAAAGCCTATGATTCCTGGACTAAAAGATGGCCCAAAGATTAAAGTAACTATTTCAGAACAGAGAGGTGTATTGTAACTGTTGAATCTATCGGCGATTGACCGTGACGATGAGACATGTTCTATGCACTAATCTGTGATGGAATGTGTAAAGTCAAAAGTAATTAAAGATAAAGTATAGATTGAGATCAAGGGGGAGAATGTTAGAGTGATCTCAGGGCTTTGGCCCAACGGCCAAAGCCCATCCCTTGACCGCGCCCTGATCGGGGGCGCCCAGCCCGTTTGGCTGGTGGGCCCCTGTCGCCAACGCTATAAATACAGAGGTGGGGGCCGGGCGGCACGTATCACGAGGTTGACCGCGCCGCCGTCACCCCACCGACAAACCCTAGACCGATCTGTTGAGGGGGCGCTGAAGCGACGGGAAGTTCCACCGCCGTTCACCGCCGCCAGGGAGTCGCCGCCGTCCGGGACGCGCCGCCGCCAAGGAGCTCCACGCCCTTCCCCGACCGTCGCTGCCCGTGCGCAGATCTCCACCGCCGAACCCGAGATGGCCTCCTCCTCCTCCACGCAGTCGGAAGGTTGGTACCCCTCTCTCCCTCTCACGGTAGAACATCAAGAACCCTAGAGAAAAGAAGCCCCACTAGATCTACCTTAGGAGATCCTAGATCTAGAGATTTACAGTGCCCACATGTAATCGGAGGCGTGTCCAGGCGCCCTTGAAATGTGCTTCACTTGTCTTGTCAGGTCAACACAACGGTGATCTGTCACTGCAGCAAGTAACAAGTACTAATTGATGCAATTCTTCAGTGACTTGTGTGTAATGTAGTATGGTATACGACACGTGCACGAGGATCGCATGCTTGGTGCTTGCATGTGTGGGTATCTGCAGAGACGTGGCAGAAGAAGAGCTCTGATCCGGGGGTGGGTGTTATCTGCATGCATGCGTTGCACGGTGGGCCTGTGCGAGCGCGCTGCCATTTACGCTTGCAGCTACCGGCGGTTGGGCAGGTAGATATCGTCGAACGTTTGGTTCCCCGCCGATCCACTTGCCCGACAGCAGGGGGCCGGCGGTGGTACAGGGCCGGCCAGCCGTCGCTATCCGTGCCGCAAGATCCAGCCGTTGGTTCCGGGCACCAGTATCCGAGCGGCAGCTGCTCATAAAAGGCGAATCCCGGCCTCTGTAGGGGCTGGCCGGCCAGGCGCAGGCACGCGTCGATGATAAGATGGTCCTGATCACCGCGACATCTCTGATCTCTCTCTCTCTCTCTCTCTCTCTCTCTGCTCCTGTGCCTCGGCAGTGACTCGACTCAGCTCAGGCCGGCGCTGCATGCAAGCAAGAACCGTCAGCCTCCATCACTCCATGGCCGGGCAGGCTCATCAACAACAGATCGTGGAGATCGAAAAACTTTCAAGAAACTTGTTTCGAAGTCTGTTGCGTTCAGCCCTCTGCCTCGGCAGCACGAGACATCGCAGGACGACGCGCTGTTTCCGGAACGATCCGAGGCGCGAGTTGGCAATGGAAAACGACCAAAAGAAAACAACGGGCGTTGCCGCGCGCGCGACGCACGCAGCGGAGGACGTGGTGGAAACTACGCCGCGGGCGCCCGCGCGGGAGCGTACGGCGCGTGACGCCCGCGCTGCCCGATCGAACTGAGCATCTAATCGCTGTCGGATCTAGTCTCCCGCACCGGCGCCGCGGGGTGGCCCGGGGGGGGGGGGGGGGGGGGCGGCCTGATTGATTGCGCTGGCCGGATCTAAGGCCTTGCCCACGGCCGGCCGGAGCCCCGCCGAGCCCACATGTACAATGTGCACGGTGGACACAGCCCCTAGTCCGTACACGTCTAAGGACATCTCCATCAGTATAGTCTCAGTTATCTCTTAACTATATTAAATAAGTAAAATTTTATATAAAGAAGAGAGAATGTGAAGAGAGATAATGTATTATCTCTTACGTAAAAGACGTCTTGTGCTTGTAAATCAACGTAAATAGTGCGAGTATGAAACAGGAAATTAAGTTGAAAATAGTATACAATGGTTAGAGAAATAATTTATTATTGAAGGGATTGTTTAGTACTATCTTTAGGTTATTGTTGATGACCTAGATATTCTAAGGTATCGCATGCTACTCTTCTTCGAAACTGTTTCTCTCCTAATGTCCTGGATGTAACTGAATTACACCTATTACGGTGTTGCCAACCTTGTACACTTGTACTTAAAAACGAAAACCAGAAGGACGATGTGCGATTTGTGCAGACGGGCTCAGTGGCCGCAACCTCATGCAACAAAACGTATATTAGACCCCATAGGTCTCCTGGCTCCGCCGCTTGATAGACCCGCCTGCTATCGTACCGCCGGTAGGTACGTAGGTGCATACGTCGCTTCCTTATACGTATACGTATGTACCGCTAGTACCAGAGCTTCAAGGTTTGTCAAATTGATGGACGGGGGTGGTGGCGTCAACTTTTCTGAGAGAAACGAAACGACGTGAAGACGTGTTGCAGGCTTCCTGGACGAACAACCCGGCTAACGAACTCTCTATCATCTCCCAGTCGAGCTGCGACACGGCATCGGCAGCTTCAGATCAAACAGCGCGCAAGGAACAGCGCCATGGAGAACGACCAAACTATTACATCTCGTGACACGGCAACAGCTTAGGTTGGTGACTAGCATCCAGATTGAACGTACGGAACTAAGTGATATAGAAATTTCGCACCTTGTCAAACAGGATGGTTTTATCTGGCTTCCCGAGAAAGTACACAAAATTTACTCCTTTTTTTTAAAAAGAAAAGCTTACTTGTTCAGTGTATATTGTACTCAAAATTCATCAGTGGAGCCCTTTTATTTTTTCCCCCTGGTAATTGTGAAGTTGGGGGAACGTATAGCAGAACGAAAATAATGCGCTTATTGATCGATCAACCATCACTGTAGATCAGGGATGATCTTACGATAATGATCCACGACCAACCCTAAGTTCTCTTTTTGTACATACCAAAAGGGGAAGGAGTTGCTCTCTGAAGTACTCCGTAATTTACAATTAGCTTATGCAACTTGGCTTCTCAAATATTTCGTATGAAAAGCTCCCAAACTGCTTGAAGAATTATTCCAAACAAAAAGCTTGAAGAGTTAAGGATGCATCAGAAATTCATCGTATATATCAAGGACATGAAATGAGCTGTTTGTTTCACAGGATCCTTCCGAATGGTTTATGAGTCTGGGGTCATGCATGTCAGCAGGTAGAAAAATAACGGTGGTTTACTGCAAATTATCCCTTCCTGAATGCCCTGTTTTAGAAACTTCACGCATCGACTGATGCTTACACCTACAAGAAATTAATTAATTCATGATAGAGTAGTCATTAGGATCCCTGCACTGCACATTCGTCTGAAGAACCTCCGGGACAACTGGCACACTGGGTTCTCTGAACATAGCATGCGTCTTTCGTGACGCTACACTAGCAGTCAGAATCAATTAATTGTTCACCTGATCTTCAGGCTAATGTTGCCTTACATGACCAGAACTCAAATCTAACAAGCCACCCCACATCAAGATTCTCATAGGAACAGCCAGTACGTTCCACTCGATTATCCAAAACAGCGAGAGAATCAAACTTCAACAGCATATTTTCTTGTACGCGAACAAAACGACAATTTAGTAAGAATCAAACTTCAATAGCATATTCTCTTGTACGCGAACAAAATGACAATTTAGTAGGCGGCAGCCGCTAGCTGGAAGGAAGAAACTGAGGAAAGACCCTATTTCATCTCCATAAGATCACCCTCGGATAGACTGTAGATAGCGCACATGCACGAATCTCCGCGCAAGGCCCTTACCCTCCTCCTTTCCTCCCAAAACCGAGCGCAGCCTGTTCATCATCCCGCCTCACAACCTGATTTACAAGAATGTGCGCCGCGCCGGAGCAGGGGCAGGCGAGGGAGCGGCGCGACGCGGGGCGGGGCGGGGCGAGGGAGCGGCAGCGCGGGAGCGGCCGGCGGCCTGCAGCGGCAGGGAGGAAGAAGGAGGAAGGGGCAAAAAAGTCTTTTCGCGTAGAGAAAAAAGCCTGAAAAATAAAAATAAAATTAAAATGGGGAAAATACCTTATTTACAAGAATGTGCCCAACTCGGTCCTATATTTACGAGTACAAATAACTCGGTCCTATTTTACCAAAGCAGTCTCAACTTGGTCCTATATTTTCAATTTTCCCCTTTCTAGAAGCTATTTTAAAACTATCAACTTCAGTCAAAAATCATCAGTAGAAGTTAATACGAAACTTCAGTTAAAAATCATCAGTAGAAGTTAATACGAATGGTGATACCACTAGAAACTGAAACGCATGACACAAGTGTCCAAGATTTTGCATATCTTCCGGAGATCCCCACTTGTCGCGCAGGCTTCAGGATATCGCGGCGGCATTGGCTGGAATCCACCCAGCCTTCCAGTTTGAACTCAGTTAAACTGTGTATGCTTCGGTTCGGTAACATGGCAATCGCTTACAAGCGCAAGAAATGAGAAGTGTGCGACCGCATCTTGCTTCAGATCTCCGCGTGCGTTACTGCAGTGTCACTTGGGCGTTTCCCGAACCATAGAAAATCGCCGCGTCTGTTCGGCGCCTAACAAATCCAAAGCCTGCTAGCTAGCTAGACTTGACATGTCTCTGAAGAACCAAACAAATTCAGAGATCTGTTTCTGAAGCGGAACACAGCAGCAAACAGTTGCACCGTAAAACGAGACGGACTGAGGGAGGAGGCAGTAGGTAAGACGGCCTGCAAACGCCTCTGGAAGGCGTAATTGTTGAACCGTAAACCTGTGGGGAAGGCGGATTGAGCAGAATCGTGGATAGCTTTTGGAAGCGGAAGGCCACATGAGTGACCGGCCGGGATCCCCCAGCTCAAGGGCCGTATCAAGATACCAATTTTTAAGGAATATATATTTTGTGTCCACGCTCGCCGGAACCCAAAATGATTCACCACGCTAAGTCCTACCCCGCCCACTGACTCGAAGAGATCCCTTTTCCTATGGCCACACGTCAGTGACACTATCACGCATCCCTCCACGTCGACACCAGCTAATCCCCGCGAGAATCTTCTTTGCTTTTGTTTAGATGCGTCCTTATCGGAATCTGGACCTTTCCACGTCACTGCCACTACCTCCCTCCCGTGCTAATCCCACACACTTATCTCATTCTCGCCCAACTAACCCGAGCAAATCCTGTTCGATTCCAACTTCCTTTTGGACTCCTAATCCATGGCCACTTCGCTGCTACGCCGTGGCGCAGCCGCCGCCGACGCCGGGCGCCGGCGTTGTCCGGTGGAGGTGTTGCGGAGGCTGGTGTCGTCGGAGGCGGTGCCGGAGAAGGCCCCGCAGCGGTCGCCGCCGCAGATGCCGCCGTTCGAGCACCGGCCCCGGACGTACGCCGGGATGGGCGGCGACGAGATCCTCGAGAAGAGGAAGAAGTTCCTTGGCCCGTCGCTCTTCTACTACTACCAGAAGCCGGTAAAGCTCGGATTTGATCGTATCTGTTCCTTTTTTTTATTTCGTCGCGAATTATACTGTGTTGTTTTCGTGTGATTTTGGGTGCAGAAATGTTGATGCGAAAGTAGTGTCCTCGCGTATGTGATACCGATTCTTTTAGTAGGACAAATTTTTTGATGCCTAGGGCAATTTTTTTTCTTTGATGTTGTGTTTTCAGAGGGTGGTTCAACCCTTCATCATTTAAGATCCGGGTTGAATAGTATAACAACTATGTAATCTTATTCCATAAACAAAGAAACGACGCACAAGATGTCTGAAGATATGGCAGTAATGTCCTTTCCATTTCAACTGTATTCACAGCTCAACATTGTGGAAGGGAAGATGCAGTATCTGTATGATGAGCATGGGAAGAGATACCTCGATTGCTTCGGAGGCATCGTGACAGTGTCATGTGGCCATTGCCATCTGGATATTGTGAATGCTGTGGTGGAGCAGACCAAGTTGCTTCAGCACACAACCACCATATACTTGCATCATGCCATTGTCGAGTTTGCAGAAGCACTTACATCCAAAATGCCAGGCAATCTCAAGGTAAAATACTTCGTGGGTGCAACCATAATGCAAATGGACTCATTGACGTGCATGTAATACGATTGTCTCATATTTGGGGACGCCATAGGTTGTGTACTTTGTCAATTCTGGGACTGAAGCAAATGAATTGGCAATGTTGATGGCTCGGCTGTACAGTGGAAATCTCAGTATGATTGCATTGAGAAATGCATATCATGGTGGTAGTGCTGGAACAATAGGACTGACGGGTTTGCAGACGTGGAAGTATCCGATTCCTCAGGTGCGTGTCCTATTATTAGTACTAAAACTGTTTCAGTTCAATCGATGTACTTGAGCTTAAAGAATGATCTGCAACCAGTAATGATTTACCTATGATGGTCAATTGTATATGTGCTTCATCCCGGTTAGTTAAATTTACCTATGTTCTGTGAATGCTGTGTCATAATATAAAGAAAGGAGATAACCTATAGTATATTTCTTGCACTTTTTCTTCAAAATCACTTATTGTAGTTGCACAAGCTGATACTTATATGAGCCATTTATTTCTACCTAGCAAACTAGTCTTCATTTACCTGTTAGTTGTAATGAATCATAGCCTCATCACACTTTTTGCAGGGCGAGATACATCATGTCATGAACCCTGATCCTTACCGTGGAACTTTTGGGTCCGATGCGACAGCTTATGCCAAGGAAGTCGAAGAACATATAAACTATGGCAGCTCAGGAAGAGTTGCAGGTTTCATTGCAGAAACTTTCCAAGTATGAACAATTTATATGTATATAATTTAAATTGAAGAAATATAGTTTTCTTCTTGCTTTTATCCACAAGAACTTGTCATATAGCAATCTTGTTGATCCATGAACATGATTGTAGGGTGTAGGAGGTGCTGTTGAACTAGCTCCTGGATACCTGAAGTTAGTTTACTATACTGTCCGAAAAGCTGGTGGTGTTTGTATAGCTGATGAAGTCCAGAGTGGATTTGGTCGTACTGGAAGTCACTACTGGGGATTTCAGACACAAGATGTTATTCCCGACATCGTAACGATGGCAAAGGTCTCAACACACATACACGTTCTCGTGGACCTTTGGAAAAACTTTGCCTTTGAAGGTTTAATTTTGTTGGCAATAGCTTTCAATATCAATGTGATGGTTTCTTTTGTTTATAGGGAATTGGCAATGGTCTACCATTGGGGGCAGTTGTAACAACTCCTGAGATTGCAAATGTGTTGGCTCAAAAAATCCAATTTAACACATTTGGTGGAAATCCTGTTAGTTCCGCTGGTGGATTGGCCGTGCTTAAGGTTCTTGATAAGGAGAAACGGCAGGCGCACTGTGCTGATGTTGGCGCTCACTTGGTGGAGCGTCTAAAATTGCTTCAGCAAAAGCATGAAAGTAAAATTTCTTTTCTTTGATTCTATAATTTACTGAGAGAGATCTATACATTCGGATTGACTCAGAATCATCAATAATTTGTTAGGGAGGCCTTTCTCTGTACTAACCTTTTGGTTTAGCTATTTGTGTTTTAAAACTTGAATTTATCTAATTGAGCTACTTTCTTCATCTATTGGTCTTTGCTGTTGTCAGTCATTGGAGATGTTAGAGGAAGAGGCCTGATGCTTGGGGTGGAGCTCGTTACCAACAGAAAGGAGAAGACACCAGCCAAGGCAGAGACTACTGTATTGTTTGAGAAACTCAAGGGTGATGTCCCTCATTCCCTCCATGATTGTATCAAATGTCTGCACGCTGACATTCTTTTTCTTCATCCTTGTTGACCAGATCTCGGCATTCTAGTTGGAAAAGGCGGTCTGCATGGTAACGTCTTCAGAATAAAACCACCAATGTGCTTTTCCAAGGACGACGCAGGTCCGTAAGAACTATTATCTCAACAAAACCTCCCATTACTGCATTTCGTGTACATACTAATAAAACGCTGCTTTCTGCAGACTTCTTGGTGGACGCTATGGACTATGCAATGTCAGGGCTTTGAGAACACATGCCCTGAACATTTGTTCTGCGTGGAACCATCACTACCCGCAACGCGATCAAGCGAGATGCATGCCCTGATACCGTTAGCCAGCCAGCCAGCCAGCCCTTTTAATCTACTGTCATGGTGAACAAGAATCCCCAGGAATAAAAAACCGAAGGTGAAAAACATCAGAAATGCAGAATGTGTTGTCTGGCTTGTATACTGTTTGTACAAGAATCTTTTCACTGTTTATTTTTTTCACCGAAGGAAAAAAGCAACCTGCATGTCCATCCATTGGACCATTTATTTTTTTCACTGTTTCATCAGCACTTCGCAGTATACGACATTCTGCAACGGCATGCACTTGCCAATGTTTAGTGGGCTCCCTGACCACTGTCAACCAGCAAGACGAGCCGCGTGGCCTATTAGGCAGAAACCTTCCAATCGTGAACTGCACCCAGACGTCGGATGCGATTCGGCACGGCCCACTGACCACATTGACGCGTCCGACCGATCGATCCATGCCGTAGCTCGCCAGTCGCGCTTCGCGTTTCGCGCCGCCCCCACGCTCGCGTCGGCACACGAGCAGTCACCAAGTCAAGCCCACTCCACCAGCAGCAGCCAAGCGACGAACCCCGCCGCCGTCTCACAAGCGGCCAGCCCGCCGCCTCCCTCGCCCTGCTCCCCTGCCCATGCGGCAACAAGGTAATTCCTACTCCCTTTCGAGCTGTTGCATACTGCCTTCGGATTGGTTAAACCCTAGGCTAGGTTCGCCAAGTAGTTTGCGCCGCGGTAAAACCGCATGATCTGAATAATAACCTGCTCCCTGCGCGCTATCTCATCTCACCACGAATCATTGTTCATGTGGAGCAGCTCTAGCTGCGCACGGAGCTATGAAGTCCGCAGCGCCAAGGCAGGGACCCTTAGCTCGCTGCTGCTGACTGTCTGGGTCGCCTCATTGCCCCCAATGGCTGCCGACACCATCTTCCCGGTGCTGCGATCTGTGTCGTGACTGTTTTGGGCTCTTCTATTTCTCTCCTTCCAAATGCGCCATGCGACGAAGATGACTAGATCATTGAAGTTTTGGTCCTTTGGTACCGCTTTTGCCGTCTCTTGCCACCACTCAATTATGCTATTGAAGTCTCGTGGTCTATTATTACGGAAAACAGCAACTCATGTACGCAGTGTGCGGTTAAGATCAAAGAATTCTTGTAGATTTATCGCAAGTAGAACGTTCATCTTGTTGTACCGTGCACGCGACGAGATCATATTGTTGGAGCGAACCAAAACTGCTTTTGCAGAACCATGTGAAGCTGTGGTTTGTTTTGATGAAGAAACGTCCAAGGCTTCGGCCTAATACCGTGGACGGAGGGCGACACGAAGCCGCACAACTCACATGGGTTTCTAGTTTTCTCTAGTACCCTGTATTCGCCTTCTATCGTCCTTCTCTTCCTTCTGAAATCATTAGAGAAAAGGGGGAACCTTTATGGCAGGAGATAGCAACGTTTCCCACTCACATGGCACTGTATATCTTAATCCATTAAATGTGCAATTTAACCGGTATTTTCGCCGTTTCTGAATACGATTGCCCCGCGAAATCGTCCATAGTGCCGGCCAGCCGGTTGGTGTGTACTCCAACAAGTGACGACGAATTTGTGGCGTAATAATCTAGCTGGATTCGTTCTGCCTTGTCTGTTGTATACTTGACTTGGGATGCAACTAAACTTTGCGCAAGGGAGAGATGCAATGCAAACTTTGTTCGCTGGCCCAGTTGTCAAGAGAGAGAGAGAGAGAGAGAGAGAGAGAGAGAGAGAGAGAGAGCCATGACTCAAGTAAGGTCTAGATACATCTGTTTAACAGAATGCCATGACTCAAGTAAGGTCTAGATACATCTCTTTAACCGGTGTTTATCAAAGCAAAAGCTCGATCAAAGTCCTTTAAAAATATGTGCTTTTGACAGAAGCAACGCGTATCACTGTGTACAAGTGTACTGTCATACCGCAGTGGACAGAAGCCAATCCACTGGCCATTCGGTGCTCCAAGGATCCACCTCCAACTTCAAGGATCCACCAAGCACGCGCTCCAAGGATCCACCAAGAAACAGGAGAGAATATTCGGTGCTATCTGCGTATTATCTATCTGTAAAAATTTTAAATTTTTTTAACAAATTAGGAGATGTAAGAGACGACATATTCTATATGTATGTAAAATTTAAAATTAAACTCGATCATATTTGAAAGATATGAAATTGACAAATAGCGAAAATAAATAGTGATAATCAGTGAAAATACTATTCGTGCAAATTTATCTTTTTTTATGCCTCTCAAATTCACCGAGTTTAATGTTAAAATTTTATATTGTCGTAGAATATGTCATCTACATCTCTAATTTTTAGAGTATTTTTAAAATCAACAAAACCTACAGCCGTGCTCCGAAATCATACAGAGAACAGGGGAGGCCTCAGGGCTCGTCTGCACCACACAAACGCACGCGGGAAGCACAAGCACGTGCCACACAAACGTGGCAAGAAAGGCTGAAAGATACAATGACGCGGCGCTAGACGGAGAAGAGACATGTAACATGTGACTGTTTACCGTCACATCCCAAGACAGACGTGCGACAAAGACGTAAAAAAAAAAATCGTCCCGTTAGCCTGGAGTTTTTCCATGACCTTTCCTAACTCACGCAGCGCCTTATTTTTATTCATGACCGTAACTAACAACTCAGTAAATAATGATCAACTCTGCCTTTTTTTTTAAAAAAAAAGAGAGAGAAAATGATCAACTCTGCTTAGTGCCTAGATCATAGTATACTACTGGGTAGAGAGCGTGCAACACGCAGCAGCATATTCCTGGCACGTCACGGCCGCGCCGGCCAACGGAATTAGTAAAAACGAGACCACAGAAACAGGAGCGTGTCCGTCCGGAGGCCGCGAAAACAAACAAACGGCACCCAGTAAAGAAAACCGGCGAGCGATTGCGGCACAAACCCGCGACGCGAGCACTCAGCGCTAACAAAAGATAAGACTTGAGACCATAGAAAAGAAAAGAATTGCGAGGCTTATCCGGACCAGGCAATCACCACCGGCCCAGCCTATAAATACCCACCACGCACGGAAGCCATGTACAGCATCCAGAGCAGAGCAGAGCAAGTAGCAGTTCCAGCGAGATAAGAGCGCTGCCGAGGTTTTCTTGCTGCTTCCATGGCGGACATAGCGTTGCTGGTGGCTGAGGAGTTCGAGAAGAGGACGAAGAGGGGAGCGCCCGGCGGTGGCGACGACGAGGCGTCGAAGAGCAGGAGGAACTTTGGGGCCGTGATGAAAGTGTGCGGCTCCTGGGTCGAGTCCGCCTCCGCCGCCGCGTCCGGGGTGAAGGTCAACGTCGCGCTTCTCAAGGCCGAGATAGAGGAGCCCAAGACGAAGCTCGGCTTGGCTGCCTTTGATGGATTCTTCTCTGCTTAATTACTCTTTCTCCTCCTTCTGTATTGCGAAAAGGAAGTTCTTTTGGAGGAATAACTACGTATTTCTCCTCCCCCGAGCCAAAAGTCAGTGTGATGTGTAGTACATAGTCGTTGTGCTTTGCTAAGTTGGAACAAGAGCCTACTTCTTCCATCCCTCGTTTATTCAATCGTGATTCGTTTCCCCAAGCTGCGGCGTCTTCGTCTCGTGCTCCGAAATGGAGCAACGAGACGATGCCATAAGCCCAATCCGGAACTGCTTGCGGGTGTGTTCTAGCCGGCGCGTGCGTCTGTCGGCGTCAGTTTGGACGGCCGCCTGCAGCACGGCAAGATGGCGTCGGCCGTGGCCGCTCCCACACTGTGCCAAACCAGTGTTTGCTCCGTTGCCGGAGCTGAAAAGTTGTAAAAGCGCACAATACGTAGCACACAGGCTCTGAAGCAAACGTCCTGCTTAGCAATTAAATTAACAAAGTGAGGATGCATGTTGCGCGTCGTCATCCAGTTCCGCGCGGCTCAAAATGATTGAGCGTCCTAAGGAAACAGCTTGACATTTGGTTTACGAACTAACAAAAGAAGAGACCACCCTCTGCATGTCGACTTCTCCAATTCTGTGATTACATGGCTGAGACTTCGGTGGCAACTTGAGCTTTGTCAGCCTCGAACTGGTCATCCTCTGCATGAATGCGAGAAATTCTCTTAGATAACCGATTTTGGTTTATCGTGGAAAGGAAAAACTACGGTACAAATTTACCTTTGTCTAGGGTGAAGTCTGCCAGGAACCTAAGGATTTTGCTTTTGTTTGTCACCAGTATACCGGCGATCTCAGGTGGCTTGTTCTTATTGGCAGTAAACAACTAAATGTACATACGAAAACACGTTTAGTTTTTTTTTCCTGAACTAATGAAAATGAATATGTGCTCAAAGACGGACTTTGATATTATACCTTGAAAACACGAAAAGCCTCTACTTGTATAGCCTTGCTTTGTTCCTTGTGATGTGAACATGACAAGTTAAGGAAACTCATAGCAGCTATGAAGGTATATTCAATAAATACAGATTCAAGCACAAATATACTACCATCCGGTTACATTTCTGGCTGCTGAAAGCACATACTGCACTTTACACTTACCCTTAGAAGTTCACCAAGATACAGTACTGTTGCTGAAGGACATGGTTTTGGTTAAGCATAGTTAAAAATACAAAAGCAATATCTTACTCTCAGAAGGTTATCTTACCCTTAGAAGGTTCAATAGAATTATAAGGTGCTCCTTTGAACTGACATAGCGCACCATCACTGTTGTGTTTGACCTATCCAGAAGAATATCTCCCAATAGCTGCAAGATATATACCATGTGCATAGGTCAAAGCAGATAAGCTCGACCAAACATCTTTAAGTCAAATTGTAGATCTAAAATTCTTGTAAACATAAAACAATACAATTCACGAAATGTTGGTTGAATGCGATATTTAGTGACCTTAGAGAGAGAGAGAGAGAGAGAGAGAGAGAGAGAGAGAGAAGCAACACCAAAGAATGACAGAAACAAACCAACACACCTGAGTAGCTTGCCTTCGGACGATATAGTTGGAAGATGATAGCAGTTTCAAGTTAAATTCGGGAAAGAACTGCCAAATGAATTGTGATTAGAAATCATTAAGGAGTTGCCAAAATAAAAGTTAATGCATATTGTCAATTGTACTACGAAGGCTAACAAAACATCATCACTCATTAGTGTTAATCATCAAATATGCAATGGGTAGAGCACAAGTTATAGAGGTTGAGGTTTCTCGTTCTCTTTGAAAACAAAGATATATACATAGCTCCTTCTCACTCTTTTAATGTGCACAACTTCATGCCAAACCACGTGTCAAGTTATGGTCGAAGACATGGCTAATCAACAGTAGATATTACCATTTCCTTGAAGCAGAAAGACAATAGTCTAGCAAATCACAAGACAAATGGCAAATACTGCAATTCCATTGTAATGCTCCTTAGACCATTATTTAAGGTATATCCAGATAAGCAGGTTTGTTAAAGTTGCTAATAAAAACTCAATTACTTGCTACAAAATCACATTGATATTCATTTTTCTCCTCTTGTCAGTTTACGACCAAATATGGCCATCAAATAAGAAGATTTGACATGTTCAATTATTAACTGGAAAAACATACCCAATCATAATTCTTGGAAAAGAACTCTGCGGTGCTTGATTTATGCCTTGTCAGGAGTTCCTGTCATAAGTAAAACAAGAACAATTGTCATCACTGACACTAAAAAAATTGATGAAAGAATGCCCTGACATGTTTGTTGTGTAGGGATCTACTGCTATAATTGTTCATGAGTTCAACAGGGACAGAAGGAGAACATAAACATGCAATGATGTACAGAGAGCATGAAGCTCCTTTTTTAGAGTTGTTATTTGCCATTTAGAAGGTTATGTTCAAAAATGCGCATACTCACCTTAAAAGTCTTGAAGGCATCAGATGCCATGTTAAAGTCTGGAAACTGTATATAATCAAAGAATCTCTTCATATGCTGATAGTCTAATACATACCTGCAAAAATAACAATGAATACATATTAATAAAACATCCTAAACAAGCAAGGGCTTACATAGAAAGCAATAGTAATAATTCATCGAAGCAAATAACGATATTATGGATAAAAAAAGATGACAGATGACATCAAAGGGGTATCTACATTATGCATAACTTTCAATGTTTTGGCTACATGAATGAGCTTCTTATTTGATAAAAAACATCCATAGCGACATTTGTCTTTTTCATAACAGAACGTTGTAATCATAGTTATACCATGCAGCAACTTGGTGGCGTATGCAGTCCCTCAATATTGTACTATAATGTATCGCAATGTCCATGTTATCGTACCTGCATACAGGTCGCATAAATCCCGTGTGGTTAATTAGTTCCAAATAATAAGAAACCGCACAACTGAAACTAATATTACAAAATATCATGATCTTAAATGACGAAGAACACTGAGAACTTCCATGGATTTGAATCTGAAGAACTTCTATGGTTTGAATCAATATGGTTGATAACAAGTGCACATGCAAACAGTTTCAAACATGTTGTCAAAATGCACAAAAGAAGCTCTAAAAGATTAATTACCCAGACATTAAAATATCCAAAAGATCTTGGTTAACTTCCAAGTAATCAGAGGCAACCATCCTTGAGTCTACCTTTTGCCTTAGCAAATTTGCAATAACTTGAGTCACATCCTTTTGAGTCCAAGAAAAAAGAACCAAACATCCTCTTACATTATCACTTATAAGTTTAAAACTAAGTAGCACTATATAAATAATGATAGTATCTATTTGTGTAATTGATTAGAAAATATACAATAACCAAGTTTCTTGAAAAATATAAACAAGGGGCCCTTTGACGTACTTCCAAGTCCATATATGGGAGGCAAACAATTACTAGACGTAGTGTATTGGTATTCTCTATGAAGAACTCCTTAGTCAACTGTGTGCAGGCTTCAGCGACTGGCTCTGCCTCACCATTACCGTAGAGAATGTATTTCATCTCCCTAATGCTTTTGTTTAGATCTTCCATCTGCATGTCAATTCCTGTGCGGATTTAGTCCCAACGGATAAGAGCTATTTCAAAGTTTCAATGACATAAATATAAAATGCATTGTTCTAGCCTAACAATTTTGATCTTCCCAGGCATATCAAGATCACATTTTGATCTCTCAGAGAGAAAAAAATATATATGATATTTTACTCATATGATATAATAAGGAAATAAAACAAATGTACATAAAGATCGCACACATATTGTTAGCAACAATCAAACATAATTTGTAGAACATTAAATGATACAAGCAAAAGAACCAATAAAATGTGTATAACCTTTTGTTCACGCTTGGCGTCACGTTTGCCACCGCAAGCTTCCCGATTCTCGGCGACGAGGCTGAGGAGCTCCCGCACGTTTCGCACCATCTCCGCCGGACCCCTCGCCTTTGACCGGAACAACCCCCCACTCCTCCCTGACCCACTCCCCACCGCCGTGGCTGCGGCTGTCACGCACGGCCACAGGCACCCCGTCATCTTGACCCGCTCAGGCTCCGCTTGATTTCGGCCGCGGCCAGTGGTGACGTGAGTCCTGCGCGGCAACTGTGTTCCAGATTTCTTTCAACTTTTCCTCATATTTTCCTATGGATTTTCTTTGCCTGGTGCTGTTTTAACCTCTTTTTTTCTCGCCCACGACTATGCAGGATCAGCTTAGACTTAGGGCTCATGCGAGAGTAAAACCTGGGAAAGTTGTTATGTCTCAGATGAATATATATAAAACCTGGGAAGTTCTTTGTTGTGTCGCCTGTCGGCCGCCGCCGCTCGGGTCCTGACAGCTCGTCGCCTCTGCTGGGCGCGTCGTCTGACCTTGACACCGTGGCCCGCTGGCAGGGGGCTGTAGCCACCGTGCGACGTCACCGCCTGGTCGTGCACCTGGAGGCTGACGCCTGGGGGTGCCGCTGCGCCGGTGGCCGTGGATGTGCCGCACCGCCTGATCGCCGTCACCTCCGGCTTGCGCCCGTGCGTTCCCGCGATGCCTGGCGAGATCGCGAGAGGAGTCCGGGGAAGCGACACAAGGGTTTGTACTTTGTACGATTTGGTCGCGGTTTGGTGGCAGCATAATTACAACTTTTTAGAGTAAAACTATTACAACTTTAGTTGACAACACAAGTGTGTACTTTGTTTTTAAATAGATGTTAACTTTAACCCACTTCTCTTTTCTTATTTTCTATGTTAGCATATTAAATGGTGTTTTTCACACACATAGAAAAAGAAGTACATATTTTTGTTTTTGACATATGTTGTCTCTATTTATGATTTACCTCTCTCTAAGAATAACAGTTAACATGGGCACTTTGAACATATTGCTTCCGAAAAATAAAATATAAATATTTGTAAACCAAAACCAACTCTCTCAAATGATATATATTTTGGATTGAAAGGATTATATAGATTCTTGTGACCACTAGACTTATGACAATTGGCACTAGACTTTCGAATAAAGCATCTAAAATATCTAGATATTTCTAGGAAACTATCTAGATTTAAGATCATATTCATGGGATCTCTAGAACCCTTAATTATCTACATCTTTCATGTAGATAAATAATCCAATATTCCATCTAGTAATTTTAATCTACAGATTAATATATGATACTAGAAGACGATAAATTTACCAGATAGCCGGATTACAAAATTCATAGCTTACAATCTATTTATCTGATCAACATAAATAAATATTGTACATAAAACTATCGAATTTCTCTACAATTATCTAGTAGATGACATTTTTAAATTACTCTCATACAGTACCCAAAATTACAGGAGAACAATATAGTAGATTAGCCGATATACTAGTCTTTTCCCTAACAAATACTTTTCACTTTCTCTCTAATCCCAACTCTAATCTCTAATTAAATTAACAAACATAGAGAAAATCAAATTGTTACCCAAACGAGGACTGAGAAAGCCATGATCTCCTCCTGCCTTTTTCCCCGGCTCTTGTCCCGTTGCTTGTCCTCCTTTTCTTCCCTTGATTGACACTGTTTTTCCCCAGCCTGCTCGCTGGTCAACAGCTGGTCCTCATGGTTTGCGCATGCGCGTACCGAGGCGAAACTGATGAACCCGATAGCTGAGCGATGCAGTGGCCAACGCCAAGTAATATGCATGACATATGGGCATTCAATGAGTCTCTAGAATGGATCCCCAACGTTCAGCACAAGAGACAGACCATTGTCAAGATTTCTATCCTCCTCCCCAAATCCGCAATCCTCAGTTCCTCACAGCCCAATCTCAAACCTCTCTCGTCTCTAGTTCCAGCCCATCCTCTTCCTTGAACTCTTATATATATCTCGTCGCGACAGCGGCGGCGGCTATTGCTTCGCCGTTTGTCTCAAATTCTCACGCCAACGTTATTTAACCCTCAAAGCGAAGGGATTCTTCTCTCCTAGGCGTCGTCGTCCTCCTCCGCTCTGCCGGATTGATCTCTTCTTTCGCTGGTAAGGAAGCCTTAGCTTGCTTGGATTGTTCTAAGAGTGAGCTTTGTCCTGAGGATCTTTTCTTTTCCGTGAGCAATCTCATCCAAATCTTCCTTTCTGGGATGGATGGTCCAGTCCATGGAGTTTGTGGTGGATTTGCTTGCTGCGTTGTGGACCCTGATTCATACACTGTAAAACCAAACATACAACAACAACAAAAACGTTTATCAACTCTAACACTGCCCGACCTGCTGGATTGTCTTGTCGTTCACGTTCGTCGCTGTCCACGCTGGCGGTGGCGGCGGGTTCGCCGCTGTTAGGCTTGGTGCCGGCGCGGCAGCCGTGGAGTCGACGGCGTTGGCTATGGCAAGGAAGGTGGCGAGTAGGAGAGGAAGGACAAGAAGCGACGGCCTCATGTTGTTACTCTCGTACGTTGGTGGTCTTGTGCTTATGTAGCTAACGGCTGCTCACCAGAGCGTACTTGTGAGAATGGGACGTGTTGGCGTTGCAGAGTTGTGAGGCCTATTTATAGTGCAGTGCATCTTCAGAACTGGCGAGAGGTCAGTACATGGTTACTGGAGTAATGAGCGAACAGCTATACATTGCAGCGGTATAGTACGTGTACCATATTTGTATACTGCAACTATGCAACTATAGAAAAAAAAAGGGCCTGACTTTGATCCAAAGAGAGAGCAGTAAAGAGGCTCACGTTGTTTGCATTGTTAACAACCGGAAGTTGCCCGCTTGTTTCGGTGTTAATAATCCTGTATACTTAGGAAATTGATACCATGCATCATTGTTTCATCTGTACGCTCTACCACTCCACGTCTGACTCCCTTTTTAACGCATATAATCACTTTCCAGCAGGGTCAGAACAAAAATGATCACGATTCATCGTTTCACTATACATATAATAATATATATATTTGTTAAGCTGCTAGTTACTAGGAATTTAGGCTACTAGTTACTAGAAATTTAGGCTACTAGTGTTCTCTTCGTTAGGTTTTAAGGAAAGAACCGGGTGTATTGAGTTTAGGTTAGGGTTCACACATTGGATAGAGGTGCTGATCTTTGCTAGAAAAATTTTTGAACCTGGTGTCCTATGACACCAGGAGGAGCTCCTTGGTTCCGCCCTAACTTTCTAGTAGTCTTATCCGTTTACTTCCCCCACCACCGCATCGCTCCATATGCTCATCCAAACCTCCACTCCTAAATACTCCATCTCTCTCTCAAGAACAGACGAGAAGAGGAGCATTACGGATGAGTGGCTGCACGCCAGATAGCAATGGGGAGGTAGGGGCGCCACGGTCCACCAGTCAAAGCTTGTGGCTACTCGTCCTCAACGAGTTCGACCGCCATGCATGACTACAGTTTATGTGGATGCCTCCCGTTTTGACAAGCAGCTAGAGCCTACCGGATCTGGTGGGTCAAAGGCCAAGGGATGCAGATGATGAGTGGAGGGCTGGTGGACGAAGCGGTGGTTGTGGGGTGGACTGATGGAGTGCAGAGATGAAGCGTCTGTTCGACCCGCATTGAAAGCGGGGCCACTCGTTGAAGATAAGAGTATATCGAACCCATATGTCGTCTTACCATGAGCAGATTGTATCCATTGGGCAAATATAGGTTCAATCAAGATTTGCTGTTCTGGAGTACCAAAAGCAAGCATGACGTCGTTATGAACATAAAGGCCCAAGGTATGGAATCCTAGGAAGAGGCTAGCCCAACTTAAATGAGATATGATAGCTTCTTTATGGTCTAACATTCTTGCCAATACATTATTCTCATTCTGTTCCGGATTGTAATCCCTAATGAAAAAATAGCTCCATGAGCAAAAGCCCCTGTCATGATGAACCCTGCAATATATTGGTGATGAGTATATAAAGCAGCTTCCATATGGAATACAATCAGTTAAAATAAGAAGGAATAGGGGAATATTCGACCGTTTCAATTCTTTATTTATCTTTTATTCCAAAATTCTCCCGAAAATCCAATTTCATTTTTCAATGGGGTTAGATGATCTAGTTCTTAATATTATTACTTTACTCAACTGACAGATTCCACAACAAATCTCTTGATTCGGAATTAGGGACTCATGTCGCATCTGATGAATCGATTCTCTTTTACACTTCTGTATCAGTCAACGTCGACGTCGCCCTACATCTTCCACCTGTCATAGGCTATTTTATTGCAGATGCTCCTCTAGATTATCGCAACACTTTTTTCAATTTGTTGCACGAAGTGTTTAATTTTGTTCCATTGTCTATTCTAAAACTTTGCCGCAAGAGGTTATTTGTTGCAGTGGCATTTCGATTTGTTGCATTTAGCTATGTATAAGTGTTGCATCGAGAAATTTTATGTACATCTTTCGGTTTTATTGCAAATATATTTTTGATTTGTTAGATCAAAATTATTTTTGTTGCACTAGCTCTGTCTAATTGTTGCACGGAGAAAATTCATGTACCTCTTTTTAGTTTTGTTACAAACATATTTTTGATTTATTGTATATAAGATTTTAAGATGTTGCAGCATCACATCATCATTTTTTGAACGAGATCAATTGCTGTTGCCAGTGATTTTTTTTGAGTTAGCGTAGCGATTGGAGTCAGAGTGAACCTTAAAGCGGGAGAGGAGGATGCTTTGGCAGGAAGGGACACCTACAGGAAGGAGACTGAGGAAGAGGAAGAGAAGCGGGTGGCTACAGGAAGGAGATCGAGGGAAAAGGAAGAGAATTGGGTGATAGTTGTTATACATCCAACGGTTGATTGCAGATCAAATGACGGAAGAGAACGTGCGATACATATGTTCGGATTAGACGTTCGGATGCTAGTTGTTCTAAAAAATCTTGCAGCCGCAGCTGCAAGTTCAAAGCATGCCCGTCTATGTAGATTTTCTGGGGCTAAGCAGCCTAAGCTAACGTACGGGCCGGGTAATTGTTGTTTTCTTACATGAAAGTGAAAACTCCTTGGGCGTCAGATGCAAATATATGCAAAGACTTATGAAACTGCAGAATCATTAACTTATGAGTATATACTTAAAACTAACAGCTGAATACAACGAGTTAACCAAATATGATTTTTCTGCAAGTATATGCTACAGCATCGCAGGCAGAGTTTATTTTTAAGTTTAAGTTTTAGGTACGTAGTTTTATTCTTCAAAATATGATTTAAAAACCCGTGCTTCACCAGTAGGTACATGATTTAGCTTTTCACAAGCTGTTGAGTTGCAGCTCTCTTGCGATCGATCTTGTGCCGAAAAAAATGTTTAAACTATATACACACCGTTTATCGCCATGGATGTTTAGACTTAAGACTATAGTATAGTCCTGTTTCGGAAAAAAAGAATTTCAGAATTCAGACTATACTCTATTTCTTCTACACAAGATTAGACTTAATTTATGGTCCAGTTGTAATTAACTTATCCACGATTCCGTAGATGAATAATTGGTCGACGTAGAAAAACGCGGTCACACCCGACATCAACACTATGCGTACGTTCGAAAGTCTACACTCGGCTGACATGCAGAATGCGACGATTAGCTTGTTTTAGAAAGGCCAACGACTAATATTTTCCTAGAAA
This sequence comes from Dendrocalamus latiflorus, assembly GCA_017311315.1. Lineage (NCBI taxonomy): Eukaryota > Viridiplantae > Streptophyta > Magnoliopsida > Poales > Poaceae > Dendrocalamus > Dendrocalamus latiflorus. The sequence goes on from CM029621.1 coordinate 10,660,283, forward strand.
TGCACTCCACCATATACACGCTAGTAATCATTAGCATGGCTTGCCATATATACATTTGTCAAAATTTTGACAAAATGAATAGTTGAGTATATATGCCAACGTCCTGTTGTTGATCTCTACGTACCAGCAGAGAGTCTGAAAATGTGTTGCTGGAGGGTGAGGAGATATTATTGCAACAATTCGTGATGTTCTTCAAGGAAATGCGGTTTAGTTGCAATGGTTAATTATACGCACAAGCTGCTGCATGGTGGGCACGAATTGAATCCGTTTGAAAACTTTTCATTATTTGACCTGGAATTATACTACACTCGGAGAATGCATCAATATATGTGCATGATTAATCTAGTTAATCATTGGAGTTTTTGTTAGTTCCTTAATCATCATGCACTTCATTAAGCCGCTAGTCTAGCATCTAGAACACCTAGGGTTAGGGGAGTTTGGGGACTTACGGTCGCCGATGAACGCCATGAGCGAAGACCCATGCCTGCGTGATGCAGGCGTGAGGTAGAGTTGGTGAAGACCGTAGTGTCGCCGGTGTACGGGGTGTCGCCGGCGGAGTCCTGCAGAGGCGGCGGCGACGGCCTTCCCGTTGCTAGCAGCGCTCAGTAGATCGGGTAGCCTTAGGGTTTTTGTACGGAGCTTTGGTTCTCACGGCAACCAACCACACGACGTGAGAAGCTGGGACTCCTCTTATATCTAGCGTTGTGCAGCGGGGGACCGTAACCATATGCGGTTAAGTCACCCCCGATCAGGGCGCGTGGACGTGAGTTTCCCCACGTCTCCTCGTCTCGGGCGTTTGGCCTGAGATCAATATCCAACAGTTTTTACTCAAATTACAAGTGCATGCATGTTGTTCTTAAACTAGGCAACGTGTACTGCTACATACTGGCTACTCCAGCAGCCCAGCTGGCTCTCCGGTCAAGTTTTACGTGAGCCTGGCTGGCGGCCGGCAAAGTACTTCTCAGTTCTCATTGTCGATTCAAGAAAACAACCGTGTCTATATTTTAATATCCATCTTACATATAATTTTTTTAGATTCGAGAATTCTCTCAATAAACCTAGAGTATGCACATAAAAAATAAAGACACGAGAATCTTTATCTAGATTCGGACCTTCTTCTGAGAGAATAATAACTCTATGTTTTGTGTAATTGCTAATCACCAGAAAAAGAATTACAACAGAGAATCAAGCGAATGGCTAGCCTTCTCTCCCTTTCTCTCTTTGACGTTAATCTTTATATAGCCAGTGAAGCGACGGCTGTTATCCTGCACCAGAAAATACCTCAACGCTTCGGATGATAACCGCCTGACGAAAGTTACTTGTTAGAGAGATGTAAAAGGTCGTTCATCATGTAGCGGTTTTTGTCAAAGAGAGATTGTGTGTGATTAGTAGATAAACGCATGTTCTAACTGCCTTGTCAGATAAATCAACAATGTAGTTCATCATCGTAGACAGGTTAGTTGGAGATAGACTTGTCATAGAAATTCTCACGACCAAATAGTGGTCACAGTAAAAACTTGCGACTGCGTGGTCTTAGAAGGACTTACGACCAGAGCAGTAGTCATAGTAAAAGAACTATATGGTCGTAAAAGAACTTACGACCAAGGGTTAGTATAGCAAGTTTTACGACTATGTGGTCATAAAAGACCTTACAATTATATGATCATAGAAGAATTTACGATTATTATGTCATATTTACCTTTTATCGATAAATGATATATTTAAGGAATATAATGACGTGATAATTTAAGAATTATTATTTGCCCGTCAAACCGCAATGCAATGAGGCTGTCAGACGATATACAGCTGGATCAGCGCCCGTTGACTAACTGGCATTGTCCGGAGCTAGCTAAGGGCAATTATTCAAACTAAACTTGTTCAAGTCGAACTAATGAAGAAATAATTGGAAGCATCAACCCAATGTGCATTAATTGGGTGTTGTTGCCAACCGCGACGAACAAGCTAAACATGATTTACACGAGTCAGAAGTCAGAACATACAAACATGAATATTATTTTAGACGGAGATGAAATATGCGTCATTCAAACTGTGCGACGCACATCACATTGTTTTGATCGAACGAAACCACACACTCAACTGCCGTCAGCCCACCTGCGCGATCGGGCCGCCAGCCTAGTCCCCTCCGCAGGCCGCAGCGGGAGTCCAGCCCAGCTTGGTACCAACACGGCCGAGAGCCCAGGATCGCAATCGAGTCTCGGGCTTCCGCGCGCGTTACGACTCAGGCTAGCTACACCTGGCACGACGGATTACACGTACGCCGAACAGGCCGGCCAACCGACCAATTCGACGAGTAGTGGACGACTCGTGGAGTTATCGGCCACCGGCCGAGGGCAGAGCTAGGATTTAGCGATAAGGAGGTCACATGAGTTATATATTCGATAAAAAATTAAGACCTGTTTGTTTTTTGGTTTATGGCTATAATTATGATTTTTGACTGAAACTTTTAAATTTTAGACTTATATAACCAATTACTGTAATCAGAAGGGGGTAAATGATTGTTGCCGCTTTTTCGAAGTTTCTAGACGATCGATGATGCCTCCGATGACTTGGAGATCAATCGTGTGATCAGATGCACAATGTACAACTGCTTGATCAATCGATCTATTTGACATCTTCACTCAACCGATCGATCTGTTCAGCTGCTTCACCCGATCACTTTGCTCATCGTCATATGATCCAAACCACAAGCAATCACCAGCGTACTTCACAAAATAAAAAAAATAGATTGATTCAAGACTATCTTTTTTTCTAGAATTTTGTGGATTTACAAAATGCCTCACAAGCACTCCTAAAAACATTTTTCATGAAAACCCTCCCAAAATCATACTAAACTTTCTAAAAAAAACACACGTTAGCCCTGAGCCTCTCCTTGATTTTATAAGCTAACATACCAACCGTGTCTGCCTCAAACATGAATACAAAACTCTATCTCCTTCTCAAGTTAAGGGACTCGTAACCCTTTCGAACACGGGTTTTATTCAAATTCTCAATCTTCTCAGTTATGTACTCTATTCACAACTTCTAACCTAACATGTGACAAAGCCTCTAGAATAGCACATCCTGAATCTTCATCACGCATCATCATCACGTGTCGAAGCCTCCGGAACCGCACCACCTGTATATTCTCCACGCATCATCACTGCTTGTGTCGAAGCCTCCTAGAACGCACCGCTCATAGCTTCTCCACAAATCACCACCTTTGATTTCTACGCGCTCCAACATGAGCCCAACAACCTTGCATGACATTCTCTGACTGCCTGGACCTCAAATCTCATCATCCTAGTCCCGGTCTTCTTCGTCACCGACCATGATCGCCTCTACACCAATATACACATGCAAAGACCAAAGAAACTTTCTCCCAGCACATGTTCTTCCCAACTTGACCAGCATTAGCACACACACGAACCACACACACTCCCTTGTCTACTCATAGACAAGTACCAAACCTTTCACGCTCACCAACCAGGTCGTCCATGATCATCAACTAGATCATCCACGACCACGTATTCTATTGCTATCCAGTAATCAGCCTCTGACCACTCATTACGACCACTAGTTCAACAAGTACTCAAAAAACAACAAGTACTCAAGAATTATTATTACTCCGCTCAAAACACTTGAGAAAAAATTTGCAATGCTACTCACCATAGACCCACCGAGTACCGACTACCGAGTACCGATCGCTACGACTAAAGCACTAGATCGCTAAGTCCACGACTACTAAACTCCAACATTCACTGCACCTTTGATCACCGAGTACCACACAGACTATAGTACCGAAGCACTAACCACAAATCTCCGACAACCGATCGCTGACCACGATCATGGAAACAACGATTATCAAGTACTACTTGATAGAGTACTACGACCATTTGCCCTAGCTAGTCATACCGCTAGCCAAACACGAGTACTCAAGATACTCGAAGATAGTAAGTATTAAAGCACTCGTACCGACCATGAAGTGTACAAGTACAGACCATGAAGCCTATAACAATCGATCACAAGGTCTTCGACTTCCGACCACAAAGTCTATGACTACCGATTACATAATCTAAGACCACCGACTAGTAAAGTCTACGACTACCGACCAGTAAAATCTACGACTATCGAGTATGACCAATAAAGTTCACAAGTATCGAGTATCAGCCAGTACTGTAGCTATGATCATAGACAAGGTACTGTAGTTACGATCATAAAAATTGATGTAACTTACCATCTTCGACCAGGTATGGTCGTACTACCGTAGTTGATGTTCTGTGGTCGAAATGTCATGATCGAAGAATGACGAGATCGAAATTCTATGGTCGGATTGTTGTGGTCGAAGTCTGCTGATCGAATAAAACCGTTCGGACCACCCAACACAGAGCTGTTCGAACCAACGATACAAGACCGTTCGAACTACCGACTACCAAACGTGGTCGTTTTGCCATCCTGAAAACCCAATCACAGAAATGTATCAATCAGAACTTTCATAAAAGCAAATTTCAATAAACCAAATGTCAATTATTTATCATCAATAGTATACACGACCATCACATGGTCTCACAGGGGTGTTCACGGCAGAGATTACAAAGAAATACTCGCTTGCAATTTTAGCTGGTACAGATGTTAAGCTTTTAACGTTTACTGCAATCAACTTACAAACCCCGTTTTAAGAAAAATACTCCGTTTGAAAATTAGATACATTAGCAAACAATAAAAATAAATCAAAAGCCGTTTTTAAAAACCGCAAAGAACAAACCAAACAGCGCTAACAACGATAATATTTCTTAAAATATTTAAAGTTATAGTACAAATTTATCGAGAGGGCTGCCCTGCCATCCCGTCTCCCTCCGCCCCTGCTGGGCATGAGCGCGTACGTACTCGACGGCCGTGTCGCGCGCGGCGGCAGATCATGTTGTTCCACCGCTGGGGGCGCGTTCGAGCAAGCTGGCCGCTGCGGCTCGCGTTGGGGCTGGGACTGCAGGTTCGGTCGGGCACGTCATCGCACGCTGCCAACTACTACCCCCTGTGGCTGTCGGTAGTTCTCATCGCGCCCGGCACAATCGAGGGTGATTCGATTTTCTTGTGTACGTAGATATACCAAATACAAGTTTTTTTTTTGGTGTGTCCTGTGCGTGACTGTGACCAGACTGTGCGCGGCACCGTCTTTTACTGTGTCTTATGGAGATCGCTCACAGGCTTTGACTATCCACGAAGCTGGATGTTAAATGTTAGAACAACGCATGCATGACAACATGGCAGCGAATCGTTGGTGGGAAAAGATGAACACGGAAAATACTACACGAACAACGTCTGTGTACTGAACACACCTACAGACACTCGACAACAATATATGAATTAACGCAAAATTCAAACACGCGTGCAGCTCTGTCTAAGTAGCTCTACACATGATGAAGTTGGATTAGTTAACAAATACGCCTACGTTTACCCACTCAACATCGCACGGCCTTTTTGTTCAAATCAAGGGGCAAGAGCTCTGCCATTTATTTAAAGAAGAAGAGAATACATCGGCGTCGAAAGGAAAACACCATAAAAAAGAAATACAAACAATAACACATGTCTCAGTAGGATATAACGAGCGAAAGATCATCCCAACACGGCAACACCTCACCTGGCAACGTCAACACGCATGAGCTAATCAGTACTTCGGCGTGAAGGACAGGAGCTTCCAACTCGTCGTCCCAAGGATGCCCCAGACGTACACGTTGTACTGCGCCGTCTTCCCACCGGAGCCTGCAGCGACGGTGATCACCAGCTGGTAGTTGTTGCCGCCGTTGTACGGCTGTGTCTGGCCACTGACGACGTTCACGTACACCAGATTTGCCCCCGTGTTGAGGCAGTAGGCATGCACAGCGAACTGGCCGACCTGCTGGATCGATTTATCGTTCACGTTCGTCACGGGCGACCACGCCGGCGGTGGAGGAGGGCTAACCGGCGGCGGTGGGCTAGACGGCGGTGGTGGCGGAGGGCTAACCGGCAGCGGCGATGGCGGTGGGCTAACCGGAGGTGGCAGCGGAGGGCTAACCGGCGGTGGCAGCGGAGGGCTAACCGGCGGAGTGCTAACTGGCGGCGGTGGTGGAGGACTATCCGGCGGCAGAGGGCTTGCCTCTTGTGGGCTTGGTGCTGGCGCGGCAGCCGTGTAATCGTTGGCATTGGCAACGGCAAGGACGAAGGTGGCGAGTAGAGGAAGGAGAAGAAGCGAATGCCTCATGTCGTATTACGTACTAGCTTAATTAATTGTCAGTGGCTTGCTGATGTATGTGTATGTGCTTACGGCTGCTTAACTAGTAGTTAGAGCGTGTGAGAATGGGACGTGTTTGGAGCTCCATACATAGCCTATTTATAGTGCACAAGCGACTAAGCGAGGAGATTAGCACATGCTATAACAGCTAGCAATGAGCAAGTGGTCACACTTGCTGCAGTTTAATTGCCATGCAGTATGGAAGTACTTGTTGACCAACAAAAAGGTTTACTTATGGTCTGTTTTTTTGCGGTGCGACTTATGATGTTAGGCCACGATTTATTAATATAATAAACAGTGATTGTTGAAAGAAATTAAAATCAAAAACTGAAAAGCTAAAAATTTCGGTTTCAGCTTTTGGTTTCTGGCTTATTTTTTACTATTTATAAATTTCGTCTTTTTCTAAACTTTTGGTTTTTTTGAGTTTTTTTGCCGGTTCTTTTTTTCCATATTCGTTTGCGTTGTCTATGATAAGTTAGCATATTCTTTCTATTTCTATTTTTTTAATTTTAATTACGCTAAATAAGTCACCTTCAGTTATAGTAAAATTTCAATTATAAGACGCAACTTTTCAACCCAACTAAACGGGCAGTAAGATCACGTAGCTTGCACAGTTAGCGCCGGCCGGTTGTAACCTACGAGATGATGTTGCCTGCTTGTTTTGGAGTTAGTGACACCGTGCTGCTCCAAATTTACGAGCATTCCAGAGTCCTGACACTTGACTTCGTTTTCACGACGTTCAAAGTTTCTTCTGACGGTTAAAAAACCAGCACTTCCAAGTTCACACACGTATAGCTAAGCTGTTCCACTGGTAGGAAAGTAATTAAAGGTCCGTTCCGGGGGTCACATGCAAATTTACTCCTATTTGAAGACCCAATGAAACTTCCGGGATCATTTGTGAATATAATTAATTGGAACTTGCAACTGAAGATAACAGGCCAGCGCTGTCCTTCCAAGACGAAATGCAGCCCGCTTGCATTCTATTACAAAATGTTTGAACTTTACTCCATCAATCTCCCAGGAACTTCAGGTGTACGTATAAATTATGAACCAGTGGTAATTTTTTTTGGTGTCCAGTGGTAATTAACTTATCTCTGATCTATCATTCTATCTATGCAGTGGTGAGTCGATAAATAACCGGGTAGTAGAAAAACGCGTTCACGCGCGACATCAACACCAATGCCCCATGCGCACGAAAGTCTACGGCCGGGCTGTACTGAGTGGGGAGACGACTTGCTCCATCAGGTCAACGACTAATATTTTCCAAAAAATGCACTGTGTACACCATATGCTACTAACCACGTGCACACTTGCCCATATGCATGGCATATACTTTTCTCTGTCAGAATTTACAGATTGAAGAATATGCCGAGTGCTGGACCGGTAGTGGGAGCCATGTCTGAAAATGCTCTGAGGAAATGCAGTTTGCAATGATTTAAAAAGTGAAAGCTAGCCAACAAACTGAAGACGAAGTAAACAAGATCAATCGCAGAGAGACACGAGATTTAACGTGGAAAACCCTCCCAATGCGAGAGGGAAAAACCACGGGCGCCAGCCAGCAACAATCTTCACTATATCGGGGTGAGGTTACAATGTCGGGGATTTACAACTCTCATTCAATTATCCCAAACAGCGGCTTACAGGATATATATATATATATATATCAGGGAAACCCTAATTCGACTAGGCCTAATTGATGTATAAAATTTGGATCACAAATCAACAGGATCGCATATATAATACATGGAGAGAATGCAAAGTGTGCATGATTAATCTAATTACCATCGGGTCCTGTACTCATAGCTCAAGACAAGTGTACATTCTTAAACAGTTGGACTAGACCGGACGAACTAAGGCCAACATAGCAAGCTCTTCAAGCCGTCAGGCCGGTAAAGGTGCTCGTCAGTCTCACTGTCGATTGTAGCGAACGATCACATCGAGATGTGCGTACGGGTCGATGTTACAACCGGAACAACGCCCGCTGGCTTCGGCATCAGTCTGTAGAGTACAATTTGAGCTACTGCATGAATTGAAATAAGAATTACCATCTCCCAATGCCCGTTAATTGATTGTGGGTTGCCAACCACGTCGCGCAAGCTAATCACGATTTACACGAGTAAAGAGAGCACGGATCAAAGTGTGACTATTTCGAACGATTCCAGTAGGATGGAAAGTAGGACCGACACCGAGTTCTAGCCGTTCGCCAAGGCTGATTGCCGGTACGCGCGCCCGGCGACTCGCCTACACCAGTGCCGAATTCGAGTGCTCGACGCCCGTCTCGTCAGACGCTCAGAGATCGCCCCCCTGCGCCTCGACGCACGGTGCCATGTTAGCTTCAACTTTAGCTTCTATCTTTTAAATTTCATCTTTTTCTGTTTTTCAAATTTAAATTTTTAAGATTTGTTATCTTTTCTTATTATTATTATTTTTCATATTTTCATATATTGTCTATGATGATGTAACCTTTTTTTTTAAATTTAATTATGCTACAAAAACTTTCAGCGGCTACAATTCAAACAAATCCTAAATAATACAATTTAAACTAAAAGTTTAAGTTTAAGCTAACATAGTACTGCCTAAGATCCCGACTCGATCTTCCTCTCTCTCTCTCCACTAGAAGATATTAGGGTCGGATTCTTTTAGGCTTAAAGTTAGCTTATACTTATACTGTCTATAATAACTAAATTTTAAACGATGCGTTTTTAAGACGTGGTCAATAGAAAAATTATAATAAAAAATGTACTGAGTTCAGCTGTATCGGCCAAAATCACATGTAACTATTTTTGCTCAGTGTACTACCTTAAACGAATAGTCAGAATTTAAATATTTAAACCATAAATCATAAATCATTAGTCTAAAAGAATTCGTTGGGTGGTGATCAGTTGGGCTTTTTTTGGTGGCTTATGGCTGAAAAAACATTGTAACTGACAGAGGCTTATTTATCATAATTAAATTTAAAAAAGATTAAAAAATATCAAAAATATGTTAGCCCATTACGTATAATATAAACACATAAGGGAAAAAAAGAACCGGCACAAAAGCTCAACAAAAAGCCAAAAGTTAAAAAAAGATAAAATTTATAAATAGTGAAAAATAAGTCGGAAGCCAGAAGCTGAAGCTCAACCGGGCTAGATATACGTCCGTTACTGTCAGAACGACTTGACGTAGAAACAGCTTTCAGAGGTTTTGTCCTCTTCTTGCCAGGTAAATACAGTAAACTAGTCTTTGGCTTGACAGCTCAGTAACATTGGTCGAAGACAAGTCGGTGACTGTCGAGGCGTGCATATATCTTCTGATTCATAAGTTCATCTCGAGGGGACCAAGCTGCACATAGAACGGCATTCTCTGTTAAGTTGACTCTGGGGAGTAATTTTGCCTTTCGCTTCCCTTGGACCGCGTTACACATCAATGTGCTCAAGTAGTCAAGCCGCAAGTACATTTTTTGCACATTATCGCAGTTTTATTTGTACTGGCGGAAGTCTGAACACGTTAGCCCAAGGAAAACATGAAAAAAAGGGAAGTAAATCGTTGTCCTCGAATCCACTTTTGAAGTAGAAGGATGCGGTCGTAATTGAACAAAGTATTTTCTAAAAAATGAAGAAAAGATCTCAAAAAATTTGGGGGGGCGGGGGGGGGGGGGGGGGGGGGGATGAGTAAATTAGCTGTGGCCGTCCTCCAAAAACAATGGCCGAATCCTAGTAAGCAACTCTTGTTCCTACGGCCCGGGATGCCAAGGCCACTAGGCCGAGGCAAAAGGGACGAGCATTGTAAATAAACGGTGGCCTCAACAAGCACGGCCCATTAAACCCACTATTTTCGTCCTATCGCCTGATCTCCGGTCTCCTACCGCCCAGCCCGCCCAACTATACGCGCCCGTACATCAGTTGCTAGTAGGGGTGGACAAAAAGCTTGTGGCTCGCGGCTCGGCTCGGCTCGAATCAGGCTCGGTTCGGCTCGTGGAAATAACGAGCCGAGCCGAGCCAGGGGTTTAGCTCGATGTCTTAACGAGCCGAGCCCGAGCTGGCTTGCGAGCCGCTCGGATGGCTCGGTTCGGCTCGATCGGACGGATGCGGGCGCTCAGCTCGGTGGCCCATCTGAGCCATTTCTCGGCGTGGCCGCTCGGGCTCGGCCCATCTCTCGCGTCACGTGAGTGACGACCTGACTGGCCTCGTTTGCTCGGTCCGACCTCCGTCTCACTCTTCACCCCCGAAAATCCCCTCCGTCTCTCTCACCCGAGAATCCCCTCCGTCTCAACCCTAGAAATCGCCGTCACCGACCGCCGGCGCCGACCGCACCGTCACCGACCACCGGCACCGGCCCCTCCCCTCCTCCTCGCCTCAGGCTCTCAGCCTCCACCCCCGTTCCCTCAAGTCTCAACCCGCGAAAATCCCCTTCATCTCAATCCTAGAAATCGCCGTCACCGACCGCAGGCGCTGACCGCACCGTCACCGACCGCCGGCGCCGGCCCCTCCCCTCCTCCTCGCCTCAACCTCCACCCCCGTTCCCTCAACCCGAGAAAATCCCCTCCGTCTCAAGTCTCAACCCTAGAAAATCGCCACACCTCCCTTGCCGTCGGCCTGTCGTCGGCGTCTGGCGCATGGAGCGGCATGCCAGCATGGAGTCAAAGAACCGCGGAGGGAGGAGGTCCTCCGCCTCTGGGTCCGACTCCGGCTCCGCCTCTGCGTCCGCATCCACCCCAGTGGTGAACCTCCTCCCCAACCCTTGTCCACGGCCACCTTGCGGTGCCACAGCAGCTCCGACCCCGGCAGCCTCGGTAAAGTACCTCCTCAACCCCGCCAGATTAATTGAGATTGGAGAGTATCTTGGTCTTGGATGTTGATTGTATGTTAACCTGTTGTATGTTGTACAAACTTGCTGTATGTTGAATATGATCGTGTTGCTCTGTATGTTCTGTATGTTGTATATGTCTTATATGTTGTGTTCTGGGAAATGGCATTATGGCATATATGCAGCTTTCTGTTGCATTTAGTTTTGGAAAATGGGAGTAGTTTCTGTTGTGTTCACATGGCAATCACTGCTGTATGTTGTATGCACTGCTGTCTGCCTGTCTGTTTGCTGCTGTATGCACCACTACTTGATGAATTTGCAACGGGCGAAAAATTGATAACGAGCCTAACGAGCTTAACGAGTCGAGCCCGAGCTTTTTACCGAGCCGAGCCGAGCCTATTTTTTAGCTCGTTAGTCTAACGAGTCGAGCCGAGCCGAGCCGCTTTTTAAACGAGCCTTACCGAGCCGAGCCGAGCCGAGCCGAGCCGAGCCGGCTCGATATCCACCCCTAGTTGCTAGTTTCTACTCGATGGGTATTTCATGGTGGGGAAATCAACTAACCAAAAAAGTAACGAGTGCTCCTCGATGCTTGAATATCATAGTTTAAACTAGGTATGTATTGTGTACGAAAATTTTTAAAATTTTTTAGATGTCAAGTTTAACTTGTTTGAACTAAATTTCGAATTGTAGTTGCCTTTTTTATAATAGTTTGATTGTAGGTATATGCTGATTATATATAAAGCAGTAAAATATGTGATCTAAATTCGTTCAAAACTTTGAATTTGAGTATATTTTTCAAACTTCTACGTTTTATTTGAATTGTTATAGATGGGTATATACCTTAAAACTGATATTTTTAAAAAATATATACCCGAATTTAGATAGAATTGATGCATTTGAAATCATGATATCCGGACGTCATGGTGCCTATATATATATTGCGGGCGGCTTGCAGTTCGGCATGTCTCAGCTAGAGAACATCGACCCTTACCGGACCCAGCCTACTGGATCACCGCCGACCACTGATCAAACAGAACGGTCCTCATACCTTCTCCGACCCAAGACGCAACCTCCAGACCGACTGACGTACCCCATGGGATATGCTCGTATTCAACGGAAGACAAGGCCACGTACCGGGAGGCAGACGCAACGAGGAGGTAGCAGTGGCTTAGATGGGTGAGCCATATCGCATCCAGTGTGATGCATTTTTTAATTACTGTAATTACTTTTACTTGTACAAGTATTCCTAATGTATACAATTCTAAAAAAATCGTGAAATATTTGTAAATTCATGATTAAATTAACTTGAACAAGCATGATAAATTCGGATAACATAAAATTCCTAAAAAAATATTCAATAACTATGACTATATCAGAAGGCTTTACATAAAATTTTGTAATTTTTGGAGCTTGTTTGCTGTATGTACAAACTTATATAAATATCAAAATTTTATGAATTTTTTAGCAACATTCACAATGAATAAAATTATCCAAAAATTACAATATGAAGTACGTTGTGTCGAGAGGTTGTATATAAATTTTTGTAATTTTTTGAACTCATTTATTATATTTGAAAATTCAAACAAATACTAAATAAAAAATTAGACATGTAATTAAGACGGCTTAATCGCCTGTCGTCCCCTCACTGGACGGCAGGCCTGCTGTCTCCTGGCCGGGCGGCAGGCTGCCGACTGCCGTCCACTGGCGGGGCGACAGGCTCCTACGGCCTTCAGCCCCACCATGCGTCGCCTCGCTACCGCTGCCGCCTGCTCACCAGACGGCAAAAGCGATATTTCTACAAATACGGTGCGTATACTACTACTTTTATTAATACTGTAGTATTAAATCCACTAAAAATTTGACATATGTGTCGTAGTGTTATACGGCCATCTGTAGTGTATATAACCCAAGAGGCTTTAAGGTGGGTCCCATCTAAACCTTAAGGTCGACTCCATAGTGTATATAACCCAAGGGGTCTTAAGACGGTCCCACTTGACAGATAAAGAAAAATTGTATTTTAATGCTTGTGGCCAGGTCTTTAGCTTGAGGACCAGCCTTAAGCCTTTTTTGCTTATGGCCTGCTTAAGGTCACCCATGTAATGTATAAGGTTGACCTTAACGTGGCTTAAGACCCCCTGTTTTCATACACTACAGATGCCCTACCAGTACTAGTACGTACTTAACACATACGGTGTACCAGCGCACGCTTCAGCCCGGCCTTCTGCTGTCTTATCTTCCTGAACCTGCGGAGCTTCCACGTGTTAAAGCGCGAACCAGGAACGCCCCACACGAGGCACTCGTACCGCGCGCTGCTCCCTGTCGGGTCAGGCCTTGCCGCGGCCACCCCCAGCCGCTAGTTGGTGCTGCCGTCCACCGCCTCATCCGTCTTGTTGCGCACCACGTCCACATACGACAGGTCCGTGTGGTGCGCAAGGTCGTACACGATCACTGCGAACCGCCCTACCTGCTGGATCGCCAGCCTGTGTAGGTTCACGATCGATCAGGAGTGTGTCAACGACTAGGAGGAAGGCTCACGACTGAAGCAGCAGAGGCGATCCGCATGCCCGGTGTAGCTAGCTAGGCAGTTAGGCTAATATTACCGTTCCTGAGCGGTCCCATTCATTCGGATTGAACTTCTATGTTCTGGCTTATTTTTTATTATTTCTAAATTTTTTTCTTTTTTTAGTTTTTTTGAGTTTTTTGCTTGTTTTTTCGTATTCGTTTGCATTGTTCGTAATATGCTAACCTTTTTTATTTTTTAAATTTAATTATATCAAATAAACCACCATCAGTTACAGTGCAATTGCAGTCAACTACAGTATAATTTTAACTATAAACTATTTTTTAGCTCAACTGAGCAGGCTGTTACACCGGCTTGGCCATGCAAGACAAGATGTGAGTGAAGTAATTTATAGTATGGGAAAAGGCGAACACAATGCGTCGATCTGACGTTATCTGCGGGTAAATGCCTCTTTTTTTGCTAGCTGTGACGAGCCTAGATACATGAGACAACGATGATGAGCATGGCATGGATTGGCCGGCAGCTTGACGGGGCGTCGGGACGGTGTCACTGGCGGGGAATGCTTTGTGCGTGTTGGAACTTGATACAGGTATACTGTTTCGAGATCCTTTGTTATGCGTTGTCTTCGATCGTTTCGTAGCGTAGAAACTGAAAAAGTGGAAACTTCTACGCAATATTGCAAGGATTGCACTATATCGTTGCATGTATATTAGCTCGTGTGTGTATGTGTGTGTATATATATATATATATATATATATATATATATATATATATATATATATATATATATATATATATATATATATATATGTGTGTGTGTGTGTGTGCGAAAAAAAGGTATACGTACGAAGTAAATTTCACGAATGCTCTACGAACTGCGGGGACATAGCACGTGACGTCGGATGCTCCTGATGTACTGCGTGCTCCGCTCAATCTCCTATCTAGTTGAGGCCCAAACTTACCAAGATTCTAGCTAGGGATTTCTCCTCCACTCGGCCAAACAGAACAGAATTGCATGTGCACTTCACCCCTTCGATCTCTCTCGCCGTGGACGTGCAACAGGCTAAATGGCCAATGGTTTTGCTATTTGTAGATTGCCTTTTTTAAAAAAATGCCTTAGTCGATTTTTTTGCCTTTGGGTTAGCATTAAAATGTTTGAGTTCCTAATCCTAATTTTGATCCAATAGTTTGAAAATGTGACATATTCGTAAGAAAAAGGTAAGTCACATTATAAATAGACATCCACCATTAATTGGCCATAAATTAGTATTTCAGCGTGATGCGTTCACAACACATTCGCATACGTAGATCAATTGCTTTTCATTGATCATAATCAGAGACACTTACATTAATTAGTACCAACATTCGGCGACAAAAAAAAACTCACTCCGTTCTCAAATAGATATTGATATTGTTTTAGAACATGTGCAATCAATATTTTAAAACTTTAAATATTAATATCTAGAAAAATATTAACATTTATCACAAGAAAATGTACAAGTAGATTTGTCATCGAAAGTACTTCAACATCATTATATTTTTTGATATCTTTTATATCATATAACTAGAAAAGTAATAGTTAAATATATATATTGAAGACCACGTTAACGTCTAAAACAATAAGTAAAAAAGAAGTAACTCCTTGATAATCATAACAAAATGCAGTCTCCTTTCGAATTAGAGACATTTTATTGCTGCGTACGGGTACATACGGTATATAGGTACGTGCAGGCAACACAGGTGTATGCTTGCGCGTCTGTCTACGTACGTGCGTGCGTACTCGAACGCATAGACCAACTGTGTGAGGTACTACTTAATTAAAAAGCATATGTTACGCATGCATATGCTTGTAAAGTTATTCATGCATACGCTTGTACGTAAAAGGCGTGGCGTAATTTGCCGCGCGGCCGCGCCTCGATCTCGACTCTCGATCGTCTAATACATCGGCTTGAAGCTGAGGAGCTTCCAGGTGTTGGAGCGCGACCCGGGCACGCCCCACACGACGCACTTGTACTGCCCTTTGCTCCCGCCGGGCGCCTTCGCCGCCGTCAGCACGAGCCGGTAGTTGGTGCCGCCGCCGACCGGCTGCTCGGTCTCGCCGCTCACCACGCTCACGAACACTAGGCTCGTGCGGTGCGTGATGTTGTACACGAGCACGGCGAACCGGGCCACCTCCTGGATCACCCGGCTGTTCAGGTTGCCGATCGGCGTCCAGGCGTCCGTCCCCGCCGGGAACGTGGCGGTGACGACGAGGACGGCCACGAGCAGGGGCAGCAGGGACCTCATGGTGTTCAGGAGCGGTGGCTAGCTAGCGGCCTACTAGCCGAGCGCTACTCTGTTACTGGTGTTCAGCTAGCTCTGTCGTGCGAGTCTTGCGCGCTCTGGCCATGCATGGCGAGAGACTGGTGATCTTTATAGCGCGGCAAAAGTGTAAAAGGGGTGCGCCCATCTGAAGCTAGTGCCGACGCGAATGACACAGAGCTGCAAGGTCAACTCATGACCAGCTAAAGCTTTTGATGCATGCGTCTTCGGGATCGAGAGGGCGGTGCGTGAGATCGAGGTTCCGGGGTGATATTTGGGCGTTGGAACTTGATGCGGGACTACGTCCTTTTTAACTCTTTTTTCACGTAGTTTCTTGGTTTTGTAGGGAGGGCCGCGGCCCATCTCTTCGTGGCAATTCGTGAGGCCCTGGCTTAAATTTCTGATTTTCGGTTTATTTTTCACTATTCATAAATTTTGCTTTTTTTCTTCTGAATTTTTAACTTTTTGTGTGTTTTTTTGCCGGTTCTTTTTCCCGTATTTGTTTGTATTATACGTAATAGGCTAACATATTTTTAATATTTTTAAAAATTTAATTATACTAAATAAGACTCTGTCAACTACAGTACTTTTAACTATAAGTCACAAAAAAAAAACCCAACTGATCACAACCTCAAGTAAACGCGATCTCCAGTCGGCGTGCGCCATACAGCGATGAATAAACTACTCATACTAGTAACTTATGTGCCATGTCGATCTCGATGTCAATGCACGTAGGTGGAAATGGCCAGCTCCTTGTCGTACATGATGAGAGAAGACGGCAGTTTGCAGCGCTTTTTTTACTGCTACGGCAGACAATTTTTGCTCCTAGCGATCATTTATGTGAACAAACTCGATAAGTTGTTTCGAGAAGATTTATAGGACCAATATAACAATAGAGTAAGGTGAATGGTGCATTCAAATTTTTCTCAAGTATTCGACAATCCTTCACTCCAATGCTATGAGAACATATGAAGATCAAGAACCCAAAATTCTAAAAATCACTGTGCTATAGCAATTTCAGCCCTCTGAACAATAAACCTGGCACTTTCAAAAAGAAAATTTATGAAACTTTTGATCCGTAGATCTAAAAGATCGAAACTTAAACTAAGGCAAGATCATGACCTTAGAAAACCCATCCCAACAAAAAATCTTGAAAGAACTTGAAAAAAAATTGGAATATTTTAGTTCATAAACCTTTGCTGCACTAGAACCAGGCCAGAATCTAAAATTGAGCAAACTCTTAAACTAAACCTCCAAATCATTTGAAATTTGGTATGAAACTTCTCTAGGATATCAAAAATCTATTACAATCAACGATCAAGAAAATCGTTACTAAAGTTCTAATATTTTTCCATTTGAATAGAGATTGCATTAAAATGGTAAAAAAACAAAAACAGCGAATAAGATTTGCGCATGGGTGAATGATGGCCAATATAACTTTAGATGTACTTTCACATGTCACAGTAAGCTAAAAAATTAAATAAATTAAGATAGAAATAGTCGAATCAATAAATCACTCGAAGAGGCCAAAAAGAGCAAAGATCAGATTTCTTCATGAATTTACCATGTAAGTGCCTATGGGTAGAAATTGATTTACAGATGTTATCTGTATCTCTTACATATTCTTGCATAACAAAATCAAGAAGAGAGAAAAGAAGAAACCAACCAAATCAAGAGCAAAACATTCAACATAAGAGAGATTCATAAAGATAAACAAAGATTGATATATTGCTATTTGATGATGAAGGTTTTACGGTCACTCCATCTGGAGGATAAGAGAGCACATCACAATATTCAACTTCTCTCAAACCCTAACCCTAGAACTCATGAACACTTGGTCTCAAAAGAGGATGGTGGGATAGTTAACTTCAAGTCTCCATCCTATCCTGTTAAATAGATGCGCTAGGTAGACTTATCTAATCTTTAGTAAATACTATCCATTTAGCACATATAGAAAAACCTGATAATCCTCACATAACTCACACACTACACTTGTGCACACTTTTCTAAGTGCATAAGCCCGAGTTTACTAAATTCTTAGCCTTAATCTAACTTGATTTTTTCAGTTTCTCCTTAACCTAAACCGCATTCCCAAATACCGCTCAAGTGCCGCGGTTTTGTTCAAGATAGTTTTTGGTATTTTAGTCAAACTACCAAAATACACTTTCTTAATCTAATCTTCATCTTCTATTTTAAGCAATCGTTATGATTGCCACGCGTCGACAAGTTTCTCCCGTTCTCATTTCACCAGACCACGCCTCACTTGGACCGACCAACACACATGACACAACCCATCGTTTATACTTACCTTCAATATTTTCTCGCTTTTCTTGTTCCATACTTAAGCTCAGCCATCTCACACGGTATTCTTGATCGTTCTGTACCTCAGCTCCTCCATTAGCTTAGCTTTGATCATCGCCGTTGACTATAGTTGACTTCAAGTAACCCTGCATATTCAAAGGCCAAAAAATCGTTTTCGGGCACAAGTTCTTTACAACTTGACCCACATTAGCTATAACATACAGTGTGCAACACATATACATTAACCTAAGTTAAACGAAATTATCATATGGCTCAAAATTTCTAAAAGCATTCATTTTTGTAAGCTATCTAGAAAAAATTGCAAAATTTTCACTCCTCCGAAACGATAATTGTTCAACACAACAAAACTTTGAATCTTCTCATATGATTCTTTAAAACTATTTTGATAAACCGTTTCAAAAATTGGTTGTCCTATTTATTTATTCAGAAAAAATTATAAACTAAAAAGAACTCGAGAAACCTGGTGCTTCGAACGTGCCCACAATGACCAGTTGACCACCATGCATGCAATGCAAGTTGCTCTTTACAAATTTTGGGGTTCAAAGACGAGTCAAGTCAACGGTTTCGTCGTTATTTGTCCATCAATCCATGTACTGTATTCCTGCTTTTCTCTCAAACAACCTTGGCCGTCAAGTGATCAATAGGAAGTACAAAAGCATGACAGTTGCATAAAAAAATTGAGTTCGGTTTCTTCCACGAAGATCATGTGTGATCTTTGGAGCTTCTTTTTTGCGTCTTGGAATTCATAAACGTTCTTCGCCTTGCTTCTCTTTCGTAAATTGCAGTAATATATGCTTCGAGATCTTCCAAGACGTACTGACGAAAAAAATTTAAGACATGTACACCAGTACACGTCTCGGGAGTCAGGACTTCTAGTTCCAGGCTGGGCCGACTTGGTATCACACGCACGAGGCAGCACCGCTCTAAACTACTGCAACTTATGACTTCTAACTACTTAATATAGTCTTTTTATTTATTGTTTTTTAAGCTTTTTTCTCCTTATTTATTTGTATTGTTTATGATAATATAATAATTTTATTTTTAAATTTTAATTATACAGAAAAAACTAATGATCGCTATAGTATATTATCAGCCGCTACAGTGTAAAAAAAAGAAGCCATTACTTATAAGCCACACTTACCATGACGTAGTCTCATGAAATGCCCCGTGCGGCCGTGCCCAATGATGTTAGCATCTAGTGTCCACATGGCTAACTGTTGTCACGTTACTAGCTAGATTTGTAAACTATACACACAGATGACCCTGTAGCCAATTTTCTTTAAATTTAGCCTTCGGATACTCTATTTGCAAATCTAGCCCTCTTCTTGAGCTTGGCATGAGAGCTCGGCACCCCTAGCTCAGTAGAACGCTGGCCGATTGCATGTTTAATTAGTGCTAATCATGAAAAAT
This sequence comes from Dendrocalamus latiflorus, assembly GCA_017311315.1. Lineage (NCBI taxonomy): Eukaryota > Viridiplantae > Streptophyta > Magnoliopsida > Poales > Poaceae > Dendrocalamus > Dendrocalamus latiflorus. Next base: position 10,679,890 of record CM029621.1, read on the forward strand.
TAATGACCTGGCGATTTTCAAGGGCTCGCTAGTGTCTTTCTACTGGGCAATTGTAGCTTGGTAGGTGCTATCAAGCTAGTAGAGTTGTTGTAACACGATAGGTGACACGTGTTATTTGTCTTGGCTACCAAGCTTGAGTAGGAAGCTAGATTTACAAAAAAAATGTTACAATGCTATTTGTGTAAACAATTTAGATTAGTAGTAGTCGCCACGTTACCAATAAATTAAAAAATAATTCGGCATCTTAACCTACAACCACCAAATCCAAATGCATATGTAAAAAATAATTTAATAATAATAATAACAACAACAAAAAATAAATCATATGTAATTTTCTAATGCCATCAAATGTTGTGTAGTATTTGTAGCCCTTAGAGGGCAACATATCCTATACACTCAAATTTAGAGTGCACTCACGGCGTACCTCAACTAAAAAGTTATAAAAAATTCTGAGAAAATTTCTACATATATTACATGGTTTACTCACATATGTATAAAATTCTAAGTTCAAATTTATTTTATATTAAGAGCAGTAAAAAAGAGAAAATTTCAACAAATTTGAACTCTTAACATTATCAGATTTTTATCTTTTTTGTTACTACTAACATATAATAAATCTAAATTTAAAATTTTATGTATAGCAAAAATAAATTTAGAAGTACATGTAAAAATCTTCTCAGAATTTTTTATGATATTTTGTAATTAGAGTGCATCGTAAATACATCTAAATTGGGGTGCATACGATAGAATATATTAGCATGGACCGTTCGGAACCGGTCTACACCTGTCATCTTAATAAAAATACACTAAAATCTACCGTTACGCTACAAAATGCGATATTAAATGAATCTGGATATCGAATTGACATGTGACCAAATTAACAAAAAGAGTTAACCATGTACAACAAATTAAGGTGTTGCTTGTTTTGACTTATTTTTTTATTGTTGGTACTATAGTTAGTTTATTTTACACTGTAACGACTATGGTTTTTAGCATAGTTAAATTTAAAAAATAAAGAAGAAAAATTAAAAAAAAATCAAATAATGAAATTAAGAAAGTAGAAGTTAGAAACAAAAATAAAAAACTGAAGCCCAATCAAGCGAAGCGAAGCCGCGAGACTTGCATTCCCACACTCGTAAATAAGCAGAGGAAGTGAAATGAGCTAAGGTCCATAGCAATTAGCACCACCAGCTGGCGCATGAACACGGAATTGAAAAGGATAAGAAGGCAGAATATTAGCATAATTCCGTTCTGTCTCCTCTCACAGCACAGCCAAGCGGAAGCCAAGAGCAAAGGATCCAAATCACCTTACCTCAATCAAGCCTCAAAACCATCGAAGCTTAGCTAATGAAGACAGGATGGTGACGTGAAGCATCACCATTGCCAGCCATGGGGTGAAGACGGGAGGAGGCTGCAGAGGAGGAGGTGAGGGCGTGAGGCAAAAGTGAAGAAGGAAGCAACTGCAGGAGCTCGAGCAGCACAAGCTAGGGAAGGAAGAGCACCTGCGTCGCACCACGACAGCGCAATCCGACAAAAAGGTGGCACTCATTTTCTATTCCCCACCTCATCAAATCAAATAGATCAAGCATTGCATGACCGCAAACCCCACCAGCAAAGTCAAATTGAAGCTAATTAACACCACATCACGGTAGCTTAACCCCAAATGCACAAAGATTAAAAATCATCAATGAAGATTGAAGGGAAATTTGGGGGTAACACTGCAGAAGCGAGAGGGGGAGAGAGTGCTGGGGATGGATAGAGTTCTTGGGGAGAGAGGGAGCTAGAGAGAGAATAATAGATAGAGAGAGAGAGAGAGAGAGAGCTCGATGTGGAGGGCAGAGAGGAGCGAGAGCCTGAGAGGGAGATGGGAGTTGAAGCCTGCTGTGTGAACTGGGAAGAACGAAGTCACTGGAGGAGAGTGAGAATACGGGTGAGGTGAGTGTGGTGACGTGTGGGTCAGGCCAAATAAAGGTTCGTTCTTTTCGGGATCAAAGCATGAAATTTTTCCAGAAGACACCACACGACTTTATTGTGTTGCATATACCAGCCAGTTCACCAAAAAACTTAAACTGATGAGGAAAAATGAGCAATTCACTTATACTTCAACAGACTTGACTAGTCCCTCCTTTTACATACGAGTCATATGCGTCTTTGATGCTGAGAATGGTAATACAGAAGAATATAATTAGAAATACACATACTGCAAGCAAAATGCTCCGGCTTTGAGAGTTAGGGGGTGCCAAATAGACGATTTGTAGTTTAGAATTGAAATTAAACAACCTGAAAAGTTCAAAGGGCAATGTACACTTTTTTCGATTTAGTATAAGAGGAGGATTTCAGAATACTTACAGGGGATAATTGGGGAGTAGTTTTGAGTATTGCCCGGATGAGTAGTTTTGAGTATTGCCCGGATGAATGTGGGGAGAAACTTTGGAAAAATATGCACAACAATCAGGTACAACTCTCTAAAGTCAGTGAGAATCTGCTTGCCAAGTCTCTAAATCGTCAACCAAAAAAGTATCAGAATAGGTATTTGAATGTGCAACCTGTATAGTTTACATCAGAGCAAAGCATACGTGTGTGCGCCTTGGCGCATGCTGAAAAAAGTCTCAAACAAAGATTGCTTGATCTGTGACATTATTCACATAGCGGTGTTTCTCAATCCCATAAACAATATTAAGAGGCTTCTCATCGTAATACACCTAGTGCAAGAGATTACCTGTCTTGGATATGTTTCTCCAGTCATACTCTTACCACATTTTCTATAACTGCATTAGTCAAATTATGGTCCTGTTCTTTTCAGCTTCTAAAAGTTGTTTTTCGGCATTTCTACAGTAACTAGCTTTTAAACGGAGTATTTTTTTCAAGATAGAGTTTACTAGTTAATTGTAGTATATACTTTACTGACTTCATTTATATCGGCAAAAACCACATGTGAGTTTTTGTTACTCTGTAATCTCTTGTACAAACAGTTTAAAAGCCACAAGCCGCAGCAAAAAAGAACAGGCCCTATGCTTCTCACCATAGATCAATCCATCGTAGAATTTGTTGAGTCCTTGCACCAACTGGACCCCTTGCAATAGATAATAAAAACTGGAGGATTGGATATCAGATTGAAGTGCTCTTCCTTCGCTTTTTCATTTGTTTCAAAATCTTTTGGGGGATCACCAATATCTCACAAAAATTCAGAGAAATAAGAAGGTAATTTTCCGTCAATAGTGTATAAGGAGAATAGGAGCTCAACCATCATATCATCATCCAATTTCAGTGTATCAAATGTAAGAGATTTTGTAGGCTCCTTATTTATCATACACTTCAATCTATCTGATAATACCATATACTTTAGATCCCATTTACCACCTTAACTTTTTCCTTTTCTGTAAAACTTCTTTGCATAATTAAAATATCTGTCAGCTATTGTACATCTAGTATCCGTGTTGATAATCATTGTGTTTATCAGGATTAGTTGGATCAATGCTACCAATAATTACACCTACATTGAAGGAGAATTGTTTAGGGTTACTTTATTTCCTTAAGGTCCATAATTTGCTTCATACTCTAGTATGATTTTCTTTTTCCAGTGAACAACAATCAAACCAGTGAAGTTCAACCTTTTTATCAATATGTCCTGGTAACATTTATGCTTGAAATTTTCTCAGGAGTCTCAGTTTGGGCTTGACTTTGGAAGGTCATAACTCTACGAATTTTCTGACCAACATTTATGCTTGAAATTCGTTTATTACTTTTTTAAGCCTATGTATTTTTTGGGTAGAATTCATTGTGCGCCTTTGAAATAGTACAATGGTCTGTGCATTAATTTTTCCCTTTCCTCTTTGTAGGAGCTTCACTCTTTTTTATGGTTATCCACATAGTGTGACGACATGATATAGGCGGAGATTTTTCATGGAATATTGTGTGCTACATGTGGTTTATTTATTATGATGTGTAGGCCTGATTTGTTTGTTTTTTTAGACAAATTTCTGAAAAAAAAAATAAATTACCTCCACTGCGTAGAAATAGTAACTAACTTTATCTGTTGATTTTGTTCACTATTGGATAATAAATAGTGTTGAAGGTTTTACAAATACTCTGTTGTCATGGAGGAAATAGATTCAATATTATGTTAACTTGTAAGGTTCAAATTTTGTGGCTAACATAATGAAACTATTCTAGGCTATTTCTGTTGACAATTCTCAAGTTGATTAGAAAATTCATGGAGTCATGACTTTCCAAAGTCAATCCTATGTTGAGACTGTGCTGAGAAAATTTTATGGACAAATGTTAATAGGACATATTGATAGAAATGTTGAACTTCAATAGTTTGATTGTCTGTCACTAGAAAAGGAAAATTGTACTATGACTAAGTATGAAGTAAATTATAGACCTTCATCGAGTAACAAAAGAAAACTCAAGATAGATAAAGCTGATGGGTGTGACACATCCAGAAAGAGATTTCAGCTTGACAATGCTCTGTCTGTGAATGAACAACTCCTCTAAGAATTTGTAAGGGAAAAGAAAATGAAGTAGTAAGCAATTCTCCTTCGATGCAGGTGCAATTGTTCGTAGCATTAACCCAACCAATACTGATAACACATTGACCATCACCACTATTATTTGATGCACAATAGCTGACAGATATTTCAATTATGTAAAGAAATTCCACAGAAAAGGGAAAGGTTGGAGTGGCGAATGAGATCTAAAGGATATAGTATTATCAGATAAATTAGAGTGTAGGATAAATAATAAACCTACAGAGCCTCTTACATTTAATACACTGAAATTAGATGATGATAGGATGGCGAAACTTCTATTGTCCTCATACACTATTGACGAAAATCTACCTAATTATTTCTCTGAATTTCTATGAGATATTGGTGATCCCAAAAGATTTTGAAACAAATGAAAAAGCGAAAGAAGAGCACTTCAATATGATATTCAATCACCCAACTTTTATTATCTATTCCAAGGGGGTCTATCTGGTGGAAGAATTTCACAAATTCTACAATGGATAAACCTCTGGCGAGAAGCATAAGTTGACTAATACAGTTACAGAAAAAATGGTGAAGTGTGACTGGAGTAACAAACTCAAGACAAATAATCACTTGCACCAGCTGTATTACAACGGGAAGCCCCTAATGTTGTTTATAGGATTGAGAAACACCGCTATGTGAATAATATCACTGATCAAGCAATCTTTGTGACACTTTTGTTCACACATGCGTTAGATCCATCGTTCGAATCTCGTTCGCACACAGGCAACATGAATTTCACTTGGATGTAATCACTAACCAAATGTATCTCTTCGATCTATATGAGAACAATAGTGGCACACAAAAATAATGTTGCTTGCTAGGTCACTGGCATTGTTCTAAGCGGCATTTTCTTACTTAGTAAAAAGGAGATTGATTGGTTCTATGAGGGCGTGCAGCAGCCATTTTCCTAGATATTTTCTTCTAAAGCCACTTCTCTTTCTTATTTCATGAAACATAAACCTTATATTTTTTTAATATAGTGTTTTTATGTGAGTAAATTGCTTACTTTACTTTGAAATCTGCAACATGGAAACCATTAAGAGATTTTATTCCTGAGGACGAAAGGAATTGTTTCATAACTGCATATAGCAAAATGCTAACTTCATCTGATGATACTGGTGTCTAAATAGATCCATCTATGTTTGGTTAGTGTATTGGATTGATTCTTTTTTATAGTTTCCTAGGTGAGGTCTATCGAGGTATATTTATTTCATAGTTGGATGGTTAGCTTATATATATTGGTAATTTTTCCAAATTTGAAAGGGAAATTTCTGAAAACCCAAACTATGTGCCCGTGCCATATATACATTTGACTAATATACAACTTTCTTAAGGTCTATTATTTACGGCTTCTAAAAGTGGCTTTTGGCTTTTGCTGTAGTACCTAATTTTCAAACGAAATATTTTCTCAGGATAAGGTCTACAAGTTAATGGTAGTACACGTTAAAACCCAACATCTGTACCAGCTAAAATCACAAACGAGCATCTCTCTCCGTAATCTCTGTCGCGAACAGCCCAAAATTCAAAAATTTCAGCTAAAAATCACAAGCTACAACCATAAGCCAAAAAAAGAACAGGCTCTTAATTTGATTTGGTTTTCAGATATTGACTTCACACTTTTTGTCAAATTACATATTTATCACTGTTGAGAGGGTGAGATCAAGTCCTGACCTAATTATGCAGAAAGTTGAGTTTCTCTCTCATGGGGTGAAAAGAGGCTACTTGCTAGACCGTTTGCATCTTTGATTTTACAATTGGATTCGTTTTTCTATTTCTTACTTGAAGAATTCTTATCATATTAGCTTGCATGTTTGTCTCGCTGCTGTAACCTGTAACATTGGTTTTTGTGGAGACAGAACGGGAGGCTGACTGGTTGAGGTACTTGCTTTAATAGTTTGGGTTTCTGTTGCAACGCATGAGCACAGTTCTAGTAGTTGGCACATTAGGTACAGGATGCAGTCTTTAACTATTTAGTTTGTTACTTCAATACTAGCTCTGTCGATAATAATGCTACAGAGAAGCTCCAGTCTATTTTCAAATTTGACACGTGAAGAGAGCTACCAGAATCATACTTGAAAATTGGTCCATTATCACTGCGCACAACATTTTCATATGATTATTTCCTGATTTTGCGAATTTCTCCCAAATTTCAGGTTTCACAACAAGCTGCCAAACACTTGCATGACATGAAAGTTCAATCGTCAATTTTGCTTCTGAAACAGATTGGTAAAATGTATACTGCATCTCTTTATGCTACATTGGCAGCTGTAAATTTTATGTACATTTTTCAAAATCACAACTTGTTAAGGTTTAATAAGTTCATGAGCAAATTGTAACAAGAGGATTTTGTTTCCATGACAGCGGAACAAAAAAGGAGACAGCACCATATCACAAGCTATGTTAGTACCTGATCCTGATGGTGTCCAAACGGGATGCAGGGGTTGTGTCTGATAGCAGTTTCCATAAATTGGGTGTGCACCATCGACAGATTCATTGGAATTCCCACAATAGCTTGCAGCATCCCACATGTTGGAGTTTTGCTGGAGTGGTTTGAAGGGCAACTTCTAGTTAATTTTATTGCATGGAGATGGGAAAATGGACATATCTGCAACAGGATATACAGATTACAGCATACCAGATTGTTCTGAGCAATACAGCTCGATGAAAGATGAGCATTTGGCCCACAATTCTGAGCCCAATTTGGTGCAAACTTGACTTCCTCAGCACATGATCTGACGTAGGGCAATTCCACAATTCGATCATTCTCTGAGTAGCTTCTTTGTACAATCTGGGCAGAAGCTGCAATGATAAGGCATGTCAAAAACTGTTAAATTCATGATACTCACTATAGCTATCATAAAGAACGATTTCAAAAGGAACTGACAAGCTGAATCGCACACTCAAGCCCAAATTAGTAGGAACAAACAGACTTAGCAGAAACTCACTGCCTAAACTAGGAGGGGGCATTTAAAAAAATTAGAAATTATTCATGCTCAACTTCTTATATTTTTGCCGATGGAAATGAGGCAAAATATTATGCTAAATTATAAAATGTAGAGTCGCACATATCCTTTTGCCTATACATAGAAACAGCTAAAAGATTGTGTGTGTGTGTGGGGGGGGGGGGGGGGGCGAAGACACCGTCATCAGGATTTACTCCAACCCCAGTTCCTGTTTTTACTCAAATAAGATTATTCCACCCAGGTTCCTGTTTTTAAAAACAGGAACCATAAAAAAGTCTCGTACGAACGCAACGCCCCCAATAGAAACACACAGTGCACAAGAGCCATTTTCCCCAACAATGCAACCTGCTCAATAATTACCTGGACTTATATCCAGATATTTGGACAACGCACAGGGACGGTAGGGATAGTAGTAGTTTTCCCTTTCAGCAGGATAGGGTACCAGTTCTTCCGGTGTCTTCTTTTTCAGGTCCACAGCAATCACCCATGCCTTTTGGATGTCCAGTCTCACCTTGGACTTCAGGTAGACAACATCATCACCATGGATACTCAGGGCGGGGAAAGCTGGTAACAAGCTCATTAATGGTGATTTTCCAGCACTACCGCCCCCCAGCTCAGCCAACAACACAGAATACCTTGGATCATCGACCAATATGTCATCAACATGAGCCGTGCACCCCTTGCGCCAACGGTTGTCAGAAACCATCCTGTTCCATACCACGGTCCTCCAACCAACAAAGTTGTGCAGCCAGGCCGGTGCTCGTCGTCGAGCCTGCTGGCCTCCGACGATTCCTCCAACCGGACCAGTTTAGTGGTCCAGAGACCCGACTCTGACGAGTAGATGTGGAGTTGATATTCCCAAGCAGTCGATGTCACACGGAGAGCGGCGAGGAAAAATTCCCCGCCGTCACTGCAGCGCAAGAGGCCGACATCCTCTTCGAAGGGACACAGAGATGGACACCGGATCCGGTGGAGCGACGGCCCACCGGAGCTGGCTTTGTACATGAAGAAAAGAACTCGTGAAGTAGCTCGTCGTGCATGGCGGGCCGTCCGGTGTAGAATGTGAAGGACATGTGCAGCAGGAGGAGGAGGTTACCCTCCGAGCAGAGGATGTGGAGTACGTTGGCGAAGTTGGTGTCCTTGAGGCCGGGGCAGTGGACGCACAGGTAGGAGACGGCCGGCGGGTCGGCGAGGCAGAAGGTGACCTCGATGGCGTGGCCTTCCCGCGTCTCGCCTGTGGCCGTGTAGGCGCTCCTGGCGCTCTTGTGATTGGCGACATACACCTGCCTCTCAAGGAGGACCGAGGCGGGAGGGCCAGCGGTGGCGTCGAGGGGCAGGACGGCGGGAGGGTGGAAGCAGCCGGCGGGGATCCAGGCTTGCTCATTGTGGTTGGCGGCGCCGCGGCGGTGCAGATGGAGATCGAATTTGGGGTTGCCTCTTAGGAGAGAGAGAGGAGCAGCGATTTTTAGGGCCTCCAGATCCACTAAAAACAGCTTCACTCCACGAATTTTTACCCAAACACTCCAGCTCTACGAAATCTGGATCCACAAAAATACTGAATCTAGCTCCAGATTCATGAAATCCATGGAGCACCTCAAGGGGTGCTCCACGAAACCTTGTTTCGTACCTACTCGTGGAGTTGGGTGGTAATTACCCACCTTTTACCACTGGTTACACACCCCATCCTATACCACCATAAAACCCATGGGCAAAACAGACCATTCTCACCAAAAACTCGGTTTTGTGGATCTGGAGCTGCTGTGCAAGCCAAACAGTTTTGTTTAGCTCCATGGTGGGATCCCAGATTCATGGTGGAGCTGTTTTTTGTGGATCTGCTGCTCCAGATTCATTTTTTCAGTGGTGGAGCTCTGCCAAACAGGCCCTTATTTAGTCGGGTGTAACTGCGGACGGAGGTCGGGTCGGACCTGGGAATTCGCGTTTTCGCCTCATCCTTTCCTTAGGGCATCTGTAGTGTATGAAAATAGAGGGTCTTAAGCCACTTTAAGGTCAACCTTATACATTATAGGGGTGATCTTAAGCGGGCTATAAGCAAAAAAGGTTTAAGGCTGGTCCTCAAGCTAAAGACCTGGCCACAAGCATTAAAATACAATTTTTCTTTATCTGCTAAGTGGGACCGTCTTAAGGCCCCTTAGGTTATATACACTATGGAGTCAGCCTTAAGGTTTCGATGGGACCCGCCTTAAGGCCCCTTGGGTTATATACACTACAGATGCCCTTACACCTCAGATTGTTAAAGATCATCGATACAAATCCACATGATCAATCATGAAAAAACATCAAGACAGTAATTAAGAGAGAACATCAGAAACAGTCATCATTAATTTTCAGATCCCCTCTTATTATACATTGGCTTCTCTATTTATAGTGGTATTTAACCACACCGTAATCTTCTATATTTCATAACACCCCCCCTTAGGCAAATACCATGACATATACATGCCTCATTAAAAACTCCTCAAAAAAATCTAGCGGGAAAAAGAGATGGAAAAAAGAGTGTATTGCATACGTTACATGTGTCACACTTGTTGCCTCATTAAAAACATTTACATAAGAAAACTTTAGAAAAACTCACGAAGTGAAAAATAGTACAACATTAAATCTTCAGAATCATGTAAGTCTTTCGATCATACATTAGGGCTATGGTTCAGGGATTTACTCCTCCTGAACTTTGTAATTCTCTTAGTCGTCTCACCCCTATACCTCGAACTCACTTTTGGAAGCTACAGCCTGGGAGATATTTTGTAAATAAATCTACCAAATTATCACAGGATTTAGCCTTCAATGCCTTTATCTCTCCGTTCTTCTGGAGTTCGTGAGGATAGAAAAATTTAGGAGCAATATGTTTTATGATATCGCTCTTAACGTAGTCTATTTGCATCTTTCCCATACAAGCTGTATTATTTTCATAGATATTCATAGATAATTGTGGGGTCATTGATAGTGTTTATATCACATGATTTCTTGATATGGCTAATCATTTGCCTTAGCTAAACACATTCTCGTGAGGCTTCATATAATACGATTATTTCTAAGTGGTTAGTAGATATAGCTACTACGATCTGCTTAAATGACCGCCAAGAAATGGTTGCACCACTTCAAACAAATACAAATGATGCCTGGGATTTTGCATTATGTGGATTAGATAGATATTTTGCATCTGTATATCCAACCAAAATCAAATCTTAATTCTTCGAGAAAAATAATCTAAGATTTTGTATACCCTGAAGATACCTGAGGAGAGTTTTAATACCAGCCCAATGTCTTTGTATTGGAGATGCACTATATCTGGCTAGCAAGTTGATTGCAAAAGCAATATCTGGTCTTGTGCAATTAGCAAGATACATTAGCGCCCCAATGGCACTCAAATATGGAACCTCTGGTCCAAGAATTTTCCCATTTTCCATCCTTGGACTAAAAGAATTTTTATCCGCTTCTAGGGACTGTACGACCATCGGGGTTCGTAATGGATATGACTTATCTATATTAAATTTTTCTAACACTTTCTTGGTATAAAAGGATTGGTGTACTAAAATCCCTCCAGGGAGGTGCTCTAGCTGCAAGCCTAAGCAAAATTTGGATCAACCCAAATCCTTCATTTCAAACTCTTTAACAAGATAGGAACTTGTTTCTTTTTATGTCCTCTGTCGTTCCGATGATATTCAGATCATCGATGTATACTGAGATAATACAAAATTCATTCTGGGATTTCTTTACGAACACACAGGGACAATCCTTATTATTAGTGTACCTTTTCTTCAGGAGAAATTCACTAAGTCGGTTGTACCACATTCTTCCAGACTGTTTTAATCTGTACAACGAACTTTCCAGTCGCTATACATATTGCGATTTAATTTATTTGGATCCGGAATTTTTACTCCTTTTGGAACTTTCACATAAATCTCCGAGTCTAGTGGCCCATATAAATATGAAGTCACTACATCCATTAACTGCGTACTTAAATTCATACCTGCAGCCATTGATATTAAATATCGGAACATTATTCCACTAATGACAGGAGGATAAGTTTCATCATAATCGATGTTGGGTTTCAGCATGGACCCCTGTGCTACAAGTCTTTCTTTATATCTCATCACCTCACTATTTTCATTTCTTTTTTGGATGAAAACCAATTTGGATCCTACAGGGAACGCTTGGCGATGTTTGGGCTACTGGTCCAAACACTTTTCTTTTATTCAGCGAGAGTAATTCTGCCTCAATTGCTTCCTTCCATTTACCCAGTTTGAGCGCTTCTGGCATTTAGCTAAGGACTTTGATTCTGGATCAAGTTCAAGGTTTTTAGCTATTTTCGAGGTGAAATAGATATCAACAATTGTAGTCTTTTTTATATAATTCTCCCGACTCAATAAAATTAGTGGATATTTCTTCATTTTGCCCATCCAGCTACTTGTGCTTTCCCACAACGACAGAGTCTGGTTGTTCTGATATGCTACTATTAGACTATGCGCGCGCAATTATACTGGGATTACTATCTTCAGGATCATTCACTTCAGGGATTTTCTCAACTTCAGGTTGAGCCCCTTCTAATGATTTAGAAGGTAACATATTTTATTTGACTTTCTTTTTCTACGGACGTCTCCATGGAATTGAGGCCTCTCCCCCTCTTATTCATATGAGGGGTTGGAGTGGTTCGAGTATCCGTCTGAGGTACTTCCACTCTCTCAAGAGCATTTACTGCTGGTATATAAGATTTTGTTACTCCCTTTTGATCAGTGAAGGCATATAGCAGATTATTTGCTATTTGTCGCAGGTTTATGATTCGCTGAACTTCTAGTTCAGTTTCTTTTGTGTGAGGATCAAGGGCTTGAATACTCGAGACATTCCAATCTATTTCTTGGTATTTTTCATTAACATACTTTCCCCCCTGATGCTGGAAAATTGTCTTCATCAAAAATACAATCAATGTGACAGGCCGTAAACATGCCTCCCATAGTAGGCTTAAGGTATTTTCGACGGTGATTCAAAACCTACATAGACTCCCAACCTCCGGTTGTGGCCATAGCTTTACATTTTGGTGGTAAAATTGGCACGTATACAACACAGGCAAATTTTCGAGATTGGAAATACTTGATTTTTTCCACGCACTAGTTGTAAGGGGAAACTAGTGGTATGCAATTGGTCTTAAGTTTATTAGCGCGACAGTGTGCAACACTGCATGGCCCTAGCAGCTGATGGAAAGCCTACAATTCTGCAATAGAAATTTGGCAATAAGCTTAATTCTTTTAATGAATGACTCTGCAAGGCCATTCTGAGTGTGGACGTGTGGTACTGTGTGCTCTACCTTAATACCTAAAACCAAACAATAGTCATTAAACTCACCGGCATTATCCATTCTAATGGACTTAATTCTTTCATCTAGAAAGTTTGCTCTTAATCTTATAACTTGCGTTATTAGTTTAGCAAAGGCGTAGTTCCTAGCAGACAGTAGGCATACATGGGACACCTAGTAGAAGCATCTAATACCACCATAAAATATCTAAAGGGGCCCGATAGGGGTTAAATAGGTCCACAGATATCACCCTGTATTCTCTCCAGGAAAATGGGTGATTCTCCTTTAATTTTTAGATAAGAGGGTCTAATTATAGGTTTTCCTTTGGTACAGGCTGGGCACAAGAAATCTCAGGTTTACAAAAGGATAGAGTTTTTAAGCTACGGCCAATAGAGTTGCTTATAAGTTTCCTCATCATTCATACCCTAGGATGCCCTAATCGATCATGTTAGATCTTAAAGGGCTCCAAGGTTTTATACTCTATTTTCATTGAAACATACTCTAGTAGATAGCCTTTTTTCCCGAGGTTTCTGTTTTCATGTTTAGGAGGTGTTTGGTTTGATGCAATGACGCATAAGGTTGTCATGCCTAATCTTATTCGTGCCATAGTTTCTTAAGTAGTTGTTTAGTTCATTGTCACAATTGTAGCTTGTCATATTTTTTAACCCTGTAGACCACATGTGATAGACTCAAATCCTTGCCTACCTTTGCCAAACGGGTAGCTAACATTTTGTTGGCCACACTTTTTGTAGCATGCCCCACCTTTACTTAAATCTAGTTATGGCAAAGTTGGCCATGAACCAAATGTGCCGTTAGACTTACGCCTTGAGCGTGTAGCGGCGTAGGCAACCTGCATCCTTGCCCCCGAACTAGTTCTCGCTTGAGGCAGAGCGCTTTGTAGTGTACATGAGTACAGCCAAAGACCGGACTGCAGACTATAGTACTGAATACTGATGACATGTTGGTGAGCTAGTCACCGGCAGCTCAACGGGTTCAAACCAACATCCCATGTGTATGGCACGGCACAAGAGCTTATGGTCGGTATAGGGTTACACGAGTTTACTAATGTTGGTGCACATGCCGGCAGTGAAATGACCCCAAAAATTTCAAAATTTTGAACTTTATTAGAAATTTATTTGATTTCAAAAAACTTGCCAAATCCAAAAAATCTTCGTGATTTTTTGCTTTTCTCCTTGGGAGAGTCGCCTTCACCTCTGCCCTGCTGCCTTTTTCCTTAGCGCCACCTCCTCTGTTGCCTTGGCTGCGTGCCAGCCTATGTGCTCGTCGCGCCGTTCGCCGAGGTCACGCTCGTCAAACTCTGCATAGTGCTGTGCTACCTCACTGACCAAGCCATCAATGGCTGTCACACCACTCCTCCGCCATGTGCCCGCCCCACACCATCTCCGACCTCGTTGCTTCCACCATGATCGTGTTTGCTCAATGTGTGCCCGACACCTTAAATCACCTCTCTAGCACACATGACTACGCTAGAGAGACTCTGCGCCTCGCGATGCCACCATAGCTGCTAGCGTTGATGCCACCTCTTCGAAGCTCTGTAGTGGTCGACGCTATCCTCCACACGTTGGCCACGATGTGGTCGCACCACTATCTCCACCGCCTTTTCGTGTCCTTTAAGCCAAGTCACTTCTTAGCTTGCATTAGCACTCAATCACAATCCCACGACCATTCCCTCCCTACTCCAACCAAGAATCGCCGCCACCACTGGGCCCTCGCCAGTGAGCACCAAAACATGATTTCTCCTCTAACCTCAATTCTGAGCCAATTCCTTGTTACGTTAGCACCTACCTAACACCAAGCCAACCTCGACCCATCTCATCACCCCTAAGCCCCGATGCCGTGCACCACCGGCGGCCTTGCTGGCCACCATAGAGAGCCACTAACGGGCCAAACTAGCCTAAGTCACCACCACTACTAGCATTCTCATGTGCCGTAGAAGCTCACACCACCCTTGGATTGACCGAAAACCTATCGGAGCGCCACCGTGCCATGGCTCTACTTTGACAAGCCATCTTTGCTGCTAGCCGTCTCCGGTGCTCCTCTGACCATGAGCATACCCAAAATGGTTTGCTCGGATCTCACTTACCTTTGTAGCACCACCGCTTACCGCTAGTAGCCATCGTTGACCACCGCCATCTTCTTCCTCTGTTTGAGTGGGCATGGTGCATGATCAAGGCGGCTGGGGCTTTGTGCATGGTAGACCGAGTAGTTGGGCTGGTTAAGTTGGCCCAAAGTAGTGGAAAGCCCAGTAGGCCAAGTGGGCTAAGCCAAATAGTCGAAACCCATCACTATTAACCCTCAGTCTAATATTGTTCATAGCCCGAGCTTAATAATGTTTAGCCCAATCCGCAACCACAGCAAATGAGTTCAACACTGTTCACCTAACACAATTCGTTAGGAATAGTGTCAATCTAATACTATTCATCCAACCGTTCCAGCCTTGATTGCCGAGGAGAAAGTTCGAGACGTTCCCGCTAGCATGTAAGATTTATTACATTAGCTCGTCGAGCCTTGATTGCCGAGGAGAAAGTTTGCTCGTAACTGGCTGGGGCTACACCCATTTGTGGTGACTTGATAGCAAGCTAAACAAGGTAGACCCAATGGTCATATTGCCTCACCCTTGGGAAGGCTTCGATACGACGCACAGGAGGAAGGCAGAGGGGTCCTTCGGAATGCATGCGGCATGCCAGCTCCGGCCCCAACCGAACCGGCAAAAAGCATCCCCAGCCGGACGGAGAGGTACCTTCCAGAAGGCGGCAGCAGGAGGCAGGCAGGCAGCACGAAGAAAGAAAAGACGCACCCGACCCGACTGATCAAATCCCCCCCCCCCGGGGTTCCGTAGATCACTTCCTCCCCAGTACCGTCACGTCCCGGGTGGGTGCGCCCTAGGCCGTGCCGTAGGAAAAGAGGAATTCCAAGCGTCACGCCTGCTGCGAGCACCGGGGCCCGCGCCCTCCCCCACCTTGCGTACACCCCAAGCGTCCTTCCCGCACCAAGCCACCAACAAACTTAACACACTGCTCACCGGCGTGTGGGGCCGGAGCCGGGTGGTCCCATCGGCAGTGGGGGAAGAATAAAAAAAACTGCCCGTTAGACTTGGAACTGGGTCTCTCAGCTAGCTAGGCTCCCTTTCGCTTTATCCGAATCATTGCTTGCGGTATTTAATCATAAACTGAAATAATACAGTAATTAATTAGATGATAATAGCAAGTTGATTTTAGTCCTGTTGTTTTCGAGCGTCGGAGGGCATCGCGGCAACCAGAGCATGCCACGTGGCGGGACGCCGACGGTTTGCGAGGTCACTATCGGGAGGCAGAATGGTTGCACGGCTGGAAAGGCCTTCTCCAATTGGTCCGGCATTTGCCATGTCACAGATCTACGTGGCATTCCCGTTTTCCAGCCTCACAACTGCTGGGACAGCTAGCTAGTTCAAGCTCATTTGCCATCATCTTGCACACAAGCTAGTAGCGCAGACGTACAATGTATACCATGTCTAGAATAAGACAACACTAGATCAGAACCTAACTATTCTAAGCTAAGATGCCCATTACAAAGGATGCACTATACTGGTTCAAACTGAAGTTACGAATTGTACGAAAAATGTAGCTAAAGATGTTTACCGTACCTCGGTCACCTGCATATATCTTACCCGGCTGCTGTTTCGGAGTTTGGAGAGTTTTTTTGGGTAAAATGCTGTGGCTGCCTATGAATTAAATTACTAATTACTCCTATGGTTAAATTGGCAAAATATTCCGAGATTATTGTGTTTTGTGGACAAACTTGCCTGAAAGACAGTGGAAGTAATTGGCCTGCTCAACTGCAGGGATCTGTTTGTCCAGTTGTCCCACGTCCACGTTACGGCTCGCCATCTCTTCTCAGTTCTCACGACTCACGATACACGGCTCCGCACAAAATCTCCAAAGTACCCTTTGGAAATCGCATCCCAGTGTACTTTGGCCACATAAAAGTTTGTACTGCACGTTATTTTTATGGTGTTATTAAAACATCTCCAACAGTATGAGCTAATTACTAGCTCTAAGACAACTTCTCTAGGGTATGTACAATGGTATGAGCTAGTTACTAGCTCTAAGATAACTTCTCCAATGATATTAACTTTTAGCACATAGCTCATAACATGAATAGTCCCACATGACATCCTCATATAATTTTGGAATGTGTGTATGAGACTAGCTCTTGATCAAGAGCTAGCTTTTCTCTCTCTTCTATTAAAATATGAAATAATATGTTTAGAGCTAGCTCATAAGTCACCATTGGACATGCCCTTTAGTACTAACTTTAGCACATAGCTCATAACATAAATAGTCTCATATGACACTCTCACATAATCTTGGAATGTGTGTATGAGACTAGCTCTTGATCAAGAGATAGCTTTTCTATCTCTTCTATTAAAATATGAAATAATATGCGTAGAACTAGCTCATAAGAGCAAGTTTAATAGAAGAGGTGGCTGCCACCTCTAGGACTAGCCAAATAAGCAAAAAGAGTACAAGTGACTCATGTGGAGGTAGCTAATACAATAAGTTGAGTTGATGTTATCTCTACTAAAGCACTCAAATATTTAATACTTGCATAAATATATCAGGGATCACCTCTTGCATGAGGGGCAGCTTGCCCTCTCTCCTCTTTTCTCTCTCTTCCACTTAGGATTGTGTTGACGTGGATTTCGCTAGAGATAACCTAGTCAGCATTATTGTACTTGCTCTAAGTCACTATTGGAGATTCTTTTACAGCTAGCAATGAGTCCCATTATTTGCTAATTATCAAATGTTTTGAGTTACAACACTGGTTTTCTTTTATTCCCTCCCGTACTTACTAGCGGTGAAAACATTGGGGCTGCTTGTTTTGGTTCGGTTCATGATTTTTTCATTGTGATTTATAATTTTTGAACTGTTTATAATAGATAATATAGAGTAATAAAAATTCATGTGCGAGTTTGACTGATATAAATAAAGTCGTTATAATATGTAATACACTCAACTTGTAGACTCACCTTAAAAGATACTATGTTTAAAAGTTAGGTGCTATAGAAAACTGAAAAATAGTTTTTTAAAAGCTAAAAAGAAAAGCCCCAGTGGCATATGTAATTACTGTCCAGTAAGGCGGTGCTCTACTAGCTTTTGCCTTAAGCTTTTGCCTGTGTCTTTTGACTGAAATTATATTGTAACGGCTGTTAGCTTTTTCTGGGAAAAATATAAAATAAATTGAAAAAATTGTTATATTGTCATGGACAATACAAATGAATAGGGAAAAAGAAAAGGAAAAAACCCAAAAAAATCCAAAATAAGCTGAAATTAGAATCCGACATATTTCAAGTGGTTTCTAACTTAAATAAGTCAAAAACAAAAAAAGTCAAAAACTAAAACTGTTTAGAGCAGAACCTAATTTGGTCATTGATCAATCCCGTTTATTTCAGCTGTTTGATGTCACTATTTTGTGGAGGAGTTGGTTAAGCACCTCTCTAAATTCTAATGATACCCCTATACTTTCAACGCTATTATCCTACAATTAGAACATCCGTATGAATTCTCTAAAAATGTTTAAATATAAATAGTTCTTTGAGGAAAGAGGTTAAGAGAAATGGAGTGAACTTTGTCAGCTACCATTACGTAAGTATGAAACACCATCATTTTTTTCTATGTATAATACAATTAAGATATTACACAGCACGTCAAATATACTAAACAAGGTCCATCGTGCTTATGCTTCAACATGCTTAGCATAATCGAAAGTAAAATCTACTCTCTACCCGTACATTAGAAAAAGACTAAACTAATATCCGTGTTTTGCTATAGATAAAAAATTATATTATTCCAACACATTGAGTCAATATTACCGGGATAGCCCTACTCAGCCCACATGCTTGGCTGCGTCGTATCTCTGCGCGCTCGACTCTATCGCGCATCCGTTAGAGTACTATTGTTTTTTCTTGTTAGAGAATTTTAGGGTGATGTAGCTTATATTTTTTAGTAGATTGTTTTTTGTTTTTATTAGAAAAGTTTTAAAAAATGCAAAAAGAAATAGAGAGGAACAGATGAACCACCAATATCACCATATCTCTTTTAAGTACTAAGGGGGTATTTGTATTGATTTTTTCTGATAGTTTTTGGCTGTGCCTTATGACTTTTAGTTGAAAATGAATAGCGGTGGCTGAAAAAGTAAGGGAAAGATACGTACACGTGATGAGAGCGAGAGAAGTGAGGTACGTGATGCATGCGTAGCCCCTATCTTATCCCTAAAATGAGATGGTAATAAGAAAAGTGGAGAAGCGGATTCAAGAAACTAAAGGCCTGTTTGTTTCAGCTTCTGGCAGCTGCAGCTACTCCCAGAATCTGCAGTTCCCCCAAACAGTCTAGATTTTTATCCAGATTCTAAGTAGCCAGAAGCTACAGAATCCAGAAAATGAACTAGTAGCCAGAAGCTGGGGTTATCCAGCTTCTCCAGATTCTAACTATCTGGATACTCACCAGCTACTTCTCAGAATCTACAGCTGAAACAAACAGGCCCTAAGTATTCATATTATCTTTAAAATTTTTTAAGTAGAAAAGTAGAGAAGCGGATTCAAGAAACTAAGGTCCTATTTGTTTCAGCTGTAGATTCTGAGAAGTAACTGGTGAGTATCCATCTAGTCAGAATCTGGAGAAGCTGGAGAACCCCAGCTTCTGGCTACTAGTTCATTTTCTGGATTCTGTAGCTTCTGGCTACTTAGAATCTAGATGAAAATCTGGACTGTTTAGGGAAGCTGCAGATTCTGGGAGTAGCTGCAGCTGCCAGAAGCTGAAACAAACAGGCCCTAAGTATTCATATTATCTTTCAAACTTTTAAGTAAAAGTTATAAACATACGAACGGTGTCTATAATATTTCTTAAGCACACATGGATGAAGTGGCACTCTGATCAGCAAGGGCAGATCAGTCCAATCACCCTGGACTCCTAGACACATCCAAAGCCAGATTCCCCTGCTCCGCGATATATCGCGCTCGGCGAGAAGCGCAAGGCGACACTGCTCCTCGGGGGCGGGTATAAAGCGGGGGAGATAGGGACGAGCCCGGCGGACAAGAGGACGACAGCACGCGAGCCACAGAAGATCTCGTCCTTCTCGTCCTCCAGGCCAGTCCTCCCCCATCACCGCCAACGCCACCCCCCGCGGCCACCGCCGCCACGCGGCGCCTCGCCTGCGGCACGGCGGAGACGGCTCCGGAGGGTCGGGATCGTCGTCTGATTCGGTGTGCGCTCGCAGTCTCGCTGTCTCATTTGGCTCTGTGTGTGTGTGCGCGCGCGCGTGCGTCGCTTGGGTGGTGATCTGGCGCCGCATTTGCAGTTTAGTCGAATTTTTTGTGCATTTTTTGCGGGGGTTCTTTTGGTGCGCATTTGCGGTGTAAGGTTGGGTGTTTCGAGGTGAATTTCGGTGGGGAGATAGGAAATGCGGGTGATCCGGTGACCCATTCATGGGTATAACGAACTCCTCTGAGTTTTCTCTGGTTGTTTGGTGAGGTGGCGGGCTAATTCTTGGAGGGTTTGACTCGGTGTGGAAGCTGAAGGCTGCGATTAGCCTAGCCTGTTCTACTTTTAAATGTTTGGAGTAGAGGCCTCGACTCTCAGCATTGTTTCGGACTAGATCGCGCATTGATTCGTGCAATGTGCTGGTAGTTTTGCGGGTTGATGAATGTGCGTTGTAGCAGTGGTGGCAAAAAGGACCACTTCCGTTAGATCATTTTACGGTATCATGATAACTTGGTTGTTGCGGTATAAATGCGAACTTCAGCTTTGCAGGTTGCGTTGCCGAAAGCAACCGTGTAATAATGACTGATCTATGGCTTTTTACTAAGATGCAATGAGCAAGATCTGTAGTATTGTTTAACATCTTATTGTGCAACTCCTCCAGGAGTTGGTTCAATCGAAGGATCAATTAGGCAAATTCCGCAGTCCATTGATATATATACCTTTTGATCTTCAGATAACAGCTCAATGCTGCTTTGGATTTAACCAAAAATACCACAATTTAGAGAGTGCTAACGTTTGATGTGCATTTGAAATTGTTTTTCGTTTCTATTATTGAGATTTAATGAAAGTTTCACAGCTTAATTTCTTTTAGGTTCATAATTCATCAGAAGGGACGAACGGGAGTCGACAGATGGAACTCCACTACATAAACACTGGATTTCCATACACCATCACTGAGAGCTTCATGGATTTTTTTGAAGGCCTCACATATGCTCATGCTGATTTTGCTCTTGCAGATGCCTTTCAGGATCACGTACCAAAAATACAATTGCCATTTTTCTCAATCTATCTTATGCAACAGTTAGCTGATTTCATCTCCTTGAACCCTTGACTGCCAACGTTTGATTGTTTACTATTGCTTTTGTAACGACGTATATTTGCCATGGAATATTAAGTAGCTTGTGTCTTGGGTAAAAGATCCTCTTTAATATCTTCAGCTACTTTATAAAACAAATTTAATAGTCGCAAAAGTTATTTTGGTGAGTCTAAATTTCAAAGTTTGATAGTTGATGTGCTTCATAAATCTAGATTTTTTTTATTTGTAGGAAAAGAACACATTTTAGTCTAATACTAACCTTTTTAAAAAAACAGAAACTGAGTCACTCGGCAATGGGGAAAATAATGATTCTTGGAACCATACTTTTCCACATACTCACAAAAGAAAGCATGGAAATTATTCAGAATGGATATGTCTCAATCATGACCTTAGCTACTGATCTGTTATCATTGTGTATATCATTGTGTATTTAACTCACACTTATTTGTTGCTAATGTGCAGGCTAATCCGTACTGGACAATGATGCATACAAACTCGTATAAGTATGGATATTCTGGTGCAGGAAATTATTACAGTTATGGATATTTTGATGACATGAATGATTACATGCATAGAGCAGATGGTGGACGCAGAATTTGGGATAACACCGCACCTGTAAACAGTACTGAATCTCCCCATGTAGTACTGCAGGGTGGTGAAGCTCCTCATGCAAGTGCAAATTCTACTACTGAGGAATGTAAGTTCAAGCTCACAGTCCACAATCACTACTAGTCATGCCTAGTCGAAAAATAGAGCTCTGGAAATTAAACGATCATCCTCTGGGATTTCAGCTATATGGGCATCTCTGGCTAAGGTGCTAAGGGTCAAATACAATATTTTTTGAATCAGCACTATGAACTTCCTGCAAATAGTGTACCCTTGGGGCTATAATGAGAGCTTTTTTTGGGGGGATCTCGTATAATTCTGCATGCTTCTCTCACCTTTGAATTTCCAATGAACTTAAGTCTGCTGCTGTCATGCTAATTTCACTGACTTTACTGGTTTAACTGCTCAGTTGAATATTTATTATTTGTGAAGTTATTTTCCATTGCAACTCGAGAGATGTATGCAGTTAGAGTTGTTGTTCATGAGTTCCAGTTGAAACCAAGGTAGTTTTACATCTTAATTGCATTGTAGACAAAATAGTATTTCCATTAGCCTTTCCTTTCTAAGAGGACTAGTAAGCACACCTGCATAGTTCTATAATCAAGAAACACTGAAGCTCTGTCTACTGATGAAGGCATGAAGCCATTTCTCCCTTTGTTCACTGTTTTTCATATAACAAGAAAAGTTTGTCAGTGTCAGACCATTGGTGTTTGTCATTGTATGATTGAATTTTTGTGCTAACATTTACCAAAAAGAGCACACTTAATTAGATTCCTACAAAAATTAAAACAAAACAGAAGTATGGAATTGAGCTTCTTAATGCCTGTGTCATACCTTCATACTCCTGTTGTTATTTCATTGTACATGGCCATGATACGACGATTATTAGCTGTCTACCTTGTTACATAGTATACACATTGAAATCATCCAATAACTGGATCTTTATTTCTATACCAATCGTGCATACATTGGGGTCTATGCCCTGTCCATGCGATGTCTTAACAGAATCTTATGCATTTAGTTGTCACATAAATAGTAACTGAACATTTATAAGATTTAAACCTTTTCCTTTAAGTCAAACAGTTGAATTCAACATCAATCCATCTTTATTTTGGCACTCTGATTTTGTTTTCACTTACAGGCATCCAACAACCAGTACACCAAAATTCGAGCAGTCCTCAGGTAAATGAATTTTTGGTAGCATGCTTATCTTATCTTAAGTTCTTAACTAGTCTTCTGCTGCAAATGCGTGTGGTAGGGTTTGCCTGCCCTCATGATTTCATGTTGTATGTGTGAATGCTTTTTACGGCTTCACCTTATCTTGTATGATTCCAAGTTAAATCATTTTATTTGTTGGACTACAGTCGGTGTGCCATAAAATTGCCTCCAGTGGCTAATAATTTTATCATCTGACAATATCTCATGCGTCGAATGTTTGGCACTTTTATTAATTTACACCCGACATTCTATATGTTATAAAATCCCACATCTATATATTATAAAATTATCTTATTTGAATCCATATATCATATGTGAAGTTTATTTCTCATTCCCTCAAAAGGTACTGAAACATGATTGCTGTAGTTTTTTCCCCGAGTGTTCTGTGATGTCACTTATGTGTTGTGTGCTGAGGATTGTCATGGCCTCCAATTGATTCACTGAAAATTAGTATGTTGTATTTTCAGGTTATTTGGCAAGACCATATCGATCTTGACAACATGACATATGAGGTTAATGACTTCTCTTGCATGACTTGTGTCACCATGTTCTCATACTGGCTGTTTCATGTAACACTGACACTTTAAATATATATCATCTTACTTTCTTTTCATCTGATTTATATCTTTAACTTGAGCTAGATAGGTAAAAGGCTGCAGAGATTACACCATGCATTATTGAAGTGGTCAATGGTATAGTTCTCATTTGGGTGCTTCTAGGGCCAAAATACTCAACATTAAGGATGCTATAAATCCTTGCTGCATGTTAATTTATTGAGAATATTAATTTGCATTGCCAATTAATCCACTAAAAATTTTCCTAATCGCAAAAGGTTATTTGCCTTTGACATAAGATATTAACCATTTCTTGAAGTCACATCATATCGTTTCAAAAAAAGAAGTCACATCATATAACCCAAATGTTGCAGCTGGTAGCTATTTGGAGCGATCGGTTCTTCTATATTTAGTGTATGAACAGCTTTTCTTGGTGAACAGTTTTGCACTTTTGTCCATTCAAGAATAGGAGTCCTCGAGAGAATAAAAATGCATTTCTTTGGCTGTGTCCATTGTAATGCTGATCTCTTGCTTTGCAACTCAAATGAAAGTGCTATAAGCATAGGTGTTTTCACATGCTATATGTGGGCCAGAAGTTGCAAAACTATTATCTACATATAGAAGGAAGCAGAGTAAAGTAGCCAGTATGGCATTATATTAGGCTCCTCTAAATTTATAGACTTACATGCATACATTCGTTGCTTAATAATTTAGATGATGAAACTTTTTGTCACTTGAGTAATAATGTATCAGTCTTTTTTGGTGTGTTTATCTGAAAATACATGCTTGTCACAGACACAGCTACATCCATACACTGCTTTTCTTTGTTTCATGCAATGCTACTATTCAAGTAACAATATAGCTTCAATGGTTAAACTATATATTCACTAATCATTTAATGGGGAAACTTTATCATTCATTTCATCACGGTACCTATCTTATGCTTCCTCTCTAATTTGATTATATTCTATAACTTAGTTTACTAATAAGTTTTTGTTGACAGGAATTGTTGGATTTGGGTGAGGCAGTAGGGACCCAAAGTCGTGGTCTCTCCCAAGAACACATTTCATTACTTCCAGTCACAAAGTACAAGTGTGGTTTCTTTTCGAGGAAGAAAACACGACGTGAAAGGTCAGATCTTGTTGTAATCTTTTTATGCCAGTCAGTTCTTGACTACGACTTTGCCCTGGACTATACCCTCAGAAGCATGCTATATTAGTTCTGTCCGCATTGATATGATGCTGCATCCTTGATATAATATGATGATTTTTGCTTACTGTAGAGAATGCAATTAGTTGCAGCAACTTTGTACTGATTCTTAAATAGAAACAAATTTAACTTAGGACTTCCCTTTGGGTAACAGGTGTGTAGTTTGCCAAATGGAGTACAAGAGAGGTGATCTGCAGATGACACTTCCCTGCAAGCATGTATACCATGCCAGCTGTGTGACAAGATGGCTTAGCATTAACAAGGTCCGCAATCAGAAAATGAAACCATCCATGTCTGCTTCCCAATTCCCCCCTGCTTCTTTGTCTTACAGGAGTATACGTTTCTTCTGCAGGTATGCCCTGTTTGCTTTGCTGAAGTTCCCGGCGAGGAGCCCAAGAGGCAATGAGTTATGGCCGCCACGAAGTACTTGCGATCAGACGCTCAGTCCCGTTGTGCCCCCAACCGATGTACGATTTCTGCTTGAAGGCAGCTTGTCCTCCCCCTTTAAATTTGTGTATTAGAATCATATCACCAAATATAGGTTATAAGCAGATGTAGTTGGAACAACTCCTGAGAGGTTTGCTGTAGGCTGTAGAGTTCGACTGTGAACTATAACCACGTGGTAGATGGTAACATGCTCGATCACGCACGCTTTGCGAGGTGTTTTTGTTCACTGCCAAGAGCATGTGCTAGTTTGTGTTGTATTGATTTAAGATTTTGCGAACAATGGAAAGATTCATTTGTTACACTCTCTGCTTTGGCCTGTCAGCTTGCATTTCGTTGCCATGATATGTTTGTGATTGTAAATCTGAGCTTGCTATAGCTTATACCAGGTCTATTTGTTCATTGGGCGAGGCCTGATATGCGAAAAATTCTACGCGTACATGGACGCTTATTGCTTTTTTTTTATGCTTGTCTATTTCGTCCTGCCTTTGCCTGCAGTTGTCTGTAGCTGGGAAAACTCTGTGACAACTGCTCAGCTCTGGACCTATTCAGTTCGGGTATGGGTACTTGGTGAGAACACTTCGTCGATTTACCGACGAACGACTGAAGCCAGTGCAGAACGAAATAGTCCACTATCAATTGTGTCGGTACGGACTACAAATGAAGAACACCCAGTGGCGGGTCTAGAATTTAAGTAATGGGGTTGCAAAACCGTGAATTTAAAAATTGAAAATACATAGTGTAAGATTTCAAATGTAACATATTACAACTTTGTGAAGTACGATCAAAATATAAAATACTTTAGCAAAAAATTACAACTTCACACGACACTCACTATCATTTAATTCTTCCAAAATATGTTGTTACTGTCAATATTGACATTTTTATTATGTTCTTGCAATTGCAAAGCTAAAATAGGAGTGGAATTGCCTTTAACTTTACTTCCTAGAAAGACTTTTGGTGTGGATGTACATGTTATCTTTTGGGACTTCCCTGCTCGATTCTACAAAGACTTCAAATTGACTGTCTTGTTCTCTATTTTCTAATTTCTCTACTCAATTTTATATTACACAATTAAGTACTAATTATTGATGTTTGATTGGATTTTACAAAATACAAATTATGATCAAATTTTTAAAAGAAGGAAAAGCTCAACTTGCTTCCAGCTGTTGGCTGGACTTCGGAGTAGCCGCTGGCCCGCCGCAACGTCGACTCGCCAAACAGCCAAGCTAGGCATGTGCGCTGCCGTGATTTGTGGCTGGGACTAACCTCGACTAGCCGACTGGTCTATGAATAAATGGCTAGGTTTCTTTTCCAATAGGCCAGGCCAATGGCAATGGGCAACCGGCGCTAATGGAGCATGGCCGCATGCGGTATGGGCTGATCCACGAGGAAGATATTTTTAGACTAAAATCAGAGAAGATGTGCAAATAGAACTCATATATATACATATATCTAATATACTTCTTATATATTTATTTTTTTAAAAAAAATTGAGAAGTGCAGCTACATATGCACCCCAGACCCGCCCCGGAGAACACCTACTCAACAAATAAATTACCCAGTCAGGAGAGACCGAGCGTCGGGAGGCGGTGGCGTCGTAGGACGGAAGGTGCCCATGATTTCTCGGCAATTGGAGTCGATCGGCGCGTGCAAAGTTAAAAAGATTTTCTGCAACAAAGCGCCGATGGTGTATCATGGCATATCGGTGTCTACTCTAGCAAAAGCTAGTTAGCTCGAATGCACAACTGGAAAAGACAGACTAATCAGTAGTAGACTAACCAGCATCCATACTTGCATAACGCTCTAATAAGTAGACTGAGAGTAATGAGTAGTACTAGAACACTAGTAATAGTCAAGGGTTTGTCCCAGAGTACGTAAAACAACTAGCTCCAAATTAAGAGCACATTGGTGCGTGTCAACACCGTCCTTCTCCTAAAACTATTCATGTGTCAGTACACTAACATGGATACTCCACCGACCACCTGGTCAACAAACAAAACAAACCAAGCTACGCGATAATTGACAAACAAACAAGTCTTAGGGCATGTTTGGTTCATGACCAGAAGTTGTCTAGCCACAAGTTAGGCGTGCCACAGTTTTTAGGTAGCTGTTTGGTTCACTGACGCAACTGTGGCATGCCACACTTTCTTAGCACCCGGCCCCACACGTCATAGACTCAGTTTCTTGCCAAATTTTGCCACAAGTGTGGCTTCGATTTTGTTAGCCACACTTTCTGTGGCAGCCACACATTGCCTAAGCTTAGGCATGGCAAGCTTAGGCACCAACCAAACAGGCCCTTAGTCTCACTAATCTACTCAGCCATCCCGAGGTACTTGTAGAAGGCACAGGGGCGGTAGTTTGCAGTGTAGCAGTGTTAGAAATTGGTCCATTTAATTATGACGTATTTTCTTAAATTCTAAAGCATGCATGGTTTAGAATCATATTGCTAAGGCAGGGTGAGGAAGACCGATTTATAAGGTGGAGTTCTCCCCACTCTTTGAATATGAAAAGAGATGGTATAAGGATGGTTATGTCTAGTCACACGCGCGCGCATGCGCGCGCGTATTCGCGTATTTTCGCGTGAAAATCACGTGACTTGTGACTTGGCACGCCACTTGGCAGACTAAGTCCATCTTTATTTTTGCTAAACCATGCACCTCACTCTCTCTGTTTGAATGAGATTTAAACATTTGAATGAGGCAGTTATAAGTGAATTTACACTGCTTAATTTGTGATTTGATGAGGTAGTTACCGGTGCATAATTCTGTTTAAAACGCATCAGTTACTAGTGAATAACTGCAGCGCCCTTAAAAGGGCCTGGAGACGTCCAGGAAGAAAAGAGAATTTTGCACCTCCATACTTCCTCTACTTTCTGCTCTTGTGTTAGTTGTGCTGCGCCATCTGAGCCTCGTCGACCTTTCTTCCCGGCGTGCACCTGGAAGGAGGGAGAGCGGCTATCTCCGAACCGTTGCCGCAGAGAGTACCGGCACAGGGCGGCAATAAGGTTTCTGGGCAGCGCATCTGCGCGACCGCTCACTGCACTGCATCATCTGCATTCTGCACTGCGTCAAGCCTACGCGGCTTCCTGTTCTTCATCAGGCTAACAAGTAAGTCGTTCGCGCGTACATACGACTTAGCTTCTACATTTTTCTTGAGTATATTCTGAAATATGATGAGTAGTCTGCTGTTAGTTGTGAGTTTTGCATCATTAGTTTATTATTTTTGTCTCCTAATAAAACTTGGAATTAAAATATTGCCCACATTTATAACAAGCAGAAGATTCGTTGAGCAGAAAACGGGGCCAGTGTGTCTAGCGTCTTCTTCCTCATGTTGACGCTAGCCACCCATGCCTCGGGGTCCTCATCGTTCACCTTAGACATCAGGTAAACAACGCCGTCGCTGTCGTCGTGCGCAATCAGGATGGAGGCAGCAGTTCGCAGTTTCTTCAAGATCAGCTTCTCGGCCTTGTCGCTAGGGATGGAAACAAGCCGACTCATGTGGATAGGAGGCTCGGCTCGATTCTGAAATGAGGTTGGAGAGAGGCTCGGCTCGGCTCGGCTCGAAATGCAGCTCGAGTCGGCTCGCGAGCTAGAAACTGATGAGCCAGAAAGCTTGCTCGAAGACTCGAAGCCAGAACCAACAAAGAGCTCAATCTGCCGACCAGAGGTCCAGAGAGCTCAACGTGCTCGGCAGCTCGGATCAAGAACAGCCGAACACAGCCAGAGATAACATTTTCTTAAAGAAATGCATGAAAAAGTTCACAAGTTTACATTTAATCATTCAACACTGGACACACAACAGCAACACAGGATGGAAAGTTTGAAACACACAATAGTAACAGCAAGAAACAGAGCACGACATTCGACACATACATTACATTACACCATATACTTTGGCTTGACAGAACAACAAAACGATACAATCACACAAGGCCATGTGAACATCTGGACGCCTCCTCTACCATCTTGAGTCTTGACGACATTCAAAAAGACCTGACTTCAAAGATCACCATATTCATCATCCAGCCGACTACATGCATAAATATTGGAGTTGGCAATTGCATAAAGGTTGGAGTATGCGTAAAAATATCTAAAGTGTGTCATGCAAATGTAGAAATTTTTGACACAACGTAGGCAACCCAACTTAGCTGTGAGCCACTCAGAATAATAGTTGAGCCTGGGAGAATTTGCTCTAAATCATCATCAGAGCAACACATACATAACAGGGGTCAACAAAGAAGTAATCAATCAAGACCAAGCTATCAGTATAATAGATATATATGCATTGTTTGTCTGAAATTTTTATACAGGTTCGGGCCTTCTCCTAGGAGAATAACAACCCTACCTCCTGTGTAGCTATTGCTCAGAGAATTGATTACAACTGAGAGAGTAATGCGAAATGCCTTGCACTATGTCTAGCTTGGACTAGATCCGATCTGATCCCTCTTCTCTCTGATATCAACCTCTATATAGTTGGCAAAGCATCGGCCGTTGTGCCGCACCGAAAGACGCCTTAACGTTTCGGGCGATAACCGTCCGACGGGAGTTATTATCTGTAGGAGCCCAGATATTAACATCCGGATTCCTCTGTGATTTTCTGCACTATTCCCTGGATCAGTAGATAGTGCTCACAGTTTACAGTTCTGAATATCAAAATACATATCATGCGAAAGCGTAAATGTAATAATAAACTTACTCATGGGCCGATTAGGCCGAAATCATTAAATTGCAGCAGCGGAAGAACGAATCACACAGGTGGGACCTTCAGGACATGCCCACAGGCAGCCAACTGGAGGTTCGCGACCTAGCCCTTGACATCTTCATCTTCTCGGCCAGCTTGTCCAATCTTGTTGCTGAGGCGAGGTGATTTGATTTCTTGATTCTGAATTTTGTCGCAAAAGCGAGCATGAGCACTCCGACCCCGTGCTCCGCGAGCCAATACACAGAATGCAATTAAATAGTATGCATGGCTTATCAAAGGAAGGCTCGGGTTATTTTATTTTTGCGTAGAGTGCTTTTGAATACAATTACTTAAAAATCCCTAAGACCTAGCAATTTGAACCAAATCATAATGTACAAGGAAATGCATTATTAATATCGATTCAGATTCCATCCACCGTTACATGGCATCTGCACCATATAGCAATTTCTTCAGCGTTATAGCCGCTTAACTTACCACTGGGACGACACCCAGGACAATTCCAAACCAGGGCAATCCTTTGCCCTTCACTTTTCCAATCCCACCCACAAAACATTTTGAAATAGAACTATATCTGGTTAAGTTCCCATATCCGCCCATGACCGTGGGCACGGCTATTCGAATAGTTTTAGACTCTGCAGAGTTTGTACACTTTCACCACAAGAGACAATCACCTCGTTGCCCCACATGATTCCTTAGTCATGTGGTTGAGCAGATCGTCACAATGACTTTTCAAAGTATCTACTCCCTTTTGTCATCTCACCTTATGGGCTGCTCCCACTTGCGGTGGGTCCCATCTATGCACGGGATGTTCCCCACGGATACTAGCGTACGGGCTCCACTCCCCTCTGCGCTAGCACGACTGGGAAACGTCACCCTCCACTCGGTGTCCCTTTAGGCCTTCTCTTGCCCTTGCGTATCCACTTCTATCCACTACCAGTGAGATGATTCCAGGGGTTTCGATAAATTTACTTAGCCAAGTTGTAGTTTACAAACTTGTGGTTGTACTGTTTTACACGGGTTGACATGACAAGATTCGGTCCTTAGTGATATCTGGACGGTTCTACCTAGGGGTGGAAAAAAAGCTCGTTAGTGGGCTCGTTGGCTCGGTTCAAAATTGCTTCAATTATACTTGTTAATTGGTTAAACATTAAAATGAGTTGATTTCAAATGAATTTGAATTTTGCTCAAGCTCGGCTTGGCTCGGCTCGTTAGCTCGTTTCTAAAAATACTTTTAAATTATCCGTAAAATGATATTAAATCAAAATATGCCAATTTTAGAAAAAGCTCGATAAGACGAGTAGTTGGCTCGATATCCACCCCTAGTTCTACCACAAACCACACTCTCGTGCACCACTGCACCATACCCCCGAACCATCCGTCCAGATAAATAAGCAATTCGAGGTTTTTGGGAATATAAAATAACCATATTCAACATACACCAGTCATTACACCATGACTGCCCAACCAATTTTTCTCAGGATTAAAAGCGATGCTTGGGCGCTCTCGCGCCCATGAGTACCTAAACATTACTGAGCATGGCATATAAATTACGGACTTACTTTCAAAAGGTTATTATTGTAATTTTGCTAGGGCGACAAAGTTCACATAATCAAGTAATCCAAAGGAGGAGTAATATTAGCCAAGCAAGCAATGAACATATAACTAAATCTTAAATTAAACATGTATTTGCATATAAAATAACAGCATGCAATTTGATAATTTAAACCAAAGTAATTTGCAGAAAATGTAGGTTCAACATGATCAAAGTATTGACTCGCCTGGCGCAGTTTACCGCGGTCTTGGGCTCACACGATGCTTTTTCCTGAGTTGGCGTTTATCTTCACTTCGAGCCTGACCTCACTTGATCAAATGGGTCTTCACGAATTCCAATTTCTAATTACGCGATAAACAACTGAATCCAAATAAAAGCAAATAACTCAAAAGATCCAAACAAATCCGAATAAACTTAATTTAGTTTTACTTTGAGTTAATGGGTGATTCGGTGAGTTGAGGCAAGGTTGGTAATAGCATACGATAACTTGATCCTTTTATTAATAATCTCTTTTTATTATTTTGTTATTTATCAAGGAAGTTCCATGAGTCAGGTTAGACCTATAGACTGGTGCAGGAGTTTAGTGGACAAATTCTATCTTTAGGATATGCATTCCTTGCAACTCAAGTTATGGCAAAGGCAAACTGGACTGATGGATGAGATCTGTACTTATTCTATAAATCTTTTAGTCAAAGGTATTATCACACTTGGATATCTTTATTAAGTTTTTAGAATAGTCTCTGATATAGGCTTTTACTTATTAATTAGGTTAAGATAAATAGCTAGGGCTCAATATTTATTCTTTATATGGTAACTAATTAGAATTTAAATCTCTAATAATACCATTATCATATTTTATGTACCTTCATTCATAGCTAGGCTAAATTTAAGTTGAATTAGGATCCGCTCATATGGGTCCTGACTTGCTACATTAAATCATGCCCAACTAATCCTAAGGCTAAGATTTAACGACACATTATCGTTTTGTCTATGCTTCGGTTATTGTTAGGATTAGCTTTATTATAACGTAGATTTATTTATTGACGACGTGCGGATAGCGAGGGTTTTATTAGGGCCTTCTAATTAGTAATCCAATTTCAGTACTTATGAAATCATTAACCATTAATTAATCCTTTGTCTGAACTAATGAGCTTGTTTATATTCAAATTAATCTTATACTTTATACTTTTAGCAATTCGAGATGTATAAGTTTAGGTTGTGCTAACATTACCTTGTTCTTTAATATGCCGAATGGTGAGCTTATTTTAATTACAAATGACCTAGGGATTTTAATAGACTTGCCAACATGAATTTGGCTAAAGATGCCCTTTGGGTTAGGCATCGCAAACATCTTATGTACATTTTAGTTACTATTATTACTTTTGTTATTTAAATTTATTTATCTAGGACCGAGCATGCCATACCAGGTTACACTTTAATATCAATATTCGATTAAATCTACGGTTGATATTTATTTATTGATGACACGCTAGTGATGACTATTATTTACATAGCTACACTAGGTAGGTTACTTTTAATCATCCGATGACCTAGGGTGCTTTATTGTAACACATGTATATTATTAAGACCTCTTATTTATATACTCATATAGAGGCTTATATATGCATTTACTTAGAAGGTCTCTACATTTTAGTTGTTATTAGCTTTAATTAAAAATTTATTTATCTAGCAAGGCTTGCCTCACAAGGTTATCTTTCAATATTCCCTTACTAGCAAAACCCACCATTAGGGTTTATCTAATGTTAGCATTTTAAATATTGGGCCAATATCTAAATTTTAACTATGGGTAATCTCTATTAAATTTGGATATTTAATCGAAATCATAATGCCTTTGTCAATATCTTTAGTTAATAACAAGTCTTCTAGATAATTATTCAAACCCTATAATTAATCGCATATGAACTAACCAAAATCTTACATAACCGCTTTTACTGAAATACATGGGTTTGTGATTTGTTCTTTAGAACATTTTTACTTGTTAAATCATTATTCCATGAGAGCATAATCTAAACAAGTTTTTACTCAATTTATTAATGTGCCCTTCATTAATAGTTAAGCTTTAAAACAATTATTCAAAGCACATTAGTTACTAACATATGATAATTGATCCATGCTTTAATATTTAATAGCTTCTCTAAAGTATTCTCAAATTTTCCATGAATTTTCTTACTTGAAATGGACCACAAAAACTTAAAAATAAAAATTGGGGAAAGGGGTGCGGCCGGCAGGGATCGAACCGCGACCTGAGAGCTGTGATTCTTAAACGTGCTGAGTTAGCCAAGTGGGCCAATTGCCGGGGCTGACTGAGGAGGCGTAGCGAATCAAGAAGACGTGAAGTGGGGCTGAGGCCAAAACAGAGTAAATCGGCGCCGGCGGAGGGCAGTCTTGCTGGCGGCGAGCGGCGGCCGAAGGGAAGTTGGGAACCACCAAAATGGGTTGCGCAAGGGGTTAGGAACCTAGGGGAGGCGGCGCATTTGACCGGAGCGGCGGCAAGGGGAGAGGGCTGCAGCCCGACGCGGACGGCGGAGAGGTGAAATGGGGAGGCCGTGATCGGAGGGGAGAAGGAAGAAAGTGGGGCGCGCAGAAGCTACACGGGGTCAAGGGGAGTCTCACCATGCAAATTTCCGAGGCAGGGATCGCCCACAGCGGGCCGGCGACGTGCACGACGGCGGCGCGGAGGAGGTCACCGTGGCCGGAGAGCTCGGGCGGCGGAAAGTCTTGGCCATGGGTTGGAATAGCTTCGGCGTGCCCCGGTGTTGCTCCCACCGAGGGGAATTGTCCCGGCATGAACCGTGGGAGAGGCGACGGTGAGGATGGCGGTGGCGACCGGACTTGGGGTAGATGGCCGTCCCGGCGAGCTTGGTTGCACCGAAATCCAATTCCTTTGGACGGGGAGTAGCTAAGGGGTGGTGGCACGGTATGACGCGGTAATCGTGGCCGGGGCTTCCCCGGAGCGACCGGGGCGGTGTGGAGGCGCGGCGGCCGGTGCGCACGGGGGAAGAAGTGGGGGAGAGTGCCGAGCAAAAAGGGAGGCCGGGAGGCTACTTAAGGCTGGAGGGGAGTCACGGGGGTGCACTCGAGCTGCCACCGAAGCGCGAGATGACGGGATGGCGAGGGGATTGAAGTCGACGGAGCAGGGCGCTGGCGTAGGGCAGAGCAGGGCATGGCGCGGGAGCGGTTGAGCGCAGGCACGAGGCGACGGGAGCAGGGCTTGGGCGGTGACGACTCATGGCAGGGTCAGCTTTTGCGCCGTGCCCGCCAGGTGATGCGACGGGACGAGAGGCAGAGAGCTGAGCGCCGCAGTGCATGTCCGCCACGGGGCGAAGAAACTCTGAGCGGGGCGCGCGCGGGCGGCGGAGGAAGAAGAGAGGGGAAAACGGGCGCGGGTGCGGGGCCACCGGCAGGGAGACGCGCCTGGGCCACGCGGCGGGAGAAGAGGCGCGGGCGGGATTCGCGGTGGATCCGAGCCGTCCATGTGGCGGCCGGATGGAAGGGGAGGAAGTTTTTGTTTTTATTTTTATTTTCTGAAAAGCATAGGAAATTCAATTAAGCTCTGAAAAATATGAAATAAGCTCCAAAAATTCAAGAAAAATACACAGAAGTTCCTGATGACATTTTGGACTTAATAAAAATATTTCCAACTAATGTTGGTATTTACTTTACTTGCTTCCATTGTTTTTCATGCCATTATTTTCAAAAATAATATTTTATGTCCTGAATCAATTTCTTTCTTACTTTTATGGATCATCTTTTCAGATTCGTATCTACAATTTTTTGTTTTTCCATTATTTGCGCATTCCTTTTTAGGGCATTATTAATCCACGTCTTTGTCTTTTATGAAGTCTTCAATCAATTTTTTTGAACCTCAACCAAATTCAGAAAAACGTCGTAAAATCCAAATTCAAATAGAATATATTGCAAAATAATTCAAGAAATTCATATTTTAAAATTTTAAATTTTTGGGATGTTACATTATGAGAGAGACGTAATGGCCCGTTCGTCGTGCGGCGATTGTTTTCAGAGGGAGATCATGCATGGTTATTAAGAATAAACTCACGTTCTAATAGCCTTATCAGACGGACCACGGTGTAGTATGTTATCGTAGACAAGCCAGTCGGAGATAGACTGGTCACAGGAAGGTCCACGACCACGAGGTAGTCACAGGACAACTTATAACTATGTAGTCGTAAAAGAACATACGACTATGTGGTCGTAGAAAAGTTTATGATTGAGCAGTGGTCGTGAATAAACTTACTATCCTATAAAGCCTCTCTCTCTCTTATTGATAAAGGGTATACTTAAAGAATATAATAATGTAATAATTTAATAATTATTATATCTGTTCTATCTCGATGAACCTGATCAAACCATTGATGCAGGTGATGTCCCGGATCGGCTGTGGGCAACTATCCAGGCACTCGTCCTTGTTGCTGGCCATCGGCTGAGGCAGGGGGATGAAACGCACCTCCGGCATTTCGTCGAGCAGGTTGCAGACGAATGACTCGCCAGAGATCAACTCAGCCCAGCGAGCCTCCTCCGGCCGCGATCACTTTGTCAGCATTGTGGAACAGCACCTTATTCCTGCCACAAGACAGCTCCAACTCCAGCATTGCCACCTTGGTGCTCCACTCCGTGGTCTTGGACAAGAAGACGTGGAGGTCATACTGCGAAACCTCCCGGGTGAACTGTTTCTTGAGGACGACGGCGACAAAGTGCTCGCCGCTGCCGCCGTCGGCGCAGCGCAAGAGGCCAACCTCCTCGGCTCCGAAGACGCAAGGGTGGGGGCTCGGGAGCAGCTCAAGCGACGGCTTTCCGGGACCGACGCTGTAGACGAGGTACTCGCAGAACCCCGGCTCTCCAATGGACCTCCTAGGCACACAGATGGAGGAGACACGGAGGAAGACGAAGGCGCCGTCCGCGCCGACGACAAGGGGCTCTGAGGTGAAGTCCTCGCCCTTCAGGCCGGGGCAGTGCATGCAGAAATGGGAGACGGCCGGCGGGTCGGCGAGCCAGAATGACAGCTCAACCTGAACTCTTGGTGCGGCTTCAACAAGGAGGCGGAGACTCTTTTAGGTCTCCAATTATTTAGAGTAAATTGTACAGTGGTTCATTTTGTCATCGATCTCCTAATTTATATATGTATAGTTCATTAATCCGGATTGAACGAAACATCCTCGGAACGAACGGTGGTCTGACCGCTCTCCCGCGCCAACGCATTGAGACCCCAGACATGTCTTTATTCCGGAAGGAACTTCTCTGGGGTCTGTCCCCTTTTCCTCTCAGAGCAAGTATAATAAGAGGCTGTTAGTAGGCTGTATGCTGAGGTGGAGGAGAGAGAGGAGGAGAGAGAAGAGATGTGGGTTGTAAGTTTACAGCCAGCTGAAGCACAAGAACCAAGAAACTTTATGAGAGAAAGGGGTGGGTCATACAGCCTTCAGCTGGCTGTAAACTACTATATGAATAGGTTGATAAGTGGGCTGTAAGTGTCCATATAGCCAGCTGAAGGCTGTATTATTAGCCTTGCTCTCAATGGGGACTGCCTTAGATTTCTTCCACGTGGTCATGCACAGATCTCCGTGCAGGACTCCCTCCCTCCCCCTTTTCACCAAAAAGCTTCCACGTGCAGCGCCCAAAACAGCAGAGAATGGCGGAGAAAGGAAAAGGAGAGGCGGGCCGAGCCATGGCGAGCTCACGGCCGGCCGGCGGCGGCTGCGTCGCCAGGGACGAGGCTATCTGGAGGAAGCTCCGGGAGGCCCGCCCGCGCCCGCGCCGAAGGGCCTGCCGCGGCGGCTGCGCTGGATTTGCAAGGTACAGAGCGCGCCCGCGGCGACGTGCTCGGCGGCGCCGGCGGTGTCGTCGAAGGCCTCGCGGGCGACGTTGAGGCCCATGGCGTTGAGGGTGAGCTCGCACTGCGCAAGTGCCTGCGGGTGGGAGATGACGCGGGTGAGGAGCTCCTTGCGGACGCCCGGGAGCGCGAGGAGGCAATAGTGGATGGGGAGCTAGACCTTGCCGACGATGTGGAGGCGGTGGCAGAGGAGGTCATAGTTGCGGTGGATGCCGCCGCCGAGGGAGTTCTCGACTGGGAGGACGGTGCGGTTGGCGATCCAGAGCTTGACGGCCTGGAAGGCGACCTCGAACTGGTCGCGGGGATGGCGTCGCAGCCCGGGTAGGCCTTGGCGACGGCGGCCTCGCTGTAGGCGTCGGGCACCCCTTGGTACGACACCCGCAGCTGGCTCCCGTGCATCGACGCCGGCGACAGGTCACTGATGCTCAGCGGCCGCGGAAGGTTGGAGACGGGCACCAAATCCATCGCAGCCGCCGCGGCAGGCCCTTCAGCACGGGCGGGCCTCCCAGAGCTTCCTCCATATAGCCTTGTCCCCGGCGACGCAGCCGCCGCCGGCCGGCCGCGAGCTCGCCATGGCTCGGCCCGCCTCTCCGTTTCCTTTCTCCGCCATTCTCTGCTGTTTTGGGCGCTGCGCTTAGAAGCTTTTTGGTGAAAAGGGGAGGGAGGGAGCCCTGCACGGAGATCTGTGCGTGGCCACGTGGAAGAAATCTAAGTCAGTTCCCATTGAGAGGAAAAGGGGACAGACCCAGAGAAGTTTCTTCCATTCCCTTTATTCCCATTCCCAACTCCTCTCCATCCCTAATCCCATCTCCATCGCTTCTCACGAACCAGCGGCGGCCGAGTCTCTCGCTCCCATCTACTTGTGTCGAACTG
This sequence comes from Dendrocalamus latiflorus, assembly GCA_017311315.1. Taxonomy (NCBI): domain Eukaryota; kingdom Viridiplantae; phylum Streptophyta; class Magnoliopsida; order Poales; family Poaceae; genus Dendrocalamus; species Dendrocalamus latiflorus. Next base: position 10,718,074 of record CM029621.1, read on the forward strand.
GCGTGGCCGCGTGGGAGGGTTAACGGATTGGAGCCTGGGTAGCTGGGCGAGAGCAGTGAACGCCTGCATCCAACACCCCCACCCCACCCCAATGGCGGCGCACACGAGTCAGACGGCTGCGCAGCTGTACCCGGAGGGGCCGCCACTGGCCCGCCACAGGAGGACGACCACGCGCTGCTGGCCACGACGGCCGGTAGTACACCATGCGCATAGTTCATAACTTAAGCCGTATCACATTGTGAAGAATTCTGCACATATCACATATTGTAAGCTCGGTTTTCGGCAACAAGGACACATGTCACACATCACATCTCTGTTTTGCTGAAAACAAACATCACAAGCTCTATTATTTGCGAATAAGCATCAGAATATTTTTACAGTCATGCATGCTTGGCATTTGAAGCAACAGCATGAGCATGCGAGCAGCAGCTTGTGTTTTGAACCAACACCCATAAAGTACATGTACATTCATAAATCACTGATTGACATAACAAATTCTGTATGACATTGCCAAACCGATACGTAACATTGCCATTCTGAGTTACATCCATCCAATGCAAACAAAAAAAATATGGAAATCGATACATAACATAGTCATTCTTGAACAATTCTCAGTCACAACTTCAATATTGCCTGCAAGAACTAGGAAACTATAAGCTACAGGCTACAATTTCACTTCAGGGCATCCATGCATCAAATCATTGGGATATCTACTACTGTCTCCTAGTTGCTAAGCTGCAATGAAAAAGCCCCTGTATGGCGACTGCTGAACTCCCAAAGTACCGTCCGCGTTCAAATAAACTTGAGAAGAGTGTAATAAGTGGGAAGCCGGCCGCATCGAATACCTCAGTGAAAATCCTTCGCCCGACAGATGGTGAGCCCCGTAAGATCCTGCTTGGTTACTCCCGCCTCCCGGCCGCCGCCGGCGACTACGCCATGGCCGGCAAGTACCCCCCCCCCCCCCCTCTCTTTCTTCCCCTGTGGCCGACAAGCGAAGGGCAACGCTGGTGGGTGGAGGAGCAGCAGAGCGAAGGGCGACCACTGCTCGTCGCCTCGGCCGCCACCGAATTTGGGACCAATCGAGAGAAACAGACTGGATCGGGTGGGGAGTTGGAATGAGAATAGACACATACCTGGGGGGCTCGGTGCAAAATTCCACTGGAGAAGGCCACGTTGGCGCGGAACTGGACACCGGCCAGGTCACCATTCGTTCTGAGGTGGCATGGGACGGTGGTGCGATGAACTGCTTAATTCGGAATAGTAATCTAGGCGTGCAATTAAAATATCGGTGATCAGAATGAATCACTTAAATAAATTTAGTGACCCACAGCGTAATATACTCGATTATTTGTAACTTCTGAAGGGCCCAAGACAAGACCAGCTCCAAGAGAGGCCAGAGCCGCACTAGACCAGACCAGACCGCCCTTCTCGCCGCCGCGCCGGCGACCCAAGCAGCCACCCGCCGTCGCAGGGAGGGGCGCGCTCGATGGCGGCCGCGCCGTATCTACGTTTGTGCCTTGGTGAACTGAAACAAATATAGCAAAGGAAAAACCTTTGAAAATTGTAGATACGTTTGTGCCTTGGTGAACTGAAAACTTAATTCTGTAGAACCTGGGCAAGATGTGTCCAAATTTCTCAACGGTAACATATAATGTATGTCTGTAGACTGTAGTGGAGACTTGTTTCAATAGTTTACATCATTAGGCACGTGTATACTTTGGTAGGCAAGGCTATAAATATCTCAGTGCAGTATTACATTGCCATTTATAACTCAGCAGAGAGGAACAAAATTTTCTCTTTGTTGTTGAGTGGATATTCTTGTACAGTAGCTATTTCCTTCCACTTAAATAGTGGACAGTTAGCTAATGCATTTCTTGGTGACACCTCACTTTGCTAGCATCCAAATTTTGATTGAATGATGCAAATATGATGTGTTTACCAGTAACATAACTGTTTCAGGGCATCAGCTGAAGAGGCTGTACAACGTCTTCACGGCACAGTGATTGGCCAACAAGTAGTTAGGCTTTCATGGGGCAGAAGTTCTGCAAATAAGCAGGTATATCTCATTAAATCTCTACTGCACAAACCTGACATTCAGTAAATCTCTTCAAACCCAGATGATCTGAAATCCACTAGAAGCAATCTTGTTAAATAAGACAGTTTTCACTGATGAGCATGCTAAAGAAGAATTTTCTTAACGCTAACTCTTCAAATAGATAAACAGTCTGATCCTTACTATATTGTTTCTGATCCTTATTATATTGTTCTTTTTCTTAGTCTTGTGTGATAACAGATGAAGGGCTTGTTTGTTTGATATTTGTTTCTCTGCAGTTTCCCTTCATTTTCCGCTTATTTCATTCTAAATTTTTGTTTCTTTTCTGGTTATGATATCTTCTGTTTTTCTTTACCTGTTGAAATCTCTTCAAATTGAGGTTAATGATTTTATGTTACTATCTAGAACAACCATGTGCAGAATCAATCAGCTGTCTAGAGTCAGCAAGCAGATCCTAATCAATGGGCAAGTGCTTATTATGGCTATGGGTATGGTGCATATGGATATGCTCAGGACCAGTCATATGCATATGGTGCTTATGCAGGATATAGCCAGTACCCCCAACAGGCAAGGATTTCAATCCACTTAACATTCACTATACAGTTTCAGTGTTGTGTAATTGTGCATTCTTCAGTAAGTTGTGAATACGGACACCTGAAGCTTGCTACTTTCGTAAAGTTTTGGATTTGCGTGGCATGCCACTATACAATGCACATTCATGTGAAACCAAATGTGGGATTTATATTTCTAGGAGTAGACAATTGCGTCTTTATGAATCATATAGTTCATTATATTAAATAGATTCAAGGAAAGATATTGGGCTGCGGAAAGTGTATATATTGAATTATTTGACTTGTTCATGCTACCATACCCACTGTAACCGTTATCTTGTAACCGATCTTAATTCATTCTTCATAGTATAGATGTGATAGTTCTGGAAAAAAAAAGTTCTTAAAAAAAGGGGGTACAGAGGTGATTTCTGATACATGCCGCCCGGTCACTGGTATGGACTGGAAGATAGGAAGGCATTTGTGTTCTCCTGATCTTTTCGCGTCTCTGGCAGATTTTCTCTGCAGTTTTTGGCCTGGTTTTTGTTTGAATCTTTCCTCCTCCCTTTATTTTGCAGATTGTGATATACTCTATTATGATAATTTTGGCTCTATTCGTTTAGACTTATGATTTAACTTTCTACATTAACTAGTTTTCAAACGAAGTATCTTTTTAAGATCAGATTTACAAATCGATTGTAGTAGACATTGTTTCGGCTTCAGCTATATCGGTCAAAATTACATGTGAATATCTTTCTCTCCATACCCTCTTTCACAAACAGTCAGAATTTAAAAATCTAAACCAAAAATTATAAATCCCAGCTAAAAATACCCACCCGGCTAGGGCTGGATATCGAGCTGGCTCGGCTCGGCTCGGCTCGGTCTGGCTCGGTAGGATAACGAGCTGGCTCGAGCTGGCTCGTTATAACTAACGAGCTAAAAAGCCAGCTCGGCTCGGCTCGACAAAAAGCTCGAGTTAGCTCGTTTGGCTCGTGAGCCAGGGCCAAAAAATATCTCCATCATATATTCATCCATGGAAGTTTGGCTCGTTTGGCTCGTTTGGCTCGTTAGGCTCGTTTGGCTCGTTTGGGTACAATAGAGTACAAATTAACACATGCATGACTCATTTGGGTACAATAGAGTACAAAATTTACACATTAACACATGCAATAGAGTACAAATTAGGTCCATGGAAGCAGCATATGCATATCTAAATTCCTGGAAGCATGGCTCGTTTGGCTCGTGAGCGGCTCGCGAGCTGGCTCGAGTTGGCTCGTTATAGCTAACGAGCTAAAATCTTGGCTCGGCTCGGCTCGTTATCCTAACGAGTCGAGCCGAGCCGAGCCGAGCCAGCCACGAGCCGAGCGAGCTAACGAGCTTCGAGTTTTTCGTCCAGCCCTACACCCGGCTATCCATCATCATATTTTGACGGGTGTTTCCCATGGTAAAAACAAAAATTACAGTAATCCACCCCGTTTGACGACTGAAACGTTCAGTACTGTCCTGCTGATTGCTGAAGATCTCAGGTGGCACCTGCGACCCAAACCAGCCCCTCGAATTCTGTGCGCTCGAACTTTCTACAAAGCGCTTCCCTTTGAACCGTCCAGGTGCTCCACAGATCCACGCGGGGTCCAGTTGTCAGTACGTTACTGACGAGGCTCGCATGATTGTACTGTCGTCATTCGTCGCTAGGCTGGACCGGCTGGTGATCCGCAACGGTCGAAAAAATGGCCGCGAGCCAACGGCAGGTGAGGAGGCCATAACGTAACGGCTCGCCTCGCCACCGCCCTCACAACTCGCAAGAGACACATGCCACCACTAACCCAACCAGTAGAGCCACGACAAGTAATTAGTACCCAACGTCTCTCCCTCTCCCTGTCTCTCGTCCACTCCATTGCGCCTGCACGAGCACGCGCGCGCGCTCGAGAGGGGAGGCGATGGAGTTGATGGAGCCCAAGGACATCGACTGGAGCAGGGTGGTGTCGCGCTACGTGCGCGACGAGACCTACGAAGGCATCGAGGCCCCGCGCTGGGCCGACCTCGCCGACCCCGAGGCCGGCGCGGACGTCGACGACGACGCCTGGTTCTGCCGCCCCGGTACGCCTTCCCTCCGTTCCATCTTCCGCGCGCGGGGGGCTCCTATTGGTTGGTCTATCGGGAGGAAACCAAAGAAATGGCGGTCCTTGATCGGTGCCGATCGGCTGGTGGTTTCGGTGGTTGTTGTGGGCCGGTTCAAGAACCGGTCCAGTTCTTGATCCGCGTAGATTGCTTCTCTGGGGTCGATTTCCATGTTGTTATCTTGCGATTTCTCCTCGGTTCCCGCGAAAACGAGGCTTTGATTTGTTACGGCATCGTCTTACATTTGATTGCTATTGGTTTCGCCGCAGATTGCCGACATCCAAAGACGGCCGACGACTTCCTCAAGCTAACCTCCAGCCCCAAGGTTCGTGTTTCTTCTCATCCTCGATTTCTTGCGGGCCTTTTCTTTCTCTGGTTGGTTGAATCTTCTCACGTTTCTTCCTCGGAACAGGGCAAGCTACTGCGATCAGTATCGGCTATGCTGCCGTTCGGCGAGAGGGACACCAACCTCAGGTGCATAAAGATTCCCCTCGTCAACAGCTGTTCTTAACGCACATGGTTCGATCTATCTTTTCTCTGACCCCTTTCTTCCATCGCGTTGCTCAGAGACGGCAATAACAATATGAAGAGGCGAGGCGCCGTCGCCGGCGGCGGCGGCACTGCCACCTTCACGTCACCCAAACCGAAGGCAGCGCCCAAGAAGAGATTCCAGGACGACAGCGAGAACCAGGACCCTGCATTGGCCACGCCGCCTCCGCCACCGGCGGCAAGTAGGCCGCCGTTTGGTGCGCCGCGGTGGGCCCAGAATGCGAAGGAGGCCATAAAGTCCAGTGCGGAGAAGCGGCCGGACAATGCAGAGAATGAGGCGCTGCTCAGCAAGAACGCGGCGCCGAGGCAGCTCAAGAGCACTCTCTCGACGAGGAACCTCTTCTCCGGGAAGGATATACTTGGCCAGATATCGGAGTTCTACAATGAGCTCAAGCGGATGGCCGGCGGCGGTGGCAACCGGCCTGTCTCAGAGAACATGGAGGAATTGAGCCCAAGCCCAATGTAATTCTCTTCTCTCACTGAAGCAATGAGGAAATGTGCTTCTGGGATTGGTGATTTCAGGCCCTTGACATTTTCGTTTGTGCAGGAATGGGAGTGATGCGGTGGAGAAGGTAGCATGCGACAGTGCCGCCGGTAATCCGGTTCCCTTGCAGGTTGTGAAGGATGTGGCAAGGCAAGGAACAGTGGAAAAGAGTCCAAGCTCAATGTAACTTGCTTGTCACTACAGTGCAAAGCGATGTTTAGAGGATTGTAGTTGTTGTTGCTTGAGGTGCTGATAATGGTGGTTTCTGCAGAAAGGGAAAGAAGATAGGATTGAAGGTGGAACCAGGGAAGCAAAGGTCACCCTCTGTGTTGAAGGAGGTGAAGGCAACACCGCCAACTCCGCAGCGGTTTCCATCCCCCTCGGTGAAGCGAGTCAAGAACGTGAAAGCAGGAGACATGGCAACGGCAGGCTCACCACTCAAGAAGCCACTGAAGGTGACCCCGGCATGCCTACAATATTTATTTACAGTGTCTGTGGCTTTAGATATTCTTTGGGTTATGGTGTTTATTTGGTGAATTTTCGGTGTTCATGGTTTCTACTAGCCCTCATAAAAGTATTTAAGTACGTTAAATGTTTATAAGCACTATGGTCATGATTATTAGGTCTTAGATCATGTTGAAGGAAACATTATTATGGCTGGCTGGTTATCGGTAGTTCTACCCCTGATAGATTTCAGAAATCTTACAATGAGTTGAATTATCGTCACCATAGTAAGCATGCATACTAAGCCATGAGAAAACTTCCTCAAAAGTTGTTCATAAATCTTGTATGCTGAGGCTGCAGCTGAGATAGTTTTGTACATAATTAGCTTCAGTCCATTCTTAATTTTTTAAGCACTAGTCAGAAGGAGAATTTACTTAATATACTATAGTCATGGTTTCTGTGTTTAAGATCTTAGTGGGTGTTTAACAGTGTGCCTGTGCCTGTGAATAACCAGTGTTTCGTTATTATGCTTGTTCATAATCTGAAAAAAATGTGTATTTTGTTCATGGTTTCGAACGGCATTCACAGTTCAGTGTAAGTTCGTTGTGCATGACCATGCCCTGTAATTCTGTCAGCAACAGCATCGTCGTGAAATCATTCTGCTCCATTTTCAATGTTACTTGACGAATAGAGTATTTGTTCTCGTTTGCTCATCATTGTGCCTTTTCTTATGGATCTTCAGACATTTTTGTGTAAATTACTTGACATCAGCATGTGGCACTAATCACTATCTCATCATTAACCCTAAGTGGAGCCATGTGGATGATGTTTCTTGCTTTAACTGGTTGTACTTCATAAACGTAATATCATAATGATCTCACAGTTCTAGTGCCAGAAGACCTTTTAGTCTTTTACTAATGTTGTGAATCCCAATTATATGCATTTCATCGCAAGTTAAGTGTGCAGTGATCTAATTACTGTAACAACTGCCTTTTCTTTAGGAGAAGGGGACACCTAATAAGGATCTGGAGAACAGCAGAGATGCTAAGAGGCAGCCTTTTGGAGATAAGGATATGAACAACGCCAGGGCTTATGATGCAGAAGGGAGCTCCAGTAGCATGTTTTGGTTCTTGAAGCCCTGCACTTTCCTTGTGGAGTAGCAGCAAAATAATCAGAAGCTTTAACGAGCAGCACTTTATGTAGTTAGAATCCATTACTTCATTCAATTTGAAACACTCCCAATTCCTATTTGATTGATTCATTTGATGGACATTCTGTCAGGAAATAAACCGCAAGCATATGTATAGTTACTAGTAAAATCATACAAGTTGAGAGATTCTTCCAATATGTAGAATTCGAGATATAGCAAAATGTTGTTGTTCTTCTGCTACTTGGTTGTTTGACCAAACCAAAGATACTGCAATTTTCCTCAAGTCATCCCATCTCCTGAGATGATACAACTGAATGCCTTATTTTGAATGCTGTTCTTGTATTGCTACGTTGTTGTCCAAAGAAACTGAAGTGAATTATATCCATCTCCTGGGGTGGTACAACTTTTCAGTTCCTTATTTCCAATTCGTTGATATTTCCAATTGAATGAAGAAGAAATCATCAGCTCAGTGAAGAAGAAAGACATTCTTTGGCAATCTCATTGAAGAAGAAAGTCTAGCACATGCAAACTATCTAGTCCTAACTATGAAATATCAACAAAGTCTGGTACTGGTTTCAGAGATATGTAGGGAAATATCAAAAGCAGGAATTCTGAAATCTGTTCCAGAACTTGCAATGTAAATTTCTATTCTTCAGCTGTTTTTTCAGACTCTAATCTTCAGCTGGTATTTGACACTTGACAGGCTTGATTTGCATTGAGATGTTTCATGGTCCTCGATTGCTTTGTTAATCAGCAAGAGGCAATTGAAATCATTTGATTTTGTTTGAATCGAGTATTTTTCTGATCCTCCACGGCTAATGTTAATCAGGAAGAGGCACATTTCGACTTAGTCTCCAAAATGGTCAAAAGGTTATTCTGATCTAAGCTGAGGGGTAAATTACAAGCAAATGAGAACTTCTTTATCCTTAACCTGAAAATGACGTGGGATTCGATGCTTATTGATTCCCTTCGTTTGACAACGAGATGTCTACTATAGCCTATAGGTACGCAAAAGGTTTACCCTTTTTTAGTACCACATCATTTAGAGATTCCAACAAGTGGCAGTAAACAACGAAGGAATGAAGCTGTGCTGCGTACAACGGATGATTTGGCCCCGTTCAAAACAGTGATGGTTTCTGATTTCTGTATTCCAAAAATCAAAAATTGTTTAGAACGTATTGATTTTTTAACATATGTTATTCCTTTTTTTTCCTCTTTTTTCTTTTTCTTTGCATTATCCATTAAGATATAATAATGTTTTCATTTTTTATTTATTTTTCTTTGGTTGAATACCTAAAAAAAATAACAGTGTTACAGTGTCATTTCAACTAAAAGTCAACATTCACGGCTAGGGATACAAAACCTAAAATCGGGGGTATTCCCGGCCGGCAGCCAGTAACGGTAACCAGCCAGTTACTAGAAATTCCGAGAAAAAACCGGTTGAATTTCATGAATCAAATTTTGAATCTGGGTGATTTGAAAACCGGTAATTGAAAAAGATTGGAAAACCTGCTAAAAACAAAAAAAAGCTAGTGAAAACCTAGCACAAAATGTTGAAACTAGCATATTTATACATATTTAGTTTATACAATAGGTAATCTAACAAAAAAAAAGACTTAAACTAACCTAGAAAGTCTATTTGTAACCACTGAGATTTCGATCAATTTGTTCTTCCGGTACACATTAGGATTTCGGTAACTGGTGGTTACCGGCCGGTGGCCAACGGGATTTCTATCTCTGATCATGGCTGTTTGGAAAAACTATGGACAAGGTTTGTGAGGACTTAACATATCTTTGAACTGATTATATTGTTTAGAGCCTTACAATACAATTTTTGCAGGTCAAGGAGCAGGCGTACAACACTATTATATTTCAATGGTAATCTAGGACCAGCCTATAAAGAGGCCCGCCCTGAAGACACGTATGTACCTATATATGTGTATCTCTCTCTAAATATATGACAAGATTTGTAACTCAATCTGCTTCCCACTGCAAATTCAGGTATAGCATGGGGATTCGGCAAAAGCTGGCAGCTGAATTCGGTTTCGCACCAAACAAGCAGGGGAAGCTTGGAAGGCAGCATATGGCCAATGTGACACGGCTACCTTTTTACGATCTGAGAAGTATTTCGAGGAACTAACAAACTCTATTTTCTGTGGTGTCCTGTCAGGGACGTACAACCACCAACTCGTTCTTTTATAATAGTAATGATTTTGTAGTGTTACCCGTATTGGGAGCTAGAGTTGGTCAAACAAGCAGCAGACCGCGCGATCGAATAATAAGCCTGCAAGGCGATCGATCGCAGGAGGGAGGGCTCAAGAATCACGCGCGCATGCGAACATGGACACATGCACCCTGTCCGACGTGGACGAGAAGCATGTGAAGGGCGCGCTCGTGAGAGCCAAAAATGCTGTGAGGTGGTTCTTTACACCTCGCATTCATACCTCTCTTATTACCATGATAATGTAGTATGTACATGGAACATCGGCATGCACCGATGCACGCCTCGAAGGCCGTACGTCCTCGGTGCATACATATGCATGCACGGTGCTCAAAATTCCATTTCTAGTTCTACAATTGCAAATTGCTACCAAGGAGTAGTAGGAAAAAGAATTACACGCAGGCATATTAGTCAATTAGCGGTACAGATTTTTTTTAAGAGAACCTACGAGCTTTCATTAAAAGAAAGATTCTTGATACGATCATCCCTTAGTCTGTGAATTAGAAACTGTGAGCAAGATAACAACTAAACTTGCGAGTCTCGCTGTGTACAAATGTACTTAGCACAATAGTGAAATGCAAAATTTACTGTTCTCCTAGCAAACTGAACAACAAAACACACGAAATCAAACTAAGCTCACAGACTTTACGAAGGATTGCATCTATCACAAATTTGCATTTTCGAAGGTCCTTCCAGAGATTCACCAATTCCTGACAATCCAACTTCATAATCAACTGACTAAAACCTCTCTGATGAGCAAAATTCACGCCGTCACACAGTGGGTTTGAAACCCCCTGATATAATAACTTGCTCCTCATCCCTTAGTATGTGAATTAGAAACTGTGAGCAAGATAGCAACTAAACTTGTGAGTCTCACTGTGTACAAGCGTATTTAGCACATTAGTGAACTGCAAAATTTACTGTTCTCCTAGCAAACTGAACAACAAAACACATGAAACCAGAACTAAGCTCACAGACTTTACGAAGGATTGCACCTATCGCGGATTTGCATTTTCGAAGGTCCTTCCAGAGATTCACCAATTCCTGACAATCCAACTCCATAATCACCTGACTAAAACCTCTTTGATGAGCAAAATTCACGACGTCACACAGTGAGTTTGAAACCCCTGATATAGTAACTTGCTCCAAACGCCAAGGAAACCGTTGTATTGCCGAGCAACAGCCCCGGCACCTCTGCATTAGTTGCCGAATCAGTTACACCATGATCAGTGTGTCCATAATTGTACTGCTAATGCACTGGAGCTACCCATTAGCAGTACAACTAACTCTTCCATTAAGCCATATAAGTACACCCCCACAATTGCATAACCAATCTGTTCAATTCATTAAAAAATGAAATTACATAAAAAAAATAGAAAAGGGGAAAAACTAAATCAGAACCCGCCGTGCCAGCATATATTCTTCACGGCCGTGACTACATTTAATCCCATGCGATCGACGCCGATCACACCCCCGCGCCCAACTTATCCCGCGCCCTCGGCTCGTCGTCACACGCACTCTCCTCGCCGACTTCACTACACCCCCCCCCCCCCCCCCCCCCCTCCCAAAACTCCCACTTCAAAACCCTCACGTACACCTCCGCCGGCCGCTTCCTGATCAGTAGCCAGTTCAAACTCCCCCCTCCGCTCCTACGCGCGTGTAGCCAAGTAAGTTACGTGCATTCCTCGCGGTTTCAGGCCAGTCTCACGCTTATTTCTCTGGATTCTGATACGTTCGTGCGCGCCGGCGCGTGCATGCAGAGGAGCTAGCGAGAGCGTGCTTGGATCGATGGAGAGCTACGGGCGGAAGCGGGCGTGGAAGAAGGGGCCGACGCGGGGGAAGGGCGGGCCGCAGAACGGGGCGTGCGAGTACCGCGGCGTGCGGCAGCGGACGTGGGGCAAGTGGGTGGCGGAGATCCGCGAGCCCAACAAGCGCACGCGCCTCTGGCTCGGCTCCTTCGCCACCGCCGAGGAGGCCGCGCTCGCCTACGACGAGGCCGCGCGCAGGCTCTACGGGCCCGGCGCCTTCCTCAACCTGCCCCACCTCCGCGCCGCCTCTGCCGCCACCGCGCACCAGCGGCTCAGGTGGCTCCCGGCCTCCGCCAGGGGCGCCGTCGCCGCCGTGCCAGCCTACGGCCTCCTCAACATCAACGCGCAGCACAACGTCCATGTCATATACCAGAGGCTGCAGGAGCTCAAGAACAACTCCTCGTCGCCGACCAAGCCGCCGCGGACCCCTCCTCCTGCTCCCGCGCGCGCCCACCTCCCGCTTCTCCCCGCCTCGTCTCCTTGCTCCACTGTGACCACCAACGTACCTGCTTCCACCTCTCTGCCGCCGCCCATGTCGTGCTTCGAAGCTCTAGAGCAGGCGATGGCCGCGGCAGCGATGACCGCGGTCGAGAGCGCGCCATGCTATCCGGCCGCGGGCGTCGGCGACGACAAGCCCCAGCTCGACCTCAGAGAGTTCTTGCAACAGATAGGCGTGCTCAAGGCGGACGAGGACGGCGCGGCCGGGAAGGAGGGCTTCCACGGGGGCGGCGAGGTGGCGGACGCGTTTGGGTTCGGGGGCAGCGGGGAGTTCGACTGGGACGCGCTCGCGGCGGACATGAGCGACATCGCAGGAGGCCACGGCGGCGCGGTGGGCGTCAACGGAGGGTTTCAAATGGGCGATCTGCATGAGGTCGACCAGTTCGGCTGCTTGCCCATCCCTGTATGGGACATTTGATCTGAATCCATGCAGATGGGACCTTTGAGTAATGCACGAGCTTTAGCTTCCAAGTTCATGTAGTCTGATGGGTGATGAGTTTGACATGAATTTTCATGAATATGCAATGAACTTTTCGGTCTGTTATTCTGGAGTTTAAAACAAGCAGGCATCTCTATTAGCTTTGACACCTGTTCTTGTTTCCAAAATAATCATTTAGTATCTTTAAGTACACTTATAAGCTTCATGTGAGTAATAATAGTTAAACAGCAAGCTGGCAAAAAGCAGGGCAAACAAGAAATGCAACCATGCAAGTAACATATTCTGATCTGGTAACTCCGGGTCTCAAGTCCATGAAGAATCTGTCAAATCCGACCAAAATTGTCACATAGCAGCACATGTTAGCTTGCTTCCCAAACCATATCACAATCGTAATATGCAAGGGCCCAAAAAAATTATTATCCAGACAGCATCAGCACAAATGGTCAGCGAAGGAATGCAATCCCAGATTTATATCAGGCTTCCCACAGGGAAGTGTTCATAATCAGTGCAGAATATATGATGAAGTTGTGACTATACCACCAAACAATTGGTGGAGTCAAAAGATAAATGCTATCAAGCAACCAAAAATACCATTGCATCCTTATGTTGATATCTTGGAAGTTTTTTAGAACGATTATTGCAGGCATTACATCACTTCACCAGTAATAGCTACCATGGCAATGAAGGGAAATGCTGACAAAGCAATGCTCACGGTCTAGTTAAGACTGCGTTTTTTTTTTGTCCAATTGAAGTTCTGCCCTTTTTTTTGTCCAATTGAAGACCAAATGAAGTTGTCTTTACTTGTATATGAGAGCATCCCTCCCAGGTGCAACACCAATGTAGTGGACTGGAACACCAACAAGCTCTTCTATCCTCTCCACATAATGGCGGGCAGTTTGGGGGAGCTCATTGTAACTTCGAACAGAAGAAATGTCGCTTTGCCACCCAGGAAGCACCTCATATTTGACCTGAAATACAAGACAAGGCACGTGAGAGAGAGATCTAGTTTACATACAGTGTAAATTATTACTGCCAAACTGGTGACACAATAAGTTTTCAAGACCAAGGACTCGAAGCCATTACATTTTTAGTAACTAAATTGCATCTTACAATCAGAGAAAGACTGAACAAATTTTTCCACACAAAGATAAAGCCATTATCCAAGGATCTCACCGCTCAACTAACAGGCCATGGTAACACAATGAACAAAACTATTGACACATAAAGTTTACCTGTACTTGCTCCAGGGTGTCAATATCCGCTGGGAAGGATTGTAGTTTCTGTCCATCAATTTGGTTATAAGAAACACCCAGCTTAATTTCTGGTAACCCAGACAGAACATCAAGTTTAGTCAGATTAAGAGATGAAAACCCATTGATCTCGCAGCAGTACTTAAGTGCAACAATGTCAAGCCAGCCACAACGTCTTGGGCGACCTGTTGTCGTCCCAAATTCCATTCCAGCATTCCTAAGAAGATCACCTTCATCTCCAAACAGTTCAGTTGGGAAAGGACCAGAGCCAACCCTTGTTGTGTAAGCTTTTACCTGCATGTAAAATGTATGGAATAACTAAGCACTATATCATAGAAAAAGGAGGGCTCAGTTACACTGGTTTTAGCTTACCACTCCAATCAGGTCACCAATACACCTTGGGGCAATCCCAAGGCCGGTGCATATTCCACCAGCTGACGGGCTAGAAGAAGTCACAAATGGGTAAGTTCCAAAATCGATATCCAACATAGTTGCTTGACCACCTTCAACCAGAATTTTCTTCTTCTGTTGGATAGATTCATTTAAAACATGAACAGTATCAGCAATGAAGGGCTCCAAGCGCTCTGCAAATCTCTTGTACCTCTCAACTTCTTCCTTCAGCATGCCTTTGCTGTACTGGAAGCCTTCAAACCTCGAAGCAGCATCCTTCAATAAAACATCAAGCTTATCCCCAAAAGTGTCCATGTGCCTAAGATCACAAACTCGCAGCCCGTTTCGAGTGACCTTGCTGGAATAACAAGGCCCAATGCCTCTCTTAGTCGTTCCTATAAAGGAATTTGCAAGCTCAGCTTCCCTAAGTCCATCTACAGCCTGATGCAGATCAAAGAGCAGATGCGCCCGATCAGAAACCAGTATTCTTCCACTGCAACTGACTCCATTGGACTCAAGACCATCAATTTCGCCAAAGAACCCTGGAACATGGATCACTGCTCCATTGCCAACAACACATAGTGTTCCTTCATGGAGAATACCAGATGGAACAAGATGAAGGGCAAATTTCTTGCCTTCAGAGTTGTAGATGGTGTGTCCAGCATTTGCTCCACCCTGATAACAAAGTAGGAACTCAGATAAATAGGCTACTAAGCTTAAGAGAAACGGCCAACTGGTACTACATTCTAAGAATTTTATGTAAAGCGTATCCAAATTAACACTAGAAAAATTCAATTACACAAACAGAGATTAATCCTGATGACTCAGGAAACATTCATCACAGAAAATCAAGGAAAGGGGAATCTAAACTAAACAAAGGAATGGCAATAACTTAGCATATCAAACTCACAAAAATGCAGACATGACCTTCCAGGAGCAGAAGTAATAGTACAAACTGCCAGTGCATAGATTACTACAAGTAATAGATCAGTAGCCCATATACTGAAAAATTAAACCCAAGAGTTAAACTACCCAAGAGGCCTAAATGCAAAAAAAGGTAAAACCTCAAGCTTGAGTAAGTTAAGCAGGTCAGATTCTTTATCCAGAAGAACAAACAATCTTGCACATAATATCACCACACATACACTTCTTATGCAACAGAGTGTCATTACAATTTTCTGCTAGATTCAAGAGCTAGATGGATAATAAAACCAGCTGAATCTTAAACATCACCAAGGAAGAAGGTAATATTTTCTCCAGTGTCTACACGCACGATTTATGACCATATGTTTTCGTCTCGTTTACCATCTACTAGAAATGCAAGTTATCAACCATCTTTACCTGCTGGCCCCAAAAGGTCATATATTTTAACAGTTATTTCTGGCTATCATGGTCAAACATCCATACCTTTTTGTTATCACCAACACAAAGCTCCAGCCAACATCTAGGAAATGTAGAAATTCATCATCTACAACTCACTATGACAAACCGGGGCATATTTACTCTATTGTACACACTTCAGATAAACCCAGGTTCTATCTGCGATGCTTCCGAACCAAAGCAACCACGAAATTAACACCTAAAGAAGGTGAATTCTACACAAAGAGGACCGTACCGTCCGGATCAAGCATCAACACCAAAACAAACTCGATTCCGACGAGCGTGCAAGATCAATTTTACCACTGAAACGCGCAGTCGTGCCACCGAAGAAGGGATCAAGCATGGATTAGCACAACGGTCGAACTAAAGCAGAACAAAAACCTGAGTAGTGTCTCGTCACCTGGCAACGCGCGACGATGTCGAAGCGGGGGGCGAGCACGTCGACGAGCTTGCCCTTGCCCTCGTCGCCCCACTGCGACCCCAGCACGCCGGCGACCTGGCTCAGCGCCGAGACCCTGTCCGCCGCGGCGTCCGCCTCCGCCACCGCCGCCGACACGGCAGCGGGGGCAGGAGGCCATCTCCGGGACAGGCGTACCGAGGGCGCCGCCGGGGCAGCCGGGGAAAAGGATTTTCCCCGCCCAGCGGCGGCGGGGTAGTTGAGAGTGGAGAGCGACATGGTTCTAGGGTTTTAGGATGGGGTCCGTAAGGTGCTGTTGTTTTCGCTTAATAAGGTCTCATTTGGCCGGGAGCCGGTTTTAATTTTGAGAGGTGGTTCTATACTTTATTTAATAGTGATTTATATAATTTTTAAAATATAATAAATAATAAATAAATATTAATTATCTCTTTATTAACTTTAAAATTAGCACCTTTTTATTAGAGGGGAAAATATAGAAACATTGCTCTTCAAGTTTTGGGTTTTGAGGCTGTTTTTGTTAAACGTGTAAGCTTCGAAACCCAAAAATAAACTAAAAACTTAGAGCTGAGCCTAAAATGAATTAAAAATTTGAAGACCGGATTTCGTAGCTTCTCTTGAAACCTGGCTTCAATGCCAAAATGAAAGAAGCTAAGCCCGACCAAATGGCACCAAGGCCTTGTTTGGCCAGACTCGACTTCAATTTTTTAAGCTTCTAATTTAATTTTTCGGACAAAAATTTAAAGCCAAACCCAAATTACACTACAATTTGAAGCCCAGATTTTCGAGCTTCTTTTGCAGCCAGCCATGGAAGCCAAAATTGAAGAAACTGAACCTGTCCAAACGGGCCCTAAGTATCCTGATTGCACGTGCAACTGGTGGGGAATTGTATCTTTGCTTTTGAACACACACACAATTTTGCTTGTTTCTCTTGCATCCGTTTGGCTCCGTAGAATTAAATTTGATTTATTCAATTATATTCAAAATCCTATCCATTCAAGCCAACACAAATACCAAGTTTTATGTTTTTTGGGTGTCCTTTGAATTGGAATTAGAGGTTTTCTTTCTTCAAAAAGAAAATTCAACCTGGATATTTGGAATTTGCTCGCTCATCATCTCATCATCTAGGACCGTTGATCTCATCCAATCCAGCACTGATCAAACACCGCTATGGTAAAAATGAAAAAAAAGCCCGTTAGTAAGGCCAACAACGGCAGCACCACTCGCCACAACCTAAAAGGCAGGCTGACACGAAGGATGGGCTTGAGGGACGATGGAGAAGGCAACTGCCGTCCAATCGATGCACTGTCGTGGTAGATTCCAATTCCATGAGACATCTAAACACCCCAATCCCTATAACCCAATACCATAATTCCATGCCTAATTCCTAGGAGTCAATCAAGGTGTAGCATAGACCGCTGGATCTGCGTTTCAGGCAGCTAAGATTAGTGTAGAAGAAATCTCGAAGCTCTGAGCACGGTAACTTTTTCTCCACACGTAATTTTGGAACACATTATATTCGTTTGGCTGTTTTGATGACAAGACGGAGCATGCGACAAGCAAGTAACTACAGTTACTATCACTTCAGCGATGCATTAAAGTGAACACCCATGTTGTACTTCACTCCCGAGCGGCCGAGAGGGATGGGGGCGTCGCCGAACGGGAGGGAGCGAGGGGAGGAGGCCGGATTGGCCGAAGGGAATGAGGAGAGAGAGAGGGCGCGGGTGAAGGGAAGAGAAAAGAAAAGAAAAAGGAAAGGAAAAAAAAGAGAGACCAGGTAAGAAAGGAAGAAAAAGAAAGAAAAGAAAAAGGAAAGAGAGGGGGGAAAAGAAGAGAGAAAGGAGAAGAGAAGAGAAAAGAAAAGAAGAGAAAAAGAAAGAAAAAAGAGAGAGGGGGTCTTTTGTACCTGTTTGTCGAATCCTTAACCCCGGGTATTTTATGCCAGAATCGGGTTATGCAGGTGGAAGCGTCGTCGCCCATTTAATATTTGGTTTCGTTATGATACGTAAGACGGATTTATTGCTTGTTCAAGTGGAGGACTTGAGTCGACGTCGTCGCCACGTCGCTTCACCCCGCTTGGTTAACAAGCAAGTGCATGGTAGAGCGGTAGATCGCAGAGATTATGATTATGCGATATTTACAAGATGTGATAATGTTTATGTGGAATTGCGATGATTACATGACATGATGCTTATTTATGGATGACAATGATATTGACAATGGCATATGCATTTGCATTATGTGCACTCAAGAGTGAGGGCGGTGAGAAAGTCCCTAACTACGAGTAAAGCTAGGGGACTAATCTGGAGTACTCTTGAGTAAGACCTACTTCGGTAGGCCTCCACGGGAGTGGAGAGACCCCCCGTGCCGATATGGGCGGGCCCAGATGATGGGTGAACATCGACGGGTGTTCATTCGGCAATACCGGTATTTGCAATGTAATGAGCAAATGAGCATGTAGAGTAGTGTTGCATTGCATTGATGATGATACGTGCATGGCTTTGCATGCAAAGTATGATATGGTTGGATTAATTTGCTTCCATGTTTGATAGAACTTATCGTTCTATTATGTACTTGCTGAGTCTGTGGATTCATCTTTACTTTGCTGTTTTATTTCTAGGTGATCGTTGAGGACGCCATGCTCGGGGCGGGAGTAGCACATGAATAATCTTCACTAACTAACAGTACTCCCTGTACCACCTTTTGTCAGTTTAATTTAGTCTCTACTAGACTGCTAGAGTAAGGGTTAAGAGGAAAATTATGATGTACCTATTCGCTGCTACCTAAATATTTCAGTGTGGATTTTCTGGTAATTGAAGGTAAAATTTGCAATGGTGGTAGCATTCCGGCTCAGAGGATGGGCGGGGTGTTACACTTATTGAGCTACAAAAATCTCTCTTTCTAGGTCAAATTCAGCGAGTTTGTTGAAAGACATATAGGTGAGATGGAGGGAATAATACTGGAAGCTGAAACTGGAGTTTACCTAGGGACACACTGTGTGTTTTGGTTCTATACGATTGGTCAGCGACAAGGATTGCGCCTTCCTGGAGGGCCTTGGTATGCACTGTGTGTAATACTAACCTCTTGTATGCTACAATGTCATCAGCTAAATTAAATGTATGTTGCCCGAAATATTCAATGGAAACTATTGTTTTGCTCTACAGTTGCAACTGAAGAAAGAGCTTTCCTCTATTAGCATATATCTATTTATCCAAAAATTCATCAAATGAATTGCCTGTTTATCTTATGCAGGTATGTGGTCGAGAAAGATGTTCAAAATAATGTGGTTTTTGTATCAAGGAATTACTATTCGCTGGATAAGAGGCAGCGAACATTTCATGTTGGATCGCTAACCTGGTTTAGTAATTCTGGACCTGCAAACAATGAGCAACTTAAATGCAAGGTACCCAGAGTTATACACTAGTATCTGTGGTAGTGTAGCATATGGTTGTTACTTGTTAGACTTCTGTTTCTCGGTTATCTTTTGAAGTGCTCATCACCTGCAAGCTTATCATGGTGCTCTTGCAAAATGGGACTGATGTGAGATCTACTTGAATGGTCAGCCTTTTAAGCAATCAAACGTATTTTTCTTAGATTTAGCATGCAGGCACCAGACAGAGGTGGTGAACTGCTGTGGCTTAGAAATTTGTGTTTAAATGACTGTTTTCTTTTCCTTAGTCACCAGCAGTTCCTATGTTTTTGCCATCAAATACGGCTAAATTGCCTCCTAGTCGGGATGGGTAGAACAGCATGTACATGCTAGCAACTGTATCCATTTACTCTTTTTGGGTGCTGGGGTAGAAGTGGCTGATAAATCCTGTTGATGTCGCCTTGAGTATAGTTAGGCAATCCTGAAACCGATTAGCTCTACCTTGATCTATTATACTCAATTCTTGAATTTGAGGGTAAGTAGAAAACTACAACTGCAGCTCTCAACGAATGCCCGATATCTCACTTTATCAAGCTGCTTTTTATACACTATCTATCTAACGTTTTTACCAGTTGTAGATTTGGCATCCACATGCATTGAGATAATCATATGCGCCTATGCCAATTAAATGATGTCCATGCTAATATGAATTATTTAAATTTTAGGTATGGCATAGTCCTGAATTTCATAATTGCACCATGACATGAGCAAACTGAAGAAAATGAAGATGCTTTGGTGGTGCATCTGTCTGAGGATGATCAGGGTTTAGCAGCTGGTCAGTTTGCAGCGTTCTACCGTGACAATTTATGCATAGGGTCAGGTATAATTTTGGATTCCTGGGACCAACTGAGCTTTCCTGTCTGTGCAAGGGCATTAGAAATTGCTAGAATGGAGGATAAGTCAAGACTGGGGAAGCCAGTAAAGATTATCAACTTGGAACATGTGATGAAATCAGAACAGGAGCCAATCAAGGTCGCTTGACATCACCAGGTTCTTGCAGCCTTCTCTTGACTACATATGTTTATCCTGCAAAGATAAACGTCGACAGTTTGGCGCACCCTACAAATGCAGGCCCGGCCCTGGGGGGGCGAGCGGGGCGGCCGCCCTGGCCCCCAAAACCCAGGGGCCCCATACATGTATAGGTATACGTATATATACTTATACTATTCGGTTTCGGCTATCCGGTTCAGATCTTCTTTTCGTTTCCGACTTCCAATCGAGCCGCCGAGGTTTCGCCTTTCGATTTGTCGTTTCGTCTTCAGATCTGCTATCGCCTATCGATTCCGAGCCGCCGAGGTTGGCCGTCGCCCAACGCCCGTCTGCCCGTCTGGCCGTCTCTCTGCGTCGTCCGCGACTCCGCCGCGCAGCCGCGCTACGTCCGGTAAGCGTCTAATCTAAGCGATGCGATGCTCATCCCGTATTCCCGTCATCCGCTCATCCGCTTCCGCTCAGTACGCGCCGGCGCCGACCGCTCAAGGCGCTCATCCATCCGATCCGGCGATCCGCAGACAGCAGGCCGCCTTTGGCCTTTGGGGCGCAGGGCGCTTACGCTTTGCATGGGCACATGGCCTGCATGCAGCATGCTGCATTGCTGCATGCAAATATCAAATATGCAATGGCCAATCCAATTGCATGAATGATTGCGTACTGCTGCGTTACTGGCTTACTGCTATTAGAAATTTTACTAATATGCAATGGCCAATGGCATGATTGATTGTTTGCATATTAAAATTTTTTAATTAATAATTAGTGCTTTGTAGTTACTAATTATACTATTGTTCTTTAAATTTTCAGTACCATGTCATCTAGAAAATATGCATCCGGCAGTGAAAAAAGAAAAAAGAGGAAACAAATAGATGAGTTGATAGAATCACAGAGGGGATCCATTGACAAATTTTTTAAAAGTAATACGAGCAGTTCAAGAAATCTTGATGAATTGGCGATAGTTGCTGTGGAGGAAGATGCTAATGTGAATCTAGAAGATGAGGCATCAAGAAATCGGATTTTATTTACTATGCCTGTGACTGTGGCATCAGCTGAAAGAAGCTTTTCAAAGTTGAAATTGTTGAAGAATTATTTAAGGTCAACAATGTCTCAAGAGAGGTTAAACGGTTTGGCAACTTTATGTATTGAGAAGAAATTATTGGATGAGATTGATATCAATACCATCATCAATGACTTCGCATCTAGAAATGTTAGAAGAAATTTTTAAGGTAATATCTATAAACTCTTTGATATGTATTTTTCTTTAATACATAACGTATTTTAAGAGTTTGTTGGTAAAATTATATATATATATATATATGTGTGTGTAGATTTATATTTAGATATTTATAGTAGGGCCTCTATTTCTAGTTTCGCCCCGGGTCTCTAAAATCTCAGGACCGGCCCTGTACAAATGCGAGAATCAGGGAAGTTCCAGGGACTATAGTTATGTTGCCCCAGTCAGGAAGTCCAGGTGGTTCTTGAAAAGCGGGCATTCATTGGCGAGCTTGCGTTTCTGAGGACAAAAGCGCGCCTCAGGATGGAAGAGGTGGTCGAGCATCATTGTCCATGCAAGAATTGACCTCACAAAAATTGGCGAGAGTACGTTGCCCGATCCAGGAAAGCACATAAGGGTTTCTTCTCCTTGGGCACGTCCTCTGCTGAGCCGAAGTGTCTGGATTCAGTGGTATAGTGCTAGTAAATTTTACCATGTGAATTCGTCGTACGATAATACTAATATTTAACAGTCAGAACGTTGTAAAATTTGAGGATGATGTTGGTGGGTGTTTCCGTCATATTAGCTCATGACAAATCATATGTTGATCACTTTATCATGCTGGTTCTAGACTAAACCAGGATGGTTTATTAATAAGTTTGCTGGACGAATCAGTGTTGTTCACTGGGCGTCGGTGCGACTTGCGAAAGATAGGATATGCCTGTCAGTACCGCATATTGTACTGTACAGTATGTACTAGTCATATGGCACTATATCGGGCGTTGCTTGTGGTGGCCTAATTCCTCGAGAACTTGCTTGTGGTGGCCTAGTTCCTTGGGAACTTCTAAGGGTCTGTTTTTTTGCTGCGGCTTATGATTTTTAACTGAAATTTTTTAATTTTGGCTGTTTATGGTACAGATTACAGAAAGACAGATACTCACGATTTTAGCTGATACAAACTGGGTAAGAGAGCTTAATTTTGACTGATTGCATATTTGGGTGAAGAATGCACACACTTTTTCAGGGCAAGAGGCAAACGTGAGATTCTGGAGAAGTGGCCCATGTCCGAGGGTGAGAGAGCAAGCAGCATAACAGCTATCGCCTGAATCTGGGATACTCCGTGTGCCACTGGTACCTGAGAAAAATTAAAGAACGATATATTGTTTCCTCCTACATAGATGGGATAGCCTTCTCTTGCTGCTCCTCTACGCTGCCTCCCCTTCCTTCTCTGCTGATGTCGTCACCTCTCCTTCCTCCTCCTCTGCTATAGCCGTTGGCTCTATCTCCGTATCTGGCGATAGGGGGCACCACCATGATGACAAGTTCACTACGCCCCCCATATAGAGAGAGGCTAGTGAGGTGGTGGTCCGACGGTGAACAACGGGGGAGAGTGGTGGATGGTGACGGAGGGAGGAATAGGTAAGGCAACAACTGTGAATATTAGATTAGGTGAGGTGATAACGGCAGAGAAGACGGCAACGCAGCGAGATCTCCATAGGCCGTAGGTCGTGGAGGAGAGGACGGGAGGTGGAGGAGAGGTATGGAGCTACCCATGTTGAAGAAAGGAGGGGAAGGGGAGCGACAATGAGGAACGACAAGGAGGGAGGCGGGGAGGGCATCGAAGCTGAGAAGAAAAGTGGGGAGTAGCGAGGTCCATTGGATTGGGAGCCAACATAGTAATTTTGTGTAGTTGCACACTTAACGTGCGTGTATGTATATATATATATAGTAAAAATAACGATTGTTCTTTGGTATCCGGGTATTATAGTTTAAAATAGGTATGTATCATGTGCGAAAAATTTTAAAATTTCTTAGCTGTCAAGTTTAACTAGTTTACTAACTAGTTCAAACAAGTTTGAACTAAATTTCAAATTGTAGTTGCTTTTTTATGATAGTTTGATTGTAAGTATATGCTGATTATATATATAAATAAGCAAAGTATGTTATTTAAATTCATTCAAAACTTTGAATTTAAGTATATTTTTTAAACTTATATGTTTTATTTGAATTGTTATAGGTGAGTATACACCCTAAAACTAATATTTTTAAAAAATATACTCAAATTTAGATAAAATTGATGTATTTGAAATTATGGTGCCGAACACCAAAGTGCACTATGTCAACCTATATATGTGTGTGACTAGTATGTGTCAACGGTGCCGTCATGCAGTTGAAAACACTGCAACGACAATATATCAAACAACCAGGACACGGCGGCATCTGGCGGCGGCTGCTGCTGCGATGGAATAATAAAATGATTAGGTGACGTGTATAAGCTTACGCGCTTCACTTTCATCCCTATATTTTAGGCGCGTAGAGCATTGTCGATGTCAACGAGTTCAGTTGTTTACCATGTAAAATACCGCGCAAATCGGAAGCTCTGCGTTGTCCGGATACTGGTACGGTGTATTCTTCCAAAGGTTTAAGTGATCTCCATGACACCATTTGGGCTTATCATTGTTGGCACATTGGCACACCAGGAGTTGGCCAAATGGGAAATCACCCGACCAGCCAGGCCAAATGGTTACAGAAATTGTACTAATCAATCACCGCGTCGGCGAAAGGTCTCAAATCGGCTGCATTAGAGAATACGGCTTTGCCAACTCGTCAAACCTAGTGCCGTAATCAATCGGTCACAAGAACTGTTGGGTTTTCATATCCCTTCCGAGGAGATTTAAGAACAAATGCAATTGTTTTTGTATTTCCTTTGCGGATTGCACATAAAGAAATGGAACACTGATCGAATCAAGAGAATCAAAGGCTTCCATTCCGTCTCAAGTTCTAAACTGAAGCATCACAAGAACACAAACTTACCCCACTATGGTTTATATACAGTACACTAGATTCTTAATTGGGGACTATCTCACATTCCCACACACACACATTAGTTCCTCACGATCTCTCCAACTGCAATGAAAACACTGCATCCAATCCCCCCAAAAAAAAGGAAGAGAAAACTATGTAGAAACTATCAAAGGGCAAAGAGAAGTAAGCAGAAGCCAAGAAGATCACAATTGCACAAGGGGCGTGCGCGTGTAGCATACATGTATCTGTGGGAAGAAGAATATGTGCGTCACCGTGTTGTCCTTGCGTCTAGCGGAGGGCGCGCGCGAGGCCGGCGAGGATGCGGGAGAGGCCGAGGCGGAAGCGGACAACGGCGGAGTGGGAGTAGGGCGCGCAGTCGCGGCAGACGCCCTCGATGGCCTCGACGAAGAGGCTGAGGCTCCGCACCGGCGGCACGTACAGCGTCAGCGGCGCGGCCGAGAAGGCCAGCGCCATTAGCAGCTGCAGCATCCCCACCGCCCTGCCTCCCTCCAATTAATCACCTTCCCGAGCAGATCCAGAGGGGAGATCGATCGAGCTCGCTCCTGGTGGACACAGCAGCGAAGAGCTATCGAGGCAGACTTAAGGTTTGGGAGGGCACTTGGTGGGGCGGCACCTACCAGTCTACCACCGGCGCGTGGCGCGGTGAGTTTCTTGCGGTGGGCGCGGTGAGTTTCCTTGCGGCGTATGGTGTATTGGTTGCCTTGACGAGGTGCGGTGGGGAGCGGAAGGGGATCGTGGAGAGGCCGGCGAGTTTGGCCGGGTTTGTGCGCGAGCCTGTCTCTCTCGGGCTCGGTTTTTATATTGCCAGGTGAGGAAGATAAGGTCGGGAATAGTCGCACTAGGCGGCGATTTCTGGAGCGGCGTACGTGGGATAATCGGGCTCGGCACGGCGGAATTCGGTGTGCAGCACTGCCAGTTGGCGGGACGCGTGGAGGGATCTCTGTCGGTGTAGGGCCCACCTGCGTCCAATTTTTTTCCCCGAAGCAGGAATAGTCACGTAAGCACGGGAAAGGTTTACTCCGAAATACTTTGATCGGTTAGGTTAAGGCTCTGCTCATTTTTTATTTGAGTTTCCGATTTTTTTGTTTATTTTTAAATTTTGTTTTTTTAGCTTTTTTTAGTTTTTTGCTGGATTTTTCCTGTATTCGTTTGTATATGCTAACCTTTTTTATTTTTTAAATTTAGTTACGTTAAATAAGTCACAATTAGTTATAGTGTATTTTTAGTCAGCTATAGTACAATTTCAATCATAAGATAATTTATTTTAGCCTAACCAAGCGGCACCTAAAAGCGATAGGTATGACATGTACATTCCAAGGGCTTGTTTGAGAATATAGAAATTTTGCAGAAATTGGTATGATCTCTCTAAAACTTCTATCGTTTGCTCCAGTTAATTAATATAGAGACTTGTAGTTTCATGAGTAAAAGAATTTATACCTAAAATAAATGGTGATTTCACTTATTTGGATTTTTGTGGTACGTTAAGCGAGTACCTCGTGAAAATCGAAGCTGGACCTTTCGTTTTCCTTTTGGGGGAGTGACTGGTTCATTTCAGTCTCTTGCAAAGAAAGTGTTCCGGATTTGGCGCAAACTAATTATGGAAAAAGCAGGCACAGAATATAATTAGCCAGTAAGAGCTGCACCAGCTATTCTTTATTCCGTGAGCTGGATGACAATGTTATACTTACGAGTTCTTGGCCATTTTAGCCCCTCCCGTACGGCAATACCGTATTTAGCCTTTGTCCAATCGTATGGCCAACTTTGGCTCCCTCGCATGGTTAGAGAGTGCGCGAGAAAAGATGGCGCGGTTAGAGAACGTGTGAGGAGAGCTGGCACGATTGGCGGTGGCGCGAGGGGAGGTGGCACGGTACAGGGCCGCGCAAGGAGGCAGGGTGACGCGTTGGCCAAGCCACACGACGACGAAGTCAGCGAAGATGAGCCAAAGAGGGGACGCTGCCGTCGGAGAGACAACTTCGCCGCTACCTCCCTGTGGCATGCATCACGATTGCGCCATCTCTCTTTGCGCACTCCCCGACCACACGAGCGGGGCTAAGGGTGCCTTTGGTTGAGCTTTTGGAAGCTGCTTTTGATTCTAAAAAGCCAAAAGCCAACTAAAGGGGTGGAAACCAGAAGCTGCTTTTTCAGAAGCAGCTACTTTTGGGTAGTACAGTTTTGAAAGCACATTGGACCTTACTTTTGGCTTTCTACTTTTTGAAATGGTGAAAATAGAGAGCTGTTTCACAGTTGTTTCAAGGAAAATAGAGATAGGAGGTAAGTTTTATACTTGTTTGAACCAAACATCTTACAGTTTTTCCACAGCCCACAACCTACAGCAGCTTTTCCATAGCTCACAGTTCACAGCAGCTTTTTTAGAAGCCACAGCTCAACCAAACACATCCTAAACATGGCAACACACAGGTGAATACCAAATACGGTGTTATCGAGCGAGAGGGGGCCAAAATGGCCAAGAATTCCTGTACTACATACTACTACTTGGACAATATATGACGCAATCCATAGCATGGACGCCAATGAAAGGAACAGTTGAGCTTCCTCTGGTTGCACTAGATTGGTTGACACTTGACACACAAATGTATCGCAAAATATTCCGTATTTTTTTAAGAGTAGGAAGGGCAGAGCCCCTTGATTTTTATTAATAGAAGCAAGCAGGGTCATTAAAAAGTTCCAAAGATATCGCATATGTGGGATTAGTAGGCATTTTATTTCTGAAACATGCCGTATTTCTCGTCTTGCAGATTGTGATTGTCCGTAGCACTGGTGAGTATTTTTAGGTGCCGCTCGGTTGGGCTGAAATAAGTTGATTTATAGTTAAAACTACACTGAACTGACTAAAATTACATTGTAACTGATGATAGCTTATTTGACGTAACTAAATTTTTAAAAATTTTAAAAATAGAAAAATATATTAGCCCTATCATGAACAACGTAAACGAATATGGAAAAACCCCACAAAAAAACTAAAAAAATAACAAACGATGCCAAAATTTTAAACCGAAATGAACACCGAAATAATCAGGACCTTAGTTGACCATTAGTCGGTTCCTGACGTACTCGTGTCGAGTGCCCTCCCCCGGCTCCCAACTTTCGTGTGACGGTACCACGAGGAATCGCTCCGGGCGCGCGAGGCGCCCCGCTAGGAAACTTCCGCCGGATTTCCCCTCGTACGGATCACCAAATCGTAAGCTGACGTTGACAAAAGAACGGCAATCCCGAATCCCGCTTTGGGCTGCCCGCAGTAACGGGGACGCAAATCAGTGGGCGCGGCCGCCGCTCCCGCCAGGCGCCGAACGAACGAAAACGACGCGGCGTACGGGCCACGCGCGCGTGCGCCGCGTGGGGAACCGCCAGTGCCGGCTCGATGGCGCGTCACGACCCGGCTGCTCATCTCGCATCCGCCGCGCGGCGCGATGGCCATATGCGGGGTGGGGGAGCTGTGCTGGGTGGTCCGAAGGGCCCAGGGGTCCGTGCTCGTCGCGGTGGTGGCCGTTCGCTGGGCTTTGCGGGCAACTATTTTAGAAAGGAGATAAGAACCGTCTCGTCTATTTATTTAAAAAAAATATAAACTATAGGATATAAGTTAAAAAGGAGGCTTTTTCATGGAGCGGATTGATCATAGAAAATTAATAAGATTAGCTAAGGGAAGAAAGTTCGACTTGTGCATGGCGTGGCACACATGAGGATGGCCGCGGCACCAGGCGATGTGAACTGCTGCTCGATGGCGCACCCTGACGGCGTTGCTCACTGGCCGTGCGACGCCACGGCCAGTCGGTAGGTTAGGTGCCGTCGGCCATCCACAATCCATATTCCAGAGTGGCCGCAATTATCATGAAGGACTAAAAGTTCTGACGATGAGTGCTAATTTCTAGATAACATATTCTATGCACTCAAATTTATGATGTACTTATCGTGCAACTCAACTGAAAAAATCATAAAAAAATTTGAAAAAAAAACTTCTATATATATTACATGGTTTACTCTAACTTTGTATAAAATTTCAATTTCAAATTTATTCTATATTAAGATCAGCAAATAAGTAAAAATTCCGATAAATTTGAACCTTAGCCGTTGTCAAATATTCTGCTTTTTGTTACCGCTGACATATAAAAAAATCTGAATTTGAAATTTTATACATAGTTCAAGTAAGTTTAGAAGTATATGTATAATTTTTTTAGAAATTTTCGTGATTTTTTTAATTAGGGTGTACAATGAGTACATTATAAGCATGAGTGAATAGGATATGTTGCCTGATTTCTGAACCAGCCATTTCATCCAGAGCAACGAGACATCAAAGAAGCAACTGTAGACACGGCAATGCAGACCATAGTTCAGAAGCAACACCACCATGGGTCCAAAAAAGAAAAAAAAAACGCAAGGCATCACACTGGGAATGGTTATGAGTGGGTATTAGTAACCATACATAATGGTTATCAGTAGTTATTACCTCACAAAAGTGATAGGAAACAGGTGCCAGTTTGGTAGTACTTGCCACAAGTCTAGCATGATCAGAGATCTGGCAGCAGCTGCATCGTCTCCAAATCCAAAGACGCAGAGAAAGAACAGAACGACCGTCAAATACCCTAGTTACAGTTGCACAACCCCCCAAATTCAGTTTACATAGCAGTCGAGTCGAATTGCTGGGCGCCAAACATAAGCCAAGGATGATTTGCCATGGGAGCAACGGCGTGGACCTGCTGTTGCCTCCTTTAAGCGCCCCCTCTCGCATGATAATGGAGATCACCGGATGATAAGTTGTGCTCGTGCTTCGTGAACAGGCCACCGTTTGCAGGAATGCCAGTATGACCAGACCTTGTTGACGCAGCGAAAAGACTGGGTTGGGCATCTGCAGTGCCGCCACCAGAAGCCTCAGATTGCTGCTTTGTGTTGAGGAATCTCCCGCCTGTTCCCCGAGCTCTCTTCATTGCATGTTGATGCCGGGATTCATGAAGGTACGGCTGAACAGATGCATGCATGTTATGTTGGAGCGTGTCAACTAAAAGTTATACAGGAAAATGAAGCAAAGGACTGAAATTTTCACAAATCCACAACAAGAGAGTCCAATGGTAGTTCTTTCAAGAAATTCTAATAAAACTATAGTCAGGAACAGCGACAAAATACCTTGCGACTTTTCACCAGCTTATTTTCAGCCTCTAACTTTGCACGGAGCTGTCTCCTTCGGAGAATTGCATGGTATTGCTTTGCATTTACATAAATAGGCTCTTCAGCAGCAGCTGGTTCAATTGGTAGTGGCACTCGAGAGGATGATACCATGCCCATAATATGGGAGTGCATCTGTTTAAATTATTTGAATGAGATAAAAATAAGTTTTGTCATATTGAATGGCAACATATTGGACCTAGCAAAAATAAGAAAAC
Source organism: Dendrocalamus latiflorus (assembly GCA_017311315.1). Lineage (NCBI taxonomy): Eukaryota > Viridiplantae > Streptophyta > Magnoliopsida > Poales > Poaceae > Dendrocalamus > Dendrocalamus latiflorus. The sequence goes on from CM029621.1 coordinate 10,747,670, forward strand.
CAAGCCACATCAGGAGGATGACAATAAGATCACAGATTAAAAATAGTCGCTGGCATGCGGCCTTAACATAGTAAAATTTGACTTTTGGTGAAATTGGCAGTAATTAATTGCAATTATGTTGATTGTGCCTCAACAGTCATTCCAATTATCAGCTGCAAAATACCTACGGCATATGCATGCACGCAAAAATCCCAATAGCTGGCACCAAAAGGTTAAATAAGAAACATTTTCAAGCACACAAAATAAAGGCCAGAACCAGAAAGTAGATGAAATTAATGAAAGAACAGGTTGGGTAGCATAAAGATCACGTACAATAGCATGTGAGCCATAAGCTGCCACTGCTCCACCATAGAACGAATCGCCATACGGGTATGATATGGCCTGAAAAGGTAAGCATCTTGCATAACTCACAGGTGTGCCTATCAACAAACATTGGGAATTTATAAATTAGTCGATGTTTGTGCAACCACAACTGAAAACTTACGAAGTGCTGATTACGGTCAGGTTTTGCATGAGCATATGCAGTTTCTGGATTGCCCAAAGATAAAGCCGACATCATCTTACCTTCATCACTCTTCATGTAACCATTGAGATTACCTAGTATTAGTACAAGAAGAAAAGAAATGTCATATAACTTTAACTGTATAAATGCACACAGGGTTTGCAACCATCAATATCTTTTTTTAGACTATCCCATTGTTTATTTGCATGAGATGATATTACAAGATTATGTACTAATACAGAAAAGGGATATTCGGTGAGTCTAGTGCAAACCAGATTGATCATTCTGCTCGTTAAGGCTTCCTTCACTCATGCCAGACACTTCTTGAGGAGACTTGCTGGTAGATTGGGTAGCTGATGAGTCGTAATCAGGCATTTGATGACCAAATTGAATCATTATTGTGCCATTTTCTGCCAAAGGGACACAGTAGGTGTAATAACTCTAGTTGGACAAAAACTAAAATGCAACAAAATAGACAGTCAGTTAGGAGAGTAGAACTTGCAATATTAGAATTGAACAATATCATGCATATTTTCCTTACGTCTCATCTCACGGGCCGTCTCAAATCTCGCTTTTCAGTTCATACTGTCCAAATATAAGAGCAGGTCAGTCACTCGCGGTCCAACTAATATGGAAATGCTGAACATGAAACAATACGAGAATTGCCCATATTCAGTAAAAAAAAACTTAGCTATCTATTATGTAGCTAGTAGCCCCTTAAATTCACTCAAATTGGCCATCGGGGAAAATGTCAAATGTTGTCCCGATCCATGTATATGCTCGACATGTCCAAATTTTCACATCAGTACCACGCATCAATCTGGTCACTCCCTCAGAAACTCTGATTGTTCATGTATGATGTAACAAGAAGCAATCAAACTATGTGATGAGATAAATTCTTACATGATTTGTTAGCTCTGCCACTAGCCAAATCCGAATCGCTCATTCATAGGGCCAGTGATTCTCCCCAATTCCAATTTTAACATTTCCATACAATAATCATTTTGAAACCAAATTGACTTCTTCAAGAAATTGTAAATCACAAGTTCACAACTGACTTGCCATCTGAATCGTAGTTCCTCTCCACCAACCAGATTTTAGTGTATATAAGTAACACTAAATTTTTTTTAAAAAAAATAAATTCTACTTGAATTAAAAAAGGTACAGCCTCACAAGATTCTCTGTCCAATTCACCTCACTCGCCCCTTTAACACAAACTAACCAAACACAACTAACACAGTAACACCTGTGAATTCACAATAACTACACAGTCCAGAACACAGGAACCAACACCACAAACAATTAGAAACAAATAACTGATATTTTACATGCTTTATCAAATTGAAGAAGCTGGCATGCCTTAGAACATACACCGCACTGCAACAACAACCTCACTTCCTCCCAAGAATGCACCCACAAATCTCAGCACCGTATCAACCCAAAACCAATTGACAACCAAGAAACCAGTCAGATCCACCAAGAAAGACACCACAAATCAGCCAAAGTCCAGGAAACGGTCAGCAATGGCAAGAAACCAGCTCGGATAAGAACAGAGCTCACACCACGGAGAAGAAATAACTTAAGACACAAATTAGCAAGGCTAAAGAGAAGCAAGTCAGAGGAGAGGGGGGAGAGGAGACCTGTGAGATGAGAAGGGAGCATGTCCCCCTTCCAGCAACCCTCCTCCCTTGCTGCCTCCTTCTCACCTTGCTTCTTTCTTCTGCAAAGTCTCCTCTCTCTCTCTCTCTCTCTCTCTCTTGCTTGGTATTTCTGTTGGTTTTATCCTTCCCTCTGTCTACTCACCTACTAGCCTAAAATACTGAATAAAGCAGGTGGTGTAGCTTGTAAGAGGCCGTAAAATGACAGTGGCATCTTCGGTCAGTTTAGCGTTGGTTTATGAATTTCTTTGCTATGGATAGTATATTTTTTTATTGTAGTTGATGATGACTTATTTAATATAATTAAATTTTAAAAATTTAAAAAAAAATAGGTTAGTCTACCATGGACAATGCAAACGAATACAAAAAAGAAAAGAAAAAAATTAGAAAAGACGAAATTAAGAAATAGCAAATTAAAAGTTAGAAGCCAAAAGCTAAAACTGAAATGAGCAGGCATGTCTTTTGGTTTTTTACAATAATTAGCTTTTAAATAGAGTATTTTTCATGACGAGATTTATAATTATAGTACACACACTATAATAACTTTATTTATATCGGTTAAAACCGTATGTGAATTTCTCTTACTCTATACTTTACACTCACGAATAGCCAAACGTCATAAGCCAAAGAAAAAAATAGGCCACTACAGTAACATGAAAAAACTCGAAACATTTAACATGATTGGGTGCAAAATTATGGGCGGGCTCGATTAAGCTTATAGCTTATGCTTATATACTGTAGCTACAATATATTTTAAAAATGGTGTGTTTTTTAAAGCGGTGTCTAAAAGTCAATTGTAGTAAAAAGTGTACTGAGCTCAACTGTACTAGTTAAAATCACATGCGATTATTTTCCTGTACATAATACCTCTCACGAACAGACTAGAATTTAAAAACCATAGTCATAAGCCACATCTCAAAAGAACCCACCCTATATCTTTAGCTAAATGAGCTACAACTTCCATCGTATTTTAGTTTTCGAGTAGCATCTTTATTGAAAGTTTCTCGAGACAAGTTTCTATACCGCTTGAATTAATGCTTTGTTCCAAACAGCTTCTGATTTTTTGTTTTTAGAAGCTGATTTTTGAACAGACAAGTCCACCTCGTGCCAGCACCACCAACTTCGGCTTCCTGTTCCCACCGCCATCCTCCTACTTTTAAGCCCAGTTGAGCACCCAATCTGTCTCGCGAACACCTTTAGTACCTCACCAAATCACCCAATCGTCCATCGCCATTCTACCTCACCACCGTCTCTCTCCCCTGCACTGGTAAGCCTCCCCAACCAATCTCGTGATTTAGTTAATACCTTTTCAATTCTTAGCGACCAAAGGATCTTTAGGCTACTAGGAACCTAGAGCCTAACTCGCTGAGCCTTGCCTCGGTCTCATGCTCGCCGACGCTGTGTACCACCGCCGTGCGGGAAGGGTTCACCATGGACAACCCAACACAGACCATTCTAGCTAGAGCCACCACCGCCACTAAGTTCGCCTTATTTCGTAGATGGTTAAAAACCCTAGCGCTCCACCAGAACTCCACCAGAGATGCCCTATGCCATGCCCCCTGCCTGCGAAACCGCTCATCGCCGGCCATAACCACCGCCCCTCAAGCCCAGCCAACCTCAAAAGTGGAATCCTCGTGGCCCCATGAACCCACCTATGGCCGTCAATTGATGTTTCGACCATGGATTCGACTGCTCCACCGCTTGAAATCTTCGGCCGCCACACCGCTTGAACTCTCTAACCACCTTGTAATCGAGAGGAGCTTCGATCGCTCCGCTTCGAGTTCTAAGCAAAAACTGCTCGAACGCCATTTGATGCTCTTAAACTGCTCGAACACCGTTCGATACTCTTAAACCGCTCGAACGCCGTCCGATCGTTTAAGCCACTCGGATGCAGCCCAATCTCCGCAGCCACTCGGACGCCATCTGATCTTCCTAGCAACTCGTACACCATCTGATCTCCGCCGACTTCGCGCTCGAAGTCGAACCTCGACCGCCCACCTGACTTCGCAGTCGTACTCGAGACCACCCGAGTGCTCGTAACCCCTCTGTTCTCTGAGTACGTAGAAACAACCCGATAAGGAGAACAGTAAAACCCAACCTATCACTGTTTGAACCTGGTACTATAGCCACCCGATCTGTGATGAATAGTGTTGAACCTGCTACTGTTCATTTGAAACCCTAATTTGCAAAATACCTCGTTTTGACTGTTTCAACCTCGTGAATTCATTTCCGACCTCCTTTTTGCCAAATGAAGCCTCAATAAAATTCAAACTCACACTATTTTAAAATCAATCATTCACTTCCAAAATCTATCCAACCTGTTTATACCACCATTTTGACCACCTTGAACCCGTCTAGCCTATTTCCAATTTCGATCAACCAACCCATACACCACCTAAGTCCTAGCCACCTAAACCTATTTTATTTATGTCTTTTAGTTATTTAGATTGTATTTTGTTCCCAACTTGCATTCTGCAAAATAGGAACTTATTTGCTCTCGTTTTTCACGCTAGTGAACGGACCAAGTGAGTTGGTCGATAAAAGAGCTGTAAGAGTAATTGAAGTAACCTTGAAGCCAGTAGAGAAGACCAAGAACAACAGGAAGGAGGCAAATCACATGTTTTTGATCACGTTGAACCTACATTCTGTTAATTATTCACTTATCAATACTCTCATTACCTTTTATTTATGCTATGATATTTTACGTATAATAAATGTTTAGAATGACATGATACCTAGTTACATCTTTCCACAGAAAGCCATGTTTATTTTGATGGCCACATTCACCTTGATAAAACTTAGTAATGCTAAATCTACTACTTAAATAATCATGGTAGTGTAGAAAACTCAACTATTTTATACTACTATTTAGCAGATCATTTTACCGGTAATTTTGCAAAAGTGTTTCTAGGAAAATGATTATCATAGGAAACCATGTGTTGGTTGGGTAATACTGCCGCTCAGCATTGTGATATGGGCTTAGAGATAGAAAATGTTTCAGAGTAAAATGAGGACAAAGCTCAGAGAAAGTAAGAATGATCTTATGCTGAGCAAAGAACATAGTGATCGCCCAACCATAAGTTTTGACTCGTCAAACCTAGTTTAGTAGCTGCTCACATCGATTGAATCTCTACAGGAGTGAAGGAGCATTGATATGGAAATGGTTAAACCATACTGAACAATGGTAGATTCCTCTCGGAATAGGCAAAAGATATCTGACCGAGTTAGTGGATACCCGGGTCTGAGCTGGAGATCTATTGGGTATAGTCTATATAAAGAGACGAGCAGTAAAACAATCTTGTTTTCTTAACCTAGTTATAAGGGTTAAAGAATCTTATGGGTAAAACTGGGCAACTCTCGGAGTAATCACAATGGTATCTTGAATACCCCGTGCTTCCGATAAAAGGAGCTATCTTCAGCGGGTGATTTCAATAGCGAAACATAAGTAGATTTGGAAATGATTTGAAACATGTTGATGTCTGTTAATTAAGTCTTGAAATCCAAAATCCTTAGGCAGTTATTATTCTTTTGTATTTAAGAATGTTTACAAATAAAACTGCACCCACATATCATAATGAAACAACTATATCATCATTACTTGAGAATCTCGGCAAGTAGCTATATAGCATTTCTCTATATGATTTGTTGAGTACGATTGATTGTACTCAGTCTTTAATTTCCATCACATCAGATACCAAAAGAAGAAAGAATGTTGCAAGATTTCATGTAGAGGTTACGATCACACTCAAGTGTTCCTATAGAGTTTTCTTCGGTTTTTCTGAATGTAAGTTAAATTTTGGGATTGAACGCCTGTAATGTTGCTAAAGTTAACTGTTAGGTCATATTTTAATTAAATTAACTCCATTTAAATATTTGTGAGTAGGCATGACATTTTTTCTATCTGTAACTAAATTTTTGAACTGTTACCATGGTTCGACGCCTTCATTCCTAAAAATGGGGGCGTTCCAGTAGTGGATCCAAAGACTCCGAAGGCTAAATAAAATACAGTTCGACTTCATTCCTAAAAATAGGGGCGTTCCAGTAGTGGATCCAAAGACTCGGAAGGCTAAATAAAATACAGTTCGACGAGCACCATGGCACAACTTTGTTCAAGACTTGAACGAGCTCCTTGCCATATTTTACTCTTCCCTAGCAGAGATCTTTCTTGCTTGGCATCCATCCTATCACGTAGACCTGAACTGAAGGCGAGCTAGTCGTTCTTGTCACTATCTAGCCTTGAATATGCCCATGTAGCTTTCAGTTTACAAGCCGGAACGCCAACGCGGCATGTCGCGCAGGCGCCACTTGTGACAAGCCCCGGTGACTCATCCCAACGCCATGCTGCCTTTTCTTTCCTTTTCCTTTTTCTTTCCTCATCCATCCCTCTTTATCTTTTTCTCACTTATATCTTTTTTGTTTTGTTTTCTTGCGTAATGTTATATTTATGCATAAATAACTTATTTTATATGCAAGCATAATAGTACTAGATAGTTTTTTTTTTAGAGTAAAGTACATTACCGGTCCTTAAACTTTTTATGCTGTGTCATCCCGGTCCATAAACTTTTAAAGTATGTCATCCCGGTCCTTAAACTTTCAAAGTGTAGCAATATCCTATGTAGTTGTAGCAATGAACTTTTTATGTTGTGTCATCCCGGTCCATAGACTTTCAAAAGAAATTGCCACACTTTGAAAGTTTAAGGACCGGGATGACATACTTTAAAAGTTTATGGACCGGGATGACACAGTATAAAAAGTTTAAGGACCGGTAATGGACTTTACTCTTTTTTTTAAGACAGTAGTAGATAGTGGTTCAGCCAGAATCAGGGACAAACTCGTGCCTGGCTGGTGCTGATACGGGTGTCATGCTGAATTGCTCGTCGGTCTGTAGATTCTTACTTATCATCATTATTTTTGTGCAGTTAAGATTCGTGACATTATTTTGACATGATGAACGTTGATAAGACAGTATTTTTGAAGTTCCTTTTCTGCGGTAAACTCGTTGTGGATCCTGACGTGTACCTTGTTGTAAGCTAACTGCTAACTTTACACTAAAAAACTTGTTCTCAAGGTGCCCAACGCCTTGCATGCTAGAGTAACAAATCCCCCGTTGTCTGAGAAAAAAATGTAAACAAGAATCCCCCAACATAATTTTGAGATGAACTTAACGCACACTAAAAATGGGTGTTAAACCTTGTGCGTATCTCTGCCCTTTGGGAGAAAAAAAACAATTTGTAAATGAATAGGAATATTATGTTCTTTCTAAGAAGAATGGCCGAAATTCAGACAGGAAACTAACAGGGTACTTACTTCCAGTTTACTCAAAAGCTTCAGTAAGTTTCTGGAACCCTCTGGTGCACAATCGAAGGGTTACACAACGTCTTAAGTTAGAAAAAAAATCAGAGGAATTGTTGGTTCATCCACTTGCAAGTCTCACTATCATGCATGTTAAGAAAGACCATCACACGGAGTCAACTGAGTTCATGACATTGGGACAAACACGTCGCTAACTATGGGATTATTAAGTGATAAGTCGTAATCGCGCATTACGATGCTAACCACGGCTGCTGAAACCGTGGTACAAGTGAGGTCACGGCACTAGGAAAAGCAATGGGTTTGAACTTTCAAACTCCACTGCCCGATTAGAATACTCTGAACTGAAGGCGCCTTTGCCAACTTGAGATCCTCTTGATTCTTATGCGTGTAACACAACCAAAGCCAAGGAGTGAGTATTACATTGCAGAGGATTAGGTATTTTATGGGTAGGACAAAACGTGATGCTTTCCTCTCCTCACCTTCAGACTGGACGGTGGACACCACCACTGCCAGCGACTGATCTTATCCAAGTTATCAACTGGCAATCCAACAATATCATGCCAAATATTATACTATAACTTGTCCTGATGTCATGTGATTAAGTTAATAAGAAACATGGTATCGAGAGAGCTGAATGTATAAAATAAGATGATGCAAAAGCAAGAGGACAAAATATCTGGGGGAGGCAAGGAGATCAGATCAAGCCGTCATAAAAGTCAAAAGAATGGCAACTCCATGCTTAGAGTTTAAGGAGATAAAATAAAACTTACATTGGAATATTGTACTGACTGACTGACTGACATTGAAAAGCTCCACCCCACTTGCCAATAACATATAGATGTAGTGTTACATGGCATGACAAGTTCCACAATCCACAAATGTTGAGAAACATAGGATGCCAAGTACATTTATATGGGGAAAACAGATGCTGGGAAAAGTCAAGGGATATTCATCTTCTCACGGCAAGAAAAGCCTAGAGCATCACCATGAGTCCCATGATGGTGGAACCAAAAATACTTGAAAGTTTTCTGTGTAATCCAAAGGTGTCTATATACTGCCTATCAAGATTAAAAAGCATGATATCAGTTGGGAGGTGCTTCTATACTTTTCCCAAAAAGTGATTTGCACAACTTTTAAAACAAAACTGAATGGCGGATAGTGATTACTTACCTCTTCGTGTGCTTTGTATTAATGCCATTCTTTTTAAAGTGGAAAGCATGGAAGCAATTATGTCTACCATGTTTTTCATGAAAAAAAAGGAAGAACGAAGGTGATTGATAGAAGACCACATACTCAAAATCAACACCGATGTTAGTGCTGGATGGTCGAACTTAAGGGCCTGCCATCGACATCTGCAATTCTTGTGGTGAATCTAAATGGCGTCTTCGTGTAGAAAGCATACAGCGAGTCGTACTCTGAGTAGACCTTTACATCTTGCATGTGGTTGATCTTGTGCCACTCCAATCCAGTGCCCAGGGTGCATATCGCGGACAGCAACTTCGCGCTGCACCAGATCCTTAGCTTCTCAGAATTTACTTGCGCCAAAAATTCTGGGAGTGTTTCAGTGCTGAAGTCAGTGAATTCAATGCATTCCAAGGCTCCAAGGTTCTCAGCTATCACAAAATTTGGAGTCCTTGACACGTAGAGTTCGCAGACTCGGCAGGTCAAGAACTCTCTCAATATTAGTATTTCCATCGATATCAAGTTCTTTGAGTTTTCCAAGGCTTGTTATTTCCTTCAAGCTTCCAGCATCAGAAACTCTTAAGAACTTCCAAGGAAGTTGCCTGGTGTAGCAAAGCCTCAGGAAAGGATGTTAAGCATGGACAGTTTCTGATAGTTGAGTTCTTTTACTTTGGCATTGCCTTCTTCCCTGTCCTACATTGCCACTGCTTCCAGTGCAACATCTTCTCAAATCCAAGAGTTTCAGGCTTGGGAAATGCATAGTCGAGATGATTTTTCTTCGCTGAATCTGGCGATGCATTGTTGTCAAAGAATTCATGTCCAATATTTACGACTGATTGTGCACCAATAACCCAAAAATATTCTAAACCAAGGAGCTGTCCTAAAGCTGGAAGTTTCTCAAAGAATGGGCAATCTTCTAGAAGCAAAACTCTGAGGCATGGGAGAGCCGTTTTAGCCAAGTACCTTGGGAGTGAACAACCAAAATAGACCTTAATTTTATGATATTCTAAGCAAGGTGTGGGGCACAAGTTATTGAAGATATTTACAAGGTTTTGCTTCATGGTACCATGGTTCTCATTCCTTGGTGTGCACAGAAAAGCCAATCTTCTAAGATGAAGCTTGCTTTGAAGTTTTGCGCCTCTTGCCTCATTGCTATTAGAGACCCTCTCTAGGCCCTCTATAGAGAGTAGTCGTAGTTGGAACAGAGGGCCCAGTTCATCCAAGCTGCTTGACCTTGAACAGTACAAGTTTGGCATGAATCCACCCAATTCTGTAAGATTTTGAAGCTTTGATAGCCCTAGTGGGAAGTTCTTAAGCTTAGTTCCAATGAGGTGGAGAGCCCTCAGGTTATGTAGATCCATGACACTATCTGGGAGTCCAGATAGATATCTGCAGTACTGAAGACTAATGCATTGTAGATTTTTCATGTTCCCAATTGATTGTGGCATTGTTCTTACCATGGAACCTGATAAATTGAGGTATCTTAGGTGCGCCAACTGACAGAGAGACTCTGGTAGGATTGCAATGATAGAGCAAGATAGATCCAGTACACGCAAACGAGGAAGATAGGATAGATCACTTGCATTTGAGATGCTGCTCTTAACCAGCATCAGTGTCCTTATTGAATTATGTTTTCTTAACATATTGGACTCCACTGTTTTGGCTATCAGTGACAAACGGCGAGGCTTTCGGCAAGTTAATCCCTCATTTGGTCCATATGTTTCTCCGACCACTAAGCTCTCATCTTGTGCCAAAAGTTGTGCCAAAGAACGCAAAACATCGTGCATTTTGAATGCCAAACAATCAAACCCTTTAGGATCTGGTTCCAGTAGATTTATTGTGATTAGTTCCCTGTAGTATCCTTCTCCAATCTCTTCCAGCAGTGCCGAGCTCCCATCATGATGCACAAATCCTTCAGCTATCCAAAGCTGAACAACTTCCGGAAAAGCTACTATCTTGTCTTCAGGAAATAAAGAGCAATAAACAAAGCAGTTTTTTAAAAATGATGGCAAGTCATCAAACCTAAGTACAATGCAGAATTCACCTCGTCATGTAATGCATTGCTAGACCATGCTGGGTTCTGTAGAACTCTCCCCCAAGCATTTCTTGTTTTCTCTCTTGTGCATAGGACTCCTCCGATGGCCTTGATAGCAAGAGGCAGACCATCACATTTTGTTACAATCTGCAAGCCAATGTCCTTGAGGCTCTCAGATTCGCCTCTCATCATGTCCAATGCTACCTTCTTCGTAAGCAAAGACCATCCATCTTCAAGTTGCAGCTTCTCGACATGATGGAGGTACACCGCTTTCATGTGCCTTGCCACCACTTCTTTTCTAGTAGTTATGAGAACTTTACTGCCAATAGCACTGCACTTCAATGGATTGCGTAGTAAATTGTCCCAAACATGGTGAATCCAAACATCATCTAGAACAAGTAGAAACTTCTTCTCTCTGATGGTATCCTCCAATCTAGGCTCAAGCAATGACCGACTTTAGGCATCAGCATGAACCCCTCCACCTGAAACTATGATATCTTTCAATATCTCTATTTCATTGTAGTCTTGAGAGACACATATCCACACCCTCTTCTGGAACTCAACTGTAACACCCTAGGGTCCAAACCGGCTCAGACCTAACCACATTCTGGATAGGCCACACACACGTAGCAACCCGTTTGCACTTTCGTCCTCACTTCGCGCAAAACGGTTAACCGGGGGTGCTACCATTGGAACATTCTGGATATAGCCTAGGAGTTCCAATGGTAGCACCCCCGGTTAACCGTTTTGCGCGAAGTGAGGACGAAAGTGCAAACGGGTTGCTACGTGTGTGTGGCCTATCCAGAATGTGGTTAGGTCTGAGCCGGTTTGGACCCTAGAGCATTACATCAACCTTGATTTTTTGATCATCAAACACCTTCTGGGCAAGGGTAGTCTTTCCAATTCCGCCTACACCGACGATGGCAATGACACTGACATTTCCTGGAAAATCATCCTTCATTAGCATCTCCACTATTCTCTTAGCATCTTGCTCGATTTTATCTACCACAATATCTGACTCAATGACTGGTGATGTCTTGAGATTTCTGCGGTTAATTGCATGGTTATCCTCAGGGGTATTTAACCTTAGATCAAATATAGATTTTCGCCTTGAGATACTCTGTAGCTTCAGCCTTCAAGTTGATCTCTTTAATTCTAATACCGATCTTGTGGGCAAAAATAGAACCACTGAAACAAGAGAGGGCATGGATACAGCCAGCAAAAGGAGAAATGGAAGCACGAGCATACCGTTCTTCTGCTTTAATACCACACAAGTCGAGTATGTCATCAACATCGTACATGACATCCTTGAGATCCTTGAGCCATTTTTTGATTGCCTTGTTGTTGATATTAAGGGTATTTAGGTCATTTCCTATTGCCTAGGATTTGGGTCTTTGTGTGTCTCTTGTACTATATATATGCCATATAGGCTATTGCAATACAATAACCTTCATTCATATTAACATAATATTAGAGCCCATGTTTTATAACCTAGCTTTAGCCGCCACGCGTCGCTGCCACCAGGAGGAGTGTGCTCCACTCCCGAGGGCACCCACCTCCCGGTAGCCATCGCCCGTCCCCGCCTGCGCGCTCCTCTGCGCCGTGCCGCCGCCAGAAGGCCTCCCCACCGCCACCAACCCCGGATCTAGCGACCGCTCCCCTCGCCCCGCCCAGATTCGAGGGCCTCTGTGCCGGATCCAACTGAGCTCGCCTGCGCCGGGCCGCCGCCGCCCGGATCCGGCCATGCCTCCTTCGCGCCGTCGCAGATCCAGCCGCCCCCACTCCAGATCCGGCCATCTCCATCCGCGCCACCCAGCCGGATCCGCCCACCGCCGGCCTGGACACAACCGGATCTGGTCTCCCCAACGCTGCCTCACCTGGATCTGGAGGGGAGGCACTTGATTGCTACTCCCTCTCCTGTGGCCGCCGCCTCCTCAGCCACTGGATCCCGGTACCTCCATGTGTTGGCCACCCCGACATCATCTAGGGCACCTCTTGACCGCCTGCGCCCGGATTTGGCCACCCCAATGCCACCTCCCAGCCGCCTGTCTCTGGTCTTTGTCGCCCCCGGCCGTGCCCTCCCGCTGCTGTCCCAGTCGATGGTGGAGAGAGAGGGGGAGAGGTGACGAGAGGGAGTAAGGTGACGAGGGAGTGAGTGGAGTCTGCTCTCTCCTCTCCACACTTTTTTAAAGGTGTTGGCGTTTTAAGTGGGAGGAAAGGAAAGAGGCTGCTGGTGGAGTCGAGTATAATGCTGGCTTTAGTCTGCTAGTATCTGATGTCTTTTAAGTTAGTTTCTGAGCCTTTTGAGTCTTCCGTTGTGTTCGTCCAAGTCCATAGCTTCTCTCTTTCAGTTCGTCAAAGCTGTGCAAATCCACAAATTTCTTGTCAGTCAGCCGATTGCTTTGCTAGCTACGGTTCATCCTTTCAGATGGGTGTGGTTCTCGTCTTCCTTTTGCATAGCTGCAGGCGCCACTCTTCTCTTTGAGCCGCTGCATATTGTAGAAGTCTTTATGATGCCGTCGCATCTCTTTGAGCTGCCGCCCTGAGCTTCTAAAGCCATCATGCTTCTTCTGCACCACGCCTCCGTTGCGCTTCTTGTGCATAGCGCCGCCGCCATCTCAGGCTTCGATTTGTGCCGCTATATTTTTATCTCACTCTTCGGCTTGATTTGACAGCTTTCTGCTTATGTCACCTTCCACATCTTCTTCATCGTGTTACCGCGGTCAACTTTGTTCCCGCTTACCTCTACCTTCTCGGCCCCTATACTTTATGCTTTATGGGTTGCTGCACGATTTCGGATGGGAAGCGATCTTTTAGACACAATTTTCCAAGAGTTGCACGCTTTGACGACATCTTCAAGACTCGGACTTTGGATTTCCCTATTTTAATGTTAACCCTTTTCAAATGTAATTCTATTGCATACGCTTTATATTTGAGGGGGTGTTAAGGGTATTTAGATCATTTCCTATTGTCTAGGGTTTGAGTCCTTGTGTGTCTCTTGTACTATATATATACCCTATGGGCTATTGCAATACAACAAGCTTCATTCATATTACCAGTTGATCCGCCTTCTTTCAGCATCTTCAATAACATTATTGATGTCTGATAGCATTTCACGCAGCTTCTCGATCTCACCAGGAATCCCTAACAGCATGCACACAAGAATATTGCACATCTTGGGCAGAATAGCCTGCAAGACCATGGCAATCTTTTGCCTCTAATGCAGTTAAAGGATTTTGGAGGTTTTGGCATATTCAACTCTTCATTCGTATATATAATGTCAACATAAGCACAGGTATTTCAGCATTCCATTATGATGAAATAATTACATAACTTTGGAAGAGAACTAGAGAAACTACTTATATATGGAAATCAAACAGGAAAATAATACTTCTTGAATATAGAATACCTACCAATTGGATGGATAGCATTTCAAAGGAATTAGACTGAGGTAGATGATACTGGAGGAGTGAAATTTGTCATATCGGAGAAAATTCAGTAGTCATTCGGTAATTGGCTTCAGTGAGTTTCCTTGTAATTCTGTAGTGTCATGTCAAATTAAATACTCCATTTTATAACATGACCTGAGTTCCACTGTGACTGGAGGAACACTGGTGAAGCAGTCACCATTTTCTCATAGAAGAACTAAACTTTGGATAAATATTGTCTTATGATGTCATATAGCAAGCCAGGTCAATGAATTGGCCGCGGAGCATGACATGCCATGGATAATAGTTGGGCTAAACTAAGTCAGACTTCTTTGTGATGAAGGATAGCAACTAGCAATTACCCCGTTAAGCAACATATCATACATACATAATATATTCCCAATTTGCATTTTTAAAAGGACAAGTTCAGATATAATACATGGAGTGAGAAATATCTACAATTCGATCAGTCCTGTTAAGAATCAAGGACTGGGCGAGGTTAGACTACGCTGCGTTCGACAGATTAAGAAAGGGCAAATCTGACGAAATTATCTCGAGAAGTTAGTATCTACGACATTTCCGTGTAGCTCATCTTCAAACATGCATATCAATTCTAAAATAAGTAAACGCATAGATAAAGAGAGTTTACCTACTACCGTGTAGTTTCATCAACAAGTTACCTTTGCAATCGGGGGCACCGTGCATTTTGCGTACAACTGCTCCCCGCGGTGGCGCGGCCACAGCTCACCTCACCCCCACCTCCCCCTCCCAAATCACTCCAGCCTCTTGCCCAAGGCGGGCCTTCACGAGTAGCCTCCACGGCCACGGGCGAGGCCCCGCATCATGCCATCACCCTTACTCTTGCGTCGCCCCCAGACTGCTACGGCAGCTGGCCTGGTTAGTGTCAGATCCTAATCGAGCTCCCGCGCCGGAGAAGAAGAGGAGCGGAGCGGACGAGGCGGAACGGGAAGGAAATCATCCTAGCTAGCTTCCTAGGCATTTCCTTCTCCCCTCTGTTCGCGTCCCCTCGCCTGCGCGGCTGCGCTTGAGGCCCAACTCGAAACAGAGGGCCCACTCTGGAGGCCCACCCGTCGGCCCCACCCTTCGAAGCGAATGACTCGCTCGCCCGGTTAAGTTTTTTACAGCGGCAAGTGTCGTCGGCGTCGGACGCCGGTGCGTGTGGACGGTGAGAGCGGTGGGGTAGCGGCAGCGAGCCGTGCTATGGCACACGTACGTGACTACGTGAGCAAATGACAGATGGTGTAGTCGTCAACACTGTCATGGCTTGCCGGATTCTTTCTTGGCGCGCTAACTAGCTGGCTAGGCTTAAAAGATCCTCTAAACGATTTTAGTTTTTATATTTTTTTGGATTTTTAATTTATTTAAGTTAGAAACTATTTGAAATATATTGGTTTCTAATTTTAATTTATTTTGTTTTTTTCATTTTTTATTCCTTTGCATTGGCATGACGTGACCATATAACAGATTTTTATTTTTTTTAATTATTTTTAATTAAATGATTCGGAAAAAATTAACGATTACCACAGTACAATTTTAACTAAAAGTCAACAGCCAAAATCAAAAACTTCGAGCTTTTTGTAACGGCCTAAATATATGCGCACGTTATGTAGACTAGCTAGTTTTCCTTCACAAGAAGGCGTACGGCTCCACAGGTTCAGGGAAGGGCAGCAGGTCGAATCAGATGGCCTATACGCATGCTTACAAGGTCAGGGTTAGGGATGGCAATCGGGTGCGGTGAGTACGGGTAGTGTCATCTATATCTGTACCCGCGACCCTGATTTACGCCCACGAGCATACCCGTGAAGGACGACAGGTGAAAAACCTCGCCCATACCCATCACCTGCGGGTATGTCAGGACCCAGATTTTACAATCCGGATTCCTCTGTGATTTTCTGCACTATTCCCTGGATCAGTAGATAGTGCTCACAGTTACAGTAATGAATATCAAAATACATATCATGCGGAAGCGTAAATATAATAGTAGACTTACTCATGGGCCGATTAGGCCGAAATCATTAAATTGCAGCAGCGGAAGAACGAAGCACACAGGTGGGACCTTCAGGACATGCCCACAGGCAGCCAACTGGAGGTTCGCGACCTAGCTCTTGACATCTTCATCTTCTCTGCCAGCTTGTCCAATCTTGTTGCTGCGGTGTAGTGACTTGATTCCTGATTCTGAATTTTGCCGCAAAAGCGAGCGTGAGCACTCCGACCCCGTGCTCCGCGAGCTAATACACAGAATGCAAATAAATAGTATGCATGGCTTAACAAAGGAGAGGCTCGGGCTATTTTGTTTTGCGTAGAGTGCTTTTGAATACAATTAATTAGAAAGCCCTATGACTTAGCAATTTTGGAACAAATCATAATGTATCAGGAAATGCATTATTAATATCGATTCAGATTCCATCCACCGTTACATGGCATCTGCACCATATAGCAATTTCTTCAGCGTTATACCCGCTTAACTTACCACTGGGACGACACCCAGGACAATTCCAAACCAGGGCAGTCCTTCGCCCTTCACTTTTCCATTCCCACCCACAAAACATTTTTAAATAGAACTATATCTGGTTAAGTTCCCATGTCCGCCCTTGACCGTGGGCACGGCTATTCGAATAGTTTTGACTCTGCAGAGTTTGTACACTTTCACCACAAGAGACAATCAACTCATTGCCCCACACGATTCCTTAGAAGTGTGGTTGAGCAGACCATCACAGTAACCGTTCAAAGTACCTCGCCCCTTCCATCATTTCACCCTATGGGGCACTCCCACTTGCGGTGGGTCCCATACGTTGTGCGGGATGTTCTCCTTCTGAACGTCTAGCAGCTGGACACCCCCCTGCTAGCCCGCCACAGCAGAACTTCACTCCTACGAGTGTCCCATTCAAGCCGTCTCACCGACTGCCACTTGCACTACTCCACACCCTCTCCTGGAAGGATGACTTTCGGGGTCCGGTACATCTACTAAGCCAAGCTATACTTTACAGACTTGTGGTTGTACTGTTTTACACAGGAGGTCATGACAAGATTCAGTCCTTAACAGTATCTGGGCGGTTCTACCACTAACCCACTTTGTGCATCCACTGCACCACACTCACACCCTCAAACCAATCCGCCCAGATATTTCAGCAAGTTGGGGATTTTGGGAGTATAAAATAATCATGTCCAAATATATACCAGTCATTCCCACCATGACTGCCCAAATCAATTTCTCATGAATAAAAGTGATGCTTGGGACAATTTCTTGCCCCGGGTTCCTAATCAATGCTAAGCATGGCATATAATTAAGGACTTATTTTCGAAATGTTACTATTATATTTTTGCTAGGTCGACAAGGTTCACACATTCGAATATTCCAATGGAGGGGTAATATTATTCAAGGTAAACAATGGGCACATAACTAGAATATTAAATTAAGCATGTATTTGCATATAAATTAACAGCATGCAATTTGATAATTTAAAACAAAGTAATTTGTAGAAAACATAGGATCAACATGATCAAAGTATTGACTCGCCTGGCGCGGTTTACCGCGGTCTTGAGCTCACACAATGCTTTATCTTGATCTTTTGGTCTCTATCTTCACTTTGAGCTTGTTCTCGCTTGATCCGTTGAATCTTCACGACTTCCAATTTCTAATTACGCTACGAACGACTGAATCCAAATAAAAGCAAATAACTCAAAAGATCCAAATAAATCCGAATAAACTCAATTTAGTTTTATTATAAGTTAATGGGTGATTTGGGTAAGTTTGATAATAGATTTTGTTAACTTGATTCTTTATATATGATCTCTTTTGTTATTCTTGCATTTATCAAGGAAGTTCTATGAGTTAAGTTGAACCTATGAATTGGTATATTTTGTCGAGTGCTAATGTTCAGGGCATATGATATATGTGTATATAAGTAAGGTTCGCAAATTTCAGCTTACAGAGTTAATCTTATGGGCTATGTTCATAGCATTTTGTGGTATGATATTGTATGTACCTCCATTTATTGCTAGGCTAAGTTTAATTTGAATTAGGATCTATTTATACGAGTCCCAACTTGTTATATGCAATTATGCTCAGTATTATTATTCAGTTAAAACTAACATTAAGATTTAATTAATGTCACTTGCAATTATTCTAGCTATTATTAGACTTAGCTTCACTTCTAATTTTAGTCTGAACCTAGTTATCTGGGCAAAGCTTGGTATACAAGGCTATATTGCAATATTTGCTATCTTACCAAAATCTACGGTTACAATTTATTTAATGAAGGCATGTTGAATATTGGGCATAGATTTAATTATAATTAATGGTAGTCTTTATTATATTTGAGCATTTAACCAAAAGAGGTTTCCTTTATCATTGATTTTAATTAGTATTGATCTTATTTAGTATTTTAATCCCTTGAATTCATTTAGGCAAATCGCATTAATTATTCATATGTGATAACTAGCCCAAATACTAGTGGCTTTATACTCAAATAGTCCAAAATAGTGCTCCTGATTGCTTAGGGCCTAGAGATAATGATTAAAGTCTAAATCATGTTATGGTCAACCCTACGATTTCCACTAATATACAATGGTTTAGGTTTTATTTCTTTAGACCATGCTTTATTAATGCTCTTTTAGATTTATTTACCTAGGCAAAGTTTATTGTACAAAGTAACATTTCATTATGGCTAGCAAAAATATTTATGGCCAGCAAAAATATTTATGGCCTGCATCTAATACTGCGGCAAGAAGGGGTCGAACCCGGGTCATCACCATGAATGCACGCGCTGCTAACCAACTCTCCCTCTGGAGTTACCTGAATAGAGAAGGCAACGGAGGTAGTTAACGCAACGGTGGAGTTGCCTGGAACGGAGGAGCTCGGGACGGGTATTGCCGGAGACGGCGCCAGCGAGGGGCCACCGGGGAGACGCCGGAGATGGTCAAAACGGAAACTCGTGGGGACGGGGAAGCCCCTGGAGGTGGCGGCTCCGGCAAAGGGGCGCTGTAGCGGGCCGGCGGTGAGCACGGGCGGTGGTGCGGAGAGGATCTTCGGTGCCGGTGAGGTGCAGTCGATGGAAGGCTCCGGCGAGGCTGGGAGCGAGTTCACGGCGTCCTGGAGATGGTTCCTGTGGGCGGAATCGAGTTTTAGTGGCTTGGCTCGACGGGGAGCGTGGCGGCCGGAGTTGGGGAAGGAGGTGGAGTCGCCGGCGATTGGGGGGGGGTGGTGGCGCAATTAACTGCTGTGGAAGTGAGAATGTGGCATGGGGAACCCAGTGGAGCCTCTGGTGCCTCTTATGGAGGGGTGGGCGGAGCTGGCAACGGGAGGCGCAACGTGCGGTCACTTCCGTGAGCGGCGGAGGCAGACGGGGGCGTAGGGCATTGGCCATGATGGCCTATGTGGCTCGAGGAATCGGCAGAGAGGAGCTGGCGCCGCGCGTGGGGTGGCAGCGAGAGCTCGAGCCTTGCGCGCTAGGATATAGGGTGGCAGTGCGGGAAGAAAAAGAGAGCGGCGCGGCAGGGCGCGGTGACCCGATGGGCGGAGGCGGCGGCGACCAGTGGTCCGATGCGGAGATCCGATGGTCCGTGCGCGCGAGGAGGCGGGCCGGGCTGCGGGGCGTGCACGAGGTGGCTGCGGCCTGGAGGGAGAAGGGAGGAGCCTGAGAGGAAGAAAAACAGTGCAAGGGGGGTGTGTGCCGCTCGGCAGAGAGGGGAAGGGAGGTGGGCCGCGCGCGCGCCCACGGAGGGAAGGTGGGGGCTGGCTGGGCCGAGTCGGCCTGGTCTGGCTCCCACCATTATTTTTTTTAACCTATTAGCTTTTGTCATTGCATGTTCATATATTTACTTTATTTATACATGTATGTACACATATGTATATTTATTTATTTGCACTTTCGCCTTGTATACATGTATATATATATTTCCTTTTATACTATTATCTTCAAAATGGTATTTCATATTTTATTGACTCAGGTTTCTCTCTCCTTAAACTGGATCATCTTTTCAGATTTGTATTTCAAATTTTGAGTTTCCTTTATTTGCATATTACCATGTATGTCATTACTAATATTGATTTCGCTTTTGGTCTTTCTTGAATTTCTTTAACTTTTTGAGAGCTCAATCAAATTTAAGAACACCATGAAAATCCAAACTCAAATAGAGTATTTGACAAAAATAACTCAAGTACTTCATATTTTCAAATTTAAAATTTTAGGATGTTACAGGGTACCTGTCGCTCGTGGGCATACCCGTTTACCCGCGAACTGAGAGTCACCATCTGAGAGTTGAACTAATGACAGGTACATATAAGCAGTAGTTGTTGCTAGGAAATATAATAGCTATCAAAAACGTTTATAACAATCAATAGCAATTAGAGATATACAAAAATTTATAACAATCAATAGCAATTAGAGATATTGCTATGGCTACGTCACCTGTCAATCTATATCGTGGGTAAACGAGCGGGGCGGGTACAGGTGGAGTTTACCCATACTCGTGCCCGTTTACCCGACAGGTAGAATGTTCCCTCCACTTCCATACCCGTGGGTAAAGAAAATATCTCATACCTGGCTCCATTAGGGTATTTATCCACAGGTATACGGGTAAACCGGCACAATTGCCATCCCTAGTCAGGGTACGTAAGAAGGCAGCCTTTCAATTGCAACACCACGCCAGTTCCAGATGGTTTAAACTTCTATCTTCTAATTTTAGTCATTAGTTTTGATTAAAAGTATACTATAATGGCTATTAGTTTTTTTAAAATCATTCAATTAAAAAATCTTGTTATATCGTCACAGATAATATAAAGAAACAAGGAAAATGCAAAAATCAAAAAAATCAAAATAAGCAGAAACTAAAAACTAAAACGTTCTAAAAAGCTTATGACTTAAATAAGCTGAAAGCTAAACGCTAAAACCGTTAGAAGTAGGGTTTTAGCCCTTAGCTTGGAGTAGCAACGAGAATTAATTCCTTGCTACTGCTAACTCCATCTCCCTAGCGCTAGTATGTGCTTTTCCGCTTTTCATACATACATGCATACATACATACATACACACACATGTATTTACACACACGCTTAGTGAGTCGTGACTAATATGTGCCACGTGACAAAGGCCGACCTGGAATAAAAAAAATGAGTAGGGATATCTATATATAAGAAAGTAATAGCTATACACTAGAAAATATTATTTAAAATATTCATATATAATCAGTGATGGACCGAGTAAGAATACAAATAGTTAGATATCCGTGTACAAATTCTCGGTAATATCACAATATCGCTTACCCTCATACTTACTAATCGTTCTTATTTCAATCATTCTTAAAAAAGTTTCATGAATTGTTTTGCACTATAACAACATACAACGATCATAAACTCTTGTTGCGAATTTAACATATTATTTGTCATTCATAATCTACGAAAATCACAAATAGATTAACCTGCACTGCCTCTTATTTGCAGTCGCTGCACAGCCGAGCGACTGCAATAGCGGCTGGGCGACTGCGACCTGTGGCCCAACGGCCCACGAACAGCTTTCGTGTCGCGCGCCCATTCGGCGATTGGAGCATATTTTTATAAAAAATGTTCGCGCGAGTATATTTCTATTATTTTAAATAAAAATGAATTATTTACACAAAAAATGCTATTTTCCGCTACAAACCTGAAGCAACAATGCAAACAGGTACAATAGACCCATGATATGTCTTCGCCATTAACTGCACACATTACTCAAGGGTCTCGGACTGATTTTGACTTGAACATGAACATTACTCCACATCTGAAGGCCATACTGAAAAATACACGACAACACATGAGTTCACCAATGTAGGCAACGATAATAAAATAGTATATACTAACCATCTACTATAGCTAGCAAGCTCAGCCCGTACACTTCGAATGAATTACCTGATAGTGTACCCGATCATGTTTTGCATTGTTCTTTTGGGTTTCCACTCGTTGCTTTTGGTCTGACCAAAAGTCAAAATAAACAAACGTTTTTTTAAGCGGATTTTTAAACGGTTTTTGAGCTTAAAACTGTATAAACCCATGACATGACGTTTTTGTCGTCCACTACTATTATAAAAAATACAGATAAAAACCATCAGCTATATACTAAAAGACAAGAGCCTTTCTCTCAACAATGTAAGTAAGAGAAGAATTGACCATTGTATTTGACAAATTTGGCGTGACTAATAACACACAGGATAACTGAGGAACACGTCTTGATCTATGGTCCCGTTCGGTTGGGATGAAAAGTTGTGGTTTATGGCTGAAATTGCACTGTAGCGACAGAAATTTCACTGTAGCTGAAGGTGACTTATTTGACGTAATTAAATTTTAAAAAATTTAAAAATAGAAAAAAAATGCTAGCTCATCACGGACAACGCAAACGAATACAAAAAAAGAATCGGCAAAAAAAGCTTAAAAAGCCAAAAGTTCAGAAAAAGACGAAATTTATGAATAATAAAAAATAAGGCGAAAGTTAGAAACTGAAATGAGCAAGGCCAACAGAAGGTGCCCTGAGAAGGAGCCTGTGGAGCCAAGTTGCCCTCAGCGGTTCCACCGCCGGCGCCGGCCGACACGTGCGGCCACTCGAGAATCCAATGGCCACGTTTGTCCCATTCCCGCCCACTAGATTTACCCGTGTAGCCCATCGATCCTCCAACTCTACGGGCGCCCAACAACCTGCCGGCGTCGCCGCAATCTTGCACAGTGGCACGCACCCAGATAGAAACAAAACCGGCGATCCCAGACGAGAAGGGACCACCTGTCACTGACTCCGAGGGCGAGATGGGGGTGGTTGTAGCGTCTTGCACTGGATCAGCCCACAGAGTAGATCAACCTGCTCGAGTCCCCCCCCCCCCCCCCCCCCGAGACAACGCCGTCCAAAACTGAAAAATGTGGCTGAGCCGCCGAGCAAAAACGCCGGCATTCCATGATTGCGCTGTTCCGTACTTCGTGCGTGACTACCTAGTTGCTTTCGAATTGGTTAATTCTTCACAGCTGGACTATCTGAGAGTCCCTCTTTATTCTTGAATAGGGAGAAAAAGCTAGATAGACAATTTACCTTAAGAAATGTCGCCTTGAATGAGATGTACAAAAAGAGCATGAATCCATGCAATACCTACAGTGGCTTGCTGTATTGGCAGTTTAGACTATTCCCGAGAAAATAACTTATCTATAAGTTACACAAAATAAACATAGATATTATATGCACTCGCGTGTGCGTACGTGCATGGTGATATGTGTACATATGAGTCTTTCTTGAAATATCAAGAAAAAAGCTTCAAGAAAGTCTTTAGCCCCTAAATTACCATAATTAGGTAAGCTTTTCACGAGAAGAATATAAAAATTGTAAGCTTAGATTTTGTTAATATTGACTTCTGCTTAGAAAAGTCAAAAGTCAATACGAACACCTAACTTCTTGAAAATGGTTTCCTCACTCCTCTCGCTACTATCTCGCTCCAGGAATAAAGTAGAGGGTCACGGGTGTTAGGCTATTTGGTAATTTCCCTCATTTAGGGGAATAAAAGAAAAGGAAATCTCCTGTGGGGGCCCACTTGTAAAGAGATGGGAGGGGAAGAGATAAGGCTCCATGAGCCGCTTCAAATCTGCAGTTGGCTTCCTCAATATCTCCTCTCCTCCTTAGTCTCCCAGGTGGAAGACTCGACGATTTCGTTCCATGGTGTCGCCGAATCCTCACCGATGCATACTGGCCTCTTTGCCTTTAAATGAGATGTGAGAGTTTGGGAAGGGGGTAGAACTGAAGAGTTCACCACTCGATTCAATACTTCCAGTGGGATTTGGTTTCAATTGAGTGGGTTCGGCAGCTTTTGCATCTGCGAGCCCGTCGTGCCGTGGTGTTCTTGTTTTCTACTCGGAAAACCAGGTTCTAGGACATGCACTTGCGTGTGGTTGTTCTCTGGTTTTCGAGCGCGCCATTAGAGGTGTGGCATGTGACGATTTCACATGGTTCCTATTGGCTTTGTGCGGCATCAACCGGCATCTCGACTTCATGATTTGGTGAGTTCCAAATTGTGAAGTTGGGCATTGTATGTCCGTTAACCTCTCCGACGATATCTTGGTATAATAACGGTGATTAGTTTTTTAGGACATCATTCTTACGACAAGTCTTGCCTTTACGACATCATTCTTATGAGGTTTACTTTGCATTCTCGTATTACTGATGTGCATACACTTGTCGTGCTAGTTTGATATCCGTTTATTATCTCTCAAATTCGTGAGTACTACTAGCACTGGGAGGGCTTTGCATGATAGATTGTGGGTATTGAGATTGCTCGATGAGGACAAATTGTCAAATTTGAAGTCATTGTGACTATCTAGAAATATTCTATTAGTTTGTTGCTTTGTCAATTGCTAGTTAAATACACCTATTCAATATTTCTTACTGCTGTTTCTGGTTATTGCCGAAATATGTTTGTTCTGCAGTAGCACAAATTTGTCACTATTTCTAGTTATTGCCAAAAATATGTTGTTCTGCATGCTATTGACTTTGCCTCTTAACTAAGATAATTTTACATTGGAACTAGTAAAATAGTAAAGAGATAGTCACTTTGATTGTTGATCTGTTGACAAGAGTTGAAGAAGGCCAAGATTTAATCTTGAGCAACTCCTCAGCTGAGAGCAAAACATAGCATTAAAATCTGTGTGTTGTTCTGATTACAATTGTTATCTTTCTTGTACAGTTCAGCATATTATCGTGTTTAAATGTCCTAAATATTTTATCTATTTTGAGAGATAAATGGTCTATCTCCATGTCATTTAATTACTGTGGGATATATACTTTACTATTTATACTTAAATCTGGGATTAATATGAAAATATTGCTAAAACCACTTAATTTTTAACAGCGGGTGCATCACCCACCCCACTCATCTCACTCCTGTCACGCGCATGCATCTCTCTCACTTTTTGCACCACTCGCCCCTTATTCTAAAAGGCATTTCTTGTTGTAAAATGTGCAGTTTTAGCAACTTTAGAGTAAATTTCAACATAATTAATAGTAATTAAAGTATATTTCTAGCCGTATTTAAATAACAGGATTGACATACCAACATGTAAAACTCCCGTGTCATTTAAGCAGGACAATATACTGAGAATATAGAGCAAGAAGAAAAATCAGAACCAGCATAATGCTAAAGTTTCAATTTGACTGATTGCTCATAAAAAGGGACAGCCCAAGAAACACAAAATCAGCATATTGCTCAGATTTTAATGTTTGATTATTGCTCTCGGATGTAGAATTGAACAAGATTTTATTCTAGGCCTTCTTAATACTTAAGTCTAAACTTAACACATTTGATAAGATATCCTTATTTTAGACTTTGAGATCTAAACAAAATTTTTACCATCAATATACCTTTCAACTATAACATTGCTTTTAGCCAACAGAAGAACATCAACACATAGTGTATGCAGCAATTCAGTTAACCATCAAACTTGAATAATTCACCATGAGAGAGTATCACAGTTTCAAGTTTAGTTATAAAGCTTTTTGGCCAAAAGAAAAGCACATTAACCGAAAGCTATATGTTTCAGAACCTCACAACAATATCATCTAGGCACAACTGAAGGCAATAGTTTGAAAAGCTAAAGAGTAATTGACAGTAACAACTAATATGGTTAGAGCTCAAATCTAAACTAAAATATATGACCAAATTAAGTATTAGACAATCATCTTCATTGAGCAATCAACCCAATCTCTGAACCTCACTTTGCAAATTTCTTTCAGTAGAGATATCATGAAATTTACTCACAGTAAGAATCTCTAACCAAAATAGTAGAATGCAAAGAGATGAACACCGAAATACTCATAAAATCGGTGATAGTTAAAGCCAATGAGTAGAAACTAGCAAGGCACACCAAGTAGCATTGTCCCAAAAATCTGATTGCCTCACTGTGTCGTGAATTTGAGACACGATTGACAGAGATACAATACCAATCTTCGCAAATCGCTACACACCGAAGAACAAAGCCGAGGTACAGGAGTATGCCGCACAAGACCAACTAAGGTACTCCGGCCAAGAGTACCGTAAACACCAATCATCAAACACACTGTTCCTCCCCTCAAATCAATCAAGAGCCGGCCATATTTATCCCTAAAAGACAAAGCCCCAAATCTCCTAGCGACTATTTCAAAGAAGAAACAGCGCAAGGGTAATGACCACGAGGAGAAAATTTGGACTTCCCTGCTACCAAAGCCGATGAAGAACACGGTGGAGCAGCGGTTCCACCACCCAAATCGAGATCCAACTGAGGAAGAGGAAGATATTTGAAAGTAGGGGACTCACTTCATGCTTTTTTCCAAGGGGAAGAGGAAGCCGATATTATAGTGAGGTGGCTGGTGCAACTGCTGCCATCGGCCGATGTCGAAGCGCCTGGGCCGTTGTCGTCTCCAGTGCTGCCGCCGTTGTCGTCGACAAGCTCAGCCAAGTCAAGCTGAATGAAGTGGTCACCCCAAAGACCAGCACGCGCTCGAGGATAACTCTTCCTTGTCCCACCGACAGGTGGGATCCACTTCCTCTTCTTTTTTTATCTTTTCTCAAAATGAGAAATTACAAAAAGACCTTCAAACTCCAACACATCTTTCAGTCACCACTATTTATTTTCAGCCATAAGCTATAAGACATCAACAAAAATCAATACGAAGATCCCTTGGCTACGAAGATATTATGGATATCCACAAACAAGGATTACTTGCATAGTTTCGATGTAGTTACTTTTAGCGTCTTCCAAACATGAATTTCGTCTAGATTATCCTTACGTTATGTGTGGAACTTTTTATATAAACAGCTAATTGTTTGTCAGAAACAGCTAAGCAAAGCTTATGTACATTGTTTTATGTGTGGAACCTTGCTACTTTTTCACTTAAAAATGATCATAGGCGCTTTAAAAACCTTGTAACTCTTTCACTTATAGCATCACATAGACCACTCCTCGTAGCATTTGAGACTTGACGGTGTTAGTACGAACCACTACAAACTTAGGTGGTGATTGGTTGGGCTGTGGCTTATGGCTTATTTCACTGTAGCTGACTGAAATTGCACTGTAGCTGAAGGTGGCTTATTTGGTATAATTAAATTTAAAAAATTTTAAAAATAGAAAAAATGGGTTAGCCCATCACATGTAATGCAAACGAATACAGAAAAAAAGAACCGGTAAAAAAAACTAAAAAAATTCAGAAAAAAACGAAATTTAGAAATAGTAAAAAATAAGTCAGAAGCCGCAGCCGAAACGATCGGGGCCAAAACCCTAGGGCTAAATCAGTAACAAACAGCACGCATAAATGTTTGGGCCGGCTTGTCGGCGACGCATCTCACCACCCATGGCGTCAGTTATTGTGTGCGAGCTCAAGGTGTCTCTGTGTGCGCAACAATCCGAGCCGCCCCTTAAAAAAGTGTCCTCTCGCACGCAGGCCTGCTTTCCCGCGATCCAGCTAATGGACCACCGTTCCACCGGCGGTTGCCGGTCACTCCACGAAACAGTAACCGATAAGCGGGGTTCCCGACAAGCACATCCACCGGCACGTGCCGGTCGCCGTCCGGACATCTCGTCCCAGGTCGGGGATAAGGCAGTGTGGCCACCAACCCTTCGTATAAATATTCAGTTACCCCCTCGGGATCCCGAAAAATCGCACACTCTTCGCTGCTTCTCACTTTTCCCGAATCCAAAGTGTTCGTTCCTCTCTCCTTGCCCTCGTTGGCTCCCCTCGCTGGAGAAGGTGCCGTCGGTGACCGGAGGATTTGCGGGGGAGGCGCACTGTCCGAGCGAGATGGCTCGTCTGGTCCTGGATTGAGTTCTTTGGATGCAAGGCTTGATTTGGTTTGGGTTGGTGAATTGGTAGGGAGCAGGGTGTGGAAGAATGAGCTTTAGCGTTGTGGACATGGAGGAGGAGGGCGGCGCGGCGGCGGCAGCGGCGGAAGAGATCCGGCGGTTGCCGGCGGAGGTGAACTGGGAGATGCTCGACAAGTCGCGTTTCTTCGTCCTCGGCGCGGCGCTCTTCTCGGGTGTCTCCGCGGTGCTGTACCCCGCCGTCGTGGTCAAGACGCACCTGCAGGTGGCGCCGCCGCCGCAGGCGGCCACCGCGACCGCCGCCGCCATCCTCCGCCGAGACGGCCTCCGGGGGTTCTACCGCGGGTTCGGCGCGTCGCTGGCCGGCACGGTCCCCGCGCGCGCTCTCTACATGGCAGCGCTCGAGGCCACCAAGAGCTCAGTCGGATCCGCCGCTGTCCGGCTCGGCGTCTCGGAGCCCGCGGCGTCGGCGGCCGCCTCCGCTGCAGCGGGCGTCTCTGCTGCCGTCGCCGCGCAGGTCGTATGGACCCCCGTCGATGTCATCAGCCAGCGGCTCATGGTCCAGACCTCCACCACTTGCCGCTACCGCGGCGGCGTGGACGCCTTCAGGAAGATCCTCCTCGCTGACGGCGTCCGTGGCCTGTACCGCGGCTTCGGCCTCTCCATCATCACCTACGCGCCGTCCAACGCGGTGTGGTGGGCGTCCTACGCCATGGCGCAGCGCTTCATCTGGCGCGTCGTCGGCGCCGACCGCTCCGAGAGCTACCCGTCCCTGATGGCCGTGCAGGGCGCGAGCGCCGCCGTCGCGGGGGGCGCGGCCGCGCTCGTGACCATGCCGCTGGACACCGTGAAGACGCGCCTCCAGGTCATGGAAGCCGATGCAGCGGCGGCGCGGCCGACGCTGGCGAGCACGGTGCGCGGGCTGCTCAAGGAAGGCGGGTGGGCGGCGTGCTACCGCGGGCTCGGGCCGAGGTGGGGGTCCATGTCGTTGTCCGCGGCCACCATGGTCACAACCTACGAGTTCTTGAAGCGGCTCTCGGCCAAGGAGGGCTCCTTCGATTAGATCCTTAACCGTAGCGTTCATCTCGATCAAATTAGCCTCCAAGTGATCGATCCTTGAAGGGGGTGGTTGATTAGGATTCTAGCTTGTAGTCATGTACATATGCTTAAGATCTTTTGTTTTATCTTTTCGTTTTGGTTTCTTTATCTGGTGCTATAGAGGGAGGGCAAGAAGTACCAGAAGGGGTTTTAGGATGCAAAATTTTGCTGGTTTTTGCAGTGGTGATGATGACGATGATGAAAAATTTGGTGGTTTTGCTGTGGCGATGAACCGATGATGAAAAATTTGAAGTTCTGATGAACTGTCTTTGTTAATATCCTTCTTGGTTATCGCATTGAAAACCTCGTGTGCCTAACTGGATAGTGTTAAAAGTGCTGTGTGCTACTGCTAAGCTGCATCACTGTCATGGCTTTGCTTCTTGGAATGGGAGACTGGGTGCGCGTCCTTTCCCTGGTTTCTTCGATTGTTCTCTCTGGGAAGTGGAGTTTCAGACAGCGAGGGTGCACAGTCTTCCCCACTTGATCAGCTTCCGGATTCGCGCAGCTTGGAGCGAGGAAGAACGAACAGTCCCATCGCATGACACATGTCTGCTGCACAAGACTTGCAAGTTGGTTACTGAAGAAGTGAAGAGAAGCATACAAGGCCTTGAGATTACCTACTGCTTGAAAACAGCTTCAAACTTAGGGGGGATAAAATATGGCATGACAGCGCAAGAAATATTAGATTTTAACACCTGTAAAAATCAGATGGTAGCTAGGTGCTGATGTTTGCTAAAATCAGCATATTATAATTGGGTGTACACAAAACAACCGTGCTCCCCTATTCTCATACACCAAATTCCTTGACTCATTAGCTGGAAGAACTCTCAAGCAACGATCGAGCAACATCACGTCAGCCATGGCCACAAATAAAAAAAAGGTTAGAAACGGCTCTAAATTGGGTGATTTATTTTCAACTGCGGTCGACGATTTTTAATCTAGTATAAGTGTTTATGTTAGCAAACTGAATATCAATAAATTGATAAAGTATTTAAAAAACTATTTTAAAATAACAATGAAGAATCGTTATTTGCTAAGAGAGGCTATGACCGATAAGAACTGGACAAATAATTCGCAACTCAGATAAAAGCGTGAAGGCGATAAGCCGATAAGCGACGCACTTTATCGCCGTGGGCCAGGCCGCTTCCATTTCGCGTCCACGTCCAACCAGTCGTTCCGGATCAAGTTTGGTGGTGGTGGGATGGGGCCCACCGAACAGCGGCACTGGATGCAACACTTGTCCGCTCGCCCGCGTCGACCCCTGTCCAGATCCGGTTCCGACATTTGCCGCTGTGCGCCTGTTCGTTGTGCTCGGTCGCTGCTACACTGAACAAACGCATGTTTTTTCCCTTCAGTTCATACCTTTTAACTACGGTTATATTTTTAAAAATATTCATAGAAGATAATATAGAGTAACAGAAATTTACGTACGATTTTAACCGATATAAATAAAGTTATTATATTATATACTACAATTAACTTATAGACTTCATCTTTAAAAGACACTCCATTTAAAAGCTAATTATTATAAAAAAGTTAGAAAATTATTTTTAAAAGCTGAAAAGAAGAAGCAATGAGTTGAGTTATTCGTGATTCATTCCCCTGATTGATTTTCTTGGCTTGCCTTGACTCTACTCGCTCGCTCTAGAATCGGATGCTCTTTTCTCTGCTGTCGTGTGCTGGCGATCAGGAGACTGCACGTACATACTGCTAGATAGATTTGGCATTTGTCCCATTCTGTCCAGTGGCAATGGCATCTATCTACGATCTTCTTGCTAAACACAACTGCTAGTATCTTCTATGCACGGTGCTTCAAGTGTGGTGGTACACTGTAGGAAATAAATTTTGTTTAATTGTTTTCCGTCAGCAGTAGTATACAATATAATGATGGCCAGTAAGAGCTGCGACAGTTGGCTCCCGAGATAGCAGTGGCATCAGGCAACCAACTGATGGTTGTTGGCATGAGCCATTTAAAAGTGCTGCAAAAAGAATATAACAGGGCAGGAATCAGACCGAGAATATAACAAGACACGTGAAAAAACCATCAAACTTATTTGTTCAGAAGAAACCATAAACATAAATTATAAGCCATAAATTGAAAAGAAAATGCCATATCCACACGCTGATGTGTCAACAAAATCAAAGATCGCCGCACTCTTAAATTGCACGATGCACTTTTGCGCTTTTGTGGTTGATGCCTGCAGTAGCCATCGCACTTCAACCACACACGCGGCTCAAGTAGTGTGCAAGCATGCAGAGGCAACCTAAATTTTCGCTGCCATGTCCAGTCCACACGGAAGTTGACTTGAGGCAATTACTAGATTACTAGTAGTTCATGTAGCTATCTTGTAGGGCACCACCACCTTTTGCCTCTTCTCAGTAAAGCTAGAAGGTGACTGATTTCCTTTGACGACTTCTGCCTTCTGCTGATGCTACATGAACCGAATTTTCCATTGTGACTCAAGTGACCGCGATATGAAATTAATTTGTGGATTAGGCATCCTGGAAGGCTGGAATGAGTCCCCTTAATAATGACCTAAGTGGGCATAAAAATATTCAATAATGCTATTCTTAAGGCCCGTTTGGCACAGCTCCACCACCGGCTCCTGGAGCTGTTTGGAGCTGTTTTGTGCCAAACGGGGTACAACAAAATAGCTCCACCCAAGGAATTTCTTAAAACCTGCTGAGACAAAAGTAGTTCCTTGGGTGGAGCTGAAAAAAGTAGCTTCACCCAGCTCCACTTGTGAAGTAAAAAAAACAGCTCCACTTGTGAAGTGGAGCCGTGCCAAACGGGGCCTTACTCCCTCGGTACTCCCTAGGTGGGCCTAGCCAGCGTGGCGCTCCACTCGCGCACGGCTCATGGGGCCAAACCATCCTTTCCTGAGCTAGCCCACACCGTTTGCTCGCGACCGATCTGGTACGTATCCCCCTCCTCTCATGCACGTGCTGCCACCATCGTCCCACCCGCCGACCCACCCAACCGCCATCGGCACCGTGCCCCGCCGCCTTCGCCCCATCCCGCGACGCACCCACCCATCGTGGCCGAACCGATTGGGACCGCGGCGCCGCTCCACCCCGTGCGTGGCCAATGGCGAACCCCGTGCTGACCTGCGCGTCCGAGACAGTGGCTAGGTACCCCCAACAACTTCATCGCTGACCCGTTCCTCTACGTGTAGGTGAAGTCCAGGAGGAGCTACGACACAAGATGTACTGCTCTTGTGCCTTTATAAAGATTTGTGCCGCAGCTAGTTGATGCTTGCATACATGTACATCACAGATTTCAAAGCAAATATTTGGCACTGCTTCACACTCAGAAAAAAAATCATGCTTCGACACATAGCAAGAATAACATAAGTCCACAACTCATAATTTTTTCATTGCAAAATGTTACAAAGCACCCATGCTTCCAGTAATAAAAAAAATGCAAGATGGTGCTAGCAACCTGAAATTGTTTCTAGTTCAATTGACACGCTTGCCAACTCTTCGTACAACACTGGAACACATTCTCAAAATATCGTCACGGATCAGCTTGAATCGTCCTCAATTGGTTCATTACAGTGTAACACATAAGATTTCACGTGTAGAAGCAACACAACCAATACAGGATTTCTGAGGAACATTCATCGAGCCACACAATTTTACAAGAATCAAATTTCTTCAATTCAACCTTTTATGAATCTGCGATTCAGGACTTGCAGGAGGGAGGCTGCCATCACGGAAGTTATCTCTAGGACGGAGCAGCTAGGCTTCAACTGGTGGCGTCGCCTCGAACTCTGGCAAGATCATATATAAATCTCAAGCAAAACGGCAGGCCCGTCTCACCTCCACCTGAACAACGCCGAATCTAAGCTTCACTTGTAGAGAAGTTGAATTCAAAACCACTGCATTTGTCACCAATTCAGCCAATCAACCTGAATTTTATCTATTTAGCTCAAAGATTTGCTGTCCTACCTCACGCCTCAGCAAAGTAGCAAGCTATCCCTACATCTACACAACACTAGCACAGAGACACAATCTCACCCTGGACCAAGAAAAACACAAGCAACTTAAGGAGCAGCGCCTGACCTGCACGTAGAGGAACGGCTTGGCCACGAAGTTGTTGGGGTACCTGGCCTCCGTCGTGGACGCGCAGGTTAGTATGGGGTTCGTGATTGACCACGCACGGGGTGGGGTGGCGAGCCGCGGTCCCAACCGGTTCGGCCACGACGGGGTAGGCGCGTCGCGGGATGGGGCGAAGGCGGTGGGGCGCAATGCCGATGGCGGTCGGGTGGGCCGGCGGTGGGGTGGGGTGATGGCGGCGGCGCTGCTGTCCCGATCAGTTCGGCCACGGCGGGGTAGGCGCGTGGCGGGATGGGGCGAAGGCGGCGGGGCGCGGTGCCGACGGCAGACAGGTGGGCCGACGGCGAATGGCGCGGCGGGATGGGCAATGGCGGTTGCGCGCGTGTCGTAGGATGGGGATACGGACCAGATCGATTGCGAGCGGACGACGTGGGCTGGCTCGAGAAGGGATCCATTTGGCGTGCGCGAGTGGATTCGACCTGTCCAATGGCCCGGCACGGTCGGACTCGGTCCAGGCACGGTCGGGCCGGTTCAGTTGAACGAAAATTCCACTCAAGGAATAACAGGCTAGCTTTCACAATCAATGGAGCCGCTCTCTTTGCCCTCAACCAAGTGATAATTTTTTTAATTAAAAAGCAGGCTGAGATGTGAGCCTAGGCACGGTCTACGACTGTGTTGTGCCAGCACGGGCATGGTTAAGGCTTAACAGGCCGTGCCGACATGGTTAGCACGTTAAGCCGAGAAAAGGAGAAAAAATTCAGAAAATTGTAGGGAAATTTATGTACCTGCATAGTCCTGCACGAGAATCTCTAGAGGAAAAACAAAAAATATTGCACTATTGCATAGTCCCCATAGATGTGCTAGGGACTACCGAGGGTCTTTCCAAATGCACGGACCCAAATTTATTTTTCGTATTTCTCGTATACCTCATATAATTTATCCTTAACTTAGTTTTTATGGCAATTACAGTATCCCATAGTACATGATTATTTTCAAAAGCCTTTAGATAAGTGACAATTTCAAAAAAAAGTTATGAACAATTAGAGGAGAGGTTGGGTAGTATACTCCAGAAAGACAAAATGTAGCTTTATGAAAAAGTTCTAAAAAATAAAATAGTTTTTCACCAACAACTCAATCGTCCTCAGTAAATTCAGGGTCTCTAATTTGGGTTCTACTGGAGGAGCCACGAGATTAATTACCTTGGGTGTGAAGAAAAATAAATAAGGTGCTCTTATATGGCAATATATTTTTAAGCATAAGGTAAGTAGAGTTCTATCTAATAGGCATGTCTAAGCGAAAATTTCTAAGACGAATATTTATTACTATGCAAAAAGCTCTTATGTGCGACTATCGTGGGTTAGAACAATTAATATATGAAATTACATCTCTAAAAGAATCAATGCAAACATTTTATCTTTTTAAACCAGATTTAATAATAAGATTAATAATATGACAAATACAATATTGACGCAATAAGAAAGATTGTGCATAAGTATTAAACAAAAGAGTAAAAAATTTCATAGCCTTAGTGTTTGCAACTGCATTATCTAAAATTATAAAAAAAATCTTATTCATTAGGCCAAAATCTTTTACAACTTTAATAATGCATTCTGTAATATTTTTAGTAGTATGCAAAAACATTAATTAATTTAAATCCTATAATTATTTTTTTTCTATTCGAATAGTTGAAAATCGTAGTTTTCCATTCAATCAACTGCAAGTTGAAATAGTAAAGTACAATTAGCTTACTATTGAATCAACAAATAATAGCAAAAAATTGAAATAAGGTAGCACTATTATCTCTTCTGCAACTCTCAGAAAATTCTTTGAAATTTTTTGAATTTTGCATGAATTTCTCACTAATTTTGCCAAATTTGCGTAAACACTATCGGGTTTTCACAACTAAACAGAAATATGAGAGTCAGATTTGAGGTGTGGAGAATGGAGGCCGGATGCCCCTATTTATAGGAAATTATTCCATTTTTTGTAAATTTTTTGCTATTTTTTTTAAAATTTACATTGCAATAGTCAAATAATAGCTATTTTCATTGGGTCGGGCCATGTCGTGGCATGGCATGTTTATGCTCGTTGGAGCCCGGCGGGGCCATGCCATCCCGTGCTGGCACGGCCCGCGTTCACTAACGGGCCATGCCGTTTCTGGTCCATACATGACACGGTCCACTGGGCCATGTTGGCACAGTCCATGAGCTAGATCGGACCGTGCCGTGCCTGGGTCAGGCCTATAGTGACGGGCCGCGGGTCGGCACGCCAAGGCTCGGCTCATAGACACCTCTAGTGGAGCGCCACACTGGCCTAGACCTATTTAGGGAGTACGAGTAAGAATATTAATATTATTGAAAAATATTATAGACTTTAGACTAGAGTCCATGCTTTCAAAAAAAAAATCTATGCCCTCCGAATTATACGGCCCATACTCCACACCACCACCCCTCCCGTTATTCCGTCTTGTTGAAATAGTTTTCCATAAGCCGTTGTAGATGAAACGGTTCAAATTCAGATGCTTGCATAGAGAGTATCATTCTACGTTATATGTTGTGAATATGTAACGCCAAGAGAAAACTTGGATACTGAACCCAGCAAAGTAAGACTGTTTGCATAGACTTCTGCTTAGAAAGTCAATACGAATATATAAATTCTCAAAATGGCTTCTCCACTTCTATCAATACTATCTCACTTCAGAGATAAAACATTTGTCATATGTGCATCATGCGCCCTATTTTTCTCGTTTCAATCATGTGTACGTATCTCTCTTATATTTTTCTAGCCGCTCACATCTTCTTTTTAAAATTATTTTTTTCAATAATTATTATTTATTTTTAATTAAAAGACGTAAGCCGTATACAATACGAATGCCCTGAAGCTTGTGCGTAGCATACGTGGCACGGGATAAAGCTTTCAGCTGTGTGAACCGTCCGATTGGAAGCAATGAATTGCTTACATTGATCGCTCCTACTTTGCACGAAATCTTTTGTCGCAACGCAGACGCTCAAGTCAAGCGGTCCTACGCAAAAGAAGCACGAAAAATGCCTTCATAGCCAAACATTACGCTGACAACTGGGCCCCACAGCCAAGCGAAGCCCTCCCATCCGCTCCCGGCTAGTCCCTTCCAGTCGCCGTCACGGCTCTCCACACCACGCCACCCCCCATGAGATGAGAGCCACGGTCACATCCGCAGCCTTCTCCCTCCTCACCTCCTCCCGCCTCCGGAGCTCCAGCCCCACCCGCCTCCCCTCCCTACGATTCCCGCTCCGCAGCCGCCGCCTCGCCACGATGGCCGCCGCGGCGTCCTCCTTCCGTCCGGAGGCCGCGCGCTCGCCCCCCGACGTCGAGCCCCCGGCCCCGCCGCTCTCCAAGGTCACGCACGCCTTTCCTGGTTCGAATGAACTCCTGTGGTTTTGGGCCGATCTGACGAGGGTTCGGTTTTGTTCAGTTCAAGGTGGCGCTGTGCCAGCTCTCGGTGACGGCGGACAAGGCTCGGAACATCGCCCGCGCGCGCGCCGCTATCGAGTCGGCCGCGGCCGACGGCGCCAAGCTCGTGCTCCTCCCGGTGAGTGCTTAAGAAGCCCTTTTCTATCTGCTCTTTGGGTAGTAATTTCCATTTGGCTTGGTGTGGAGGGTGTTGAGGTCCTTGAGGATTAAGAGTGATGGCGTCATGATTCCGCGAGGATTTGCGGGTAGGAGCATACGGTCGTAGCCTCGTTACCTAGGTTGAAGAGCGCTACTACGCCAACCGTTCGGATCGATCCGAACGGTATAGCATCTAACCAGCACCGCTCCTCCTCCGCCGCTTCCCTCCCCTTCCTCTCTCTTCTCAGCGCCACCCTCCTCCCCTTCTTCTCCGGCGCCGGCCCAGCTCCATGCTCCTCCTCCGCCTCCCCCGGCCCCTCCACCACCACCCGCGGCTGGCAGCGCCTCACCGCGCAGCCCCT
Source organism: Dendrocalamus latiflorus (assembly GCA_017311315.1). Taxonomy (NCBI): domain Eukaryota; kingdom Viridiplantae; phylum Streptophyta; class Magnoliopsida; order Poales; family Poaceae; genus Dendrocalamus; species Dendrocalamus latiflorus. The sequence continues at coordinate 10,784,705 of CM029621.1, forward strand.
CGACCCCTCCCTGCCGCACCGCTCCGCCCAACATAACTGCCACTGCCACCGTTACCACCGCCCTTCGGCTCCGCACCGCCCTCCTACCCCGCCCATCGCACCCACCGCCATCCACCGCTGGGCAGCCGCCGCCTACCGACCTCCTTCTATGTTGGGGGGAAGGGTGAACCTGTAGCGAGGGAGCCAAATCCGGCGGCGAGGAGGGAGGAGCGGCGGACGGGAGTGACAGGGAGAGAGGGGGGATGGTATACCATGAGAACGGTGTACCATTCAGTAGTTTTTCTCTAGGTTGAATGGTGATTGTAGAACGAGAAAACTATAGAATGATGTTCCGTCATACAGAGATTTGACGGGATGCCTCTGAGCCGTTGGATAAAACATCTTTGTCCCACCTCCCATTTCACTTTCCAATTCAGCCTTAGTGCCTTACACATTTTCATCGTGCTCCCAATCTATTCGAAGCTGTAGCTCTTCCATGCCTCTCCTCCCAATTCCACCACCGCGTTTTCTCTTGCATTCTGCCGGCGACTGCATACAAGGCTGCCTCCATGGTGGGAATACGAAGCTTGGCCGAGGTGCTCTTCCTCTGGACATGGTCGGTGATTCAATGTTGCAAATCTTCCATGCCTCTCCTCCCAATTCCACCACCGCATTTTCCCTTGCATTCCGCCGGCGACTGCATACAAGGCTGCCTCCATGATGGGAATATGAAGCTTGGCCGAGGTGCTCTTCCTCTGGGCATGGTCAGTGGCATGTTGGCGATGTCGCAGCAGGCCGTCAGCTTGACAAGGGCGTGACTGGTGAGGATGGACAATGTGTGACCTGCAAGATGGATCTATGTTGTGTGGCAGCAATAGTGGTCTGCCATGGGCCTCAAATTAGCGTGTCACCTTCTCATGTTGCGATTATTTCCCGATTAATACCGCTTGCATTGTTATATTACTAGTTTTGGTGTGAATTGTTGATAGATGTAAAGTGGTTCGTATGAGGAAGTAATTGGTATGCTAATTGCGCATCTTGTTCTACTAGATTATTGTATGATTGAACCGGTTGTGATTTTTGTGATGTTGAGTTTGCTTGACCGGTGTTTGATACATTGGCAACATGCATGCATGCTCGTTCTGTGATAAATGGTCGTTGTAGTTTAACTTGCCCCGATAAATCTTGTTGAATCAAGTTTTATGAAACCTCCTGAAACTTTATGAAAATTCATGAAACACCATGAAACTTAAAAATAAAGGGCATGTTCTTTTTGGCTGCAGTTTGTGGCTTTTGGCTGCGGCTTGTGCCTTTTGAGCTGTTTGTACGAGAAATTACAGAGTAACAGAAACTCACGTGCGGTTTTTGACAATATAAATGATGCTAGTAAAGTATGTACTACAATTAACTAGTAGACTCTATCTTGAAAAAAATATTCCGTTTAAAAGCTAGTTACTGTAGAAAAACCGAAAACAGCTTTTAGAAGCTGAAAAGAACAGGGCCAAAATCTTATGAAACTTAGTCAATTTAGCCATAAAACTTATAAAACTTAATGAAGTACTATGAAACTTAGTTATAAAACCTCAAGAAATTTAGTCATGAAACCTTCTGAAACTTTATGAAATCTCATGAAACCTGGAGTTCAACTTCATGAATCTGCTTCGAAAAAACTTTCAGCTTCATGAATCCGCTGCAAAAAAAAAAACTTTATGAAATCTCATGAAATACCATGAAATTTGGACATAAAACATTATGAAACTTAGTCAACTTAGACATGAAACCTCCTGAAACTTTATGAAACTTAATGAAACACCCTGAAGCTTAGTCATGAAACCTCACAAAACTTAGTTATGAAACATCCTAAAACTTTATGAAACCTCATGAAACTTAGAGTTCAACTTCATGAATCCGCTACAAAAAATTTTCAACTTTATGAATTTGCTCCAAAAAACTTCATGAAACTTCAAGTTAGTCTTGAAACTTCATGAAACTTAGGCATGAAATATCTTGAAACTTAGATATGAAATCTCAGTAATCTTTATGAAAACCTAGTCATGAAATATTATGAAACAAGCTGCGACTTAGTCGTGAAATCTCATAAAATTGGAATTCAACTTTATGGAATTGCTACAAGAACTTCATACGAGATACAACTTCATGAAAGTCAGCCATAAAATCTTATGAAACACCATAAAACTTGGTAATGAAACCTTATGAAACTTAGCAGCATACATAAATAGCACTTGCAAAATTGCACATTCCAATTTCGCTGAAATTACATACTTGTACATCATCATTGACAATTATTTACAAAACATATCACTCAGAAAGCTATGTTTTTTTTGGAAATGTCAGCTTGAAAAACACAACAAAGGAGAAGTGTGTTATATTTCAACTCAAACTGCTATATTTTTTGTATGGTTTTTTCAACAATTCATGAATCTAGCAAGATTGATGCAACAGATTTTATTTCATGGTGGTTGAAAAGATGATTCAAGTACCAACAGCATTAGACATAAAACCTCAATTGAAACTCCGAAACTTAATATATCAGGTTGAAAAAATGCAACTTGGGCATTTTGTAAAACATGTTTGATGTTTCAGACAACAATTACAAAACTTCTCCACATCCAAAAGGACTTACCTAAGGTGTCAGTGGTGAAGGTCCTGAATGAGCTATAACTATGACGGTGATGGAGCTTGAGCGAGGTGAACAGCATGTGAATTTTGTAGGCTAGTTGTTTCCATACACGTAGACGTGTATGTCAAGGTTCCTCATGCACCTCCACATGCATGGAGGACAATGAAGTTCCAAGTGTGCTCTAGCAACGCGAGGAAGTGACGGCGAGATTTCGCAAGCACTTGAACTCGCTGGAAGGAGGGTCAGCACGCTCTGGCCAGCGCACTCGATGGACGACAGTGATGTTGCAGGCTTGCTTTGTTGAATACGTGGACGACACCACGATGGCGAGGTTCTCCACCCACTCCGTGCACATGTGTGGCAGAGGTCGGCGAGAGTTCGTGCTCATAGTGATCGGAAACGATAACAATAAACGTGATGCGCAAAAGGTAGTTTATAGGTAGTTGGTGGGTTGGATTAGTTTTGATCCAACTGCTAGGCCCTATCCTGTTTGATGGTGTTTGAATGTTATATTGTGCTGTAGCCAGGTCCTTGTAGAACGTTCAAACTTGGGTGGTGTCATTATGCACTGTGGCAGAGGATTGAACTCGGGGGTAGGGCTTACTGAACTGTATCATGTGCATTAGTGCATGCTTTAACTCTGATTGTTGCGTCATGCATGTGCCTCTCGGATTGGGTTTGCACGTGATATGATGCCCACATGGCATATGTTGTGATTGTTGCTTGACCTGGCCATCCACTACCTGGGACAATTTGGTCCTGGGCCTAATCGGTGGACTGCGTATGATAGAAAGACCCCACGTTTTCAAGCCAAAACGCATCATGGACTTATGTGTTTAGGTCTAGGGAAAAATGGGGTATGTTATTGCAGATTAAAGTTAGAACCAACCACATAGTACAGGTCATGGTTGACCTCGCGTTTGTTAGGCAGTCTTAACAATGTTAACCTGTAGGTACAGATGGTTGTGAATTTTCTTAATTGGGTCATTCTATACTTACGTATTGATAGTGTAGCAGTTGGTGAGTTTCATATAGGTTGTACGAGCACCTGGTGAACTTGGGAATACCTTTCGATGAGTTTGTTCATAATTGATCAAGCTTATATATAGAAGAAATGCACAATACTCTCTGATTAATTGACCGTTTATGTTAACAGTGTTTCACTGCTGATTAAATACTTGTTCAGTCTATCAAGTATGACTTTCATAAAGAATCGTAATATTTAGATGAATATTAGACATAACTAGTTGTGATGTACTGAAAAGTTTGATTGCACTAGGTGCATGCTTAGTTGCTTACTATGTCAAATCATGTGTTAGTTTAGTTCTTTGTTAAATCTCGATTGATGGTGGTGGTTACGACTTACAAGTACTCCAAAGTTATCAATATTGTAATATTGAGGCCTGAGTCTAGAGGGCTTAGCATCTCTTTGAGCCAAGTTTTGAATTTGTGGTAATGTTGTTATTTTGATTTGATAATCTAGTCCACCTTCGCTTATGGAACTAGGGGGTTAGAAATGTACCTGTACTTATGCTGCTTTATTACCTTTCACCTGTTGCAGTTTCTTGTGTTTATTCTTGTAGGAGATATGGAATGGCCCATATTCAAATGACAGCTTTCCAGAGTATGCCGAGGACATTGAAGCTGGTGGCGATGCAGCTCCTTCATTTTCAATGATGTCGGAGGTTGCTCATAGCTTGCAAATTACTCTTGTTGGTGGGTCCATATCAGAACGTTCTGGAAACAACTTGTACAATACATGCTGCGTCTTTGGTTCAGATGGCAAGCTTAAGGGTAAACACAGAAAGGTACAGTTGGAAACTTGTTTCTGTAAACTAATATATTTATAGAGAAAATCCAAAGAAAGGTATACCATTCATAGCTAAGGTGATGGAATAGGACACTGCTGTCTGATCCAACGAAATCCAACAACCTATGCATGTGATCAGACCACAGTCATCGTATACCCCACATCCTACCTCCCCCACATGCACCTCCCCTCCCCAACTGTCCTCATCTCTCTCTTCTTCCAATCCAACGTTGCTCCTCCCCTCCCCAACCTCCTCATCTCTCTCTCTCTCTCTCTCTCTCCCTCTCTTCTCGCATCGATATTTGGAGATGGTGATGCGGCCGGGAGCCACGGAACCAGAGAGAGAGAGAGAGAGAGAGAGGGAGGCTCAGTGTGGAGCTCGAACACGTATTTGATGGTGGGCAACATCAGTCGACTCCATGGCAGCAACTATATTCAGGGTCGGGGTGTGTCCGCAACGGGTGGTGTCGGACAGCCCTCGGTAGCAGGGAGATTCATGTTTTTGCCACTCTTAAGATTGGCCAATTACCTCTGTCACTTACATGTGGGACCGTCTGAGTCACTGACAACGGGTCAGGGTGGCAAATCTGTTGCCCCTCACCTCATAAGGGTGGCAAAAACATAAATTTTCCTCGGTAGCATGGCAGTCTTATCGTAACCAAGTGAGCTCATCGAAACTAGCCGAAACTTCTTGAAATTTGTTTGAAACCTATTGAAACTTGTTAAAACTTCTTGAAACTTTTGATTGAAAATTCTTAAAACTTTTGGTTGAAACTTACTGAAACTCATAGATTGAAACTTGGTGAAACTTGAGTTTCAAAATCTGAAACTCATTGAAACTTTGGCTTGAGATCTTCTAAAAACTTCTAGAAATATACGGCGGCATGATAGTACCATCGTAGCCAGGTGAGCTCACCGAAACTAGTCGATTCTTCTTGAAACTTGTTTGAAACCTATTGAAACTTCTTGAAGCTTTTGGTTGAAACTTACTGAAACTTTTAGTTGAAACTTGTTGAAACTCATCCATTAAAATTTGATGAAATTTGAGTTTCAAAATCTGAAACTCATTGAAACTTTGGTTTGGAATCTTCTAGAAATTTCTAGAAATACGTAAAACTCACTGAAACATGAAAATTTTCAAATGTTCTCTTGAAATTCGCTGAAACTCTTGAAGCTTGTTGCTATACCGTTGAAGGCTTGCAGCGGTATGCCGTTCTCTAGCCACTCTCACATTTATGTACTCTCTCCGGTCAAATTTATAAGACGTATTTTCTCTTAGCACATAGGCCAATGAGATATTGAAAATAACTAGACTACATCTAATTATGATCTCTAAACACTATATTCAATGCATGTATGTAGAGAACATAAAGTAAAGTTGAATATTTATTAGAGGTATGAAGGAAACCTTATACTAAAAAATATGCCTTATAAACTTGGATAGAATGAGTAGTAGCTTATTTTTGTCTTATTTGTGGCATGCTGATTAGTTTACTTTTGCTTTGTATAAGTAGCTGAAAACACATGAATCTGAGCATGTCAATAATAATAGAACACTCTGCCTCCTGGACAAACTGTCTCAACAAAACACAGTTTGTCCAGGAGACAGATTTTTCGACTTGCTCAGATTCATGTATAACTACATTTCACAAAAATTCATAACAATATAGAGAATTGTGTAAAACCAATTAATGCTAGCTCCAATTCTCCATCACACTAGCCAGTGTTCCCCTAGGCGGCCGCCTAGCCGATTTTACCCGCCTAGGCACCCGCCCAGCCCGATTAGGCGCTAGGCGCCGATCTGCCGCCCGCCTAGCGCCTAGCGCCTAGGGCAACACCGACACTAGCCCTTGGTACCTAATCATGACAACTCCAAGTGGTACTGTGATGATCTTCCAATGAACCTGAAAACATCATGGTTTCACAAGAATACAGATTTGATCACTTCTGTCTTGTTTGTGGCATGCTGGTTAGTTTACCTCTTGTCTTATTTGTGGCATGCTGATTAGTTTACTTCCATCTTATTTGTGCCATTTTGTTTAATCCACTCCGAGTAATATTATTAGTAAGGCAGTTCCTTCAAGTGTGTTATATGCCACAACAATGAAGATTTTCATGAATGCAGATACATCTTTTCGACATTGATATTCCAGGAAAGATTACATTCAAGGAATCGAAGACTCTTACTGCTGGGCAGGATCTTACTATTGTAGACACAGGTTTGTCTTTATAGTCTGCTGCAATGGAGCATGCTGGATTAAGATAGTTCTCAAATCATAAGGCCGTCCATGCATCCCTAAATTTTGGTTTGGGTCATTTGAATTGAGTTTTACTAAGATAATGCTTGTCTAATGGTTGAGATCATGGTTCAAAATCCCGGCGGTTACCGGCCGGTAACCGCCGGTTACCGGTTTTACCAGTGGAGACCGGTAACCCAAAAACCGGCCGGTATGATTTTTTTGATTTTTCGAATTTTGGCCGGTTTTTTTCCGGTTTTTCCGGTTACCGGCCGGTTTTTCCGGTTACCGGTTTCAAAATATCTCAAAATTCAAATTTTGATTTTCAAATTGTGACCGGTTTTTTAACGGTTTTTCCGGTAACCGCCCGGTTACCGTTACCGGCCGCCGACCGGGATTTCTTCCGGTTCCGGTTTTTGGAACCTTGGTCGAGATCGTTATGTTGAAGCTGTACCTTTCCATATAGCCTGTCAACGTTGCTTGGCTTTAAGAATCCCTTTTGGATGTGGTATTTAAACATTCGCTCCTTATTGTTTAATCCCATTTATGTAGTGAAGTACATTTTCTGTCATGTTTTTTTGTCGCTGTTCTTGTAGTGCTACTCTCTAGCTTTTATGTGCATTTTCTTGTAGTTAGTTGAATTAAAATAATCTTTGTTGTGTTTTCTTTTCTCAATCCAACTGTTACGTGAGAGGTTATTGTAGCACACTGTGCACTATTCATGGAACTGTAGCAATCGTGATTAGTTTCCTTTCTTAGAGATTAGATTGATTTGGTTATCTTTGGTTAGTTTATTTCTTTAATTATATATTATTACTTAGGGGTTAAGTTATCCCTACAAAAGGGATAGTATTGTATCTTCTTTAATCAAGCAAAAGATGAATAAACAAGCCTCTAGTCCCTAAAGTCTAGTTGTGGTCTCTCCTCTAAACCGGCTACTCTAAATTTATTCCTCCTTCAATCGGTGCCCTCTTCACCTAGCACCGTTTTACTTTAAGTCGTCGCCGTTCGACCTCTTTCCAATGAATGATTACTCTCTTGTTGTGCTAGTTCACAATAATTGGTATCAGAGTTATTCACCATAGCTTTCGGTGTCACACCATCTCTTTTGGAGAAGTTGAAAGTTAACAGCAAAGAGTAGAAGGTCTTCAACCATGACCACCACTGTAGCTCGAGGACAAGCTGCTTCACCGGGAGGGGTGTAATGTTACGCGAGAGGTACTATAGCACGCTATTCACGCATGGTACTGTAGCAATCACGCGCACTAGCCACGTGGTACTGTAGCAGCCACGTGCACTATTTATATTACTATAGCAACCGTGATTAGTTTCTTTCTTAGAGATTAGATTGATTTGGTTGGTTTGGAAGTTTATCTTTGATTAGTTTGTTTCTTTAAATTAGACATTATTGCTTAGGGGTTAAGTTAAGTTATCCTTATAAAAGGGATGACATTGTATTTTCTTTAATCAAGCAAAAGATGAATAAATAAGTCTCTAGTCCCTAAAGTTCAGCTGTGGTCTCTCCCCTAGACTGGCTACTCTAGATCTATTCCTCCCTCAATCGGTACCCTCTTCACATAGCGCCGTTCTACTTCAAGTCGTCGTTATCTGAGCTCTATCCGACAAATGATTACCCTCTTATTGTGCTAGTTCACAATACCAACACAGCTATATTATTTATATCGCATATATTCTAATACAGTGTTGATTGTTTCCAGATGTAGGCCGAATTGGTATAGGCATTTGCTATGACATCCGTTTCCAGGAATTGGCAATGTTGTACGCTGCAAGAGGTATAGTTTCTCACATCCTATTTTCACACTTGGGATGCATGATTATCAGTTTGTTTAGTGTATTTTAGTTTGATTGCATAGCTATGCTTGTGCAAGATGCTATGGCATTTGCCACTGCATTTGGTTCATGGCAGCTGCTAACCTACCATGTATGCGTATAACCGATCACATCCTTAGGTCTCAGAGACTCGGTAGTAAAACATAATTTGAATTTGTTGTGTTTGCTTGTCACTTAGATTTCTAGTTACTATTAACACAAAACATGCAGCTTACTGTTGTTTACGATCAAGTGAAAAACCATGCAACTGACAAAATATACTAATGCCCATTTGTTTACTGCAGGTGCTCATTTGTTATGCTATCCCGGTGCATTTAACATGACTACTGGGCCATTGCATTGGGAGTTGCTTCAAAGGGCAAGGTACTGCATGTGCTGAATCCTTTGCACCTAGAGATACGATGATGATGCAGGGGATAAATAATGAGCTAAAAGGGCTAGTATTTTTATTGATGGTAATTGGCTTGTAAAATGAGCTCAGATCTAGTCGAAAACTCAATTCATTTATCAATTTTTCTATATAATTATTATGATGAGAAACATCAAGTATCTTTCCTACTTATTTTACATTACATCATTTCTCTCTTTCGCTTATGTGCTGATGATATTATTATTTTCATGCCAGGGCTGCAGACAACCAGGTTTGTGGAACACTACTGTGTTGACCTTTGTTTTTCTGTACAGAGACTTGCCATTCTTGCTATCAATTTTGTGCTTTCAAATAGTAATTGCTCATTTTTTTTTTCTGTCAGCTGTTTGTGGCAACCTGTGCTCCAGCTCGAGATACCAGTGCTGGTTATGTTGCTTGGGGACACTCCACTCTTGTTGGACCTGTAAGTTGATTTGAGATTTCATGATGCCATGTCTTCTGTAGTTATTTCAGGAGCCTCAAGATTTATTGGGTTCCAGACTTAAAACTAAGCACTAACACAAGTAATAGTTATCTTACTGCTATAAAACCCCTTGTAATTTTGCCTTGAGCCACTTCATTTTATACGCTCAACAATCTGAAAACTCTACGCTAGCAAAGGTATGGTCATCTCATACGCAACTGTTGGCATTTTATTGCTAGTTTGGGGAGGTGATTGCAACAACTGAGCATGAGGAGGCAACTATAATAGCTGAAATTGATTATTCATTGATTGAGCAGAGGAGGTAAGCAGAATGAATATTATGCTTTTCCATAGTGCTGTTTATTTCCAGCTTGGTTTAATAGCTTGACCAAAATTTTATCCAGGCAATTTCTTCCTCTGCAATATCAACGACGTGGAGATCTTTATCGGTTGGTAGATGTTCAGAGATCGGTTTCTTAGTAGCAACCCTGGCTGCATCGCTCGACCAGGCATGATCTGCAAGGCAGGAATCATTGATTTTGCAGGCAAAACTCATACTTCGTTCGTGAGATGTATGTGCCCACCATTGTCTGTAGTTTGCACCCAGACTGATGGTCTTAATGTGTTAAAGTGGAGAAGAATAAGGCGACCTGTAATTTGTACCTTCACTGGCCCTCGTTGCCAAAATAATCGAGACTGATTCTTCCCTTCGCGAGAATAAAAATCGAATTTCTTCTCAACTTTTATAGGAAGATCTAGCTCTAACTGTTTGTGTGCTGTTATGGTTCGAGATGAGGCAACATGGCAAGCTCATTATTTGTTCTAACTTGAGTTTAGCCTTGTGTGTGACTCCAAAGACATGGGTGGAGCAAATTTATCTCCTTTCTCCGCTGCTTTTTGGGGCTTTCATCAGTAGTAGCTTGAGTAGGATGGCAGGGCAACCTGTGAACTGTGAGAACCATAAATGATCAGCCAGGTGCACCGGCTACGCTGCAGCCTGCACAGCAAGAACATGGCTTCTGAAGACAGTACCACTGCTAGCGCAGGTGCTACACAGTACACTGAGGCAGGCATGAACATGAAGAGCTCACGAGCCAAAAGCCAGCCTTTTTGTGTCCGGAGCTGTGAGCCCATTTACGCCCCCTCACGCCTTCCATTAAAGCGAATTCGAGGTTCAAAACCACTTCTGTCAATGCTTGCTACTAGCAGCTGCCGCTGCTGCCTATCTTTTTTTTTTGGCTAATTGATATGGTTTATGACTTTTGATTGAATTTTTTGAATTTTGAACTGTTCGCGACAGAAATTACAGAGAAGGATATTCGCTTATAATTTTGGTCGGTATAGATGGTAAGCTTTTAACGTGTACTACAATTAACTTATAGATCCTGTCTTAAAAAAATACTCTATTTAAAAGTTAGGTACTATAATAAAAACCAAAAATCGCTTTTAGAAACCAAAAGAACAGACCCGATCCATCAAAGAACAGGGAGAGAAAGATCTAGCCACATGCGTGCTGACAATCTCCATAATAAAACCAAAGCCTGAAAAGCTCCAGAATGCAATCGGAACTCATGCATGGCATTGCGTGGGCCTAAGGAGACAGGCAAGGCCCCCAGGTCATGCATCAGCACCACACTTCAAAGACCTCGTTTAATTTCTACTTAAAAATGCTAAAAATTAATATAAAGACATGTCTTCTAGAAACGGCTTTTCCACTCTTCTCACTATTGTCTCGCTCTAGAGATAAAGCTGTCTCGCTCTATAAATAAAGTAGGAGGTTACGGGTGCATCACGCACCTCACTTTTCTTGCACTCATCATACGTGCATATTTCTCTCTTACTTTTTCTATCGCTCGTCCGCTCCTAAAAATCGCTTCTTTTAACTATTACTATTTATTTTTAGCCAAAAGTCATAAAGCCATAACCAGAGACTATAAGCAAATGCCAACATAAACGCCCCCTTAGTTTCGTTCTTTTCAGTTTATGGCTTATTCGAACAAATAAACGAGACAGCTTCTTTGCTACCGTTTTGAAGCGATTTATCATGACAGTCTTTTCAAAACGACTTATCAATATTTGATTCATTCACATAAATATTTATGTTAGATATCTAAATTATCACTCGTAGAAAAAAGAATGCACTCTTAGAAATGGCCTAAACTATCGGTATCATAATTCCATCCGTTAAATGGCTGCCAAAATCGCTGTGGCGTCTTTACCGCGTCGGTCGCACAGATGGGCATCCACCACCTGCTTCTTCTTTTATTGCTACATAGGCCTTCCGCTGTCGCCTCGTATGACCGACCAGCCAGCCTTCTCGCAGCAGCTGCAGCAGCGCGTGATGGCGTAATGTGAAGCGATGCACCTAGCTTCTCCACCAATATGAATGCTTCCCGAACAAACATTCATACCTCCCTCGTGAAATACTAAAAAAAAAAGCCGCCTTCCTCGCAACTTTCACGCGGCGTACGTTGCCGAAACCAAGCTGCAGGTCAGCTGCTTCCGATGATGAGGCAGCGTATCTTTCGGGAATGTGTCTCCTGTTGTTTTAATATATATATATATATATATATATATATATATATATATATATATATATATATATATATATATACACACACACACACACACACACACTAGCTAAGCTGCGTGCACGTACAAGTACACGTATGTATTCTTTCGTATAGTGGTATATGAAAAATGTTGTATTATTAAGCTACTTTTATACGTCGTGTCGGCAGGGATGCACCAAAAATCGCAAACAAGGCCATGTCTCCGTGTTGAAGAACGTGGTGCAGTGTCACAGTGTCAGTAGATATACACACTATCACTGTGCATAAATAGTCGACCCAGCTAACTCATCTGACGACGGCCAAGATTGTCAGAAACTTGGGCTATGCATACTCCAGCTCCCTTGGCTTCGCTTCTAGCTTCCACAAGTCATTTAGAACGACTTCTTAATTTTCTCTTTTTAGTTTTAGGTTTTTTATTGTCCGTAATGATATAAATAATTTTTATTATTTTTTATTTAAATGGTTTGGAAAAAAAAATTAGCATCCGCAGCCCGTTGGAGCGGCTCCGCAGCCGCAGCCCGTGTAGACAGATCCGGAACGATCTGATGCCATGCTACAGTGCATGCAGCCACTGTATGTGTAGAACCGCATGCATGGCCCGTGATTCTCTTGCACGAAAAGTATGCACTACGCACCCTCTCCTTAACTGTAGTATTCCCGAGCTCGAACTGTCCTGTACATTCGATCAGGACTGTCCGTTAGATCTCAGTAATGACTCGTTGCCGTACATTACTGCAGCTGTAGACTTGTAGTAGTGGCATGAGTTAAAGCCAGATTTAGCATTGTTACACACTGTATTTATAAAAGTAGTCGTATGCGAACCGTATTTGCAAAGATGACACTTCTGCCGTTCGGTAAGCGGACGGCAACATCGGCGAGGTGACACATGGCAAGACCGCCGGTGGCAGGTTTCTGCTGCCTGGTGGGCGGACCGCAGGCAAGCCTACAGTCTAGTGAGGGGGCGGCATGTGATTAAGTCGGCTTAATTACATACCCTAATTTTTTATGTTTAATATTTTTAAATTTTTAAATATATCAAATGAGATCAAAAAATTACGAAAATTTATGTACAGCCTCCTAACATAACGTGTCTCGCAGTATATTTTTTGGGTAATTTTATCCATTGCGAATATTACTCAAAAAATCATAAAAATTTGATATATTTATGAGTTTGAACATATAGCAAACGAGCTCCCAAAATTACAAAATTTTACGTGAAGCCTTCCGACATAGTCATAATTATTGTTTAATTTTTTTAGAAATTTTATGTGATCCAAATTTACCATATTTATTCGGGTTAATTTAATCATGAATTTACGAATATTTCATGATTTTACAATTTTATACATTCCGAATCTTACACAATTAAAAGTAATTATAGAAGTACAAAAAATGCATCGCACTAAATGCGATATGGCTCACCCATCTGAGCCACTACTATCTTCTCGTCGCGTCTGCCTCCCCGTACGTGGCCTTGTCTTTTGTTGCACACGAGCATGTCTCGTCGGGTACGTCAGTCGGTCCGAATGTTGCGTCTCGAGTCGGTGGAAGTATTGAGACTGTTCTATCTGCTTAGTGGCCGGTGATGGTCCAGTAGGCTCAGGTACAGTAGGCTGGGTCTGTAAGGATTGAAGTCTTCTAACTGAGACATGCCGAACTGCGAGCCACCCGCAATAATGTTGTGTACGAAGTAGTCTAGAAATCCCCCTCGTGGTGCGAAGGAGATCTCTCCTTGACTGTATGACGTGGCAGCGAAACCGGAGGAGCTCTGCCCACCGAAGTGTCTAAACCCTGGGTATGCTGTGAACGCTGAGCTCTGCCCTGTGTATGCTGCAAACCCTGGCGTCGTGTACTGCTCTCTGGAAGCAACTGAGAGGCATGTGTCGTCATTGGTGAACTCGTCGCCACTCCCACGTTGAATTGGAGACTGCAAGATGAAACGATATTAGTCACAATAAATATTCTGGATGTACAATGCGAATCTCATACCTCCCAAATGTGCAGCGAAGATGAACAACATAATACTTTATTTTCGATGGAGGGCGACATTTCTTCCAATGCCCATAATACTATGTCTACATTACTACGACTTACTTACTTCATAATACAAACTATATTAATTACGACTAACTAAATAACACTAATTAACTACTACTACAGGAATAACGTCGAAAGCATACGATAAAAAATTATCTGCCTTTCGGGAGAAGCAATCAGCACTACCAGCCTACCGCGTCTTTAATGAGCTATGCATTACCTTCTCGAAATAATGAGCTACGCACTCTTAATTTTGAGCGACACCGCGAGAATGAACTTCTATGATGGGCAACTGAGATGAGCGATGACGAACTGCGAGAGGTTCGTATTTATGACTGAGTAAAAAGGGAACCCGGTGCGCTCACCCCGCAAATTAAGTACTCCTTGTCAATGTGTAGCACTTCGGACGAGGAAGGACGGTATGGTAACATTGACAAATGTGCAGACAAGAAAGTGGGGAGGGAGGATGACACGGACATAACGACATTAGTGCGGATGAGGGAGCGTACGAGGGGGACGATACAGACAGAGTGACAAATGTGCGAAGGACACGATGAGAAATAAAAGATAGCAACAACGAGCCCACATATGTGTGAACGACAAAGATTAGTCACTGCAAAAGATGCCTGACTATCGCTAATTTCATGGTTAAATTAATATGAATTAACATGGCAGATTCTAAGTACATAAAATTTCTAAAAATTACACAATTACTATGATTGTGTCAGGAGGCTTCACATAAAATTTCGTAATTTTTGAAACTCGTTTGCTATATGTAACAACTCCTACAAATATCTCAATAATACGAATTTTCAACAGCATTTATAGCGGACAAAATTATCAAAAAAAATTACACGATGAAGTACAATATGTCAAAAGACTGTACATAAATTTTCATAATTTTTAAACTTATTTGCTATATTTAAAATTTTAAACAAATTTTATATAAAAAAAATTAATATAGTTAATTAAACCGTCTAATCATCCGGCTTAATTATCTGACATTCACCCGTGGGACGGCAGCGACACGTATGATCTCTCTAGCATTGTCGTCTGACTATTAGATAGCAAAAACACAATTTTTACTAATACTCCACATATACAACTATTTTTATAAATATGTATATCTCGGTCATTCATGTCACTCCACTTTTGGTTGCATCGGATGCAACAGTGCTATATACGATAAAGCCTCTTATTCTTCCAAGTGCTCAACACAGGAACAAAGTTAAAAGAAAAATAAATAAAGGCGAGCACGTACTCGGCAGCAGCAGTAGTAAGCTCGCACGTGGGAGGTCGATCACGCGTGGCAGGCAGGGTGGCAGAGGCCACCACGACATCATTGCAACGCGAGCCATCCAAACCATGGAATAAAAAAAATCACAAGATACCCACGAGCCTTTTGAGGCGGCGTCGTACCAGCTTTGAACTGCACGCGGTACGTGAAGTTCCAGTATAGCCCAATGACGCCGCGGGCCCACGCGCTGTCCAGAGACCGCGGGTTTTCTCTTTTTTGGGTCCCGTGCCGCGGCCACGTAGCTTCCAAAAATATAAATTCAGCTCATTCTCCTTGTAATACCGATAATCTATTTTAAAAGTTCTGTTTTAATAAGTTATTTTAAAATAACGAAAGAGAAACTGTATTATTTATTTATTTAAAGAAATTCATTAAGTTGAAAAGAATAGACTTCAACTTCTAGCTTATAGTTTATGATGTTTTTGTTTTTTCTAGCCTTTTGTTTTGAGGCTTTTTTGTTTTTTATTCTTTTACATTGTCCATGCTGATATAAATTTTTTATTTTTTATATTTAATTATCCAGAATAAACCAACAATAGTTACAATGCAAAATAAGCCATATGCTCTGGTTTATAAACCACTTGGAGCGCCCCTTAAGGGCATTCCCAATGGTGATACTATATAGTAATGTCCATAGCTTATCATCCTCCCGATGCACTATATATATATATTTCCAATTCCCTCCCCATGTACTGTTTAATGCAGGGACATATCCTTGTAATGTGATAGATATCTCTTCTCTCTCTAATAAATATTTTAGCTAATGTCTTCGTGTTAAATTGTGTGTTTAAACAATGTCTTACATAAGACACCGTTTCTTTCTCTTTTTATATTAATTTTTTATCCACCTCAGCACTAGTTTTATATGACGTATTAAGTAATGTTATAATGTTGTAGAGTATAGACATTACTAACATAGAATCATTGGAAGCACCCTAAAAGCTGGACCGGACCTGACCAGGGCAGCCCAGAGATCGATGCGATCATGGGAGGATCCGATCGGTCGGATCCCACGACGTACAAGCCCGACTTTCGCGTCGCCGCGGTGCAGAGTCCACGGTGCATGTACATGCGTGCGTGCGGCGCAGATCAAAGCGAAAGTTGCATGCAGAGAGCTTCCGGCATACGATGGGTACTATTTCACAACCAACGTCGCGTTGTGTGATGGGTCGATCGATCCACCCATCTTCATGAGCTGATCGGTGCCTCGGGATTGGTGCCCGGCCCGTCTCGGCCGTGCCATTCGTTTGATCACCGACCGGGGGGGGGGGGGGACCTGCTCGACGACCTTGTGTATACAAATTTCGATGCTGCAAACTTTGATCGTTGAAATTCGACTCCACTGCTAGTTTCGGCCGGACGCATGCACGTCGCAAATTAATGATTCGTGATCATTTTGGCTTTAGCTTTTAGGTTTCGGTTTATTTTTTACTATTTATAAATTTCGTCTTTTTCTGAACTTTTACCTTTTTGTTGAGCTTTTTTGCCGATTCTTTTTTCATGTATTTATTTGTATTTATACGTAATGGGCTAACATATTTTTTATATTTTTATTTTTTTAAAATTTAATTATCCTAAATAAGGCTCGGTCAGTTACAGTGTTTTTTCAGCTAACCACAGTGCTTTTCAGCCATAAACCACAAAAAAACCCCAAAAGATCACCACTAAGGATCGTTCTGTTTCTTCTTTCACGTTTCCTTTCTTTTGTTTCGATATATTTGCTTGCTAGTTGCTAGTAGTGCTAATTGAAAGTTCTCTATAGCCTGTACCGATATTTGACAACAAGTGGATATATAATAGTGCGGCGGTGCGTGTAAATGTCAAACGCTGCATGTGCCTTGCCAGAGCCGCCAGCTAGTTCAGCATGCACGGCTAGTAGGGACATGTGAGAACGCACGTACGTTTAAACATAAGCTGTATATGCATGTGTGCTTCAGTTAAATTTCCACGGACGCAAAGGTTTTGCCTCCTCATCTTTTCAAACCCAACCACGTACTACGTTGCTGTTGGCTTAGGACCTATTCTTTTTTCTTTTAAACAGTTTCTGTTATTTACTTTCTCTTAACAATTATTATCTATTACATTAATAAACAGCAGCGAAACAAGCCCTGTTCTGCGTGCATGAGAGCACGCGCCGGCACCTGGATTAATTCCTTGCGCATTGCAGGTTCTAGATAACTGTAGAACTGCACTGTGTCATTGACTCACTGTTCATGCTATACATATTTTTAATCTGACAACAGTAGTTGATTTTCTTAACTTGGGAGCCTCAGCGACATCCCCCGTCGCCTAACCCTCGCGCTGGTGACTCCATCCCTGGAGAGGTGGCAATCTCTATAGTCTTAGGCCCAGTGAGGACTCGTATGGACACTCCCGCGACCCCGTCCGGGCAGGACCCGGTGCCACCATCCGGAGACGTGGTCTCTGTCCCCCAGTCACAAACAGGGTCATCCTCGGACACCACCTCCGACGCGGGCACCATAGGAACTACGCTTGCGAAGGTATGAAGCACGGCTCCCGCCCTATCAGAAGCGCTTGCTGCCTCCCCTGTCGTCGTTGTAGCCCTCGTATAGGCCATCTCTCAAGGCTTCGTTTAAGCTCGTCTGCAGTGCATCCCCAGCACCGGCACGAACCCCTTACGCACCCACCGTCATGTAAGCTCCACGGGCTATGTGAGGATTGTTTGCCCTATTTGTTCTTGTTGCAAATGTTTTATCATCCTAGAATGCGGTAGGTTCTTGCTTAATTGTTTCCCAAATGGGGGTGAACAATTGCAGTAATACATAGGAACAAGGTGCATGCATGACCATATGGATTTAATCTTAGGTGTGCGTGTGTGCAATGCTGGATCATGTAGTATCCGTTCGATCCAATGTGCATGCAATATGCTTATATGGTTGACTCCTCAATGTGTAGTGCACACATATAATGCCTGTACATGGTGCTAGTTTTTTAGTAAGTGGTGTGTAATCTGGCAATATTGGTCCTTTTCTCCCTTAAGTCATACTCATCCAATATTAATAATATGTTTGTTTGTTGCTTGTTGTTTGCACTTCAGATGGATCCTACGGCTGCCAATGTGAATATTTGGGATGACGAGGCTTAATTGGCGTTCCTTGAGACATGCCGTGAAGAGTCCTCGGAAACCGAAATACCATGTGCCTCAACCGGCGAGGCAAAGTTAATCTCATGACGAAGTTCAAGGAGCGCAGAGGAAGGGGCTACACCCAAAAGTAGTTCAAGAATCATTGGGATAACCAGAAGGCTCTGTACGCAAAGTGGCGCACGCTTAAGCACAACGCCTCAGGTTTGGGCATCAACTTGGCGACTGATAGCATCGCAGCGTATTCCAGTGGGTGGGTGCAGTAGGAGATGGTAAGAATGACACCACTTATTGCAGTGTCGTCATGCTCTATTTGACATGGCCTTACCCCCACATGGCACATCATTTTGCAGGCCCTAGGTCCGTTAAGATGGTTCCGGGTTGTGCCACTACCGCGCGAGGACATAATGGCGGACGTGTTCGAGGGTGCTATCATTACGAACAAGCACGCCGATACACCGGTAGGGTCATGAAGGTGTACACAACACAGCTCGAACAATGCAAAGCTGTGCAGCACTTCAGCCGACCCCTCTGGAACTCTCGTCGCAAGCCTGCAGCCAGTGAGTTTACAAGCGCATTTTTATTTGGCCACTGGATTTGCCTCAACACTAATTATTTTTTCATGCACAGTCACCATGTTAGACAGCTCCAACTCTGACAGCAGCTCTGACTCCGATGACACCACGGTGCCTCCACCACCGATGGAATTAGTGGTGCTCAAGATGGTGAGGAGGCAAGCATAGAGGGAATCGCGAAGGCCACATAGGGAACCGATCCAGACCGGTCCAGAGTGGGTGCATAGCCGAACCTTTGTCATGAGATGTTCAGGATGGGGCCAGATTGTTTCCCCATCTTGCACGACCAGCTAGTTGAGTATCATGGCTTGCAGTATACTATGGAGGTTTTCTCCGAATAGGCTTTGGTGATGTTCCTCTGGACAGTGGTGGGACCGCAGAGCAATAGCCAGGTCCTGTCAACTATAAGCACCAAGTTTAGTGAGGTTCTCAATTGTGTGTACGTTCTAGGTCATTACAACATTAGGCCACACGATCCCCTTTTCACCAATGTGCACCCATCTTTGTTGTCACCTCGCTTTTTCCCACACTTTGCAAGGGTAATCGGAGCAATAGATGACACTCACACCCCTCTAATTGTGTCGGAGGTTGTACGGGTCTGGTACACAAACCGTCACGGGTACACAAGTCAGAACGTGCTAGCTGTATGCGACTTTGACATGAGCTTCACTTGGGTCACCGCTAGATGGCCAGGCTCAGCGCACAACACGTGCATCCTCATGGACACGTTGGTAGGCTTCGGACATGTGTTCCCGAACCCTCCCACGGGTACGTAGATGCAAAACTTCTGTCGCTAACCATGTGCAATTGTTCCATTGTTCGCAGTATTACTGAATCATTATTTACGTAGGAAAGTACTACCTGGTCGATTCGGGCTACCCAAACCGTACAGGGTACCTTGCCCCATACAGGAACACCCGTTACCATGTATCGGACTTGGGGTAGTGGTCCAGCGCCTCATGGACGCAAGGAGACATTCAACTACCACTATTTGTCGCTCCGCAATGTTATTGAATGGGCGTTCAGGGTATGGAAGCAGAAGTGGCACATACTGGAGAACATTGCTGCGTATCCCGAAGAGCGCTAGATGAAGATAATTTCCACAACTATGGCCCTCCACAATTTCACCATTGACCAACAGTTAGGCGATCTGGATTTTGCAGACCCTACGCTAGGGCCTGGGTATAGGTCAGACGAATCGGACAACACGACGGTGCCAACAGAGGTGGTGCTCAATGGGAATGCGCAAATGGATTACGTCCGTCCGGGACGTCATCTCGTACAATCTTGTTGTACGGTAATATGTTTCTCTTTCGAAGTCCCAATAAATGGGTCATATATGTCTATCTGTCATTATTAACTTGTATGTTACTAATATACGTATTTACGAACCCTTCTTAACACTTTATTACCTTTGCTCATACGTGACGGGTTTGACATGGTCCTCTGTATGTCACAAAATATGCTCTTCATGTGTCAAAATCAACAATAAGCCATAATCATAAGCCCAATAAAACACAATAGGTCCAGTCATAAGTTATCAGACTAAAAAAACATAATAATTTTAGCCAAAAATTATAAACACAGCCTAAAAAAACTCAACTGATATCTATATCTCTTCAAACAAATCTCATAGGCATTGTAGGTTCGTAGCTCTTATATATGCCCTACATGCCACTCACAACCGCACTAGGCCGCCGACTAGTACAAAACCGAAAGAGCATAAGATATTGCTCCAGTATCGTTTTATACTTGAGGAAAGTGAACAATATGTTAGACTTCCACTTTTGAACAAACAGCACACTTACCCATCAACGACATTTCTTAGCTTGGAGCTATTATGGGACTAATTAATCATATTTAATTAGTGGCTGGAGAAACTATCAACAAGGGTCAACTCCTAATGGGCGAGCAAAACCTCTAATTAATGGATCACGCCATTACCTTTTATATGCTCTTCCTAAACACCTATGTTCTCCACCGAGTGCCCAAACTTCAGTTTGTTAACTGCCTGCTTCTACTTCACAATACTAGGCCTATTTATCGCGACGAGCCTAGCTGTAATCATTAGACAAAAGCTAGGATTGAATAAGCTAAGCCCCTGTTTGTTTCCACTTAAGATTGTTATAATTTAGCTTATAAGTGAGGATTATATAAGCTAGTTTATAATAAGTTGGTGGGAAATAAACTATCAGGTGTTTGGCAGCTTGGATTATCAGAGTTATGATTGTTGTATTCGAATGTTTAAAGACTACAATACCCTGGGGGAGAGAGGCACGGGAGTTAGGGGTTGGATGAATGGCAAATGTGGGTAATATTCCTAAAGTTTTATGGTCATTAAGATAAAATGTGGATCTATAAGCTGAAATAAGCTCCTTTTTGAGTTTATTAGATTACAATAATCTGTGCTATTAGATTATAATAAGTTACCTTGTAATCTGAGTTATTTGTTTTCACTTATGATTTATAAGCTAGATTATAATAATTTTAAGTGGAAACAAACAGGGCCTAATTAAGAAACCTTATAAGCTTATTTAAAATACAGAAATTTTACAAGGAACAATGCAATCCATACAATTTCTACAAGTTCCAACACTCGAAGTGAGACCTAATAAACGTGCTGTGGGGTAAGGCTAGCATTTTTGCCTTTCTTTCATGTGTAGGGGGCCAAATTGCTTTCCCCAACAGCCCTGAAGATCTTTGTCCCTCTATATTTATAGCTTGACAAGCCTGCATGTAGCCCTGGTAGTACGGGCCATTTCGAGAAACTAGCTAGAGCCTACGTGGACAAAGGCTGCTTCGGTTAGGCTTACCTCTAGTTTCGGTTGCTATAATAATTAGCTTTTAAACAATATATTTTTAAAGACGGTATCTATAGTTAAATTGTAGTAGATATTATATTGAGTTTAATTATACCAGTTAAAATATATATAACTATTTTTTTTAATATATCGTCTATTACGAACAGTTAGAAAAATCAAAAGCTAAAATCATAGTAGACATGCCATACATTTGAGGAGACAATAGAATGTGTGCATAGTACAGCAAGTGTGCGCTGGAAGGATTTATCTTTTCTTGATGCTTATCAGCCTATTATGGTGTGGTCCAAAGGCCAATTAATTTAGCCCACCAATTGGTTTAGCTAAGTCCTGATCAACTTCGCAGCAGCTATCCATACATGTCCAAACTCAACTGCTAATCTAGAACAGAATAGTGATCAACAGTTGTGTGTCCCAGTTCGTTTCGGCTTTAATTTCTGCCTTCTGACTTCTAGTTTATTATTATTTAATTTCGTTTTTGTCTTTTTTTAGGCTTTTTGCCTTTTCGTTTTTCCCTGTATTCGTTTGTATTGTCCATAATGGGCTAACATGTTTTTTCTATTTTTAAAAATTTTTAATTTTAATTACGTTAAAAGGCTACCAGTAAGTACAGTACAAAATAAACCATAAACCAACTTATTTCAGCCGAACTGAGCGTCTCTATGTGAAATAGAAATATAGTAGATCCATTTCCTATGCAAATTTGGAATATAATTGGGCAAACAGTTTAATCTGCAGCTATACCATCAAGTAAGTAGCCAAATATTAATGGCATATATTAACAAACTTATTGGTTAATTTGGACTGCCATTTCCATCTGTGAACAATAGGAATGGTTGACCTAAAAAAGAGAGTTAATAATATGAATGATATTTTGTACGTCATTCTGTGTCGGCGCATTAGATATGCTCTTCTGTGTGGTGGCCCTTCTAGTGATGGCACAGATCTATTACTAATGCATTTTTTGAAGTGCGTCATCATCTTATTGATTAGCTGCATTTGGTGAACATTCAAAGATAGAGGGCCCAGCTTAATTTAGGATTTGTGGTCCAGAAACGTATTCCCTTTCATCTATGCATCTGAAATGATTTTGTCCAAGGTCCATCTGGCTACAAATTTGTCATGCATTCTTGCCGCACATAACAAGTACGTGCCATCTTCTTTGGAGAAAATAACAAGTGCCTGAAAATTACGACCAACAAGCTAGTGTGCACACTACACATGCAGTCTCTCTCTTATGTCAGATTCGCTCTTCTGTCTCGAGGAAAGAAAAATAAACACAGCATGAAAAGCACAATTTTTTTGAAAGCCATTTTTTTTTAAAGCCAAGCATGAAAAGCACGATAGAGCAACAAGAGTAGTACGATACAGCTATACGTACGTACTAGTATTTTATTTATTGTTGTCAAGTCCATTAGCCCAGTGCAGCCATGCTCCAAAAGTATGGGGATCAATTGATGGAACGAGCTATATAAAAAATGGCTCACAATTGACAACGTCGCAAGAGGCTTTAACCTCTCTTTTTGACTGACGGCTCAATAAAGCTGGGAAAAAGGTGAAAAAAAAATTTGGCCAAGAAAAATATTGTAGAAACGGAGCACACACAGTTTCCTTGCTGCTATTGAGATTAGTTCATACAAAGTGCAGGAAAGATTTCGTGCATAGTTTTATCGCGGATGATGGCTGTGACACCACGCCTGGAGTGAGGTGAGGGCCCAAAAGAAGGCAGGATATTTGATTGCATTTAAGTTGTTGGATCACATCGATCTACTCAAATAATAACCATATCTTTACTCATGTCGTGGTTTTTGAATTATCCGTTGTCTTTGTTGCTTCCATTTAAGTTTTTGCGCTCTTAAATATTGTAGTGCAATGGCCAATAGCTGGGTTTTTTTAGGTAGGCACCACATGAATTAACAGTAGTACCAAAATCCTTGTACGTGCCTGTTGATCGTACAAACATAAACAAAGGTACGGGTGGTACAAACATAAGAAGGGCGGTGCAATCAATTAATTGAGAAGCAACACACACTCCAGAAACGATGACAATCCTATAGCATAGTCTGGTCGTCTAAAAAACACAGGCAGGAGGAGCTAGGAAGGGCATTAAATCCGGACAAAACATCGAATTGCACACCAAAAAAAAAAGAAACTGTAGCTAAACAATCAGGGGACAAAGGTGCATCTGATCTTCCATGTAGCCGAACTAATTGACTATCTAGTTGTATCTGACCCACCGGTGTATTTTGGATTTCTTGAGCTTTTTCTAGCAACATAATGAGTAGTTCTTTAGAGCTCTTAACCTCTTAATTAGGTGATATCTAGTATATATCTAGAGCGGTTTTCTCGATATAATTGAAGTGTTATAGACTTTGTTCCTACTTGGACGCATCAAGAAATATGCAGATTGGCTGTATATAGATCACTCGAGTAATTTTTTTTTGTTTGCGAAAATCAATCGAATTCGCCGTGACGGCCTCATCCCGTGAAGCCTCCTGACAACACACACGTTTAATTACTTCCGTCACAAGCCTTGGACTGCCCAAGTTGGCATTTTTGCGCCGTACGGATTAGCCGGGATAGAGGCATATTGTTTCCTGGATTTGCACTACGAAATTAACTCACTGCACAAAAGATGACGAACTAATCGAGCACGCATTGATACATGATCCGAACGATCAGACTCATCAAATGTGAACTACACATCTCGCATTACGAAGACAGCAAAATGACCTATTCTTTTTAGCTTATACCTTATGATTTCATTCGAAGAAACAAATAAGACGGTTTCTCTGTCACGTTTTCAAAACTGCTTATCTAGATTATATTCTCGAAGCGACTTATCGATTTTCAGTTCATTCAGATAAACGCTCGTTCTATAATCAAATTCTATCACCACAATCGAAAAGAACAACTATGAACACTCCAAACTACTGTGAAGCTGCTGGCGTTTTTTCTTTCACCATAAGTCGCGGATGGAAACCCAACCTCGCACACTCCAAACTACTGTGAAGCTGCTGGCATTTTGTCTTCCGCCATAAGTCGTGGATGAAAATCTAATTTTACACACTCCAAACTACCGTGAAGTTGCCGGTGTATTTTCTTCCGTCATAAGTCGTGTGGATGGAAATCCAACCAGTCGGAGAAATATAACAGCAGCAACAAGAATAATCCCTAGGAAGAATATGATTCTGGTAAGGATGAGTAATTCGCACGTAGCAGTAGCAGACAAAGCGTGTGCATCCCCGTCAAATCTCTCACCGTCTAGCCCATCCCTCTCTCGCTTTTGATTTCCCTCTTTTGTTTATGCTGCATCCTATTCATCTCACGCTTAGCTTAGGCCAGCAAATGCTGGTATACTTTGCTTTAGTAGCTCACGCTTTGCACTGGTCGTGCGTCGCTGAGATAGAAACTCGTTTCAATAACCGAATCGACTGCTTTCGATCGGATCGCCTTTTAAGATCTCAAGAAAAAAATCATAAGTATCTTTTAAAAAGATTAAAAATGAAAATAGCATCATGTAACAAAACATGGCCAAATATCACTGAAAATAGAGGGAAAAGAGACACAACATTAAGAACTAACATTATTAGTGATTTACTGCCGCTAGAAATTTCATCTAAGCACACACCACCTCCAAAACAAAAGCCAAGAAATAAAGAGTGGAAAAACACTTACTCCAATTCCCATTTCCCAAACTAATTGCATTTTACAGTTACACCACCGTTTTACAGTTTACCCCGCCCAAACGATTCCTGATAAATCATACAACTCTGGTGGTGCGCCCATGCCCGTAGCCACGGCCAATGGCATGATTTAGCACAACTCTTGTCGTCTCGTACACCGGCAGCTCGTCCCTGTACGCGGCGGCCCCGGTGCCCGGGGGAGCAATGGCCGCGAAGTTCTCGAGCTCGAACAGGTCGGAGCTCGCGTCGCTGCTCTCCTCGTCCTCCTCGTCTTCGTCGCTCTCCATCTCCATCCGCCGGAGCAGCATCTGCTCCACCGCTTCCACCGGCACCCTCCGGTGGTCCACCGCGGGCACCGTGGCCGGCGCCTCGCAGTCGCTGTCCAAGAACCGCACGGTCCGCTTCGCCTGCCCCCGCGTGGACGGCGTCTTGCTCAGGCAGGAGCGCGAGTACGAGGACGCCGTAGAGCATGCGGACTCCGCCGCGGCGGCTGCCGACGGCGGCGTCCGCGGCGCGCGCTTGCCGGCGAAGATGGAGTTGAGGAAGCCCGCGAGCCGCGCGCCGGGGGAGGCCGGCTTGCGGAGGTCCCTGAGCTTGGCGCGGATGGAGGCGCCCGGCTTCTTGGCCTTCTTCTCCGGCGCGGGCGCCGGCGCCCCGCCGGGGACGATCGTGCGGATGGGGCGCAGGCGGCGGTGGTGCGACGACTCCGCCTCGGACGAGGAGAACCCGCCGTAGCTGGAGCACTCGGACGAGCTCGACGTCGTGGCGTGCGGCCCCGGTGCCGTCGCCGTCGCCCTGGCCCGGTAGCTCCCCGCCAGCGACGGCAGGTAGTAGTAGCTGTAGTGCAGGGCCTCGTGCTGCTTCTTGGTCGCTGCCGCTGCAGTAGCAGCCTCCGCCTCCGCCCCGGCGTGACCCGGCTCGTCCATGGACTTGTATATCGCGTCGAGCAGCGAGGACGAGAAGGACGGCTGGTCGGCGTACCGCCTCGCCGGCGCCGACCCCTTGGCCCCCCGCCTCTCCATCCTACCAAGCAAGCCCCCACTCCACTAGACAGTACAGACACAACAAGAGTAGCAAGCAAAGCTCAAGAAGAGAAATTCTCAATGCAAGCCAGTTTCCAGTTCCAGCCAGTGTATGGTGTCCTTCTCCGGTAGTGGTGGAACAGAAGAGCCTGGTCTACGGTGAGATGGTGGTGGTAACTGGAAAGGTGGGAGGAAAGAAGGGTGAGGGGGGAAGGGATCGGTGGGAAGATATAACCGAGCCGAGGGGCCGACGAGCAGAGGAGGTGGCGGTGGTGGTGGTGGAAACGGGATGGCGCCTGGCTACTGCGGTTTGGGCGTGCGGGTGATGCGACGGGCCCACTCCTCTCTCTCTTCTCTATCGTCACCACTAGGTACCCTTACCCATTGCCAAATAGTACGTGCTACGGTGCTAGTAGTGGTACTGGCAGTAAGCCAGGCAACTTCCACGCCATCATAGTTGTTTACTCATAAGGTTACCACCGTTACTAGGGTACGAGTAAATTTCCATTTTTTAAGACAAATATGACCGAAAGGATCGTTAACTCTGGATTAGATCGACACACAGTACAACTACTAAAGATTATGATCCTGAGGTAACAACATCATACAACCCAGTCCCTAGTCCATAACAATAAGGACTAAAAAGAAATAAAAAATTACATCTAAGTCCAAAAGACCGACGCTATTGATGCTCCTCACCTTGAATGCTCGTATTTGGCCACGGCTTTGCCTCCTGTTGTGTGTTTGCCGGCGATGTCGAGCGGCCGGAGCAGAAGAGGGGCCTCCATTGGTCAAAGGTTGAAGGAGGCACCAAAGGATCTACGTCGGAGTAGGACACCAATGATCTACTTCATGAATCTCTGATTGGCCACCGAGAGCTAATGATAAGTTCTTTTCGGTTGTGGCTAATGTTTTTTGATCTAAGCGCGAACGCTTGTATTAATGAATCAAATATCGATAAGTTTTTTGAAAATATTATCTTGATAAACTATTTCAAAAAGACAACAAAGAAACCGTCATGTTTGTTTATTCAAAAGAAATCATAATTTATAAGCTAAAAAATGCCAAATTACTAATAAAGTATAATTTAATTCCGATGAGATGATGTCGTCCTGCCTCATCATCGCGTAGACAGCAGGACGTCTTCACAGAATCTCTCGACAGCTCAGCTATCTTGTACGTGCAAAGTTGCAAATTTGGTCCGGCGCTGGAGTTAAATTCTCGATTACCAAACCCAGGCTCCTCCCCTTCTTCCCTTTATACGTACGTACAAAACATAGGCCGGTCATTTCATTTGTACGTACGCACAACTGCGTTGTTTTGCAATTCAAATGCTACACGAT
This sequence comes from Dendrocalamus latiflorus, assembly GCA_017311315.1. Taxonomy (NCBI): domain Eukaryota; kingdom Viridiplantae; phylum Streptophyta; class Magnoliopsida; order Poales; family Poaceae; genus Dendrocalamus; species Dendrocalamus latiflorus. Next base: position 10,812,511 of record CM029621.1, read on the forward strand.
AAACGCCGTAATCAATCCGTTACATACGGACAACCCGTTGCTTTCTCGGCTTCTCCTGTTGTTCTCTAGCTACACGAATACATGATGAACCACATGACACAAATCCTTCCTTCCATCCCGTTCTTCTCGGTTAAATGCAGATGGAACTACAACCCGGTGAATGCACGGTGAGTTGGTGACTACACAAGAGTTTACTGTTTACCTTTACCACAACTTCACCATGGCAAACAAAGCAAAGCTGGCACAAAAACGTTTGAACGTGGCGAACCGGAGCCATGCGTGTTCGATCGATGCACCCAAAAAAAAATCGCCATTAAAAACGCTACTAAAAAAAACGGAGGTCCCGTGCTCGTGCTGGTACGGTGTTTCGCTGCGAACAGCCTGACTCTCCTGCTTACTATATCTGTACGTGGAACCGCGCTTAATCTAATCCCCGCAAATGCTGCACCGTACTGACTAAAGCGGAGGGAGGCAAGCTAGCTGCAAAGCACGAGATTCCCACCCTTAATTAACAGCCCGCTTAGTCCGACTAAAAAAATATGGTTTACGGTTAAAATTACATTGTAGCTGATTAAAATTATACTATAACTGATGATGACTTATTTAGCGTAATTAAATTTAAAAAAATTTAAAATAGAAAAAATATGTTAGCTCATCACAAACAATGCAAATGAATAAGGAAAAAAAAAGAGCTGACAAAAGAGCTAAAAACGACCATACACCATAAAAAACAAAATTTATGAATAGTAAAAAATAAACCAGAAGCTCAAGTCGAAATGAGCGGGGCCTTCTCTTGCCTAAGCTAATCTTATTACTGTAGCTTTAGACATTGTTTTAAACAACTTCAGCTTCTGATTTTAGAAGCTATAAGTTATTTGAAACGCTTTGTCTTTTTAGCGCGATTTTTTTCTTTTTCTCTCCTTTTGTTCTCTTTGCCATATTTTTCTTATGCTCCTTTACATTATCCATAGAGATACAACTGTATTTATCATTTTCATATTTTTTTTATTTATTGTACTTTGTAGGACCAAAGGTGGTAATAGTGGAGGTGAATGATGCCTTAATTTTTTTCACGTATTCATCAACTCCTCACTCTAATAGCTACAAAGTTATGAAAATTACGATAAAAATCCAACACAAACATCAACAAATCAAGAAATTAAAATAGATAAATGAACAGAAATTTCGGTAGTACCGCTATAGTACAACAGTATTACCGCTTACTATAGTAAGAACAGGACTACAGATGCTACAGTAATATCATGATGAACAGTGATTTCAGCATTATTTCACGAAAGAAAAATGCATGCAACTTTTGATCTGTAGATCTAATTATATGAAAATTTGCAGAGATTCTCTCTAGAATATCAAGAACATATTCCAATAAACGATTGTGAAAATTATCGCCAAACCTTTTTCAGTTTGAAAACAGATTGCACCAAAACCGATCAAAAACCAAAGTTGTTATTGATGGATGTGATTTTCATACCTTTGAACTCTCACATCAAGAGCACCCAAGATTTGATGTGAATTATCAGAATCAGAGAAGGTCAAGCCAACAAGACGAAGATCATGAAGAATCTTTTTGAACCTTCCCCCACAACTCATCCAAAGATTCAATGGGCTTTTGCTCGATCTTGGAGTATTGTTACTTGAGTTTTGTTTCATTTCTTTGATCGTGGTAGGGCGCTCATGGCAGTCAGAGAGAATCTTCCAGATTTCATGAGCAAACCTCAAATGAGTGACTCACTGAAACTCAGATCGACTAAGCCCATGAGTCAAGAAGTTATGTGCCCTGCTATTCACCTCCACATCGAGAGAGATCACATCGTCATTGGCCGACACAACATAAGGGTTTTTGACTTTGAGCCAAATTATGTACCCTTGAGCCTTGATGTAGGCATGCATGCGAGACTTCTAATAAGAAAAATCAACTTCATCGAAAACAAGTGGCTTGGTTGAATACTTGTCTACTGTTATGGCTCCTAAGACCGGTTAAGATCATGAGAAGAGCTAAAGGGGCTCTGATACTACTTGTAGGAACAAAGGTGGTAATAGAGGGGGGTGAATGGTGCCTCAAAATGTTTTTCAAGTATTCAACAATGCTTCACTCTAATAGCTACAAAGCTATAAAAATTAGGATGGAAAGCCAACACTAATCTCAGCAAATCAAGAAATTAAAAACTGAGAAATGACCAGTAATTTCGGTAGTCCCGCCAAAATAATGCAGTATTACAACTTTCTACATTAAAAAATGGTATTGCCGCTATAGTACCCGCCCCTTGTACTACCATTGCTATAGTAATTTCATGATAAACAGTGATTTCGACAGGATTTCATGAATGAAAAATCCATGTGACATTTAATTCATAGATATAAATGACATGAAAATTTGCAAGGATCATCTCTAGAATATCAGTAACCTATTCCATAAACGATCATAAAAATCATTATCAAAGTTGAGAGCTTTCTCAGTTTGAAGACATATTGCACCAAAACCAATCAAAATCCAAAATCGATGATCAAGACTTGCTCGTGGGCAGAGGATAGCCAAGATGGATCTGGATATGTTCCCACATGTCACAGTAAACAATAATACCGAAGAAATACGGTATTTACTTACGCTCAACTATACCGAAGGCAATTTTCTATCTATTTACTGTATTTCTTTATATTCTACTTTGCGCTAAAATAACCCTATATGACTTCATTTTTAGCCTTGCAATATTATTGTATTTTTTATGTAACTTACGGAGTGCAACTTTGTACTCACCCTTGCCATCTCTATTCAGAGGAGGATTGCTTCGACTACGGTGAGGATCAGGACAAGTAAGCCGTGTCTTACTGTCATTTGCCCGTGGGCATGATTTTTGGGCTTCTTCGAGTTCGGCTTTTTATTGTGCTACAATTATTTAAATTTGGCCTATTGGCCATAGATGTAAACATTGGCCATAAGGCTGTACTTGTTTAATTAATAAAGTTTGTCATTATAGTTGATATTTATCTTTGTTGTCCACTGTGTGCACTAGCTGATCTTGAACTAGTACAATTTATACAGAGGATCCAGAGTTGTTGCTCCAGGGTCCAACAGTTGACTATGGTTGACTCAAAGCGACTATGCACATCTAAAGACAATGAAATCATTTTCGTATATAAGTTTTTCACAATTTGACACACGTTAGTGAAAATATGCTTCATGCAATATTAATACACTGATCTAGATCAACCCAACTTAATTCATGACTTAATTTCTTAAAATCCACGAATTTCTACCTTGCCCGGTACTACTGCTCCCACAGGTCGGTACAACCGCATCTTGCACCTCGCAACTGGATTTCTCTGGAAATTAGCTGCCGCCAAGTAAAAATTGAAACTAACGCCAAGCGGTATGACTGGCACCATGATGTGGTACTAACGTACGGCGGTATGACCGCACCAAGCCACGGTACTACTGTTTCTCAGAAAAATTCAGACAATGGTTCAGACAAAATATAATCTTTGCAAAATCGAACAACCACTACACAAAACTTACAATAGTTCATCACATCATTATTCTGGACCTTCTTATATGGGCCTTCATATTGAGTTGCATGTACAAACCAGTTCATCCAAAAATTTAAGCTGGTGAGAAGAGACGGACAATTCACTTATCCTCTAACACTCCCCTCATATATAAACTCCCTCAACCCTAAGATATAGAATAGAAGTGTGTTGTGATTTTTGTTAATTGCACTAGCCGAGTCTTGAACTTAAGACCTCATGGTTTTGATACCATATTGAGTTGCATACACCAATTAGTTTATCCAAAAGCTTAAACTGATGAGTAGATGCAGATAATTCACTTATACTATAATAGTTCATCCTTTAATTAAATATCTAAGAAAAAAAATAATAACAGTTACAGCATCATTTCATTTAAAAACCAAAAATTACGATACTTTTGAACGTTGTCTTAGTTTATTAGAGGATTATCTAGGGCTTGGGCCCAGTACTACGGGGAGCTGTAAATATCCTCGCTTGTTTCTCATTATTGCCTGGGACCACTACTCCCTGGGCGGCAGCGAGCCACATTGGAAAGGGATTTTTATTTTGATGGTGGTAGGGGAATGTTTTTGTTGCGTGTTTTTGTTCGTGTGTTGTTCCCATTCACATATCACAACACAGTGTTGTTGGTTTTGTGTGATTTTGAGGTGAGGGGTTGTCGTTTAGATGATGCACGATTCACTGTATGTTCAATGGTGCATGCATGATAGCAACCTGGGACATGTTCACGAGGGGCTGAGCGTGACAGGGGGTACAGGTGTGGAAGCACGAGAGCACCGTCAATCATTCTTAATAATATCGTAAGACCTAGATATACACAGGATGAGTTCTTTTGTACTGTGATTTATGGTTTAGTTTTTTAAATTATGATTATTCGTGAGAGGTAGTACATAGGGAAAAATAATTGTATGTGATTTTGATCGGTACAACTGAGCCCAGTACATTTTTACTATAATCTTCCTATTGATTCTGTCTAAAAAATGTACCGTTTAAAAGCTAGTTATTATTATATAAGTTATAAATCACAGTCGTAACTAGAAAAGAAGGAAGCCATATTTTATAGGGCTAAATATATAGTACCACTCAGATCTGGCCTTTCAAACCCATACCGCCTTGAAAGCAAATCTGTCAAAAAAATGCTTGTCACTTAACATCGAAGTTTCGTTATCGTACCTTTTGAATAATGCATATATGTCTGACATGAGATTTCCATGGCGACTCCGATTAAAACTCCCATGCCACACGGATCCAAATTTCCAAAAAGTTCCATCTCCCTGGTTCGTCCGTACCAACTTCCGCTATCATTGTGTATGATCATTAGCCATACACGACAAGCACGCAAATGGACTGCACGGCGCTCCTGCCCCCGCCGCACAGCCCTCCGTCCCTTTCAGGCGCGCGCGCACACACACACACCTCCCCATTCCAGCTCCGAGCGCAGCGTGCACAGGCCTGGCAAGCCAAGCCAAGCACACCGAACTGCCTCCGATGCGCCGCTGGCGTCGCACGCAGCGAGGGAGGGGCGCATCAAAGCAAGCGCCCATCCGGCCGGGCTAGGTGCCGTGTGCAGTGGCCGTGTAGTTGGTTGAAATGACACGTTCGGAGATTGATAGGGATCCTGTTCATTCCCTGCCTCCCTTTCTCCGAGACAGAAATGATTTGGGCATGGCTTCCTTGGACCCAATGGATTGGGTTGGCTTTCACCTTTGATGAGTTGATGGCCTTGATGTTTTCGATCGGCATCGCGAGTGGTCTGCCTTGTCAAACGTATGGTAGTAGCGGTTGCCAACTCTTGCTGTCTTTCAGTGTAATGGAAATGGAAGAGATTGTTGTGTGTTGGACGTGTTGGTGTCCGATCGGTTCAGATCGTGCGTGCGTGCAGGCGTGAGAGGAGAGCACTTGGATGTGCTCGTTGGATTATGGGTTGTTATGTTGGGCTTGATTGTACTTAATGGGTGCGTGTCTGTCGACTCTTTATTGGTGATGGCCTGGGCTCGGGCTTGAGAGAGACAGTGATGCCCTGCCCTGTGCATGGCGACTGGCTATCTGTTCTCCTGCTCGATGTGCACCAACGCGCGCCTTTTCATACTGCAACTCCACTCTTTTTTGTTTTTACGTGAAGAAAGAAAGAAGCTCACATTTGAGCAGGAGGATTTGTTTCCTTCTGAGCATATTTCGATCGGTTCTTTAATCTACTTGCGTAAGGAGACAAAACTAACTCCGATTGTCGAATCCAGCGATCACTTGCTGCAACGTTTGCAGTTTAATTAAGTAACGGACTACGTTGATAAGCTAGCAAACCAACACCTGGGGAGAGAGATTTTGGGCCTGTTTCTTTTGTTTCTTTTCCTTCAAAGCTCGCGGCTTTTGGTTTTTGTTACAGTACTTAACTTTCAAACGGAGTATTTTCTCAACACGGGGTCTATAAGTTAAACGATGTACACGTTAAAAACCCAACATCTGTACCATTCAAAATCGTAAGTGAGTATCTCTCTCCGTAATCTGTACCGTAAACAGACAAAATTCAAAAATTTCAGCCATAAGCCACAGCCGTTGCCAAACAGACCCTTTTCCTCCCTCCCTCCATCTAATTTTGCTTTAAACCTCTTTCCCCTTGTCTCACCCTACACACACGTACGCACGCTCACTCCAAAACCATCTCATCCCGTCTCAGGGCATGAACAGTCGAAACCCTGTATCGAACGACCAACCTATGAGCAACCTCAATGACGTACGTGGGGCAGGCCGGCTCGGCGTCGCTGGTCAGTGCAGCTAGTGGCCACTCGGGCCAAAGCAAAAGCAGCGGCGGCAGCGGCTGCTGGGACGTCACGTTCTGCCGCTGGCCGAAGGGATCTATCGGTACGGCCGGTCGATCGACCGATGGCGCGGTGCGCGGCAAAAGCGAGAGCCGGCCGGCCGGGGGGCAGCCTTCGCTTTTCCACCGCGCGCGCGCGGTCGGCCGCGGGGCGTACAACGCCGCGGCAGGCGCGTCAGAGGCGCAGCCGAGCCGAGCCGAGCCGAGCTGGGCTGCACGATGACACACGGGAGCATCTCTCTGCCTTCCGCCTGGCAACTTCCACCGCACGGGTGCACGCAGGTGGCTGTGTCGTCTCGCTGCTTCTCGCTTTTCTTTCTTTGATGAAATCTTCTGCGTGCTCTCTGCGGATGCATTGGTCTATCATCATCGTCCGTGTACTTACTTGGTGATTACTAAAAGGCCAGAGGGCGTGCTTGCGTCGCTGGCGAGGGGGATTAACAACTGGTGTGATAACAAAAGGGAATGCAAAGTTTGGGGGGGAATGGAAGGCGCACACATGGGGCTAGGGAGAAGAAAATGGCTTTGGGAGGATTTAAGTGTCCCTGTCGCCAGATTGATCCACTAATCATGCGCCCTCAAGGGTTCGCTTTTGTTTAGGGTTCTCTTTCGAGGCCCTAGGGTGGTCCTTGGGAGGTTGGCTCACTTTGGGTGGCTGTTCCTTGTTCGGGCATAGTATTTTTTTTTTTTCTGTTGGTTAAGTCCAAAGTGGATCAAATTAACTCGATGGTTAAATGTATTCTAATTGCATGGATGCAAGCTATAAGAACCTTCGTTAAGTCACGCTCGTTTTTTGTTAAGCGTTTGGAACGCGCGCGGGATTTGACAGAATTATGCGAAAATTTTCTAGGAAAATTCCTATGTTCACCTTGAATTTGGGATTAGTGGATACTGTAGGGTACTAGGGCTGTCTCCCCATTTCCACAATTTTCTCCAATAATTGGAAGTGACAAGGACCATTCATTCGTTGAAATCAGAGATGGTTTAGAGAAGGTAATACCTATGTGCGAGTAATTCAAAACCGGTGCAATTTTCTTTTCGATGGGCATCACATCGCATCCCAGAAAACCAAGTCAGTAGAGCAAATACCAACTCTTTCCATGACAATACAACGTGAGTCTCACCTCAACCCGACGTTAGCCCTCTATCTTTCACCAAGGGTCAATGCCTGAACGAACTGCACGCGGCTTTTCCATGCCATTTCGTACGCAGAAACAACCGATGCCACGATCCATGGGCGAGCAAGCAAGCGTGCTTTGTGCGTTGGCAATATATCGAATCACCTGAATATGTCATGTCTCCTGATACGATCAGAGATTCCAATGCATCGCCACGTCGACTAGATAGATAGCCTGATAGTGCAGACGCTAGCGGTCGATAGCAACAAGCAAGCCCGTATTTGCAGTAGTGGTGGGGTGGGGCGGCTAGATAGCTCGATCCATCGATCTGTTCGCTACTTTGCTTGCCTGGTGGACACTAAATTTTGCTATGTTCTTGTCGCAGATCAGGATGGATCGATGGTGCATGCTACAAGATAGCTGATACGTCTGCTCTCTTTTTCGATGATTCGACGGATCGTTGCTCGGACATAGTCGATCGATATAGTCAGATTGCAATAGATATATAGTATCTGGAATTGCGGTTGTGATGATTGTTACCAAGAAATGCCATAGGCTAAAGAGAAGAAAAATCTTTGTGGAATGCATTTCCCTGCCTAGTACAATTTGATTTGATGCAAACCCGTAGAAAAAAATGATTGATGCAAGTTGACATCAATTTGGCGCGTCACATACTCACATGTTGGACCATGCTGTGAATTAATTCACCAGCATGCTTTTTGTCTGCCAAGTTTCTGCGCAAAAAGCTTCGTTATTCAGACCTAAATGTCATACTTCCTACGTCCACAAATATAAGTTGTTTTTATATTTTACGGTCTTCAATGCAAGACTTTGTCTATAAGTTATTATCATAATATACTAATAAAAATAATATATATATATATATTGTAAATATTTTATAAGACAAATCCAATAGCATTATTGTTATGTAGTCAATCTATATATTTTGATCAAAATTTGAAAAGCTCGACCGCACAGAACCACGGCGATCTACATATATGAACAGAGGAAGTAGTAAAATGGTAGTGGCTAATTAATTAATAATTAACAAACCCCTTGCTTGTGTGCTAATCTAAACCTGTTTACGAGCCACACAGCGTAAAAAGTGGTCATGATTAATCTATGAAATCATCAGATGGTCCCTGAACCGAACACGATCGATCGGACAGGACAGTTTTAGTTAGCTGTAAAATGTGAGCATAAACAAAAGCTTTAGGTAAACAAGCAACATGGAGAATGGCAAAGTACGTGCCACGCACCAGGCTCCGAGGTTCACGCGTGTGACTTGCATGTGAATTTGGCAACAAAAGGGAATTTTTCACCAAGTATCACACACATTTAGGAAGAGAAAGGCAGGGCGTTGAGTGAGTACGAGTCCGTGAAGAAGTCACAACACCCCGCCTTTCTTTCTGAATCGGTGGCGGAGCTTCAGTGCTTAACGTCATTGCAAAAGATGTTCTGCAGCAACAGGAAAAACATAAGGGGAACTCAAGGGGAAAATGAACATCAGGGCAGGAGAGGCCATGTTGGCATTTGCACCTGTATCATCGTTCAGATCGAGAAGTCCCAATGTCCTATTCAACAACGACCGTAAAATTGCAGCCCCGACGAAAAATCACCTGATTTGACACCATGGATTGGAATCAACCACCTGCAAGCCGAAATTTCGCAGAAAGTTCCTCCGTCCTCGCACGCGCTCAACACAAACACACACTGGATGGATTAGTTGCACAAGCTCACAGGCTTCTTCAGTCACTTGTTCAGTTCTTTGCCTTTGTCCCATGTGACACGGAGCAGGGAACCAAGAGGATGGATTCCTTCCATTCCATAAACTACGAGCGGTTTCGAGATCAGAGAAAGCGAAAAGACGAGCATGCCTTGGCCCGTTCAATCTGGCTTTTTTTAACGGTTTCTGACTTTTAACTATTAACTTTTAGTTAAAATTATAACACTGCTAGTTTTTTATGAATAATTCAATTAAACTAAAATAATGAAAAATAAGAAGAAGAAAAAAATAAAAACATCAGTATGTTTTCATGAACAATACAAAGTAAAAAGAGAGAAAAAAAATGAAAATTAAGAAATTAACATATTTATTACGGTTTTCAAAACCCGAAGCTGTATGGGCCTAAAGAAGATAAAGAAGATAAGAGAGAAAGGAGACAAGAGCAGAGACACGGGGACAGACAACAAGTACAGTGAGCCGCATGGATGGATAGCTATGACGGGCTAGCTAGGCTGGGATGGTGGTGGTGATCCCGAGAGATTAAAAAAGAAGAACATGATCATCATGAGTTTTTTTAAGGAAATGTGGCCCTAAGAATATGACCCTGCTTTATTAGAGGCAAAGATAATACATATTTGACATTACAATGAAGGACAAAAGAAAGTTACAACCTAGTTCTTTTCCTTGTACAAGCACAGAACAAGTCACCCCGGAGGTGAGCACGAAATCGGTCTTAATGAAGCTTCTTAGAGATGTGGAGGATGGCTGGCGTATACTTTTTGATGATGTCGCTAGAGATGTATAGGATAGTCGGCGTGAATCTTTTGATGATGTCGTTGGAGATGTGTGGGATAGGCGGCGTGAACCTTTTGATGATGTCACCGGAGATGTAGGGGACAGCCGGCATGAGCCTTTTGATGATCTCATAAGGGATGTGGGGGACAGTCGACGTGGACCTTTCAGTGAAAAGGGGCAGGAGGCCTAGCTTGCAAGGAGACTGCCGCGTGCCTACCGGAGGAATATTGCCTCCTTCATCATTTCTTGAGGAGGTAAACATCGCCGGTAAAACAAACGCTTGGCTTCTTGAGACCAACAAGACGCCAGTTCTCAACCTTTGCTTCAAAGGCCCTAAGACAGCCAGATTTGATTGGTAGCTCCAAGTATTTGGCAAGGGATTGAAGGGGATAGCCTACAAACAGGGAAGAAGAAAGGGAAACCACAAAAATGGTGCATCGGTAGGACTTCGACGACCGTGGATCCGTTAGGATGAGAAGGACAGGCATACCGCATACACCTACACAAACAAAGTATATAGTAGGGGAGGGGGGCACTAGATTGGCCTGCACCAGGGAAGAAACTCACCGCTAATGGCAAGGACGGTGTTCAGTGGAACATGCTCCAAAGCTGTACAACAAGCAAAAGAACAATATACAAACCACTGCTACTGGTTGGGTCCCCCTCTCGCTCGTCGCCGGTGGTTGCTAGTGATGAATAGGGGAGGGCGCTAGATCCAAAAGAGGAAAAAGAGAGTTGTAGAAAGAGAAGGGGCGGAGAACGAGAGTAGTTGCGCATCATGAGTATTGTTGAGAATGAAGAGAGGCAAAGCAAAGCCGTCGGATGCAAAATCGGCATCTCGTTGCACGCATTGCATACCACGCTTGGAAAATCAACTATTTGCCGCCTCAAATATTATCACTCTATGTTTTGCCACCACAAAGATTATCTTTCATCTTTTGTCACCCTATTAAAGAAAACAGTCAGCATTTGACACTCTTTTTGTATTTTAGCATTTTTCAAATTTATTTTGCCTCAAATTTGCATTTTTTCAATTTTAGCATTTGACACACTTGCCCTCCTTCATCACTGTCTCCTTCCACATCCCCTACCACCCACCATGACGGCTTTCTACCGCCAACACGTCATTCCCAACGTGGGAGTGAAGCGTGATAGGGTTGACGATAGCTGGTCCACTTTTCAAATGCTAATTTTAGCCCAAAATAATTAAAAAAAATACTAGAATACAAAAAAGAGAGACAAATCCTAATTATTTCAATGAATTGAGTGGTATATTACGAAGTATTTTACAAAGTAATAATCTTTGGTGTGATAAATAATTGATTTTCCCTTTGCTTTTCGGGGGCAGCCATGCCTTATCTATGTTGTGACCACGTTCCGCGGGGCAGTGATGTAGATGCTCCTGCAGGTGTGCTTGCCATGTAGTAGTGTACTTGACCACGTGGGTGTGTCATGATAGAATCAACACAATGGCTCCACTGGGCTCGCCGTTGCTTAAAATTAAGTTTAGGTCCGTCTGAAACATGAGATTTTTTTTCTAAATTTATATGACAAATGAATATTTTCCCTATGAAATTTCTGTCTTCATGTCAGGTGGCTGTTTCGAATCAGGTTCTATTTGGTCTGGTAGTGTGTTGGTTGAGTAACTCGATTTTTTTTTTTTTTGCAGTTCAAAAAAAAAACTCGACTTTTTTGGGAACTTAAACATCATACTAGCGTGGATTTTGCACTGCAAGCTGGCTCGTCGTGCACGCTGTGATTGTCCTGTGGCCAAAGGTTCGGATCGTACGAAGTCCAAGAAACAAAAAGAAACCGAGCCCGGCAACAGATCCAAGAAAACCAGAGCAGGGCAACATCATTTGCATCAAAATATGTGCGATGCTAGGATTTCGTACCGCTTTCTCTTTTTTCCACTCCTTTTACCACGGATGGACCGGATGATTTCGTACTAGTATACAACGTTAAAGCTACCCGGTTGCTGAGGCTGAGCCAGGAAAAAATATGCTCACAAGCTGGTTTTGCTCAGCTCGTGCAGAGCAAGCATATACTACCATGTAACTTCTTGTACATTGTACATCAACTTAATGTGGAGAACGTGAGGAGAAACAAAGGCAGAAGAAACATAGTGCGAAGATACCATAAATTTGTATGAGGTGATATGTGATGGCAATAATTTCAGATGTGTGGTGGTTGTATGTTGAAAGTAAAATCGGCTTGGGCTTCTAGTTTCGACTGTCAAAAGCCCGAAACCAATTTAAATGCCCTATTTGGAAAAGTGGCTTTCAAATGCCGCTTTTCGTGGATAAGAAACTTGACCGCTCAGCTGCTGAGTAGATAGCTCGTGTCCTTGCCCACACTCGCTACCTCCCCATGAGTTGCCCCTTCCTTCGTTGTCGTCATCCTCGGATCCAGGGCGAGCCTTCTGTAAGATCAAGAAAGCTGACTAGAAGGGAGGTGAATAGGTGGTTTTAAAAATCGATTTGCCTAAAACCAAATTTATAAGATGGAAGTGTAAGTCAGTTCAGTTTAACAAAAATAAGATCTAAATCAACTAGGTTCAACTAAGTGCACTAATAATCTAAGTCTGTGTCAAAGGTTTGCAATTTTAGGATGACAAGTAATCAATTTCATTTTATAAATATAAATTGGATTTTTTTAGAAATAATCCATATTTTATTCGAAATAACAGAAATATACCCACGCGAAAACATTTTACAGAAATGGGCTCCAGACGCTGAACCGTCGGGCGACTGAAACATGTCGCCCAACGGTCGCGCGACACGCAAGCAATCCGCAGCTCGTTGGGCGAAATAATTGCAGATATTTTATGAGGTAAATTTTTTTGTATGTTATAGTTCATTTTTTTGTATATGAAGTAGATATTTTATTTAGTGTTAGTATCCATAGAAAATTATAGATGTAGAAAAGAATAATACAACTTTGGTATATAGAAATTTTAGTCAATATAGTTATAGAAAATTAGCTGCCATAGTAACCTGTAGTTGTAGAAAATGTAGTGAACATAGTTGTAGAAATTTAGCATCCTTAGCAAATTATCATGCGTCTAAAATTGATGTTATAGAAAATTTAGTCAATGTTTTGTAAAAATTAATCCTACGTAGAAATTTGTAGTTATTCAAAATTATGTCTATATTTTTGTAAGAATGTAATAATTTGCTTTGTAGAAAACAATAGTTCCTTCAATACCTCGGCCTTTTGATTTAGTGATTAAGGGCATGTTCTTTTTGGCTGGAGCATATGGCTTTTTACTTTTTGGCTGTTCGTGTGAGAGATTATAGAGTAACAAAAACTCACATGTGGTTTTTGTCGATATAAATGAAGTCGGTACAGTATGTACTACAATTAACTAGTAGACCGTATGTTAAAAAGATACTCCGTTTAAAGCTAATTACTATGAAAAATCAAAAATCAACTTTTAAAAACTGAAAAGAACAGAGTCTAAGCTACCTCTACCTATATGTTTGCTTCAACAACGTTCTAGCTTGCGTATTCTGATCACACAATGGAATTCGGGTGGACGAGGGTTTGGGACGAGTGGAACGAGGGAGACAGACTAGCCTTAGGAAGGACAAATGAGACGGACAGAATTTACATCAGAAAAAGAAAAAAGGAAGGCAAATTCTAAGAGAGAGAGAGAGGGGGGAGAGGAAAATCAGTGAAAGTCAGAACTAAAGAAAGGTCCAGAAGTCTCATACCGTCAGCCCATCAAGGCCCACGTAGCAACCGACCCAGCCGGCCATCGCCGCGCGGCGCGCGCGTTCCATCAACCACTCCGACTGCGATTATAGAGTAAAGTCCATTACCGTTCCTTAAACTTTTTATGCTGTGTCATCTCGGTTCATAAACTTTTAGGTCCTGTTTGGCACAGCTTCACCAACAGCTTCATGAGCTATTGTGAGCTGTTTTTTGCCAAACACCCTTTTTGCAAATAGCTTCACCCATGAAGCTCCTTTTTTTTGTGCTCTCACAAAGGAATAGGGAGAGGTGAAGCTGAAAAAAGTAGCTTTTCACAGCTCTCTCCCTCAGGCCCATATTCCAAGGAAGCGAATGCCCCTCTAGTTCACAAAAATTTACACGTATTTGCCACTCTCTCCCTCAGGCGTACGCACCGCTCAGTTCACAAAAATCCCGTTCACTTTTTTCTTTCGCGTACGCACCGCTCTCTCCCGTTCACGTATTTTAATTTTTACTTTATTTTATTATTTTAATTTTTTAATTCATACTCATTCAAATATATTATTTTTTAATTCATATAACCATATACAAATATACAACTCCAAATGTTAGAACAAGTCAGGTAGACAGGGGCATCTTGGACAATTGACCTCTCTCAGCCATGCATGAAGCTGTTGGTGAAGCTGTTTTGCCAAACAGTTTTCTAAAACAGTTTTAGCTTCACCGGTGAAGCTGCTCGTGAAGCTGAATCTAAAAAAACAGCTTCACTAGTGAAGCTGAGCTGTGCCAAACAGGGCCTTAAAGTATGTCATCCCGGTCCTTAAACTTTCAAAGTGTGGCAATATCCTATGTAGTTGTAGCAGTGAACTTTTTATGCTGTGTCATCCCGGTCCATAGACTTTCAAAAGAAATTGCCACACTTTGAAAGTTTAAGGACCGAGATGATATACTTTAAAAGTTTATGGACCAGTATGACACAGCATAAAAAGTTTAAGGACCGGTAATGGACTTTACTCGCGATTATATATGGAGATCCGGCACGCGCAAGGAGCCGAGAAAATTTAGTTAGGCGAGACGCGAAGCGCGCGTCGGTCCCGCTTCCCTCGATGACCGACCAAACCCTAGGCCTCCGAGGAGATCGCGGCCCCCGGCGAGGTTCCGCCGCTCCGTCGCCGGCATCTCTTCGAAGGAGTCGTCCAGCGAGCCGGATCGGCCCTGCCGCCGCGGATCCAGTAGGGGTTCGCAACTCTTAAGACCCCGTCCATTCCCCATTGCTCGATTCGATCCGAGTTGCTTGCATTCCTGGGTGGAATTTGGTGTCGTAGACTTAGTTACAGTTGGAACGCAGAGATTTTTTGCGGAATTTGGTAGGATCTTATACTGATCAAACCCTATCGGAGCGAGTGATCGTTCCGTTTTGTTTGGAAGTTGGCGAGTTTGATTTTGGAACGTTCACCCCAAGTTATGTAGTTGCTTTGGGATGATGCACATATGAACTGGTTTTGTTTGGAAGAGCCCCAATATTTCACAGCTTTTGTGGATATCAGCAAAATTTGAAATCCTGTATTTTGTTTGATGGTAATCATTGTTGTCATGCCATCCTAAATTCATCAATCATCGGAGGTTGATCTTTTTACTGGATCGATTATCCTTTTGTGTAGAACACAAATTAACTAATGTGCCTGAGAGAGTGTACATCACTTCAGAACTAGCATACCCTGATTAGCTGACCAGCTTACCTCTGTTACTGTTAAATGTGTGTATCTGTAACTATATTACACGATTTTGTAATCAGGAACGTTAACTGCCTGGGTAATGCTTTTCTTCATCTCTCGTAGCGTTGTTTCACTTGTATGTTGTAGTGCTGTTAAGTGTTAACTAAGTAGTTGTGATGTGTGCAGGGCGTCAGGGAGGGTGTTCAGCAGTTTTTTGTTAACTGCATGATATCCATCTTTTCTCTTGCGGAGCTGCTTGAAATGTTTTGTTTAGGCTTACGTAAAATTTTGAAGGATGTTGTTAGAAAAAGTAATGGTCAAATGTGTGTATTGGAGACCATGTCGATGTCCAAAATGACAAATAAAAAAGAATGGAGGAAGTAGTTATGAATAAGTTTTAATCGGGCTCTGTACTTCAGTTGAATAAATTGAGTACAAAAGTGAAATACAGAACAACAAGTTTAAGTTGTAGATGAAAGTTGGTTGAAACAAGAATGTTACTTCATAAGGAAACACTGACGGCAAAGTGAAGCCATGATGAAGCATATCAACGAAGAAGATATGTTTGATCATGTCTGATTGTGCATAAAGTAGCAAATTGCAGAAGGTGGGATTTTGTTATTGTATATTAGGGGAACTTATAATGGTGATAATTAGGATAACCTGAAAACTAATTTTTTCCAATCAATTGATGAACATTGTTTATGAAACGAGTGCGGTATGGTTCTCGCTGGTTCAACATGTTTGTGTTGCGCATCTACTTTCGTTTATTGTGTCTGTAAATGCAATTTATGCATTGCCAGTTAGGTTGGCTTTACTTAGATCATACAGACAAATGGGTTTATGTTCCATGTAATTGTATATGTTGTTGGGTGCCAAAGCCTTAATCAAGTACTATCACTCTTCTGTCCAGATGGCTCTTAAATGAGCGCCTCAAC
Source organism: Dendrocalamus latiflorus (assembly GCA_017311315.1). Lineage (NCBI taxonomy): Eukaryota > Viridiplantae > Streptophyta > Magnoliopsida > Poales > Poaceae > Dendrocalamus > Dendrocalamus latiflorus. Next base: position 10,828,857 of record CM029621.1, read on the forward strand.
AAATTTAAACAACGGCAGGAGAGGTGCCAGACAACTCTATCTAGCATCGCTGCAAGCCAAGTTTCAACTACAAAGTCGCAAATTGCTCAAAGGGCTCAACCAATAAATGCTCCCGAACAACAGTTGAGCAGGGGTTGTTCATTAACAAGGGCATGCACGCGGCCCACAACGGCCCAGGCCCGAAATTCAAACTCAAAGCAGCGCTACCGCCAGCGCGCGCAGGGAAACCGAGCCAAAACCAGCTCCCGAACGGACTCACCACTGTGTTTTTCTTGGTGCACGAGCCCCAGAATGCCCACCAGATCACCACGACGCCATGGCCGCGTCCCGCCCTCATACCTGGCGACCTCGGTCCTCCTCTCAACTCCACCTCTCGACGTTGCCTGCAGTAACGCTCAGATCAAGTTCATCGACGCAGAAATTCGTGAGGCACGCACCGTGCGATAAATCACGACGTCAGCTCTGAGGACCTTGACGCAGACCCAGAGTCGGGTGACGGTGCGGCCGTGCGGAGACCACTGGCCGCTTCGACGACGACACGGGGTGGTCGGCCACTACATGAGTCTCAATTCTCAAAGAAGACACTGGAAACAAGTAGCACTGGCCATGGTTTCCCAATTTCCCCAAGCCGCGCTCTCCAAATCCTCACACACGCAGCCAGCAGCCCCAATCCATTTGTGTGCCCCTCTAAATCCCCTCTAATCCATCCCCAAATCACCGGGCAGTGGCATGATACCTCCAACACTGTCAACGAGTCGGTAACCTCCAAGAGTAACAAGTCAAACCACGTACTTGACTACTAAGGTCTAAGTCCAAGAAAATAGCAACATACATTCTTAGACCATGCTAAGGGATAGTGCATGACCTCCAATAATTTGTAAAATATATTTGCAAACTTAGATCATATCACAAGAAGTAAGTACATGGACTTCAACCGTTTTCAAAACATATTTGCAAAGTATAGTCATATGTTAGAATGATTAGATTCATGAGCATCAACTATTTGTAAAAACACATTCACAAACAATAGCGTTATACCATAGAGAGCTAAAGCAAGCAGGATTGAGCTATCAACACATAATGAGACTCAAGCTACTAGCCAAAACATCTCTTAATAGTACGGTAAACCTATATGAGCAACTTGGTTTTCCAACCAAACACCAAAACCGGTAAAAGGCTATAAACACAATCTTAGCCCTAGGTGGTTATAACTTTACCTTAAGCATCCTCTTAAAATTTGATATTGCATATCTTCACTTTAAGTCTGGGCCCTTGTTATAATATGCATCAACCCATGATACATCTTTCAAGTGCCTTCCATCAACACATAATGAGTCTTCTCTTAACTTGATAATCAACGTATGATCATCTTTCCACGATGTGATTATCATTAATTACTAAAATATATCATTAACTTATAATGGGCGAGTCTAGATTCTCCAATTTCTCTTTTTGGTTATTGATAACAACCACTATAATTGCAAATAATTAGATATAAAGTAATATGTGTATATATGAACTACACAAATATTATATAATCAAAAGATATATTTCAAACGTCATAAGTTAACTTAGTTACAGGAGACAATGTCATTAACTTAGTTACAGGAGACAGTCTACACAAATATCTAAGGTTGTGTTTGGTTTAGAGACAAGGTGGGATGGGATGGTCCTGTCCCTGATTTTGGGATGGGATGATCCCATTTTTTGTTTGGTTAGGGGGATAGAGTCATCCCTGTTTTTTTGTTTGGTTGGAAGAATAAAGTGGGATGGAATGGTCCCATCCTTTGTTTGGATGGAAGGATGAAGGTGGGATATGTGTGGCCTTTGAGTTTTTTTTTATAAAAAAATTGAAGGCTATTGTTGATATGTTTGTACACATAAGCTTTTGAGTTTTTTTTAAAAAAAATTAAACAAAATAGTACTTAAAAAAACAAAGAGGTGGGATGAGTCTATCCCACGTGGGATGACTCTGTCCCATGAAAAAAAGAGAATTGCCTGGTCCCGGATCTACAAGGAATATTCTTAGTGGGATGTTCTTGACTGTGCTTGTCCTAGAAGCAAACACCACCCCAAGATGGGATATTCTACTTGGGACGTCCCTGTCCCTCGAACCAAACACTGCCTAAGGAGACAATGTCATGTCGCGCTCCAAGTGTCCAACTCCCACGCGGGCCGATGCCCCCGACGCTCCGCGCGCCGGACGCAGCCTGCCAAGGCGTGCCCACGTGACGACACCTCGATACGAACGAGGAAGCAGATACGGTTCCCAAATCGAACACCGATCGAGCAAACAGTGGCTGCTCGGTCGGCTCCAATGGCCCAACACATGACCCCCGCCGCCTCCTTCCATTGCGACGACCCGACCATCGCCCGACCGTAAGAAATTGACACAAGACCAACAGCAGTGCCAGTCAACTCCATCTAGCATAGCGCAAGCCTGCAACCTGCAGGCTGAGCTTCCATTTCGTGGTCAACGGGTGCTCCAATTACTCGTACAGTAACGCTTCACCCAATATAACCACCGGAACCTGTTATATTTTTAATGGTACATATTACAGAAAAGCTACACTGATAAAGCACACTGGTTCAGTTAGCGACTTGATGGCATTACTTCAGCCTTCCATTTGTATGATTCATCCATGCGTAAGTTAGTAGATGTTTGGTTTTCCCCTTTTGAGTTGTTCTGGTAATGGAAAACTTTGATCGACTAATTGTTAAGCAAAGCAAGCAGGTAACTGAGCATTTGGACAGAGATGGGGACGTCGCATAGATTTGTACGGGATTGTCCGAGGCGCACTGCATATGACCTACGTGGAGTCTTTCTTTATTTAAGCTGTCATTGCTGCTAAAGGTGGAAACGGATCGAATACGAATCAAATAGCGTCTTTATTATATTTGTATTCGTAGTTTATAAACAAATACAAATATTCTTGAATACAAATACAATCAAATATTGTAACAATATGAATTCGAATAGAATATTTACTTAACTAGTAAGGTGGAATGTGCACTTGCGTAGACATCATTTTTAAAACACGTTTAAATAACATGGCAATATATATGCACTTTTGCTTTTTGAAAAATACATTGTTGCAAATTTTCATTTGCGATATTTTAATATTATATATTATAAGAGAAAAAAATACTCGCTTTGTTTCCCGATACTTATCATATGTACCAAAGCTTTCTTCCCCAGATGTTTTTTGACAGAAATATTTACATAGCAAAAAGTAAATATAGCATTACAGAACATTTTTCATTTATATCATTATCGCTTTTCTCCTAATTGCAATACTTATCTATACTACATGCTCATAACGCACATCATATAGCTTACATTGATATAACCAACTGAACACCCGTTAATGATCTCACTCTCAATTTCTCCATCCTGTGAAGGTCCACCAAACAAATGGTCATAATGTTTTTGTTTTTGTGAGAATTTTTAGCGATTGTAAACTACATGTCATTGATTTTGATTATATAATATATTTCGATTCCTAATTTATTTATATATACACACACACACACAAGTGATCCATGTCATTAGCTTGTATACTTTATCACATAATAATAACAATGAACAATCAATAGTTCACCACAGCAGCAGGTGATTGGAGAGACCATCTCTAATACTTGCCCTCTACCAACGATTCATGCCCTGCTGTTGTTGTGCTATACCATGCACGCGTCGATTAGAGAACTATTCCTTTCGGTATCCTACGCGTCAGCGCCGAGGCGCTGTGTGGAAAGGTCGCAGAGCGCTGGCGCAAAGCTGACACGATCATTCTGGAGGTCATACTTAACCCACGCGTTCTGCTTCTGGTGGTGCCCGATCACGTATGTCGACATGCCCGCCATGTCCGAGTTGCCGAATGTCAGGCACCACACCGCCTCCTTCCCACACCGCTCGTCGAGCACCCTGTACAGGAGATTCTCCTTAGACATTACCACCTCCACGCTGTGAGGACCAGGCCCACCTCTAGGGGGAGCTAGCTCGATGTGGCCACCTGGGCCTCTGGCCCACAGAAGCATGCATCGAACGCGCCCTCAAACATGAAGTCTGGCTCATCGAACGGGGGTGAGGAGTGGGTGTGTCTGGTTCAAGAACTCACCCTTGAGCATCGTGTAGGCATCGGCCTTGAGGAAGGCTTTAAGCAATAATATCTTAATAAAGATTATCATCTCTTTTAATTTAAGAAGAAATGTATCTTTAAGTAATAACATCTAACGGCTACTATAGTTTTGCTTAATTAGGATACATTTGATTAAAGGACAAATATTTTGCTTTTTGTGAGAAATTCTAGCTTTTTCTCTTTTTTTTCTTATCGATTCTAAAATGCATGTCATCGATTTTTAGTAAGCGCACATGTAAGTAAATATGCACATACGTTTATACATATAAAAATATGCATGCATGCACACATGTACTCTTGCAGCTTTCACGTAAGAAAGAAGAGGCAAGTGTATTGCGGTACACTGTGATGGATCCTCATCGTCGTTCTCATGGATCTCTCCCCGGTACACTGAGGCGGCGACGGCGCACAGTTTCGTGCTGAGATTAGCGCCAGGCCGCCGCTGAGTCCTCCATGCACATGTCACCCGCCGCGCGCTGGCCGCTGAAAGGCTGGGGCAGCGTGGGCGGTAGCCCCAACGGCCTCAGCTTGGCCGCCATGGTCGGCTCGACAATGAAGGTCGTCGCCATCGGCAATGACATCCCGGGTTGCACCTGCGATTGCATGTGGTAGTGGTGGTGGTGCTACATCAGCGCAACCGCGCGGGCATTCCCAATGCCGTTTATACTGTTCCGCGCAGGGGCGGACCCATAATGGGACATGGGGTACAGTTATACCCCCAAAATTTTTTGTAAAAAATCAACTATATATAATATATATTTCATATATATAGGAAAAAAAACTAGAAATGAAGGTAATGTAGCAAATTCAGCCCACTAGCCAATGGCCCAATTGGCATTTCCTGATTTCCTAACCTAACTCCTGCTGCCTGGCTGCTTCTCACGAGTCACGCCGCCTCCTGCCTTGCTCTCACGCCGCCTCCTCTCCATTTCTCTTGCACAGCCGCCGCGCCACAGCTCACAGCGCGCCGCCGCGCCCGACGCCCCTCCTCGTCTCCGGCGACGCGGCGACCGGCGAACGGCTACCGGCGGCGGCGCGACGCCCGCTCCTGCCTTGCTCTCACGCCGCCTCCTCTCCATCTCTCTTGCACAGCCGCTGCGCCCCAGCTCACAGCGTGCAGCCGCGCCCGGCTCCCCTCCTCGTCTCCGGCGATGCGACGACCGGCGAACGGCTACCGGCGGCGGCGCGGCGCCCGCTCCTGCCTTGCTCTCACGCCGCCTCCTCTCCATCTCTCTTGCACAGCCGCCGCGCCCCAGCTCACAGCGCGCAGCCGCGCCCGGCTCCCCTCCTCGTCTCCGGCGAACAGCTACCGGCAGCGGCGCGGTGCCGGGCGCCCACACTGGCACACCCAATGGCCAGCTTCAACGGCGGCAGCTCCTCCCCTATTCCATCTTCAACGGCGGCAGCGGCGCTCCCGACGGCCATGCCGCCCCTGCACACAAGGTTGGTATTCTACATTTCTACAATGTCAATTTATACTTAATACTTTTGGACTCTCCTGTTCAGCTGTTCTTCAATGGTGAGTTGAACAAATGTTCAATATTTTTAGGTTGTAGAGAATTTAAAGAAGAAGAAGAAATTTGTCGATTTGAAATCTATGTGGGGGAGGGCTGAAAATTGCATTTATTGCTTATGTGTGATTGTTTATTTGGTTAACTATATGAGATATACATATTATGTGTATCAAAATTCTCTATCTTATATATATACTCTGTAGATTCTTAACTTCGTACCCCCATTCTAAAAATCCTGGGTCCGCCACTGGTTCCGCGCAAGTGCACAGTGCCCAAAACACGAGATCCTGAGGCAGTACGGCTGTGTCGGAGCACAGCTCAACTCTGCTTCTTGGAATCTTTTAAATTAAGAAGAAATATATCTTTAAACAGTAACATCTGACGTCTGCTATAGTTTTGCTCAATTAGAGCTCACTTGATTAAGAGTCATATATTTTGTTTTTTGTGAGAATTTCTAGTTTTTCTATTTTTTTCTTAGCGACTCTAAAAACATCCATCGTCGATTTTTAGTAATGAACTAGTAAGGTGGCCCATGTACTTCAGCGGGCATCATTTTTAAAACACATTTAAATGACTTGGCAATACATATATAATTTTGTTTTTTGAAAATAGATTGTTACATAACTTCATTTGTGATATTTTAATATTATATATTATAAGAGAGAAAATATTCGCTTTGTTCCTCAATACTTGTGACATGTGACCAAAACTTTCTTTCCTAGATACTTTTTGACAGAAATAATTGCATAGCAAATAGTAAATATAGCATTACATTACAATTTCTATTTATAACATTATCTTTTTATTATTATTGCAGTGCTTGTCTGTACTACAAGCTCATAACGTACGTCATATAGCTTACATCAGTATAGCCGAGTGAACGCCCATTAATTATCTGACTCTCGATCACTCTATCCTGCGGAAGTCCACCAAACAAATGGCCATAATATTTCTGTTTTTGCGAGAATTTTTTTGCAATTATCTTGTTTCTTTACGATCGTAAACTACTTGTCATCGATTTTTGTTATATAATGGAATTTGATTCCTAGTTTATATATATATATATATATATATATATATATATATATATATATATATATATATATATATATATATATATACAAATCAAATTTGTTATCTTATTTTATTTTTCACAAATTAGAATATTTTTGTAATTTTAATTTTGAATAGAACCGTATTTTCGATTTTCCACCGCTGATTGTTGCACTGTATCTTCTGAATCACAAAATACCGGATGAGATCGTTTTGGACTCGATATTGCGAAAGGATTTTGATGGAAAAGAACGTACTAATGCTCGTAGGAAAAGGCTCTAGAGTACTGAACTACTGATCCAATCTGAGGGCCAGGAGAGAATCATGTCCTGGAGATTTTTTTTTGTCTGGGACGGACACGATTGAAAGGTGACGCTGCAGCAATGCGTCGGACTTTTGATCTGCACCATCCCCTCGATTGGGCCTCCCCGGTCATTTCCTGAAGGAAAAAATCGATCGCTTTTCTTTTTGGCATCTTTCACGAGCAAAAAGTGACGCGACGCAAGTCTACGGCAGGCAGCATCGGCTGCAGTGACGACACGGCAGTGCCGGGCCGGCAGGCACTGCAGCACGCAACAGGACAAGAGCAGCGCCTGCAAACCTACTGTATTTTTGTAGATTGGACGAGGTGCTGCATGCTGCTACTTTTGGCACGCACATTTAAGAGCGGAGCAAGCCGATTCCCGCATACTCGCTACTAGCCAGGGTGCAGAGACCTCTTGCTTTCTCTGTTGCTTCGTTGTGTTGGGTTTTTCGGGGTCTCGTTGCGTTACGACAAGTCAGCGGACACAAAGGTTTTGATCGATGCCTCTATTTTCCGAGACGCTAACAGCTAGCTAGCGAAAGCAAAATGTACGCACGCGGCGAGGCAAATCTGACACGAGGACTCGACGTGGCTTGGCAATGCAGTCATAAGCGCTATCACCCAAACTCGCTTAGACGGTTAGGCCCTAACACACGGTTCGCCTCGTCCATCGCCCCCGCTTTGATGCTGTCGCGCGTGCGTGTGGGCGGTGCGGTGCGGTGTGCCGCTCCAGGCGCTCGGCTCACACGCGCCACTCCGCCACCCGGCCCACATTTCCGTCGTGCACCTGCCGCGCGCGGTAGGAGCTAGACCCCCCGCGCGGACTGGCGACCGCTGCACACGTGTTTTGCCGCCGAATCCACTCGGCGCACGCATCCACATTACGCAACGCGCACCTCCGCTTGGCCCATGGCTCCCGCGGGTCAACTGCACCACCCAGCCGTGTCGCCCGCGCGCACCTACTGACGTACACCAGCGGTTTGCGCCGCTGTGCCGCCCGTAATCTAGTTGAATGCGGTTCCTAGTTTGCCTAGCTGCACCTTGTACTTAACAGGTATCGATCAACAAAGTCGAAAAACGCCTACCGCATGAAGTTTCTATGCTACTGCTATGGGACTGTTCTTTTTTGCTGTGGTTTGTGGCTTTTGAGCTATTTGTATGAGAGATTACAGAGTAACAGAAATTCACGTGCGGTTTTTGCCGATATAAATAAAGTCAGTAAAGTATGTACTACAATTAACTAGTAAACCATATCTTAAAAAAATACTCCGTTTAAAAGTTAGTTACTGTAGAAAAGCTAAAAAAACAACTTTTAGAAGTTGAAAATAACAGGGCATATAATAGATTAATAGTATCAGATAAATACATTTACTATATAGTACACCGATTTGCACCCCTGATATGGCCAAAAGGATATGCCCACCTACGTACATACTTTTGCGAGAGAGAGAGAGAGAGAAAGGACAGAACTACAGTACGTTTCTAGACCGTACTGTATATGTACGTTACTACATACACACGATGACTGCAAACAAGTGAACAACAAAGAATTTTCCACGATATAAATCCTACGAACTCAAATGTCTTCAGTGGAACTAACATGCATGTCAAACCATTACACATTGCGGCAAAATTGTCGCCACCTCCCAAAGAAGATGCCAACCATGCAACATGCATCCCACCCTGCAGGGGTTCACCAGAATACCACCTCCCTCACAAGCCGTCACACACTTTAGCAGTTCACCACTACTGCACAAAACATAACACCACATGCATGCAGTAATATTGCACTAAGTACGTACGTGCGTACTACACTAATCAGTCATTCCACAGTGCAAACATCGGGAGCTGATGCACACTCGGAATGCCTGCGACTGGTCGTGCCGCCGCCGCCGCCATCCAATTGCCTCCGTTGCTGCTCTCGCCGGCCTCAAACTTCTTGGCGTGCGCATACTGAAGGCCGTGCAACAGGTGCGCGCCGCGGTGGCTGTCGGACGTGTCCGAGTTAGCGGACACGCCCTGGTCGCCCGGCCCATCAGAGCGCTCAGCGTTGGCAACGGCGAGCATCGGCGCGTCTGACAGGTGCGTCGGGGAGCGCCTGCACGCGAGGTCGCCGCCGATGAGGTGCGTGCTGGCGCAGATGCGCTTGACGTCGTACTTGCTGATGTCGAAGTTGGTCATGGCGTTCAGGCCGCGGAATTTGATCGCCGCGATGTCGTACGCCTCCGCCGCCTCCTCCTGCGTGCCTACAGATTTCAAAGAAAATACGGACACGTGATTCTAATCAACACCTAGTTAAACTATACTGTTCAACATTAATTAAGAAGATAAAAAATATATGTTAAGCATGCAAAACGTCATGCAAGTTGGTCACTGATCAGACACAAACAAATTTTCTCGTACTACTGCACTACAAAACAGTAAAGAGACAAGCAGTACAAAACATGCAAGAACGATGCACGTCCTATAACAACAATTACAAAAGGACCAAGAATAATACGATTACAGTTAGATTAGCAATAGTTGCATGCATGTTAGGACTTGGAAGCATGCATGTGTACAAAAGTAAGAGAGCAAAACTTACTGAAGGTGCCAAGGTACAAGTCCTTGTTCCCTGCCACCCTCCCAATCCTGGCTTGCCATCTCCCGTGCTGGTGATGCCTGCATGGGGAAAGCAAGCACAACAAGAAAGATTATACAAGCAGGTCGATGGGGATACCAGATCGATGCGTGTGTGTGCGTGTGTGTGAGATCAGAGCTCAGAACTGGAGTATCAGAGGGAGGTGGTCAGAAGTTCTGGGGTGGTGAAAAAGGCTGCAGATGGGAGATATGGGGGAGCAACACGGCACCTAGTCACTCCTCTGTACATGGATGCTCCCCTCGAGAAGCCACTGCTGTTCCTGCAAGAATAAATTTGGCAGCGAAACTTGGAGGTTGTAAGCAGCGTTGGTGAGTGTGCCAGATGTTTGACAATTTTGGATGCATATGTGAAAGGATGCAGACAGATTAGGCTGGGGAAATTTTGTTTGTAGTCATTTTTAAGTTCAGAGCTACTGAAAAGATTGCAGAGAAACAAATCATGGCATCTAGATAAGGGTCCTCAAATTTTGCCATGATTTTCTTGCATGTTTATAATGGAACTTCACGGTGGTATTAATTCACACACTGTCACTCGTATGGTCAATATTAGTCTTTTTAATCCAGAGTAGTCAATATTAGTAATAATGAGAAGCGAAGGAAGGAAAGAGCTACAGCCTACAGTACCTTCTTAAGTGGGCAATGAACTCCTGCCTTGTCATGTGCTTCATCTCCTCCAGCTCCTCCTCATAGGTGCTTAACTAAATGTGACAAAGCCAAGTGGATAAAAAAAAACATGGAAAACATGTGTTGGACACGTACTAACCTTTCATCAGAAGCAAATTAAAGAGCTCAGGAATGAACCAGACCCCTACTTCGTACTGTTACGTCCGTTTTCCTTGGAGTTAAGAGGAAGAGGGCAGTGAAGAGATTGAATGCAATGGCATCTCGAACTTACCGGAAAATTTATGTGAGTTGTTGGACCCCAGTACTTGAGTGCTGCCAAATCATAAGCCCTAGCTGCCTTCTCCTCCTTGTCATACCCACCTTGAAACAGCCATAGCACAACATGGTAAGCATGTAACAACACTGGTCACCCTTCTACTAGTGGAAATTCCAAAGCTGCAATCTCCTGGCCCAAGGAGGGTAGCAGTAGCTTACCTAAGTAAACTGCTCGTTGGTACGTAGTGGGTGTTGCAAAAACAAGAAGTTGAGGTCAGTAGCATGTCCATGTAGCTACAATCATTCAGTTTATCATTGGAGCTAGTAAAGGTTACAAATGTGCTTGGGACTCGCGTAGCTCAGCTCACCTTGCCTTCCTTTCCTAGTCTGGCCTTCCTTCCTGCAAGTGTTGTCCCACAAGTGAGCCTCATACCTTCCTGTCCATCTATGCCTGCAAATTATGTAATTAACACACATAAACATGAATCAATGGTCAAACACTCGTGACACGTCCAACCAAGGCAAAACTTCGTCATGCGCGACCACACCAACCTAGTCACACCCCGGAACTGCGACGTCCTCTGCCCGAATGTCTGCGCGGGCTTGCGAGCAACCGGCATTGCTGGCGCCGGCAGCGGCTGCGGCGGCTCGCTTGGCACAGCCGGCACGGAGAGCGACAGCGCCGACGACCGCTCCGGCACGTACATCGCCTGCCGGAGCCAGGACTTGATGCCGGAGATCGACATGGAGCCGTCTACGCCGGCGGCGGCATTGTACATTGGCACTGGCATTGGGCCAGGGCTTGGATTCGGTGGTCCCAGCAAGTACTGGCCGTGGGGAGGCAGGAAGTGATGGTCTTGCGGTGCAAGTACTCGCTGGTCCTGGAGGCCGGTGCAGGGTGGTGCGTTCACGTTGATCTCCAGCCCAATGCTGTTGCTGCCATGGCCGTGGAAGTACGCGCCCGGGAAGGCTTGGACGTCATGGACATCATGGTACCTGATCTGGTCGGCGTGTTTGCTGTCGTAGAGGCCGCTCCTTTTGCTGCTGTAACCGACGCTCATGAAGTCCTCAAGCTTGGGGCCTTTGGCTTCTGCATGCCTCCAATCTGCACAGGAACGGCACAAAGTACAGACAAACAACAGTGATGCTAGTTCCTTTTTGAGCAAATGCAAAAGAAAGGCCTAGTGATTAAAACAAACCCTGATCAACTCGGCTTCGACTTCTGGCTTCTGGCTTATTTTTCACTATTCATAAGTTTCGTCTTTTTCTGAACTTTTGGCTTTTTGTTGAGCTTTTTTGCCGGTTCTTTTTTTCCCGTATTTGTTTGTATTATACGTAATGGGCTAACATATTTTTTTTATTTTTAAATTTTTTTAAATTTAATTATGCTAAATAAGTCTCTGTCAGCTACAGTGCTTTTTTCAGCCAGCTACAGTGTTTTTAGCCATAAGCCACGAGCTTTTCAGCCGAACCGATCACCACCAAAGAATGCCATGAACCAACAGTCTTACATTCAGTAGGAGTAACTCTGGATCTTAATGAAAGTCGGAGAAAGTGTAAGGGGAATAAATAGTGTTGACTGCTTTTAGTAGTACTGGTAGGAAAGGACATCTGAACTTTTTCCTTAGAGTTAGAGAGCACTCTCAAAAACATTCGGTTGTAGAAGCCATTTCTAGTGTTTGATCTAGAAATTAATAGAAAGCTATATAAACACCAGCGAATTATATAAGGAGAAAAACATGAACATGCATGCACAGTTTTCTTTCCAGGGTCACAACTTGACATGCTTCACGAAAAAAAAAGGTATGAAAAAACAAGGAATTCAAACGAAACATAACCTCCCATATATAATTGACAACCACCCATTTAAGTGAAGAACTCATCTACCAAAAACCTAAATGCACAAACCTAAGTTTTCCTTGGGGTGAAATCAACAAACAAAACACAAACTTCCTGAACTTCCGTTACATGTGTACGTGTTTACCTGGGGAGTTGTACTGCACAGAGCCATCAGAGTGCAGCGGCATAGCCACAAGAGGTGAAGCCGCAGCAGGAGACGAGCAAGAGCCATCTCCATCACCGCTTCCAATCCCTTCACCGCCGCCGTCTCCGTAAACCCTCGCAGCTGAAGAAGACAAGGAAAAGCCAAGCCAACCATTGTTCATGTCCATCTCCACACACCAAAAGTAAGGGGGGAAGAACTCAAGAAGCCAAGCTAAGGAAGGTTTCTTGATCTTTTTCCAGTGTCTGAAACTTGCAAGCAAGCAAGCTATCTTGATTGGTGCTCAAACTACGAAAAGAGCCACCCTTTTGACGTTTATATATATGTGCGAGCTAGCTATACATGGCTACGGGTGTGTAGGTGGAATGATATGAATGCAAACAGATGTAGTAGCTAGTAATAGAATAGGTGACGAGAGAGAGTGTATGGCATCGCCTAAGTAAGGACCTAATCTTCATTTCAGTTTGTGCTTCTAACTTCTAAATTAATTTTTACTATTTATAAATTTTATTTTTTTATCTTTTAATTTTTTTTGAGCTTTTTTGCCGGTTCTTTTCCCCGTATTTGTTCGCGCGTATTCGTGATGAGCTAACATATTTTTAAATTTTTTAAATTTAATTACGCCAAATAAACCATCTTTAGCTACGGTGTAATTTCAGTCAGCTACAGTGCAATTTCAGCCATAAGCCAAATCTTTTCAGCCCAACCGAGCGAGGCCCTAGATGGTCCAGAATAGTTATAATAAATCATTGTTAATCGTATGTTCAAATTTAAATTTATGAAAGATTTATATTTTCGGTATGTTGGTTTCAGTCTCAAGCACCCAGACCAATGCTAGTAGGAGGTGGTCAGACCGAACTCTCGGATGTTCGTGCGTAGAGCGGTCTGACCGATCGCTCAATGGCAATCAAGCCAGCTAAGGCCCCGTTTCAAACAATTTCTGGCTTTTAGAAACAAAAAATCGTTTAGAACACGCTGGCTTGTTAACACAACTTTTTCCTTTTTTCCTTTGTATTATCCGTGAAGATATAATGGTATTTTTTCTATTTTTCTTCATTTTCATTTATCGAGTTCCTCAGAAAAAACTAACAGCTGCTACATTGCCATTTCAGTCAAAAACCAACCACCATAGCTGTTTGGAATAGGGTTTGAGATTAGAACTTCGGCTAAAAGTTCTGATTTTTAGAAATTTGATTGTGAATCGAGTCGAATTGTCCTAGGTCAATGCATTCATATCTGTATAAAGTATGTTTGAGCTAACATGTGTTAAGTTGTGAAGAATTTATTTCCAAAAATGATTACTTGATTTTTTGGATGTGCATAAAGATTGGAGTCAACTATGGTCAACGGTGAAGGCTAGAACTACGCTTAGGGAGGAACTAAGGTTCAGAATAGTCAAGGATACCGGATGAGATGTATGAGCTCAAGTATGGCATAAGGAAAGTAAAAAAAATGTTGAATGGAAGATTCAAACAATAGGTTGCACCAAGTGGATTGGTCAATTCAAGTGAGGCGTAGTTCGGTGAAATCAAAATGAGAGAGATTTGTTGATACATTACAAGCCATTGGTGCACCTACACGTGACAAGAATGGTGATTGTTTGCAAGGGAAGGAAATACTTGGTCAAGACAACGATATTTTGGTAGCTGCCTAAATATTGGGAACTGCGTTGGATTTTGAAGTTTGTACCAAATTTAATTTTGGCTCAAACTGATTTTCTGTTCTGAGAATAGGGGAGCGGTTAGACTGCTCCTAGGCCTAGTCAAATCGATCGCTAATCAGACGGGCGAGATGTGGCTGGTTAGACCGACCATCGATCTGACCGCACCTCCAGTGATAGTCAGATTAGTTAAGTGATTAATTTGTGAGACTTGTTGTTTTTTGTCCTTGTTTAGATTTAGATTGTCAAATTTGATCTTCTTAACTCTTTAAATATTAGAGCGAAAGATTTATTATATACTTATGGAAAGATCTTAAAGGCATCATCCACTCCCTTTGTTGTCATCTCCAGTGCTACACAAAACGTGTGCGACTATGTGCCTCTTCTTTTTAGCTTTTAAAAGCTATTTTTCGGTTTTCTACATTAACTAGCTTTCAAATGGAATGTCCGTTTAAGATGAAGTCTATAAGTTGATTGTAATACATACTATAGCGACTTTATTTATATCGATCAAAACCGCATGTTAGTTTCTGTTACTTTGTACTTTCTCTTACAAACAAAAAAGATATAAGCTATAAACCGTAGCCAAAACATCCAAAACAAAAAAAAAGAGCTTGCCCTATGCATTGCATGCACTGATGCGAGTGTGGTCCAGCGTTTTCTTTTTGTGTTGTGGTCTGTGCCATCGTAGATACATCTTGCAGTGTGGCAGCTGGGGCCTGGCAGGTACATGCAGCACAAGGAGCTAAACTAGCCTACACTCTTATCTGGACGTCATTGGGCTTCGGCTTTCTGGGTCTTGGCGTTGGTGTCTCTCTCTCACGTGCCAAACTGAGGAGCGAAGATCACATGCATGCAAGAAATGCGTCGAATCTTCTCAGGTGATTTGTTGATCCAAAGTTCAAGAACAGCTGCTCCGGACAATTAATTAGGTTTTTTGGTACTTAACGTGTGTTTATATATTCCTGTATACTGTACTATTGTTGTTGTCATATACGCATGGGATTAGTGCTGCGCCCATGTTTCATTGGTAATCCAAGTTTGACAGCTTGTTTTTTAAATATTGCCATCGTCTCCAACCAAAGAGAATGATTTGAAAATGTCTTGTCCAGCTAGTATTTGCTTCACTTGCGAGTTGACATTGTTTTCAAACCAAGTAACGACGGATGATTCCACTCGAATCGAGCCAGAAAGTACGCTATTCCATGGTCACGTGAAGAACTCACGTACGGACACGAAGGGGCATGTCTTTTGTCTCGCAATGCATAACAAGAGAGCGAACAACTTAAGGCTGCAAAAAGGAGCCGGAGCAACGGCGAACGTGTCTCGAGGGAGGCGCATCTTGTCGCGCAAAGCACCACGTAAATTGAAGGGGTTATTTTGTAAGAGTCATAGGTCGTGTACGAGATCTCCACGTAGAAGAATCGATTGGCCTCATTGAGGGCTCGGAATACTTTGATGTGCGTAAATACTTCACGAGACCATGACCACAATACTACTACAACAAAAAAAAAATAATGCATGGTGCGCATTAGCGACATATTTTTTGACCAGAGGATTTGAAAATAAGTTCCATTTTCTTGTGGGGATTTGGCAACTTAGCTTCAAATAATTTGTCATGCAGGACCTTAATTTGCAATTCAGTTCGCTAAAGACGGGCCATGAATGACAATGTTCATTTCAGTTTTTGTTGTAAGCTTTTAACTTTTTTCTCTGTTTAAGATTTTTTTCGATGCTGTAGTTGATGTTAATTTTTTCAACGTAATTAAATTGTAAAAATCTAAAATAAAAAATAGGTTATCTTATCATGCAAAAAAATAAAAAAATAATTAAAAAACTTTAAAACAAAAAAAATAAAATTAAAAAGCTAAAAGTTAAAGCCCAACTAAACCTAAACACAAAACCTATGGACCGAGGCTCGGGCATTTGAGGAACTGAGAGAGTTATGCGCAGCATCCAGCACGGGCAGTGCGTGCGCCCGAGGCGACGCAGGCTCCCCGGAATGCCCCCCTGAAAAGCATGGCACGGGGGCCGATGGGCGCTGCTGCCCGCCTGCGCCGATGGCCGTATAGAATTTGCTCTTTTCCACAGTACACACACAAACACACGTACAGTGACGCGCACCCGGATTTCCACTTTCACGGCTCCCAACCGCACAAGCAACCAAAGGCGAGGCGAGGCGCGCGCGCGCAGAAAGCCACGAAAACGAGAAGACATTGAAGGGGCGGACGGCGGACGCAGAGAGGGCTTCATTTGGCAAAAGGCAAAACGAACGGCCGCATGGTTTTCTTCTGCAACGGGGCCAGGGACGTTGGGCGCCGCCTAAGACAGGTTGCACCATCAGAGCAAGTTTAATAGTACAGATAGCTGCTACTTCCAATATATTTCCATGTCATCAAAAGATAATGATGCAGTCAACTCATACAATAAGCTGGCTATAAGTTGTCTCCACAAGAGCTCTCAATCATTTAATACATACATAGATATTGATAATTTAATACATGCATGGGTATAGCAATTAGTTCTATAGGTACATGCATGGATAATGCCTTTTTTCCTGTGCTATAGCCTGACTCTTGCATGGGAGTCGGCTTGGCTCTCTCTCTCCTTTTCTCTCCCCTCCACATAGGACTATGCTGACATGGATTCCCTTATAGCTAGCACAGTCAGCCTTATTAAACTTGCTCTCATAGTGTTGCAATGTTGTTGCTACCTGTGGCAGTGTCAAAGACTTCACCAAAGCACAAAATGAGAGGAAAACAATTCATTTGCGAGTATCTTAGACTCACGGACTCGGGATCGTTCATATTGATTTTTAGTTTTAGTTTATAAATTGTAACAGTTTGTAGAGAATTGTATAGAGAGAGAAACTCACGTGTGATTTTAGTTGATATAAATAAAGTCACTACAATGTATACTATATGCTCATAACACACATCATATAGCTTACATTAGTATAGCCGAGTGAACACCCGTTAATGATCTCACTCTTAATCCCTCCATCCGGTGGGGACCACCAAACAAATGGTCACAATATTTTTATTTTTGTGAGAATTTTTAGCAATTTCTTATCGATTGTAAACTACCTTTCATCGATTTTTATTATATAATGGATTTTGATCCCTAATTTATATATATACAAGTGATCCGGGTCATTAGCTCATATACTTCATCACATAATAATAACAATGAACAATCAGCAGCTCACTACAGTAGCAGATGATCAGAGAGACTATCTATAATACTGGCCCTCTACCAACGATTCACACCCCTATCGTTGTTGTGCTATACCATGCACGCATCAATTAGAGAACTATTCCTTTCGGTAGCCTACGTGTCGGTGCCTAGGCACTGTGTGGCGAGGTCGTAGCGCGCTGGTGCGAAGCCGACACGGCTGTTCTGGAGGTCGTACTTCACCCACACGTTCTGCTGCTAATGGTGCCCAATCACATGCGTCGACATGCCCACCATGTCCGAGTTGCCGAACATCAGGTACCACACCGCCTCCTTCCCACACCGCTCATCGGGCACCCTGTACAGGAGCTTCTCTCCAGACATTGCCACCTCCTCGCTGTGGAGGGCCACGTTCACCTCCGGGAGGAGCTAGCTCGACGTGACCACCTGGGCCTCTGGCCCTTGAAAGCACACGTCGAACACGCCCTCAAACACGATGTCTAGCTCACCGAGCGAGGCAAGGAGTGGGCGTATCTGGTTCAGGAACTCGCCCTTGAGCACCGCGTAGGCGTCGGCCATGAGGAAGGCTTTAGGCAATAACATCTTAATAAGACTTATCTTCTCTTTTAAATTAAGAAGAAATATATCTTTAAGCAATAATATCTAACTGCTGCTATAGTTTTTGCTTAATTATGACCCACTTGATTAAAGGCCAGATGTTTTGCTTTTTTAAAGGAATTTTATTTTTTTCTCTTTTTTCTTAGCGACTCTAAAACGCATGTCATCAACTTTTAGTAAGTGCACACGTAAGTACATATGTTTATACGTGTAAAAATACACATGTACTCATGCAGCTTTCAAGTAAGAAAGAAGAGGCAAGTGTACTGCAGTACGCTGTGATGGATGCTCGTTGTCGTTCCCATGGATCTCTCCCCGGCTTCGTGCGCGCTTAGTATCTTTAAAACTGAGGCGGCAACAATGACGCATAGTTCCTTGCTGAGATCAGTGGTAGGCCACCGTTGAGTCCTCCATGCACATGTCGCCCGCCGCGCGCTGGCCGCCGAATGGCTGGGGCGGCGTGGGTGCTAGCCCCAGCGGCCTGGGCTTGGCCGCTACGGTTGGCTCCACCACGAATAGGCCTGGACGAAAAACTCGAAGCTCGTTAGCTCGCTCGGCTCGTGGCTGGCTCGGCTCGGCTCAGCTCGTTAGGATAACAAGCCGAGCCGAGCCAAGGTTTTAGCTCGTTAGCTATAACGAGCCAACTCGAGCCAGCTTGCGAGCCGCTCACGAGCCAAACGAGCCATGCTTCCAGGAATTTAACCCGCAGGAATGGATGAATATATGATGGAGACACGGACCTAATTTGTACTCTATTGCATGTGTTAATGTGTATGCATATGCTGCTTGCTGTTAGCATGTATGATAGATGAATATGTGCTGTATGACTCACTGGAATGTAAGGTAGTCTTTATTTTACATTTTTTGGCCCTGGCTCACGAGCCAAACGAGCTAGCTTGAGCTTATTATCGAGCTGAGCCGAGCTAGTTTTTTAGCTCGTTAGTTATAACGAGCCAGCTCGTTATCCTACCGAGCCGAGCCAGCTCGATATCCAGGCCTAACCACGAAGGTCGTCACCATCGGGAATGACATCCCGGGGTGCACCTGCGCCTGCATGTGGTGGTGGTGCTGCATCAGCGCGATCGTGCGGCGTCTCCAACGCTGTTCATGCTGCTCCGCGCGTGCGCATGGTGTCCGAAATGCGAGATCCCGAGGCGGTGCAACTATGTCGAAGCGCAACTCAACTCTGTTGTGTTGGGACTCTTTTAATTTAAGGAGAAATATGTTTTTGAGTAATAACATCTGATAGTTTCTATAGTTTTATTTAATTATAGGTTACTTGATTAAAAATTAGATATTTTACCTTTTTATGATAATTTTTAGTTTTTCCTTAACGGCTTTAAAATATCCGTCATCAATTTTTAGTAACTGTACAGGAAGTCCGTAGGTAGAGGGAGATACGTGGTCCAGGTAAGGCTTACGGGCATGCAGCTCGAGCCCGGACAAGCCGAGGCGCTGCGGTTTTTCTCCCTCGGGAGATGTGCCATAATGTCACCCATCTCCTTTACTCCGCTTCTTCTCTATACTATACTTCACCCCATTTGTCCTCTTGCGCGCAACTTCTTGGAGTCACCTGACGTAACCTCTCCTCTCCAGCTCTCCCCCCTACGTTCTTTTTTACTACGTGGCTCTGCTGATTCCGAAGCAGGCTGCAGCGTGGTTGCGCAGCAGCTAGGAGCATAGCTGATGCATCTCTCACACACACGCTCTTCTTGTTTTGGCCCCGTTGTTTTCAGCTCGTAAAAACTACTTTTCAGATTTTCTATAATAATTAATTTTTAAATATAGTATTTTTTTAAAGATAAAGTCTATTAGTTAATTATAGTACATACTTTACTGACTTTATTTATATCGGTAAAAACCGCACATGAGTTTTTATTACTCTATAATTTCTCATACAAACGGTCCAAAAGTCACAATCTATAGCTAAAAATCATAAGCCGCAGTAAAAAAAGAACAGACCCTTTTACGTTTAAGTTGTTGCGCTGTGAGAAAGGGAGGCCGGAATGGGTGTGGTGCTGGCGATTATTTTTGGAGACGGATCAGGACTGCTCGCATTGGTTGGTTTGATAGGTATCTATGCAACTTGGGGTTTTGGGTTCCAGAGGCAGCAAGCATGCAGACGACGAGGGTTCATTCGTTCGTGGACTTCCTTGCCTGATTGCCTCAGTTCCCTTCGAGACAAACGATGGGCTGGCTGCGGCCTGGGGACAGCCAGACAGGTGGACTTGTTCCTCCCCTCCTTCCTTATTTGTCAAAACCATATGTGCCTAAAATCAAAACCATATGCGCCTAAAATCAAAACCATATGCAGTAAAACAAAATGCTCGTGAAATCGAGAGATCCATCGTTCTTAACTTGCACAAAAAAATCTCACTCAAGAAATGTAATTAAGCAATCATTCAAGTATTGCTTCCCCATCCTATTCTATAGCTTATTCCTCACATAATTCATCGAAAAAAACTCTTTTAACACTAGCAGTTGCTACAGAAAGAATTAACACCAAATTGAGAAGCTTATAAACAAGTTTATAATTGAGATTCTTCTTTGTTTCAACAAGCATTATGAAAAGATCGGCAATTTTTTTCAATTCTCTAGACCTTTCATCCCTACGCATATCAGCAAGGAAGTGTGTATGTTGAAAGTGAAGATGCATCAATTCTGTGTTTGAGAGATCCTTTGGATAAAATTAAGCAAGCTTAATCAAGATGTCTTTGTCATAAGTAGCAAATGAATCAACATGATTGAATGATGCCATGCATAGAAATAAATATGTGTTTACCTCATCACACATATCATTAAGCTTTCAAAGTTGACTATCAATGACATTTAAAAACATGTCAATATGGAAACGACCATCCCCATCCATTCACTGTTCTAAGTTGCTGGCATAGAAGCTGTTGATTTTTATCATAGAAACTAAAAATAGTGTTCATTGCCTTTTTGTTTTTACTACTTAAAAATTTTCCCGCACCACTTGTTTTAGATTGTAGTTTAATGAAAGATGTGTAAGTTTAGCTTGCATTAGTTTGAAGTTTCTTGTAGTGTAAGCATTTTTCTGAATTTGTAGCCGTAGTAACGCCCCCATTTCTGGGAGGAACAGGGGCGTCACTAATCCGCAACCACCCAGGAGTTTGGTTACGGACTGAACAAGTATCATGCCTGCTTACGAACATTTAGAAAGAGTTAGCTTGATTGAAATAAGACCTAACGGTCAATTTTAATAATAAAACGGGCGTACAAGCCCAATAGTACTTACATGCAGAAGAATCGTCGAAAGCACCACAGGAAAGCCTGAGTGCGGTCGCAACCCTAACACGAAATCTTGAATTGCCTTCTTTTCTTCTGGTATCTGTGGGGGGGGGGGAATTATGCAAGCCTGAGTACCAACCACTGTACTCAGCAAGTCACAAGGGAAACCCTACTTTAACTATTTGCACGGATTGCCAAAGGAGGGGTGTATACTTGTTTTATTAATTGTAGTGGATGCACTTTATTTTGCAAACATTTTGACAAACCAGAACCAAAAACTACTCCTTAAGATCTCAGGGGTTTTCTCAAACAGTTGATTAATCAACTAGTCAATTTAAAACATTTATGAAAACTACTCAAGCCTTGCGGCTGGAATCACCCAAGTGACACAGCTCCATTAACCGGGAGCATGGCGTATTCGAATACCATTTAATTGACTCCGCAGAGTTGCCCAGCTTTACCCACAAGCATACTTAACCCTCATGACTGAGTTAAGGAACCGGGTCTTTTCACTGCTCAACCCTTGGTCAACACCTTGCCCCGATAAGTTCGGGGTCCTCACCGACCCTCACGTGCAGGGCTCCACCCGATTGGTCCAGGATCCTCACCGACCCCCAATCCGGGCTTCACCTTAGGTTGAGCAGCTACTAAACCAGGGTTGACAAGTCTACACCGGTGGTCGGGCGGATACTATGTCATTTGCTCGGCGTAAGGGTCTAGTCCTTACATTTCCACGAGGTCCGCAACCTCCAACCTAGGGTAAGTAGTGGGCGCTGACTGTCTCGCGGCTCCCCACAACTTCCTTACCCTAACTCCAATCCATGGGTAAGAGGTGGGCGAAGATTGTCTCGCGGTTCCTTCCCTAGCCCTTACCCTAACCTGTGCACGCTGGCAATCTCCGCCCTAGGGCACGGTGTCCCATACCACCCTACCCTAGAGTCTTGTTTTCCAAAACCTATTGGCCCGCAGCCACAACCTTATTAGTGTAAAGACTTTGTGTGGTAATAAATAACCTACAGTTATTTAGATTATCAAGTAATTAATTCTAGGGTTACAAAGGCATGGCTACAAATTTAACATGGCATTTATCGGTGGTAGAATTTATCTACACAGCATGTCATTCTAAATATTTTATTTTACTTTGAACTAGCATTTCACAACTAGCATAATGCAAGTAGCATAATAACATAATTTAAATGGCATGTGATTTCAACATGGTCAAAGACTTGTGACTTGCCTTGCGATTAACTAGCTTGGCGACTTCGTAAACCGAGCTTCCTCGATCTTGACCTTGCACTGCAGCTTCCGAGGACTCCGACACTAGCGCAAACACACAAAAATAACATAAGTCCGGCTTGAGCCTAATCAAGCGAGGAAAAAATAATCTATTAAAAAGGAGTAAAATGCAAAAAGATTCAAATGGGGAATTTTTAGAATTTTTCTGGGATGAATTTGAGGAAATGGAGGTCAAAAATGGGTTTAGGACATTAAATGGAGCAAAGTGGTGAAATTTGGGAATTTTTGGAATTTTCTGTGATTTTCTATGATTTATTAGAGTTTCTTGGATTTTTGGAAAATCAAAAAGGCTGGAAAAATCGGTTATGAATAGTAACGGGTTGGCCCGGTGCAACAGTGCAGCCCGGGCAGGAGACGGCCCGCACGGCCGGTCGGCCCACGCGGCCAATGCGCGAGCGCGTGCGCGGTGAAGCAGGCTGGGAGGTCGCGGCCCACTCGCGCACCGCGCTCACCTGCGGCGGATAGAGGGCGCGTGGCACAGCGGGCAGCGATGATGCGGCGGGTGCGGGTGGCTCGGATCAAAGGCGGGGAGGCGATCGGACGGCAGCGAAACAAGGGAAGCGGGCGAAGCGGCACGGCTAGATCGAACGGATGTGGAGGGAGAAGTATAGTGGAATCGGACGGCTGGGAGGCGTTGCCATCGGGCGGTTCAGGTGAGACGGCAACGGCTAGAGTGAGAGGCCAGGATGAAGCCACGTCACGGGGGGGGGCTTCTTCTACCTCCCGCTACGCGCGTTCGGCCGAGGAACAGAGGCGCAGGGCCTCCGCTTCTCCGGCGACAGTGGCGGTTCTCCGTGGAAAGGAGGGGCAGCAAGGGGTAGGACCAGGTATGATCGTCCCATTTTGGGGCTCCAGGGGGTGTGGGAGTCACTGGCGGTGGCTGGCGTCGAAAGGGGGAAGCTCGGTCCCATGGTGGTGCTAGGGTCCGCCGGAGGGAAACTAGCTCGATTGGCAATGATCTCACAGTGAAGGGAGCTTGGGGCTTACAATGGCGGTGGAGGATTCGGTTGGGGAGTTTCCAAATGAGCTGGCCACGAGAGGGGGTGTGTTTATCGGCGGGGAGCTTCGTCGCCGGGACTGCTCGAGGTTCCACCTGGCCAGCAAGGTGTACCAACACGATCAAGGGTTAGTGGAGGTACTTTGGGCGAAAGGAATCGAAGAATGCAGGGATGGAGGAGGAGATCCGCTCACGGGGGTCGCCGGCGCAGGGGAGAGCGGCGACGGAGCTTCGGGCAATGGGACTTCAATCGGTCGCTCGGGTAGATACTTGAGAGGGGCAGGGAGTGAAAGGAGGCAGTGGGGAGGCTTGGAGTGCAAGGGAGGGCGAGGGAGTAGGGGATGGGGTTTATAAGCCTCGGTGGGGGAGGGAATCCGAGGGAGAGGGGAAAATAGGCAGTGGCACCGGGGTCAACAGGAGGACGGGGAAGTCGGTGCTGCGTCACCTCGGAGCAATGGGGCGGCGTCCGGCTTTGCAGGGAGAGAAATGGCGAGGAACGGGCGCGGGAGCAGTTGGCCGGGGCGGCATGGGCGATGGCGAGGCTTGCGGGAGAAGTGAAGCAAGAGAGGGGCTGGCAGGTGGGGAACAGAGGGAGGAGGCGGCAACGCGTGGCGCGGGGCGATGCTGCCTTCAGACCGGGCAGTGTTGGCGTGACGTGAGCGGCGCAAAACCTCGGGCGCGAGGGAGAAAGCGGGGAGGAGCGGAGGCGCCAGCGGAGAGAGAAAGGTGGAAGGCGCCGGGGAAAGGGCAAAGCAGGAAATGGGAGGGCGCCAGCGGAGGAGGGAGGTGCCCGGCCAAAAAGGGAAGTCGGATTTCCGGAGGACTTTTCAAAAAAGGGAAAGTTTCCAGAAAACACTCAAAAATTCAGCAAAAAGCTCCAAAAATTTTGAAATTTTTCAGGGGTGTTTCAACCTACCCCTCTTAAGAGAATCTCGACCCCGAGAGTTGAAGGACTATGGGTAGGCTACGCTAGCGCAAATTAAAAAAATTCTACCCGTAAACCAAGATCACTGCAGTTATAGATCACGGAATTACCACTAGACGCGCAGGTGCGGAATGATGCAGCACGTTGGGGCAGAGTAGTCGTACTACGTCGATGCAGCACGTCGGGGCAGAGTAGTCGTACTACTTCCTCGTCCACGTCGCGGCGTCCCACGTACAACTCCTCTGTTGCGGTTCGTCCAAACGCTACAGATGCAGCGCCACCAAAAGGTATCCACACGTACGGGAGGAAGCGACGCACACCGGATTACTAGATCCGCGCGAGCGCCCAGGGCGTGGGAGGGGTGGCGGCCAGGGTTTGAGGATGTCACGAAAAAACTCTCCTCTCTTGTGCGCCCTTGCCCTCCTTTTATAGACGTCCTCACAATGGGCTTCTACGAATGGAGGCCCATTAGGACTCAATACCCAGTCTAACCCGGATCCAATCCGAATTAGGCTTCAGCCCTTAAGTGTGTGACCCTATAGGTTCACGTATGTTTAGACATGACGCGAGTACACATACTTGGTCAATAGTTGGCAGTGGCCTCTAGCAAGACGTGCCAACTCCTAAACATACACAAAGATCATATCGGACGAACCATCACAACTTTATGTACATGCCAATCCCTTTGCCTCACGATATTTGGTCGAGCTCCAAGCTGACCACTCTTTCTCGATCCTGTGATCCGGAATCCCTTACTAGGTTAACTCTTAACCTTAAGTAGCATGGCCATGCATTTCTGGATCCGATCACTCGAGGGGCCTAGAGATATCTCTCTCAGATAGAGAGGGGCAAATCCCATCTCGACTGACCATGCCTCGCAGCATGCTTCATGACAAACCCGAAAACTACCTTTATAACTACCCATTTACGGAGTAGCGTTTGATAGCCCCTAAGTAGGTCGATTCACATCTCAAGTACATGCGACAATCTCAGGTCTAAGGACAAGGCGTACACATTGTGTAGAAAGAGAATCATAAGTATAATTGTTATGTCTCATGTTGGGTCGGTCCAACCCCATGTTCTAAACATGTGTCCACATTATTGGTTTGACATCTCCATGTCTATGACCTGTGAAACATGGTCATCAACCGATACATGTGCTAATCCATCATTCACGTGTGTCCTCACATGAACTCCGACCAGAGACAACTTTAGAATAACCATATAAGTAAAGAGTTTCACAAACAAGTCACATATTTGTTAATCAACACAAAGGCAATATTCAAGGAACATTTATTAAATCATGGATACAACGAAATATCATCATCTCTATGATTGCCTCTAGGGCATATTTCTAACAAGAGTCACCCAAGGTAGAGAAATGGGTTAAAAACAAAAACTGCTACAGTTCTGATTCCTTTCCCATGCAGACTCGTCTGGCGAGTGATTCCTCCATTGGACTCTGCAGAATCTGACATTCTTGTTTATGAGCTGTCTCTCTAACGTCTCAAATTTTTGTAGTGGTTCTTCAGGATAAGTCAAATCGTTTTGCCAATCAATTTTTGACACTGGTACTTCATCCGTAGGCTGTCGCAGACATTCCCGATCTGTGATGATACATAAATTCAGACAGTTCAAAAAATTGTCTGTGATGACAGTTTTGAACCATCTGTGATGACACTTTTTGTAGTAGTGACAAGAACTACAACACTAGTATATACTTTCGATCATTCCACATCTGGTGCTTGGTAGGCAAATAATGAATAATTCCAGAACATATGAATCCAACAAAAATCTGATGCTATGTGTTTGCTAGGCACAAAAAAAAAGAGAATCATTTCACGGAGACAAAATCATGCATTCTACCACATGGAGGGAGGTGGAGATCGGCTTAAGCATTCAAACATGTGATTAGCAACCGAATCCTGTACATATTCCGTCTACTAGCATCATTATTTGGCAGATCTCTAAATTTCAGATAAAACCACATGGAGGCAAAGGGGGAGGGCGTCCGGCGAGCTCTTACCTTGACGAGAGCCATGGATGAGGTCGCCGATGGTCACTGTCATGGTCTCCAGTGGTCAGGGGTTGAGGTCACTGAGGGGCGGGAGGTGCTGCGAGAGCTGAGGCCGGTGGCGAGGGGATCCAAGGATGCTGGCGCCTAGGGTTTGGAGAGCTCCATGCGGGTGAGATGAATGATGGGTCGAGCACACAAACGAGGGAGAGCGAACGGGAGGAGTGTTACAGGGGTTTTGTTCAGTGGCAGATGGTGGATAAATATAGGGTGGCAACAAATCGAATACAAATCGAACAATATTTTTACTGTATTCGTATTATTTTTGTAAACAAATATGAATATGAATTCGAATATTTTTTAATATAAAATACAAGTTGAATATTATAACGAATACGAATATGAATATCTTATAAATTATATAGTATAAAGATATTAATGATATATTATTATCGTACATTCAGACTTAATCATTCTAATTCATTTATTTTGCCTAAAGAAATACAAATTCACATTGATTTTTTTAAAAACGTGTCCAACTAATTAGTCGTATTGCAATAAAATATGTATATTGCTTCATTAAATACGAATAGTTCAAATAATATAACACTTTCGGATGGTACAAGTCCATACCATATATATATATATATATATATATATATATATATATATATATATATATATATATATATAATGAATTCGAATACAAATAGAAGGGAAATCGTTAATCGAACGAGAAAATCTATATTGTATTCATATCCTATCAAATACGGTACCCGAATATTATTGATAGTTCATATCCATTTCCCACACCTAGATAAATACCCCTCAACTTCATGGGCATTCTGGTAATCGGGGCACAACTCCTTGCGTGGAGCGACCTGCTCCGCTACATACTAGGTCTAGATTATTCGAAACTCAGAGCAAGGGTGTTTGGTTGAGCTTCGGTCAAGAATCTGGGAGCTGGAGCTTTACCAAATAGATCATAAGTATTAATTATCCCTTTTCGGAGTAAATGATTGTAGCACCCTTATGTCATTTGACTTGAATGTTAAGTCAATATCTTAATCCCTATCATAAATTTGAATGCATGATATGACCTAGGAAAGTGCCGAGCCACCTCTAGCATCTTCCCTTTTTCACTTCTTGCCATTAGAGTATTTACAATGGTATAGGCAACTGTTATTTACAATATCCTCTATGTCATCTACAGACGGCACTAAAGACATCTTATACCATAGGTTGTCTTTTGTATGTCTCTATACATAACTTTTCCATGACATAATATGTCTTGTTTATCGTGTTACAATTGACTACTGTATAAGAGACGACCAAATTCTATATACTCTCTCTCTTCTTCATATCATCTCGTATCCTATATGGTAGCATTTATACACAGCTGACATCATATCATTATACATTGCCTAAGAACGCAGTATAAAGAGTCAAGGATACGTGTGGTTGAACGCTCCATTTTGCCACTGAGATTTGCCCATTCCTTTGTATTTGACATCATTCCTTCGTAGCTGGTAGGCACTGGTAGCCTAAACTAGCCCGGAGCAGCAGATTAAGGGCCTGTTTGGGACTGCTCTGCTCCAGTTTTTCCAGCTCTGCTCCGCCAACTCCACCATGGAGCAGCTCCACTGTGGAGTTCCTGGAGCAGGTGGTCCTGTTTGGCACGCAGCTAGCTCCAGCTCCAGGAATGTGAGGTTTCCGTGAGAAAGGTCCAATGTGCCCCTGAATGATGTTTGGTGTATGTTTTGATGTCTGCGGAGCATATGTAACTGAATTTTTTTTGTTGCCAATTGAAATATGATATAAAATATTATAATCGCAATTAATTTATTCGAGAAAACCAAAAAACAAATATTATAATCGCAATTATATCTATGTAGCATATATGTCTTCATCTGTTCCTCTCTGTATCCATTTCAAATGGAGGTTGGAATCAACTTGTGTTCTAATACATAGCTCAATTTTTCAATTTCAGGAAAATCTGCCCATGACAATCATGGGGCCATCTGACATCTAAAGAATGTGATTGAAGGGGAAAGATTCTTTTACATGGAATGAAGATAAAATTATGTAACCCGAGATTTGTCAGTCAAGAACTACTGAAGACACTTGCATAATTTGAGCTAATGGATAATGCCCCTTCACACATAGTAAGATTGAATCCAAACATATATGCAGATGGCACACCATGCTCCAGAAAATGGTTGTAGTCATCCATGTGGTTTGGTAAACCCAATTGTTCATTCTCATATTTGCCTCTGTTGCTGCTGCATCTCCACAGTTCATTGTCCCAGTTCTCTGCTGTCCCTGCATTCCCAACCTGATACTGTTCATTGTCCCAGGCATCACAAGACAAAACCAATCCCAGTTCTATGCTGTCTTTGCAAATCAGCACACATCATTAATCACAAATTCATTAACAAATAAACTGATACATTCAGGTTTCTCAGGTCGAATGCACATTCTCAAATCAGCACACATCAGGTTTCTCAAGTTGAATGCACATTCTCAGATTCATTCAACAAACAAACTCATTTCTGGAAATTGGAGCGAGGCGGCGATGCTCTGTGGTTGGCATCGAGGTGGCTGATGCAGTGACGACAGCGTCGGGGCGGCGCAGCGCTCGGGGTGGGGCGGCGCTCGGGGAGGGGCGGCGCTCGGAGAAGAAGCTCAGGGAGGAGGCCGGCTCGGAGAAGGGGCGGCGTGGGTGGGGGGTGGAGAAGAGGGGCGGCGCGGGTGGGGGGGCGGAGAAGGGGCGGCGCGGGTGGGGGGCGGAGGAGGGGCAGCGCGGGTGGGGGGGGGGAGAAGAGTCGCGCGGGTGGGGGAGAAAAGAAATCCTATCGGTACAGGGGAGAGGGATTGTGTAATGGCAGTGGTGGGTAATTTTTTACCAACTCCACGAG
Organism: Dendrocalamus latiflorus; assembly: GCA_017311315.1. Classification (NCBI taxonomy): domain Eukaryota; kingdom Viridiplantae; phylum Streptophyta; class Magnoliopsida; order Poales; family Poaceae; genus Dendrocalamus; species Dendrocalamus latiflorus. Next base: position 10,858,242 of record CM029621.1, read on the forward strand.
GAGTTTGAAAACCTTTGTTTGTGGAGTACCACTTGAGGAGCTCCATAAAAAATGTGGAGTTGGCCTCTAACTCCACCTTTTTCTTGGAGTGGAGTTTTTGGAGTTAGACCTATTTGGTTAGCGAAGTTGGGAGCGAAGCTAGAAAAGTTAGAGCGGAGCACTCCCAAATAGGCCTAACTACCTCTTATCTCTCGAGGATCGCGAGTGCAAGCTGATCCCCATGTAGTTTGGCTCATCGCCGTTGCATCTCTCATGATACGTATGCCAGTTTTGTGGGAAATCGCGAGTGAAAAATCTTCTTTGCCCGGCCCGAGAAGTCGTAGTACGAATGCCAATTTACTACCCCGGATGACCAGCCCATGTAGTCCTTCCAGGAGGAAACAACACATCCAGTAGGCCCAGTCACGCAGCAACCAACTGAAAAGCCCACAACTCGAGCAATGTGAGTGAAGTACACGCCGATGACAGCTGGACCCATCACCCTTTCTATCCCACCTGTCAGTCAGTATAGCAAACCGCCGCCTTTGCTGGACATCACATGACCCGACGGCTCGGCCCCCATTCCCCGCCTCTCACTTCGCCGCGCTCTCCCCGACATATCTCGCGCGGCTGGGCTGCGGCGCGCGCACGCGCACGCGCATGGCCACCGCCATCACCAACACAGACACTCCACTCCGATCTACTACACAGCGATCCGCCCGATTCGCGAAACCCCGCGTGGCGCACAGGTCGCGCAAACCCTAGTCCCTTGGATCGCGTTCGAAGCCTCAAACCCTCCCCCTTCCATTTCCGGTGGTCGTCTCCGCCGCGCGAAGCCGATCCGATTCGACCAAACCAGGTCGAATTTGGGGAAGTTTTGATCACATTTTTGGGGGTTTGTTGTGCATTCCTGCGCTAGGGTTTGTAGCCTGGTGGGAGCGGCAGCGGAAGCGGCGGCGGCGAGGAGGGGCGCGAGGGCGAGGAGGTAGAGCGCGCGCTGTGCCTGGGTATGCAGCCGGGGCGGAACCCGACGCGGGATGCGGACGAGGCCGGGAGCTCTGGTGCCGGTGCGGGCGCCGATGGGACGCGGGGCGTGGTGCAGACACCGCGGCCCGCACGGCTGCTGCTGTTACTTGCAGGCGCTGCACCACGCCCCGCACGGCTGCTGCTTTTACGCTCAGGCGCGCAGGCGTCTGCTGGAGCTTCTCGCGGCGTTGTGGAGACGGCGGAGGATGTGGATCGGGACCCGCAGCATAAGAGGCAAAAGGCGCCTGTCTCCGGCGAGTAAGTTCCTTAAGACCTTAACTACTGCTCGCTGTGAAGTGCGTTACATTTCTAGGGCTTATGTCCAGATTTGTCCGATTTATTTTGATTAGTGTTGCGTTTAAGTACAAAAATAGCTGCAAGTCATGGATCATTGATGCTCTCATGGAGTTTATATGCTGTTTCTTCTGTGTGATGCATTAGATGCGGTATATATCTAGTTAATCTGTAGTTTTATGACTCTTTGAAGGAGTTGTTAGGAAGGCCACAATGGTGTTGGTTGATGAGTGTGCATGGGAATAGCGTAGAGATCCTAGAGAAAGTGTGTTACTGTGCTCATACCGTTCCATTTGGACTCAACCTCATGATGCATTTTTGGAGGCTGGATGAGCCGATGAGCACATGCTTCTTGAAAGGGAATGGAGATACGTGGAGAGTTGAGAAGTTAGATACAAGCCTTCAGCTTCCTGGATGATGAGGATGGTGGCTGTGGTACCCCACTAATGATCAGGCACACCATTCAGCTCCTGTGTTTAGATGGTGTCCCTTTTACCGCATTCAAAGTGCTTGTTTACATATTATAATGCAGAGGAAAATTCAAGCTAGATAGACTTTTATGCTGCAGGAAAATAGCCAGGGAATAATATCTGGAAAGATATCTGATAACTCATATGCCCATCTGCATGTCTATTCATATCCTCAGTGAACTTTACATATTTCATGCTGCCCATGTTCATGACTTGCTGTTTATAACCTACCTAGCAAAATATATATAAACCTAATGAAGCTTTGCTCTTGGAAGGTGTTCTTTGGTTGCCTGAAGCATTTCATTTTGAATGCAATCATGCATTCTGGAAGGGTTCATGAATGGGATCGTGCAGGATTTGCTATTCATAGAATTTGCTTGGTTAGCTATTTGTCTGTATGACTCAAGTAGATGGTCGGGGGTGTTATGAATGGGTTCGTGCAGGATGATGTCTGTGAGATTGACCAATTTGTTCCCACAACAACTGATACCATACAGGATATGTTTTTGCTTCATCCCATTCAGCACTCACCCATACAGTTCCTTCATCTAAACACCTAAAGTAACCTCATCTTGCACTAACACTTGCAAGGATGGCATCATGTGGGCAAGCAAACAACCCAAAGTTAAACAATTCCGTAGTGAAGTGAAAGCAAGGACTTTCTATTCCTATTGTCAGAACTGAGAAGTGCAAACCATCTTGATTTATTATTTTTTTAGCAAGCTCACTTGGTTCATTTCCAGTGCCAAAAAATGGGTTGCCTTATTGCTTGATCCTTTTCCCTTGCAGCAGTTGTGAAATTCCAAAGGGTTTCAATGATGCAGTGGTTGATGATGTAAGCAAATCGCATGGTAAAAATTCTGAAGAAGTTGAAATAAAGATGGATCTCTCCGTTGATCTATTGCACCTGGTATGCTTGCTATATGCTGCAAGCTTGTTTTCTAATAATTATTCTAGTTTATGCAAAGTTGCAAATCTGCTTGAGTCAAAATATGCTTACATGTTAGAAGCACAATTTCAGGTATTCTCTTTCTTGGGCCAGAGAGATTTATGCAGAGCAGGGGCCACTTGCAAACTATGGCAATCTGTCAGCAAGCATGGGGATCTTTGGAAACATTTAAATCTTGAGAACACTACTATATCTAAGCAGAACTGTATGTCATGTTGGTTCTGTATTTTTTATTGGATGCATATAGGATACTGTGTACAGCAATGCAACCATGCACACTCACCTGATTATGGGGTTCTGATTGATGTATTTGGGTGGGGTAGTGAGATGGTATTGACAGTTGACTTCTATGCCATATCTTTGAAATGTATTAGCTTTAATTGGTCAGTATGGTTGTAACCTGATTATGGTCTGGGACACTACATTTGGTCTGTTCTGGTTCAATAATGCCACTTTCAGCTATGACATTTTCACGCTGATTGTAAGGTTCCTTTTATGTTAGTTGTCTTGTGCATCCATGACTGTCGCAATTTTGAGCACTTAATAAAATGCATGTTCAAAAGCAATTACTATTTTTTCCTTGAGTTAAATAAAGCCTGTGGATCTAAACCCTAGTGTATGATAATTTTCCCCATCAATTCATATGAAATTACTCTGTTGAGGGAATTTTAGTGATGCAAACAATTTAGCAAAAGTTGCTTCAATTGATGATCTTATTGGCTTCATACGTTGTTTACATGTTCTCTATTGGTTTGCAGTTGTCGCTATTTGCCAACGCTACCAGAATATCACAGAGCTCAATATGTGTGGTATTTTTAATGCAGACCTGCTCGTGTTGGAAGCAATAGTTTTCTTGAGGTTTTTAAAAAATATGTGTACTCTCCTTTTCTTTGTTACCATCATCTTGTATTCTTTCATGTCACATTCAACAAATTATGTTTCTCCAGGTGTCTCAGAACATTGACAATGGGTAAATATGTACTGAGGGAATCCTTTTTTCAAGCTTTTTCCGACTGCCCGTTGTTAACCACTTTAAGTATAAGTCATGCATCTCTTGGGATGGGCTTCCAAGAAATAACTGTTCAACATGATGGACTGCGTGAACTTCATATTGTTAAGTGTGGCGCATATAGGATATCAATAAGGTGATGATGATATATTTTTGTTCAAGTAGTATAAAAAGGTACATAGATATTGCCAATTAATATACACTGTTTACTTGCCTTTCAGATGCTCTCAACTTCGGACACTATCTTTGAGGCGAACTGGCATAACTCACCTGTTGCTTAATTGCCCTCAATTGAATGAATTGGATCTTCATTCCTGCAATAAGCTTGGTGATATTGCTATTCGTCAAGTTGTTACAGCTTGTCCATTATTGGCATCATTAGATTTGTCCTCTTGCACCTGTGTTACTGATGAAACACTGCACGAGATAGCTGATTCATGTCCAAATCTCTCTGTTCTTGATGTGTCTAATTGCCCCACCATTTCTCTTGAGGTAAGAGTGTTACGTTATGCTCACTTTGTTTCTTACTGACTGTGTATCTCAACCTACTTCTGTATTCTGCATAGCTGTAACTTGTGCCTCTTTTCTTTTCCCTTCGGAAGTCGGTTAGGCTTCCAATGTTGGTAGACCTGAAACTACTTGGTTGCGTGGCCATAAACTCTGCTTCCATGACTGCAATATCTTGTAGTCGTGTGCTTCAGGTATAGTTTTAACTTTCCTTTCTTTCCTGTACTTAGGTTTTCAACACATCTCTGGTACAGGCTAACCTTTTGTTGTCCCGACTGTTCTAGGTATTACAACTTGACAATTGCAGTCTGTTAACATCCGTGTCTTTGGATTTGCCGCACCTTAGGACTATTAGTCTAGTACACCTCCACAAGTGAGTATGAGCTGTTCTTTTCTATTCTATATATGTGTTCATCATTGTTGCTCATTTGCTCGTTGCAATTGCTCTGTTTTGTTATGTACTTTTCCTTGCTACTTCAGGTGTACTGATTTGAATTTGCGAAGCCCTGTGCTTTCTCACATCAATGTTTCCAGATGTTGTGCACTTAACCATACTAGCATAACATCAAATGCTCTTCAGGTCATTTTTTTTAAATTTTTAATTTTACATTTTGTAAAGGGATGAGTTTTGTTCTGTTGAGTTTCACTGTTTTAACCCTGCTAATTCTTTTTTTTGTTTGCTTGGCTGAGCAGAAGTTATTTCTACAAAAACAAGAGAATTTGGCTAGTCTATCATTACAGTGTGAAAATTTGGTTGATGTTGATCTTAGTGATTGTGGATCATTGGCAAATGCAGTCTGCGAAGTTTTCAGTGATGGAGGTTGCCCTATGCTCAGATCATTGGCTCTTGACAACTGTTATGTAAGCATCTTAATTACCTTCTATTTGTAATTCTTGTCTGTGTAAAGTGTAAATTACTGTACATTTATAAATGTGTTCCCCACCCAGCCACCCACCTGCACACACCATCTTTTCACACATTTGGTATAGTGTTCAATATGAACATGTTTGAAGAGTTACTTTCACATTTGCAGCAGCATTGATATCACTATTTCTTCCACACACTTCATACCACTTCTTCATGATCGATGCTAGTTTTCCTTTGAAAAAAATATTCCTCAACTTTTTTAAATAGAAGTACTTAATGTATTTAATTATATTGAAGTAATGTTGATGTTGTTTTTTCTTTTGTCTCAGAGCTTAAGTAATGTGGAACTAAGTAATAGTTCCTTGGTTAATCTTTCTCTTGCTGGTTGCCATGCGATGGTGTCCCTGAAACTATCATGCCCGAATCTGCAAAAAGTTAAACTTGATGGCTGTGATTCTCTTAAAGATGCAGCATTTTGTCCGGTAAATGACCATTCTTTGTTCTCATTCCGCGGTGCAAAAAATATATGAAGCAACTATTCACGCATAAGCTAACAACTTGTATAAACTATACGTCACCAGTGCTAATATGATTTGCTTTGATCGCTTGGGGAGAATGTGTTATTAGTGGCTTAATGTTAGCTCCATCATTTGTAGGTTGGTCTTGAATCCCTAAATCTTGGAATTTGCTCGAAATTGAGTGTTCTACACATTGAAGGCCGAAATATGTCTCAACTGGAGCTCAAGGGTTGTGGTGTGCTTTCCCAGGCTTCAATTAATTGTCCTTGCTTGGTATCTTTGGATGCCACTTTCTGCAGGTTGGTCTATGCCTCCCAAACTTCTTTTCAGTGCACCTTTTTCGGTGATGTTGTATTAGTGTTTGTTACTCTGCTCTCGTTTGCATGTGCAGACAGTTTATGGATGGCTCGTTGTCTCAGGTGGTGGTGGCTTGCCCTCTAATTGAGCATCTTGTCTTGTCATTGTGCCAATCTATAAGCATTCATAGACTATCTTATTTGAATTGCCTACAAAAGCTGACCTTGCTTGACCTGTCATACACACTTTTGATCACCTTACAGCCTGTTTTCGAAGCATGTTCACAACTGAAGGTAGGTACTTGTGTATTTGATCATTGTGATTCTAAATCTTGGTAGTTCGTGGCTTTGTACATTACATAAGAAACCATTCTATTTTGTCCAAATGGTTGTACTGCTGCTGGCCTGCTGCCCATATCATAATTATGTTCAATGAAAGAAAATCATACCGTATGGCTTGATCCTTGTGTGCATAGGGAAGCTGTGGTACAATTCATTCAGATTCTGGATTTGACATTGTCTATTGAAGTGTTGAGTGCTTGACTGAACACCCTTTTATGTGTCGCAACTCCCACTCCAGGGAGTTCTTAAATACCACCCATGTTTTGTGTGCTGATTGCACGGGCAGACGTACTTGGTCCTATCTTCTGGCATCTAAATCCAGAGTTGAAGTTTCTAACCATGCTCTGGGGCCTCAAAAGTACTGCCGAAGCACTTATAGGCATGATTCTAGGCAAACTGCTGATGTAGAGCCTCCCATGTAGCCCATCCATATGTAAGCTCTGGTGCTCATCACTTGGTCCTTCATTAGCCCAAGCTGCCCAACCCATTTTCAACACATTGTTTGCAACTACGTTGTGAAATTTAAGGGTTTTTTTTGGGCGGGGGCTTGTGCTTAGAAGCTTTTGTTTTTGTTTTGTGTTTTATCTCTGTTTTTTCTTAACGGTTTGGATTAAGGGTGGCTTTGAATATCCTCTAGCTGTATCGTGACAAGCTGATTATTTTTTAGATCAGTATAAGGACTGGTGGACCCATTGTTCTCTCCAACAATACATGTCCTTTACGCTGGACATCAAGATGGCTCATGCTCCTCTATGAGCTGAGCATATATAGAAGCTACCTACTCACTGTTCTCATAAGGAGCTAGCCTCTTGCACAGTCTTTGTACTCCTTCACACTATGCATGTTTTTTCTGCTGCTTGCACTCCCCAACTCAAGGTTGCATAGACCTATAAATAGCTTATTGAGGGTTCTTTCACCCTATAACAAGATACATAAAAATTGTGTCCTTTTGTATTTAATGCGTTAATTATTAAGCAATAGGTGATTAGGTGTACACTATGTAAACTTCATTTAGTTGTGTTAAAACCATCCTCATTTTCTTCTGCAGGTCTTAAAACTTTCTGCTTGCAAGTTTCTTAGTGATTCATCCTTAGATGCTGTCTACAGGGATGGTGCTCTTCCAATGCTTTGTGAGCTAGATTTGTCATATTCATCTATTGGGCGAACTGCCATAGAGCAGCTTCTTGCATGTTGTACAAATTTAGTCAATGTGATCTTGAATGGTTGCACGAACTTGCATGAATTAGTTTGTCGGTCAAATGCTTGTAGTTCAACTGACCTGCCAGCCAGTGTTTGCCAACCCAATTCCATACCAATCAATAACCAAGATACCAGCAGGGGATCTGAACATCTGCTTGAACTTCTCAACTGCACGGGTTGTCCAAAGATTAAGAAAGTTGTCATTCCTTCAACTGCAAACTACCTGCATTTGTCCAAAGTCAATCTTAATCTGTCGACCAGCTTGAAGGAAGTGGATTTGACATGCTCCAATCTTTGTTATTTGAATCTCAGGTAAAGGTTTCTGGTCACTATCCTTTTCCGTGAACTTCATTCCTATACATCCTGTCCTTTACGCATTAGATTTTTTCTTTCTCAGCAATTGTAGTTCACTGGAGATCCTGAAGCTCAATTGCCCTAGATTGACCAACCTCCAGCTTCTGGTAATTTTATTTATGCAGTTTTCAAATTTTTTTCATATCTTTGCGCAGCTTTCAAATGTTTATAACTTTTTAGGTGTCATGGCCACTTTATGTTTGGCAGCAACTTTTCTTACAGTAAAAATTGTGCCATTACCACTTGTACTTTGGAGATGGTATTTTGCTTACTATAGCGTATCTTCTGTCCCCTGTGACTTGGAAAAAAGAAAGGAATTAGGATTCCCTTTAGGTTAAAGGGTGTTATAGTTATCGTACCCCCTCTTTTTGTCAAGAAAAATAGAAAAATGCTATAGGTATGGTGGAGGCACCAACTGCAAACAACAGGTGGCTTGGGTCAAATTTCTAGCCATACTAGCTAAATGCTCGTGCGTTGCTACGAATTTTTAAAATTTATCATACTACATGTTTTAAAACTCACGAGTGGTAAATTTTTTAGAATATGCATGCGAACATGTTCTAAAAGTTTTTAAATCCGTTAAGTAAGTTGGAAGCCGTCGATCACACCTCGTGGTCATAAGTCAGAAGACATCGATCACACCTCGTGGTCGTAGGTCGGGAGCCCTCGAGCACACCTCGTCATCGTAAGTTGGGACTCGGGAGCCATCGACCATCGTGCGTGATCATAGGTAGGGAGCGGTCGACGATCACTAGTGGTTGTAAGTGGGCAGCGGTCGATCGATCGTGGTCCTAAATCGGGAGCCTTCGACAATGGCTCGTGGTCGTACGTCGGAAGCTGACAAACATCGTTCGTGGTCGTAAGTTAGAAGCCATCGAGGTCACCTCGTGGTCGTAAGTCGGAACACATCGACCAGTGCTCGTGGTCGTAAGTCGGAACAAATCAACCACATCTCGTGGTCGTAAGTCGGAACACATCGACCAGTGCTCGTGGTCGTAAGTTGGAAGCCGTTGATCACATCTAGTGGTCGTAAGAAGCTGTCGACCATCGCGCATGATCGTAGGTCGAGAGCGGTCGACCATCGCTGGTGGTAGTACGTCGGTAGGCCTCCGGTGTGCTTGTGCTCTGTCGCCCGACTACCGGCGCCAGCCTGCTCGGCCCGCCTGACCTACTCGGCCCTGACTTCGACCACAGCCCTTCGACATCGACTAGGGCCCCCCTTCGACCATAGCCTCGACTTCGACCACGCCCCCTGACTTCGACCATTGCCCCCTTCGACTTCGACCCCTGCCCTCGTTGACTTCGACCATTGCCTTTTCATCCACTGTCCCCTTCGATCATGGCCCTTTGATGTCGACCACTTCCCTTTGACAACAGCTTCGACTTTGACCACGGATTTTCGACTTCGACCAGCGCTCGTGGTCGTAAGTCGGAAGACATCGATCACACATCGTGGTCGTAAGTCAGAACACATCGACCAGCGTTCTTGGTTGTAAATCGGAAGCCGTTGATCACGCCTCGTGGCCAAAAGCATGTTACAATCCATGGGAAGTACAAGACTTTGTGGGTCTTGTCGTCGAGGGTGGGGAGCTCAATCTCGGGGGTGACCTGAGGGTAGGCGATGGGGTTGTCCAACTGGAGGGGGAACTCGTAGCGGTGGAGGTTATGGACGAACCAGCAGGTGCTCTCCGGGTTGGCGCTACGACTATGACCATGACCGTTACGACCACATCCACGGGCGCTACGACTACGACCATGACTGCGACTTCAACCACTGCCCCTTCGACTTTGAGCACTGCTCTCTTTGACTTCGACCACCGCCCCCTTTAACCACTGCCCTCTTTGACCACGGCCCTTTGATGTCAACCACTTCCCTCTTCGACCATGGCTTCGATGACCACAAATCTTCGGCTTCGACCACTGCCCCCCTCGACCACTATCCCCTTCGACTACGGCCCGTCGATGCCGACCACTTGCCCCTTCGACCATGGCTTCGACTTCGACTAAGGATTTTCGACATTGATCACGGATCTTCGACTTCGACCACTGCCCCTTTTGACCACGGCTCTTCGACGTCGACCACTTCCCCCTTCGACCACGGCCCCTTTCGACCACAGCTTCGACTTTGACAACGGATTTTCGACTTGAACCACATATCTGCGACTTCGACCACTATCCCCTTTGACCATGACCCTTCGACGACCATGGCCTTTTGATGTCGACCACTTCCCCTTTCGACCACCACCTCCTTCGACCACGACCCTTTGACGTCGACCACTTCCCCTTTTGATCACGGCCTCTTTTGACCACGGTTTCGATTTCGACTATGGATCTTCGTCTTCAACCACTGCCCCCTTTGACTGCTGCCCTTCGACGATCATAGCCTTTCGACGTCGACCACTTCCCCCTTCGACCCAGGAACCTAACAAAAGCAAGTGACCCAGGAAGTTTTTGTGTCATTCCATGACTCATTTGGATGCAGAACTGGTATAATGTACCCCCTGTCGTTGGATCTTCTGTCGGTTCATGTCAAGGTCCCACTGGCTTGCTTTAGTGATGCCGATAATATTCACTTATTCTAGAAAACCCATAGTACATATTGAATTTTTGTGCAGCTTTCGTTAGTTTCTATTTTACCATGGTCATTTTTTTTATCAATACATCATCTATATCCTTCCTTAAAAGTAATTTGTAGGTTTGTTTATGTAGTTGCAGTACCAGTCTTAACTTTCCAGTGTTATTTTCTTTTTCAGGCTTGCAGTAGGTTGCAACAAGAGGAGTTGGAATCTGCAATATGCCTCTGTAACATGTTGGAGATTCTTAATGTCCATTCATGTCCCAAGGTAAGCTAGTAAATATGATGCCCATATTGTTCAGTTCAAAGTGCATTGCCTTTTATACAACTCGAGTTGTTCTTCAACAGATAAATGCACAAGACTTTGGGAGGATTCGTACGGTGTGTCCCAGTCTCAAGCACATCGCGGGTGGCCTTATCACATGAACTGAGGCCCGCTGTCAATGTAAAGGAGTATTGCTGTGGCAAGGACCGGTTCATATTCTCCCCCATGACGGACCAGAGTTACACCTCTTAAATGTGCTAAATGTGGCAAGCAGAATCTGGATTGTTGTTGAAACTTGGACCTGTTTTTGTTTCTTTATCTGTACTGCTTCTAAATGGTATCGTGGAGCAACTAAATCTGAACTTCGGAACACCTGGGTGGAACCGAAAGTAGGAATCAGCTGGTTGTGTCTGGTATTTTGTTTGGTAAATTGAATATAGCTGCTTTGTCAATGTGGAGTAATTTTGTTATCATCCTGTTATAGTAAACAGCTGATGCTGTTTGATACTTGGTAATTGCCGAAAAGCTTATTTGTTGATAAGTAACTAAAATTTACTATTACAATCTACTTGAACCGAACTAGATTATACCTGTCGTGCAACACATGGAATAGTCGCTTCTTGATTAGAACTCAGCTGATGTAGATGTTTTGCATGTTTGCTCAAATTTCAGCAGCAGGTCAGTTGAGATCGCAGAGCATAAGTGCAAGCTTTAGTTGGTATCACTGCCGTGGTCTGAGATGTTAATTGGTTGTCAAAAGGCAGTATCAATTTTTCTCCCCCACGGGCTACACTTGCTTACGCGATCTAATGTGGTTTCTCACGCCAATTTTAGTTTCGGAGCAGTGGCAATATCCACATTCCAACTCCAGAATTTTTTATCCTGTGGTGTCTCGTGCGATCGCTAATGGACATACTATTCATACGATGGTTTTCAGATACTACGCGTTACATTCAGCTACTACTGGCAAGAATAATTTCTTTTCAATCTGAAATTCACTTTGGCCGCCTAATCAGCTGGAGTCACGTGGATGGTAAGTCAGATCGAAATGAAACATCCTTCAGCAGAAAATTGCGCGAGTGCTTGCAGTGTCTTCTCTCTGGTGTTTACAGCAAGCACCCATGCTTCTGGGTCGTCGTGGGCCAGCTTGGACATCATGTAAATGACATCATCGTCACTGTTCAAGCTCAGGGTGGAGCTAGCACTCTATACTCTGCACCAGGTTTGCTTGTTCGCCTCGTTGTCCCACATGTCCGGCAACAAATAAGGGTAGCTTGAGGCGGTGACCGAGATGTCAGCGGTGTCAACCGTGCGGCACTTGTGCTTGGAGCAGGTCATCCTATCCCGGCCGTTCAACCATGATCCGTGACACCCTCCGCGTTTCCAGCACCACTCTCGTCATGACATTATTATATCTCAACGAACCTGATGAAGCCGTCGCTGCCGCAGGTAGCATCCCGAACTCCACGCGAGAAAGTTCGTCCATGTTCTTGTTGCCGGGCGCCGGCACAGGCCATTGGATCAAGCGCATCCACGCGGAGCAAAATGCCGACCCCCCCCTCCGGTCGCGACCACCTTGCTGGTTTCATGGCTCAACACCAAACCATACCCTGTCTCCCTGCCCTGATCCACCTTAGTGCTCCTCGCGGGACGAGAAGACGTGGAGATCGTACTTCCGAGCACCAGCCTCGAGCTGCAGAGCGGGTAAGGCCACCACAAAGTGCTCGCCGTCCCCGCAGGGTAAGATACCAGCCTTCTCGACGTAGATGTCAGGCGGGTAGGACTAGGGGCCAGGGAGGAGGTGGAGCGACGGCGCGCTGGGGCCTGCCCTGTAGACGAAGTAATCTCTGATCGGCTCGTACCTGCCCCTGCAGATGAGGAGGTGGAGCGACGGCGCGCTGGGGCCTGCCCTGTAGACGAAGTAATCTCTGATCGGCTCGTACCCGTAGAGGGCAAAGAAGAGTAGAAAAATTAAGAGTTTTGGTGGGATGTCGATTAAGGAGATAGGTGGCAGCGTGGAGGGCTTCCATCCAAAAAGTGGGAGGGAGGCTAGCCTAAAACATGAGCGATCACATGATGTCATTTGTGGTACGAATGATGCATTCGGCGCTCCCATTTTGCTGAAAAGTAAGGGACACGACATGCGGAGTGCAATATCGTGGGTGAGGAAGAAAATACGAGTGGTGAAATTGTCGAACTCACAACCATTGTCACACTGAACATTCTTTATGGTGGTGCTGAACTGGGTGCAAATATAAATGACAAAATGAGAAATGTGAGTGAAGGTATCAGACTTAAGAAAGTGGGAGCAGTCATCAAGAATAACAAGATAATATTTGTAACCGGACACACTGACGATAGGAGAAGTCCAAAGATCACAATGTATTAAATCAAAAATATGAGTAGCCCAAGGGGAGGAAGTGCTAAACGGCAAACGCATGTGGTGGCCAAGTTGACATGCATGGCAAAGGGATTCGGACGTAGTTTTATTATATGGAAAATACTATAGCTGGTGAGCTTAGACAAAGCTTCATGATCAAGATGCCCAAGACGACGGTACCACAACATGGAGGAGGAGGTGGCGGATGACTAATAAAATGGATATAAGTCTCTGGAACTATTGCACCTGGCGATCACGCTCTTGGTATGAAGATCCTTCACAGAGAAACCATAGGGATCAAATTTCACAGAACAATTATTATCAATTGTGAATTGACAAACGAAAATAAGATTTTTGATTATCTGTGGAGTGACAAAAACATGACGCAAAGAGAGGAGCGTATGGGTGGTGGGGAACGACAACGGGCTGATGGAGGCAATGGGCAACATTGACCCATTATTGACAATGATACTAGAAGGAGTAGATGTGGAGTGGGGTGAAAAGCAGAGAGTACCGACGTTTGAAGTCATGTGAAAAGATGCACTCGAATCCATATACCACTCAGTGGTGGAGGGAGGCGGTGTAAGCGTCATTATACTGAAAGCGTTGGTGATGTGTTGTTAGTCCCAGGAACTGACATCGGACATGGGGGTCCACGGTGCCGACCGGGGTGGCTTAGGAGGGCCGCCAAAACCATTGATGTTTCCCGGAGGGGCCGACGCACTGAACTGGATGACGAGATGGTTGGGAGGGGGTGCGATGGTGAGAGCATGGGGCGCCGAGCGCGATGATGGAGTTGGTGCATTGGGCTGGGGACCGAGGACACCATCGGTGTGGTGTGGCCACACCTAAATACTCCCAGTCTATGGGTTAAAAAAAGGATGGCCACCCCATCTGTCTGGCTTTGTTGGCCACATGGCCGCCTCCGCTGGTGCCAGTGGCAGGTGCCCCGTTGGTCCAGCCCGAGCTGCCGTTCCCACCTTTGTTGCCGCCACCCCCACTTGGGTTAGGAGGGTGGGAGCCCTGCTGTCCCGCAATGAGGAAAATGGAGGGCGACACAGTCAGTTTGGAGTTGTTGGTGATCCCTTCGAAGAGAAGATGCAAACAAGTCTCCACGAACATAGGGAACGGTCGTTGTATCTTGAGGATTGGCACCATATGAGAGAACTTCCCGTTGAGGCTGCGAAGGATGGACAACACGAGTATCTGGTTGGAGATAGGTTTGCCAAAATCGCCAAGACCATCTGCCATACTCTTGAGTTTACGGCAAAAATCATAGATTGATAAATCACCTTGAATAAAGTTATGAAATTCCGTCTCCATGTACAGAGCACGGGTCTCCTTGTTGCCAAGAAATTGGTGCTTGAGGTTCGTCCACACGATGCAGGCAGTAATGGTGGACAACATGATGATCTCTAAGAGGTCTGCAATAATGGTGTCGTAAAGCCAAGACAAGACCACGCAATCCATGCATACCCAATCCACCTGATTGGGAAGGGGGCATCATCGGAGAGGACGTGAGCTGTCAAGGCGTACTTGCCGAGCGTGATGAGGAAGAGGTCGCGCCACTTTCCGTAGTTAGCGAAGGTGAAGTCGAGGGTGACCGGGATGAGGGCCTTGATGTTGAGGACGCCAACAGCTTGGGTGTGAATAGCGGCAATGGCGTAGTCTAGTTGGTTGGCAATGCCGTGGGCGAGATCGGCAGCCAAGACCTGTTGGTGTTCGGTAGCGATCGCGGTGAGCTCATCTCGGCACGCGCGATCGACAGTAGTCGCGACGATGGCCTAAACCCAACGGTCAGTGGCAGCAGCGGTAGTCTGAGCCGCGTGGGCGGCCAAAGAAGCCTGCTCGGCCTGAGCCACCTGGTCGACAGAGGTCGGTGGAGCCAACCATAGGAGAGAGGGATAGATCGGCCGAAAGATGGAGGCTGATGGCTAGGGTTTGTGGAAACATACGGTTGTAGGAATGATCACGTTTGATATCATGAAAGTGTGTAGTATTTTGGAGAAATCACGTAATGAATTGATTAATGAATCAAAGGTTACATATATAGGCCTCTTCTTTGTATATCTGAATAACTGGTTTATAGAAATAATACTCGGGAGATAAGAAAGGAAGAGACCTGAAAAGATACGCATGATCCGTGGCACGTAAGAACCACGGGAAATCGACCACAGCAGGTCGACCACGGATGGTTGATCACGGCTGGTCGACTCTACGACTGATTCACTGTAGCTACGGCTGGTTCACTGTAGCTATGACCGGTTTACTATAGCCACAACCGATTTACTGTACACCTGCCGTAGTCGATGGTCGTAAGCAGATATCTAACACTTCTCAACCGTGCACACGTGGCGCCATTTCCCCCGTATTATAAGCAACCACATTCAGATAAAAGGAAAGATACTAAATAGACCAGCGACATGCACGCCATAATCGGTTGAGCCATCTGCCCACACATCCCAGCTATTGCGTACGACTCGGACTCGTTGGTTTCTCCACCACGCAGGGCGATCATCCAACCCAGTAAACAAGGAAAGGAAACAAACAGACCAACCGGAAATCAAGGAAGAGAAAACAGTAGGCCCTGTTTGGAATGCGGGAATTTTTTCCGATTCCTGCGGGAATTGAACTGTTTCCTGCAAAATTCCTGTGAAATTCCTGTTCCAAACAAGCCCTAAACGATATTGTGCACAGGATTACTAAACATAGGATCAACATCCCTGGCCTCACGCGACTCCACGAGCAGCATGGCCTCCTTGGTGTTCCACGCATTGGTCTTGGACGAGAAGACGTTGACCTCAAACTTCTAAAGATCCGCGGTGTACTCTTTAAACTGCCGACTTATGGTGGCCACGACGAAGTGCTCGCCGTCGCCGCAGGGCAAGACGAGGCCGACCCTGTAGACGAAGTAGTCGCGTACGATGGAGAGGACGACGAGGGCGCCCTCCGCGCTGACGACGCCCCCGACGAAGTCGGTCTCTTCGAGGCCTGGTCAGCGGACGCAGAAGTGGCAGACACCCGAGGGTCGGTGAGCCAGAAGGACACCTCGACGGTGTGGCCGGTGCTCGTTAGGGCTGTAGCGGTGGTCGCGTTCCTGCGGTCGGCGTGGTACATGGTTTTTCGGTATTATGGCTTGTTATGTTTTTCCCTTACCCATCGAAAGGATTTGCAAGGGTCCTTTTTTTTGAGAGCGTTATAGATATGAAAGGATGAATTGTCGAAGGAAACTATGAACTTCTTTCTAAGTTTCACTTTACAATATAGTCAGGTTGATAAAAGTTGTCAGTATGTGAGGTTAACCTTAATTCTGCATCAAAGAATATCCTCCAATTGTTTTAACCTTGGATCCAACTCTGCAGCACTGCGCTCTTCATAATCATCGGCAGGAGTCCGGTATGCATCAGCAATAGCCTTTCCTTTATCCAGAACTGCTGATGGCACGGTTTGCAAGAGACTGAAAAAACGAAAATAATGTGAGGTTTGATAGATAATTCCTTTTGATTTGAAAATACAGAAAGGATCTCATTTGCTAGTACTTGTCTAAAGCTCCAAGGGCAACACTGATTTTGCTCCTCATGGCATCAACAGATGCTGATGGGTCGTTCCGTGACGCGTTCAGTAGCAGTGAGTCAAGGTCTTCTAGTGCTCTAGGAGACAACAGGCATTTGTTTTCACTTTTCACAACTTATAAACTCTCACTTCATTCCACAAACAAGTACATTTTGAAAGAATTTAATCATGTATTTACCGTAAACATTCTTCCACGGCATCAGAGGCAGCTTTGCCTTGACCATTGCTGGAAGCATATTGTGCCACCTGCATTAAGTATTTTTTTCACGTAATGGGCATAATTTGAAATCATTAAATCAAGCAATTAAACTCTAAAGTAGGGATATTCGATCACACTATGGCTGTGGACATAATCTGAACAAATGAAGAGTTTCTTGTTTGAGGAAGCAAACAGGCTAGTGGAACACTGTTGATACTTGCTGATTGTAATCCGCTTTTGATCAATAAAATGTAAGCTTCTGAATTTCTAAAAGATGGCTACCGGAACAGGATTGAGCTAGTAATATGATAATTTGGACTGATATTCACCAGAAAGTTGGCTTACTGCTCGAATATTGATACGCAGAGAAGATGCTGGACCAGAACGAAGTAATGATCTGCTCTCATCGTACCTTGGCTTCTCAAATTCTAACGATTTCTCTGCAATGAAACATATATAGGTGAATCTCTCGGGTACAGGTTGTATCATATATAACATTTACAAAAAATCTGACCAAGGCAGAAATAAATATATTTAGTCTAGATAGATGCACTTATTCTAGCAGCAAATAAGAATGGTCTGCTTGCTTCAGCAGATCATTATCACCATAAGTACACTAATGGAAGGGAAGGCCGCAAACGTATACTAAAAATATGACTAAGGGCCTGTTCTTTACAGTTTCTAAAAGCAGCTTTTGATTTTTGCTACCGTACCTAACTTTCAAACGGAGTATTTTCTCAAGACAGAATCTACAAGTTAATTGTGTTACATGTTAAAAGCTCAATATCTGTATCAACCAAAAATAAGCCACAGCCATATCAAACAGGCTGTTGAGTGTTGCTTGCTTTTTTGCATGCTCTTGCACATGTTATGTAGCAATCAGGGTCACAAAAGTGCCAATTAAGAAGCCAAGAAGGTATTTTATGTAGCAGATTTGTGAATTACCGAGATCCCTGAACTGATCTTGAGTCAACAGCACTGCCGGAACGTAGGTCTCCAGGGGCTCCAGCTTCTTCCTAACAGCAGCAATTCAAGAACAGCAAGAAGGAAAAAAAAAGGTGTTAATGCGAATCAAAACCTGCTGTCTGCAGCAATGCAGCGCAGATGTTCTGGTGAGAGCAAGATACGGATTAGTACCTCTTGACGTACTTGTCAAATGGATTGGCCACGGCCGCTCCTGCAACATTCGGAACACAGAAAACAGGTTACTCACACACCGAACAGCTCGCCTAACACGTACACGCGAGTGGCATACGAATAGCAATCTACAGTTAATACTTACGGCCGGCGGTGGTGGCGAGCCAGGCGGCGACGCCGGCCAGGGAGACGGCGCGGCGTCCGAGGCCGTCCGACGGCGGCGGAACGGAGGAGGCGGTGACTTGGCAGCATCGGCGGTGGCGCGGTGGCACTTGGGAGGGGCACAGGTGCGCCCCGCCGGAGGTGGTGGCGAGGAAGGAGGAGGACATTTTTAGAGGAATACGGGTAGCTGCGGAGCTGGGCTGCTGGCTGCTGCGACGCTAGGCGAGGAGGGAGCGTTGCGGGCGGCTATGGTTTGGCTCGGTCGGGCGGTTGGGCCCTTTTGCACAAGAGCCACTCGTGTTCCGGTAGTTTTCTGCCACGGCCGAGCCGTGCTGCCTAGGAAGAAAATTCTACGTGTTCTTTGTTTTTGGACTCAGCAAATCTATGTGATTGGTGCTTAACCACGTTACGTGGGCTCTCCGTTGCCCCCTATCCGAGCTGTTGTTTTTGTCTTGTATATACTACTGCCTAACGATGTAGCGCCTTGAATTTTTTGGAATGGGCCACAAAACGGTAAATCCTAATTAGCCTTTCTAATCTAGGATTGAAGACTAATAAAAAAGGGGCCTGGTATTTTTCTCTCCGTGCATACCTTTTCTCAATCAGGTTCCTATCTCCATCTCCATCTCCCTCTCTCTCTAGGGAGGCGCAGGCCGTGTGGCACCCGGCAGCGCCACCGGAGGCAGCGATGGTATCACCGGAGGCAACGTCGGGCAGTGACGACTAGTAGCGGAGGCGCTTGGGCGGCAGTGGCGCATTGGCCGGCGGCGACTAGGGGCGTGGGCAACCGACGGAGGCGGCAGGCCACGGCGACTCGGCGCGGCAGCCAGCCGAGGCGGCTTGGCCGCACAGCCGCATGGCGCGGGTGGCTGTGGTAGGTGGCGATGCAGCACGAGCGGCAGCTGGCTGGCGGCAGTGGTGGTGGCCAGAGTGGCCGGGTGACCGTTATTCACGGTTACGTGGTTCGAGCGGTCAGGTGCGCGGCCGAATTATGTGTTCGCACGGTGTTTTGTTGGGTCATGTAGCGAGGCGTCGTTCGCACGGTCGAACGGCAAATCGCACGGCCAAACGGCGATTCGCACAGCAAAATCTGAACCCTCATCTGATTCACCTCCGTTTCATCTTGTAGGTTCATACGTGACCTTTGAGGGAATGTTTGGACAGTTGCGCACCCCGGATTCTTCGTGCAACGAGTCCACCGAACGTGCTAAAAGCAAGTATCTCGTGGCCGTAACATCTTCGTTCCACATTTCCATCTTCCATGATTATTGGTTATCACTATCATTGAGTACAATTATCACATCACTGATGCTTATCTAGTTATTTATCATATCACTAAAGGTTATCTGGTTACTATCATATCACTAAACCTTACTTGGTTGCTATCATATCACTAAAATTTGCCTGATTACTATCATATCACTAATTCTTGTCTGGTTATTATTATATTACTAATGGTTGCTTAGTTATAAACTTCTAATATTGTATTCATACCATGATGTTCTAGGTTATCTTGTTTTACATGCTTCTAGGTTCATTAGAATACTTAGTTAATAATGTTCTAGAATTTATGCTTTTAATTAGTGTTTTAAAATTCATGCTTAAATCATTAATGGGGGTAGCATATGAACATGTTTCAAATGTAGGTTTAAACTACTAGCAATGTTTTAACATTATGGTTGTTATGTTTATTTTTCCTGATATCATGATCCATTACTCGTACAATTTCGTATGTGAGTCATGACCGATGTATATAATACTTGATAATCTGACTAATAATCACTCATCACGTAATAAGACTTAGATGATTACTAATCATTGTGTGAGCTATGTTATAATACCTCCTTAAAATAATTCTTACATCATTATTATCGTATTATCATTCCACACCGTCCTCATATCGGGAATTACGTTTATCCATTTTGAACCTTGGCAAATCTTTCCTCTTATCATAACCTTATCTTAGTTTTCTCTTAGTTCCCTTAAATTCACACCATATAACATGTTGACAATATAATAGATACCTGGTCTGGGGTTACCCACATATAGAGGAGATATTCACCTACCTAGTAACATATGGGGGCTGTACACTTTTGTTACTCATGACATTACACTCCGTCTGCAGTTATACAGTCGAGGACAGTGTTGTGACTGACTACTTTCGTATAATCGGGTATGTGGGAAGTAATCGCTGGTGTCATTGTTATAACTTGCTAAATAACAATTATCTTTAATTCCACCATTCTTATGATCTCTATCTCTGATTCGTATCAGTGTTTTTGGTAATCTAGTTTCACTACACCTAACCTGTGCTAATTACTTGCTTGTATTACTTGTACTTACACATTTCTTGAGACCGTTGTTAGATACTATTGAGATTTTCAAATCTTACGGTTGCTCTTTCTATTATCAGGTAAAAGGTTAGTGGAGTGATAGTAACACGTATGGGTGGGAGCACTCGAGTTTTCGGCACCATGGCTTGTCACTATTTATGTTAGCTTATTTATTCTTCATTTAATTAGAAGTGGACCAGTTACATATTTCAAACATTTATTTTAGTTTTTGCTGGTTCTCTAATAAAGTACTATTAAAGATTTAATTTACTTGCGATTTCTATTGTTACTTTTATTATTTATTCTTTAATTTAGTAGTGATTTCCATATAGTATCTCATGTTGATATGCGAAGTGTTACAAACGAGTAATTCACGAACCCCCTATATGACCTGTTGTTTTTGTCTTGTATATACTACTGACTAACGAGTCATAGGCTAAGTTTTTTTTTTCACTTATAGCTTGTGGTTTATGGTTTATGCTACAGTAACTAGCTTTTAAATAGTACATTTTTTCGATGCGAGGTCAACAGGAAGATTGTAGTAAAAAATGTATTGAGTTCAGCTATACCGATCAAAATCGTATACGACTATTTTTCTTTACATACCGTCTATCGTAAACAGTCAGAATTAAAAATTTAAGTCATAAGCCATAATCTAAAAGAATCCATCCATACAAGAGACACCATCTGTTCATTGGACGCCGTATATATGTCAGTAGTAGTGTAATACGAGACTGGGACCAGTGCCATAGCGGGGGCGTCATAAGACGCGGCCGGTGGACTCGCGGTCGAGGGCACCGGCAGGAGCCACCGCGGGCTGGGCACCGCGCACACTCGGCAAGTTGCAAATGACGCAAAATGTTGGACCGCGCGCAGGAGGGAGGGCTGGCGGCCGGGACACGCGCAACAACCCGCGCACCGCACGGGTGGTGGGCGCGGTCGCGGTCAGGACAGCGGGGACTAGCGGCGGGGCCGCAAGCGGCAAACGGCGTGGGCCGGATCGAATGCTCATTCGGGGAGCGCGTCGATCGGCTGAGTGACGACGCGGTCATTTGTCACGGGCAGTTTGCTCATTATCACGTTGGACTAGGTTAGGTGGGCAGCATCGCGTAGCGCCCTAGTGCCAAACAAACTTCGGCTTCGGCTCTACCACCTATTTTTATGCGCTTCGCTAAGCACAAGGTCCGTCCAAAGGCAATCTTCTCTTTGATTGCTAATTGTTTTCTCGTGAATTAGTGATGAAAATTGTACTCCAAATCTATTGGTAGTAATAAAACAAGTACAAGGAAAAAAAGAGTAGTAATTCGGCGAAAAAAAACTAGTAGTAGAAGGCAACATAATAAAGGCAGCACTAGCACGAAGAGGTCAGTGCTGCAGATTACCGAAAGTGTTTGGACTAGACCAGAAGCACTTCACATGCGTAGAGTTTGAATCAAGTGTCAGTACAGGACTTACTCAAGATCACGGAGCTGAGAAGTAAACTAGCCTGACAACCAGAGCTGTTCCGTGCGATCCTCAGTTCCTAACACATCATCTGAAAGAAGAACGAGACCCACGGCGAGGTAGCTAGCTCTAGAAAGACGCCTTGCACTTGAGCACGAAGCCGAGCAGCAGCAGCAAGGCCATGAGCCCGCACGAGGAGCCCCCGACGCGGTGTATCCAGTACGGGTCGAACCTGAACACCCTCCGGTCCATGAAGCACGTCATGTTGATGGCCAAGATCAGCACGATGAGCAGCGCCGGCAGCCACAGCGCCGACCCGCCACCGTCCTCCTCGTCGTCGCTCTCCTGCGCGGGCTTCCGGTCCATGTACAGCGGAGAGAGGACGGCCAGGACCGCCAGGACGACGCACACGAGCTTCTCCGTGGAAGATGACCTCCCCATGGTGCTGCACGCTGCAAAGTCTCTACTCTGAATGTCTGAAGGTTATGTATTCAACACTTGGTTCTTCAGGACTTCTTTATGCAGTTCGGCTGCTGAACCAATCTTCAGAAACAAGGAGAGAACCTATCGATATTTTTATCACCAAACCTTTTGACTATTTATTGATTCCTATCATGTAAAGGAACGTATTCAGATCGTCCATTATTATCCACGGATTGGTGATGAGCATTGGATTGTGATGTAAAGGAGATTCTTCACAGCTAGTGAGCCGAGAATCAGATGCCGAGACAACTAGCTCAAAAGAGTCGCGATACAGTAGTGTAGCTACGGACGTAGGATCAATTTGGACGGTTCTGATCATCTTGCTGGGGCGGAAGAGTGAAGTTGAGCTCTTCCTGTGATCGTATTGAACTTGTTCTTGAAGCTGCATCCATGTAGCAAAATGATGTCATTGGTTCTGCAAAACTAGTACAGAGGATTTTGGAATCGGTACGGCACGATGGGCCTGCTTACACGTGTTCTTGGCACAAGCGAAGGCCCCAGCATTGGACGTGAACTCTCCGGATTTAGTTGCAATTTTGGAACCAGGAGCATCTTTTATCTGTTTATTATTTGCTGTTTGGCAAGTAAACGAGTGTGAGCATTAAGGTTAGTATCTAGTCCGACCGAGGCGGTTTTGTCTAAAACGGTAGGCCAAGCAGATCGAAAAAGTGAAATGAAGGTATCGAACAAGGTCCTTCAAGCTAGCATGTTTAGATGGCTTTGGAGTGCATAGTAAGATTAGAGTGAAAACAATATAAATGTTGTAAATTTGTGAAAATTATATCTCAAAGTTTTCAAAATTCCAAAAAAAATCATGATCATTAAAATTTGCATACATCTCCTCCCCTGCACTTAGTTTTTATAGAATTTTTGAAAACTTTGAAGGCATGGTTTTCACAATTTTACAATATTTAGATCCGTATACGCACCAGTTTAATATTAATATACATTTTTACACTATACATCTACAAACAAAAGGGTTGATCATAAAATAACAAGTGGTGAAATGATGGCCAAAGAACCATAGCCCTCTTAAACTTAACAATTTTCAGAAATTGTACCGAGTTTTTGCAAGATAACTTGTTGGGCTTATAAAATTTTTCTAATGCATCCTTAAGACCATCTTCCCCTCTAATTTTGTTGCTTTATCTTATATATCATCCTCATAATCGTCGTCACTTTTTGAGAGAGAGCCATCATCATTACTCTGTGGATATAATAACCTCAACAAATTCATGTTGGAGCTAAAAAAAGAATTAGGAGATATCTCATCAACCAAAGTAGAATAAGTGAGTTATCCATTAATTGAAATACAACATGCATTGGATTTTTTCTTAAGACTCACATGTGCACTGCAACTTACAAATCATCGATAATAGCTATATCCATTTAGGTTGTGGCTAATAGTTTTTATCTATGTTTTTGATATGACGACAGACGATAGAGACATTGATATGAACAACACATATAATTTTAGACTCAAAAAATTATTAAAAAACAATTTTAAAAATATATTTAAAGAAATTGTTCTGTTTGTTTACTTTTTAAAAAAACCGGGCCGTCTTATAGTCTATCGACCATGTGACCAGATGTGGCCATGTGCGCGCGTGCGGACTAACAACCTGTAAGTGGCCACCGCCACCGCCACCGCAGAACCTGGCCATGGAACCAGAACGGTCAGGCCCACAGAAGAAGCGAAACGGATAGAGGAAAACGAAAAAAAACAGGGTGAGGCGGCCGCGAGGCAGGTAGACCACGCCGCACGCCAGCGCGAACCCCGCCGCGTCCCCGGCATTTCCCTGCGCTACCACCCCTCCGTCTCGCCGCCGACCACTGCCTCCACCTCTTCCTCTCGCGGGCTAGAGTCTAGAGACTAGGGTTAGGGTCTCCGGTTCTTCCCCGCGGGGGCTACCGCTGGCATGGTGACCGGCGCCGTCGCGCCGCCGCCGCCGCTCGCCGGCGCGCGGCGCGGCTTCAGTGGCCGGGGCATCCTCCACCGGCGCCTCGCCGCCATGCCTATGTGAGTACCCTCCTTCGGTTCTTGTCGTGTTTGCGGTTGGTTCGGTCTCTGGGTCATAGTTGTTAAGAGGAATTTCATGATTTTAGTCGCTGTGTGTCATAACGAACGGACGAACCTGTTTGATTAAGGAGGAAAGAAATCAAGAAATTTGGGGGCGTTGTTGAGTAGCGATTACTTAGATTGCGTGGTGCAAGCTATATTCATGACAGGAAAGGGTCACCGATTAGTTCAATGTAGGATCACGCTCTTAGCATATCCTATTGCTGTGGGGTAGTTGACCAATTACTGGTTGTATTGCACCAATTTTAATACCACAAGTTTAATCCAAAAGGAAAAAATAAAGATGCCACCCTGTTGTTCTGAAAAAAATGCTGCGAACTACTCCATATGGGACTTTGATAGCATCTTGTTTGTTTAGCATGCACTGATGGTCGATTGGTTGTTCCTTGGGTTTTTGTGATGTGTATGTCTTGGCATGGTGGAATTGGGAAGGGAATACTCACCATAGGACTATAACCGGATTTATTGGATTTCATCTAAGTGTAGTTTCCAGTGGAGCATGATATTTTCTTGCTTCGAAAGCGTAGAGCTAGCATTGAGCAACCAGAGATATGTAAAAATTAACTCTTATCAGATTTTATGCATGTTGTTTGTTATTTTCATGCAAAACCAGTTACCTTTTTTTAGGAAAGATGAACCAGTGGTTTCTACAAACGGTGGAAAAGAGGAAACGGTCACTGATAGCCTTAATGTTGCCAGAAAAGCATCTCACCCCGGGCTTTCATCAAGCTTATCGAATCAGATAACGGTGGTACCCACACCTCTGCATCCAGCTGAACCTTCTGATCTCCGTTTTAATCGTCTTCAACCCTCAATTGAGGAGAGTGATTGCAAATACAAAAGATTTTTTGGTTGCTACGTTGCTCGAGAGGCTATAATTGATGAGGAATACTGGGTATTATTCTTTTTTTACTTCTAGAAAATATAAGGTCATTGATTCTGGGTAATACTTTAAAGTCCTCCATGTTTGGTTGACATGGCCGGCACATGTGATTTGTGATGAGCTGATGGTACATATTATATGCTAATGCTAGTGTCTTCTACCTGTCTTTTGTTTTGCATACTAATATTGGCTCAGAACATGAGATTCCTAGCCAACATCTATGTTCCAAATCATTTACTTCACTTTTTAGTTAGTGCTATGAGATTATAATATTTTCTTTACCACTATGCATTACATCCCTTCTTACCAACACTTGATAGATTGCCACATGGTTGAGAGCAGAAGATCGCTTTGAGGATCAGTCAGGCGATCGGTTAGTGTTTTAGTTTACAGTGATATTTTTATGTAGCCATATTTGTTCTTTGTATTCTTATTCACTTATTGTTAGCATTATCCTTGTAACTAATATTTATTTATTATTATTTTTTACTGCAGCCATGTTGAAAGCTTCAAAAGAAAGTTTGCATCGCAGGTACCTGTGTAGTCAGTCATCTTGTTTTTGTGTGTGCTTGGGGCAATTGGGGTGGTAAAGATATTTAAAATAGTGAAATGTTAAGAATTTCTCATGGCCCCTGCTCAAATAGCATTCTTTTTAAATGGACAATGTGTCACAATGTTCCCATTAATTTTCCACGTCCTGATCATTCAATAGCTTCTGTTCTGGTTCACATGTATCATTGTCAGTCATTTCATTGCAGGAATTTCATGCATTAAAGACGCGATGTGGCAAGCAGGTCGGAGAGAAGTATATATGTTTCGTTGCGGTATGAGATAAAAGCTCTCTGTACTTCGTTCATCAAGTTTATTACTAGATCTCTGATCCAGCATGTTAGTTCATAAATATGCTTTGAGGGAATCAACACATGCTAAAATGGCTATCTAATAACTGACAGGTTAAAACTTCAGTGTTTCTGTTCTTGTTTAGATATTGTATGCCGATTCGGTTTACATCGTTGAACTCTCTAGAAGCCGCTTTACCAGTACTAAAATCTGTCTCACGGTGTAATATTGCAGGTAAAGAATGATGACATCAAGCGAACTGTGCTGAATAGTGTCGTTGGCACCCTGGATGTATGTGTCAGGCATCCTCTGCATGGGGAGAAATTTCCTGCGGTATGGAAAATAGCACCCTTGTCCTTTTATTACTTCTGTTGGTGTCTTTGGAAGTTACATTTCAAACTTATTCACAGGAGCCTGGAAAGTCACCATTTCACTGTAGAATCTATCAACCAGATCAGCCGAAATTTGGATATTTAACAAATGTATGTGTTGCTAAGTATGCACGGCGTCAAGGGATTGCCAGCAACATGTTGTTATTGGCCATTGATGCTGCAAGACTCAATGGTAAAGCAATAAGTTATTCTGGAATAGCAAAATCCCAGATAATTGTGTTTCATCCGCTGATATCTTCACCCCTAATGTAGGTGCTGAAAATATTTATATTCATGTACATAATGATAACTTACCTGCTCGGAGGCTCTATGATCAGATAGGATTCAAGGTATATATACCATCTTGTTTCATTTTAATTCTGAAAATTCCATTTAGTTATAGAGGTCTAAATTGAATTGCACTTGCGCTGTCTAATTGTAGATGGTTGACATGGATGGCACTCGCCAGTCATCAGATCTGTGCTTACTCTCCTTCAGTTCCTAGGATTAGGCTAGTTAACAAGGGACCTCATCCCATATCCTTTGTGCAGATGAAATGCCATCGATCCTCCTGATTTAGAAAAGCAGGACGGTGTCAGTGAATATGTTTTACCATCTTGTACTTGTACATGATGAAAGTGTGAAAAGTTTGTATCTTTCGAATTTGACTAGATGGGTCACAGTTCTGATGCCCTAGAATGTTGTGGCATCTGAATGCTTCAGAAGTTTCTTTTACTGTATAGGTTGTGAAGCCTGCTAGTGCTTCTTGGTTCATTGTGTGATTCTTCCAAGGAAAGATATACATCGTGGTACTGAATGTTGTTGCTCATACAATCATCGACTGGTTAGTTAACGTCAATGTTTTTTTCAGAGGAAGAACATCAATGACTTGACTATTGTTGATAATCACATTCCATGATAAAAAAAACCACTATAGTGAGATCTGATCCATTTCCTTTGGCAATAATAGTATACCTTACACACCTATTTATGAGGTTGGCCGCTTGCCCAAGGGCTGCTGCACTTTTGAATCTACAACTCGGTATCCTACACACCAAGCATGTTGTATCACCATGTGAAGGAAGCACGTTACCATAGTAGTAATGAACAAGATCGTACCATCACATGAGAACTATACTACTAGTGTTCTCTACATACATCTCAGGTGTCAGATCACCTTACATTGAACTACGATGAATCACCGCTAACGTTGGCGAACTGCAGGCTATAGTCAAAATCGGAGGGGTGAGAGCTCGAGGATTTTACCAATTTACCTACGCTGATCAGATGGCCTTGTGAAAATTGATCATTTGCTTCAAAGTTCATGGGCCATTAATAAAATACCATTGAGCATATTGATATAGATAAAATGTCCTAAAGTTCGTGAGTCAATTGATGATTTGTTCTTTTTGCATTTTAAATCAATTTATGAATCATTTTATCCATAAATAACTAAAATGTCGCTTTCCCTTCGTTCCTTCTTTTCTTTCTTCTCCTCACCGACTGGCCTCTCTCTGCTTGTGCCGCCAACTCCCTCTCTCTTGTGCTTCTCCTCCTCTTTCTCTCTCTCGTCGGTGTTCGTCTCGATCTTCCACGTGGTGGTGGGGGCCATGTAGAGGAAACTGGGGACCAACGTGTTGCTCGAGTTCTCAGAGACGGCCATGGTTGCGGTGGTGGGTTGGGGGTCTCACCTTGGGGAGAGGTGGGTGTGCGTTGTGTGTAGCAGTGAGTGCGAGCTGCGTCCGTGGGCGGCAGCCGCCAGAGAAGGTGAGGGTGGCGGACCAGAGGACCTGTTGTTTGGTGTCGCTCCGACCACCTTCCCCAAGTTCGGCGTCACCCTTGTAGCGTCATTCTTAGCTATCGCAACTCTTCGAGTCGAGCCTTTTTGCTCGCAGCTTCGCCTCATCGTTTTCCACCAAACGCGCCCATCGGTGGGAGCTCCTAAGCACCACATTGCCATTGCCGATCCCGTATTCTTCTTGGAGTCCGAGCGCACTTCACCACTGCGTAGCTCCACCTCCGTGTTCCCGTTCCCTCGATGAGTTCCTTGAAATTTGGTGTGTGTTACACCGAGTCCCACATTTCGATATACAATTCTCCTCTAATGATTTTAGGTTTGCTTCACCGTACGTAGAGATCAATCCCTTCTTCTCCAAGTCCGGATCCCCACTCAATTCCGCTACCACCGGTGAGTTGCTACCTCCATCGACCTCACCATTGCCTTCCTCTCCTCCTCACGTTCCGGTACTCACCTTCATCTTGTCGGAGCTTCTTTCCCTCGACACTACCGTCGGAGATGGGTCGCCATGTGGCCTCCTTGGTCGTCGGGATTAGCAGAGGATGGGGAGAGAGAGCGAGCTGGCCGGAGATAGGAGAGGATAGGGAGAAAGAGCAAGCTAGCTAGAGAGAGACACGCCACAGACGAGTTAGACAGCTAGGGAGAGGCGCGCCATGGAGTAAGGATGGGCGTGGGATGGTCGTTTTCTTGAAGGTTCAATTGGCCAGAGAATGAAAAACATTAAATTTGAAAAAAATGATAAATTCTTAATTGGCTCATGAATTTCAACGTATTTTATCTGTATCAATGTGATTGATGGTATTTCATCAATGAATCAGGGACTTTTGGGGCAAAAGAGTGATTTTCACTAATGCTAATCCCTGATGAACTGCAACTTGTATCGTACTTACCTGGTAAGTAAATCGACCGATCACGAAGGTATATGAATATTCACCGGTCGGATAGGCTCCAGATGTGCGGGCCAACTATTCACTCGGTGTGGTTATCATAGATGAGCACGCATAGCTTTCTCCGGTTCGAACCCGAAACGCCCCCGCACGCACAGACGAAGGCAAGGTCGGCACCGCATCGCCGGCGGCGACCCAACATGTCGGCGCGGGACCGCGAGACGGCTGTGGCTCTCGCGCGCGCCGCCGCGGCGCTGGATGGGGCGGTTCTCGGCCTCGGCACGGCGGCACTCGCCGTCGCGTCGTGGGTCAAGTACCTCTCCACCTCCGGATCGCTCCGGCGCATCGCCGCCGCGCCGGCGGTTGCCATCCCTGACCTCCGCTCCCTCCTCGCAGGCGAAGACGGCGAATCGCGCCTTGTGGCGGTGCGGGGCCTCGTCCGCGCAGCCCCCCGAGGCAAGTTCCTCGTCCCCCCAGACTCCGGCGAGCACTGTGTCGTCGCCAAGCACACCCAGACGGTGAGTCGCACCGTCTCAAGCTGAAGATTCGTCTCTTATATCCCTCGCTCAGAGATAGGGTTTATGCTAGGGCCATAAGGTTGCTTAGGTCCGGATATAATTTTTAAACCCTCAAGGGTTGGGTGCTTAATGACGGTTCTCATGGCGGTGGGATAATATGCGAATGTTTATGGTTCCGATTAAGCAGTAGCAATAAGGCAGGTAACAGGTTTGGGCATTGGAGCGGTTCTGGAACTTTTTGTTGAGTTTTATGCGCTGCTGTGCTAATTAGATAGATGTCTCAAATTGTTGTAGAAATCTTAGAGGATATCCATGCTTAACGCTATCCTGTTAGCTATGATTAAATTTTAGCTGTAGTTTCTAGGAGTAGGAAGGTAAATAAGTATCAACTCTTGCGATTTCCTTGCGCAGAATTGGATAGCCTGGAGACGTAGATGCTAATTTTGAGGGTTTCCAGTCAGGTTATTCTTGCGTTCAAATTTCCGTTTGAAGATTGTTCTGAAAGTTTTGAGAATATTGATTCTTAATATATGTAAAATAGTTTTGGGCTTCTATCACATTGGGAATTAGATGGTTAATGCTGATGGTTGAATTCTCCAGTTGCAAGAGGTCTACAAGCTGCAAAACCAGCCTTCTGTAACCCTGTTATGCTTTCATGGATTTAGGACCTTAGGAGAGTGTTGTTGTAAAATCTCAGGAAAAGTGGCATGCAATAATGGTGCAATGCAGCCACTTTTGACTTTTGATGAAATCAAGTGACTAGAAGTCCATTATGATTTTGTAGTCATAGGACATTGTTCTAGATTCTTAAGTGAACTTGGGAAAATAGCAAAAGCATGGCAAGCCAAATGTGATGATCCTGGGTTATCAACTTGTTAGGATTTTGAACTTTGCTTAAACGCCTTAAACGCCTTCATAGTTAGACTGAAGAACAAATGCCTTTATATAGAGTAGCATGTAATGTTGTTATTTGTTGTTGCAGTGGAATCATCAAAACTGGGATTCGGTTCTGAATTTCTGCTGGTTCTCTGTAGTAACAGTGTCTTGGAATGATGTGTTGGATTCCGCCAGTTACTGATTTAGATGTAAACTATAGAATGTTCCAATGGCTTAAAACTGTGGTGCAAAGCTACTTCTGGACACATTTTTGTACATGGTTGTTATTCACCTCAAGTAAGGGGTATATTGATTATTGATAGTTTTAGGATCTTCATGCTTCATGGATTCAAAGATATATGTGGAATAAATTTGCAAGTTTCCCCTTTTTTGTTATGAATGAAAAATAGAATCGCACTTTTACACCCCTAAACTTTGCCTGTGCTTTTAACATACAATTGTGTATCTGTTATTGTCTCCCTGTAAAGATGTCTAACTGGTGATTTGTGATCTCATACTTAATGTAGTGCTTGTTCAATGAGTGGAGAGGCATCTTTGCATGGACCTTTGATCTGCATGCTCTCTTTTTTAAATCATTGAAAGAGCAAATTACAACATCATTTAGACGGGTATACTATCTATACTTCTACACTGTGATTGTCTTTGTACCCCAAACTTTTACAATACTTTTCCTTTTGCAAGGTTCCATTTGTTCTTGTGGATTCTGGGTCCGGGAACTCAACTGGAATGGTACATGTGAAGTTGGATGGGGCAACTCAACCATTACCTCTTACAACTGTGTATCATAAACTTGTCCCAGTTGAGTCAACTCCTTACACGTTGTTTCAGACTATTATTGGCAATGGCTACCCGGTAAGTTTTTGGTTTCTACATTGAAATATATATTTATTCTATGCAATAATCAACACAGGGATATCTTTCTTGAGCCATTTGATTTATTTGTAGATTGCGTTATTGGATGAGGAAAAGATACTTCCTATTGGAAAGGAGATTACAGCAGTAGGATTGTGTCGAGCAAATAAAGGAAGTGTTGAGATCAGTTCATGCCCCGAGATCCCCTTTTTCTTGTAAGAGTATTATTTGACCATATTTTCCCTATTCAGGGATAGAAATCCTGCCGGTAATTGGCCGGTTACTGGCAGTAACCGTATTTACCAGTGGGTACAGGGAAACAATTTACCGGCCGGATTTGTTTAAATTCAAATTTGAATTTTTGAACGTAAAAATTGGATTCCCTAATGATGTTTACATTGTCTAACACTAATCCAATGTATTAGGACTCCTGTGCTTGACTTGATGCTTTTTTGCTATGAATGTATTAGGAATTTTCAATTGGTAATTACTCATAACTAGTTTTTAGCGGTTTTTCTTCAGTTTTTTGGGTGGTAACCGTCCGGGTTTTCCATGGCTGATTTTTCTCCTGGTTTTCCGGTAACCGGCCGGTTACCGTTACTGCCCCCCCCCCCCCCCCCCCCGGGGGGGATTTCCTCTGGTTTTGGGTTTCTGATACAGGGACCATATTCTTTCCTTTTTATGAATGCCAGGCACCAGGATTCTAGAACATCCATAGTTTATATGGCTAAGATATTCATCATGAATAAGGAAGGAGGGCATGCGTATTAAGGTATTCTTTTGGTGCAGTTCCATAGCTTTTCTATAACGCTTTGCCTTTACTCAGGTCTGAGCTGACCAAGGATGATATTGAAGCTGAGCTGGCTTCACGTGCGAAAACACTCTTTTGGGCTAGTGTTGTTCTTGGAACCATGTCAGTTAGCTTACTGGGCTATGCCATTTACAGGTATCTGTCTGGAACTTGTGGAAAATAAACCGCTGGACTGAAATTTATAGTTGAAATTTTCTTGTCTTGAACTAAACGGTGGCATTTTCACCAATCACCATTGCTAAAGATTTTATTGATTGACCCTTGATTAGTTCAGGGTATAATTTACAACTAGATACTTTGTTTTAGCTCACTATGGATCCTTCTGAGCTATTCTACTTTTTGCAGTGTTGTGTGTTGCGGACAGTTTAATGTTTGTAATGATGCAGGTGCCGGGAGAGGCTCAAAGAGCGGAGGTTGGCAAGGCAAGGTCAAGAATTATTTCACCAGGCTAATGATGATATTAGGGAAGATGGATCTAGTGATGATGAGTCTGGTGAAATAGGAGATGGGCAATTATGTGTTATATGCTTAAGGAGGAGTAGGAATGCTGCTTTTGTTCCTTGTGGGCATCTTGTCTGCTGTTGCACATGCGCATTAAGGGTCGAAAGGGAACCTGAACCATTGTGCCCTATGTGTCGGCAAGACATCCAATACATGATTAGGATTTACAACTCTTGAGGTACTTGGAAAACTTTTTTTAGTCTTTCGGAGGGTTGACTCATGAACTTTGTTTTCCTGATTATACATTACGGCATATTTTTTGGATTGGAACACTGAAGGAAAATCTTTACTTATGTCTTTTCTGTTGTTTTTTCCATCATTAAGGAAATGAATTTGTTTCCAACCTGAAAACTGAAACATGGAACTGAATTTTGTTTCACCTGAGAAATTATTAGCAGCTATTCGATATCAGGACAGTTACTGTTAGAAGGACGTAGATGCGCTATATATACTTATTCATTTTAAATGGATTTACCATAATCAACGTAGCACTGAAACTGTAGAATGAGATTTACTTGTTTGATCTTATTGCAGGTTCCTTGCTGATGGGTCTCCAGCACTGGCATGTCTTCTTCCCAGCTGGGCTGATGAACTTAGGCTGAAAATTACCGTGTTTTTAGTCGGCGCTGCATGGATGTCTGTCCATTCTGTAAAGATGGTCTTGCCGTCAGGCAAGTAACCTAAAGTTGGTGCTGATCTACAATCTTTAGTTCTTAGTACTGTGATGTGTGTCGCTTGCAAAATATAAGCATATGTCTACCTGGATGGATGCAATGTTCTTTGCTTGACATGGTTACGCAGAACCTGCTTTTTGGTAAGGTTCAGAGCAAACGTACTCTGTATAGCCGACGCTCCTGCAGTCTTGTTTGAGGGCATTTACAATGCAAGTGGCCTCAACACTGATGGTCTCATCCTCTATCTATACACAAGTCTCTCACGACCAGGGTTCAAAATCTCGGCGGGTAACCGCCGGTTACCGTTTTTACCCGTGGAGACTGGTAACCGAAAAAACTAGCCCGTATTAATTTTAAATTTTCGATTTTTGGCCGGTTTTTTCCGGTTGTCGTCCGGTTACCGGTTTCAAAACATCTTAAAATTCAAATTTTGATTTTCAAATTGTGACCGGTTTTTCCGGTAACCGCCCAATTACCGTTACTGGCCGTCGACCGGGATTTCTTCCGGTTTCGGTTTTTGAAACCTTGCTCACGACACCGTCTAAACTCTCACCCACCCAGTAATTCAAGCACACTCTCAATGCAGGTAGCTTCAAATGGCATCACAGTTAATTTTGCATTTCAGCTCTGTAGTTTTTATATTTCACCCTCTGCTTTCTTTTTATTTAGTACTTTAGTCTCAAAATTTACACAAAAACCCTAGAAACAGAAAAGTTATTATATATACACCTTTGCCCCACATGTCACCCAAATGTTAACCCATCCTCTCCCACTCTCCCCTCACTTCCCCTCGCCAGAGCGACTCCAATCCGCCTCCTGTTGTCTCTGATTCACCGTCCACCTGGCACCGCCATCCTTGGGTCAGCTAGATCCATCCTTGTGTGGCCGGATATGATCACCACCTCTCCCCCTCGGTTGGATCCGGCCGCCGTCTCTCCTCGTCTAGATTTGGCCGCGCATCTCCAATGTCGTCTTCATCTTCGACCTCAGCACTGTCGTCCTCGTCTCGCCCCCGTCCTTGTCACACCCTAGCGCCTGTTGTCTCTGATTCACCGTCCACCCAGCGCCACCATCGTTGGGTCAGTTGGATCCATCCTCGTGTGGTCGAATATGATCACCACCTCTCCCCCTCGGTTGGATCCAGCCGCCGCCTCTCCTCGCCTGGATTTGGCTGCCGCGCGTCTCCAACACCGTCCTCATCTCTGACCTCAACGCTGTCGTCCTCATCACACCCCAATGCCGCCGTCATTTTCCTCAAGCCGTCATTGCTCGACCTTGGTGCCATCGTCTTCGCCAGTCTTGGTGCAGGTGCCACATGCTTCCTCCCTCTTGGGACCATTCCTTTCCTCCATGGACCACATACTCTCTCCTCAAGCCATCTACTCTAGTACCCTGCAAGCCACAACATTTCCCCCTCTCTCTCCTCCACTGAAGCGAGCATCTGACCTACGAGGCTACCATCCAGGGTGGAGCGTTGTACATGCCCTGAGTCGCCAGGTTGTTCCACCTTGATAAAGTGATAAATTGCATTCGCCAACGCGATTTGTTTGGAGTTTTTTTTGCTGCGACTTGTTACATTTGACTGCGACTTATAGTTTTTGAGATATTCGTGAGAAAGTACGGAGTAAAAGAAACTCACGTGCGGTTTTAGCCAATATAAATGAAGTCGTTATAGTATGAACTATAATTAACTTATAAACATCATTTTAAAAAGATACTAGCTAAAAGATAGCTTTTAGAACTAAAAAGAAAAACCTTGCTGCGTAGACTTCTTTACAAGTTTGAACGGCCGCGCGGCTGCATAGAAGCCATAGGAAACCGCAAGTCCAGGTGATGGCAGGTGCATGGCTCCTCCGTTGCTCCTCTCCGTTTAGCCCACTCCGCTCAACGTTAACCTCTCACGCTCAGTATTTAAACCTCACTCCCAAATCCCAATACGCCATACACTGCTCAGCTCAAGAAGAACGCCTCGATCGCTAAGAACAACGTAGCAACAGCCAAGAGCAATGGCGTTCGCCGCTAGCAACTCCAACTCCAGCCTGAGGAGCTGCTCCTCCCTGTCCAACCTCCTCGTCTGGCTGATCAACCTCTCCCTGCCCATCCTCACCACCGACGCATTGGGCCCGGTCTTGCTCCTCCGGCCCAGCCCGAGGCCCTTCGGCTGGGCGCTCGTCTCCGTTCATGCCACCACCCTGCTCTCCGTGCTCGTGGCCCATGAGTGGATCTACAATGGGTTAAGGGTATTCATCTGAACATCCAAATTTTTTTATAAAATATCAGGTATATAATAAGTATATTAGATGTATATACTATTAGTTGTGTTAAAACTATATTTTTATGCCTGCAAATAAATTTAGCCTGCACTCCTCGTATCTCACGCGCAGTTCATGTAATACATTAGACCCATTTTTCTTTTCCCTTCAACCATTCTCACGCCCAAAGAGGTAAAGATATAAACAAAATCCTAACATTTGTTCCATTTCTCATCTTGCGGTTGTCTGTGTGGTAGGCGGCTTCGGTCTTCGAGTGGCGAGCAGGCGGAGGTACAGGCTAGAGGCGAGTGACGACCGGCGGACGCAGATGTGGTGTCATGATGTGACGACAATCATGCGTGAGGTGACGCGTGGTGCAAGGTGAGCGTGTGGCAACGCAGGCGAGCAGAGAGGTGTCGCGGGCAAGCGGGCAGTGGCACAACGAACACGGAGGTAGGGAGCAGCGCGGTAGCCGGGAGGGAGCGTGGCATTGGAAAGTGAGTAGCACCTCCAACTTATTGTCATCGTCCTCTCTTCAGATCTAGGTGTGCTCCATTCCTCCATTTATTTTCTTTCTTGGTCTGTTTTGCTCTATGGAAGAAACATACAATTTTCTCTTAGATGGACAGTTCTTGCTGATGGAGAAATAGCAAAAAAAGGGCAAGATCAACAAGTATACAACTCTCATTTATCTCTATAATTTATTGTTCAATTCATATAATTATGGTCGCCTTATGTCGCTCATTTTCTCATAAAAATCATTAATTTCTGTAATTTATGTATTTTTATTATATCTATATACACGTATTGTTGTATTGAGGGAGGGGGATGGTGCGCTATGGTATCGACGTATTCGAGCATAAACACCTATGACCTATCCTAAAAATTTTAGATCCGTCATTGTCGTGGCCTTCTACGTACAGCTCACCCACCTCTGCCTCCCGACGCTCGTGTCCCTCGCGCTCGCCTTCCTCCTCAACTGTGATCGCGGCCTCCGGCTCCTCGGGTCGGCGAGGGACCGGAGGGAGCAGCTCGCGCTGGTGTTCCTGGAGGAGGCGCTGCTGCTGGCCATGCTCCTGGTGTAGGCCGTGGGGCTGGTGGCCGCGTGCGCGGTTGGCCGGCGGTGGGCGTGAGAGTACCGAGGCCGCTGAGGTGCAGGCGGAGGCGGCGTGACGGCGGTGGACAAGAAGGCGACGAGGAGCAGCAGCGGCAAGAAGGTGCACTGGGCAAACAACGATGGGTTTGAAGAGCGCTGAAAAAAAAACTAGAGGGGAATCAGTGATTAA
This sequence comes from Dendrocalamus latiflorus, assembly GCA_017311315.1. NCBI lineage: Eukaryota > Viridiplantae > Streptophyta > Magnoliopsida > Poales > Poaceae > Dendrocalamus > Dendrocalamus latiflorus. Next base: position 10,895,254 of record CM029621.1, read on the forward strand.
TCTGCTGTGTGCGTTAGCGTCCTCGGTTTCTTTTAATTGTTCGGTGATGGCCATTATAGGGCCGGTTTGGTTGCCTGCATGAGCTGATGTAGGCTGCATGAGCGTGGCCAGGCTGAGGAGGAAAGCTCCTCAGCCGCGTTCCTCCTCAGCCTGGCTCCAGTTGTTTTTTTTGCACGAGCCATCCGCTCATGCAGGTTCTCTCCTCTCCGCAGCCAACCAAACATCATCTCCCTGCATGCGCTGGTGCGAGCCACCCGCATGCAGGCAACCAAACAGACCCATAGTGTGTGGCCACGGATTAGCTACTTTAGTTTATGATGCGTGCTTCTGTTTGGTGATTGTTCTTTCTTTGTTGAACTTTCGTGTTCAGATGGTTTGTTAATAAGATTTGAGTCACCACCATAAAACGAACATGAATGTCTTGAGAAATTTATTTCCCTCTTCGATTGTGGTATCATTACAGCAATATAGTTACAACAATGTTGGCAGTGGAAAAGTCACACCTTTTCTGCTTCTGGATGGTTGCTATTCTAGATTTCTAGTCGGGTATGTAAACTGTACAACATCAGCTACAAGAATGCGTGTTTCAGCTTGTATAATATATGCCTTGGGCCGGAGCTGGAAAACCAGTATCAGAGGCACGCTCTATGATCCTGTACAATCTTGATGTCTCGAGCAATTATCCTACATCTGAGACGAGATAAAGCAAATTTAATTTGATCTAGAGTTCAAACCAGCCCTTGGTTTTTCTGTGTTCTGAAACGATCCTTGTAGTTGCAAAAGCAAGGAATTGCTGACAACAAAGATGGAGCTCAGGGCCATTAACCCTCCTGCACGAGACATCATCAACAAATGGTGTCATTATCAAATTACGATCTACCGGTAAGACGAGATGACATCGATTCCATTCATTGAATAAACATTACCTGAAAGAGATGGTGTCATGGCGAAATCAAATTGAGGCAATAACACTCCAGCAGCAATGGGAATGGCTACTATGTTATATGCCATTGCCCAGGTCAAATTTTGGTGAACTTTTGCCATAGTTGCTTTTGAAAGGGATAGGGCGTCTACCACCTGCGCAAGAGATTATTCCCATCTATCAGTGCAGATGCCACTTGACATTGATGATAAAAGAATCAGACTCAGCAGAATTATACCTGGGAAAGTCTGTTGCCTAATAGAACAACTGAAGCTGCATCAGAGGCAGCGTTCTCTTTTGAGTGAGTTCGCATAGCTATTCCAACATCAGCAGCTGCCAAAGATGGCGCATCATTTATTCCGTCACCAACCTATACAACAGCGAATATTGGGTCAATGTCATTAACAATTAGCAAACGATACAGATGAACAGGATGCGTTTAGTAAAAAAATTACAATACAGCCTTGTTAATGGACAATCTGAAATGTCTTCATGTTATTTTCAAACGATGAGTTTTGTCATGCTTTTATTTTTCGATTATGCTTAACATGTAGTTATCCCATTTTCCAGCAAAACAGAACAAGTTTATCGCAAGCAATTTTGGAAGCCCATAGACCAATTGTATGTGTCGTCCACAGTAGAACAGAAATAGAACACCACAATACATTACCATTGCAACTCTACGCCCCTCCCCTTGCAAAGTTGATATAATGCCTGCTTTTTCCTGTGGACTTAGGGATGACCTTATGTTTTCATTCCTGATTCCAACGGTTCTGCCAATGCTTTCCACTGCCTCTTTCCTGTCTCCTGATAGTAGAAAAGTTGCAATTCCTTCCTGCTGCAGCCTGTTAATTAACCAGAAAGAAAAGGCAGTTACACATGCTGCACTACTTGAATTATACAGATATGACAGTAATAGATGCAGCACTTGCATGACACTAAAAAAAAACATTTGCAACATCTGAGATTCTAGCAGCACCATTTAGCATTAAAGATTAAACGTATTTTCAAAGCATAACAATTTTTTATGAGGCAACAATATGACTTCTGAACATGTCCTGTTAGTTGGGACAAATATACCTGCACTTATAATGCAGAGAAAATACATTTAAAATTCAAATGATATATCCAGTAAATACCTGTCCACAGTTGATTCTGCATCATCACGCAGAACATCTGATATAGAGATAGCACCTATTATACCTTCTCCTTCACGACCAACATAAGCAATTGATTTTGAGTGGTTTGAAGTTGATGGCTCATTAGAAGACTCAAACTCTAGACGATTTCTAAGATCTCCCAGTTCAGTTGGTGACGCCTTAGTTTCAAAACGATTGTGGACCCAGTCCAAAGTGCCTACTGCAACCAAACACCCATCTACTTCTGCCAAACAGCCAAAACCAGGCTCTGTAAGCTGCCCACTTGTGGTTGGAATATCCAGTTTGAGCACTTTAGCCTCATTCATTATAGCATTTGCAATAGGATGCAGTGCTGTTTTCTCCACTGCAGCAGCAAGACGAAGAATCTCCATCTCCTCATATGCTAAAGAAGCAATAGAAGTAACTACTGGTTTTCCTTTTGTAAGCGTCCCTGTCTAAGAATCACAACATAGATACTATTTGTAATACAAATACATAAATTTGACGAAACATAGTTTAGCACAAAAAATGAAAATGATAAATTAAGCCGTATCTACCTTATCAAGAACAATGGCATCTATCCCAGCCAAACGTTCCAAAACATCACCTCCTCTAATAAGTAGTCCTCGTTTAGCACCTAGTTTGAGAATTGAGATAAAAGGACGTCATAGGGAATTATAACCTCATTAAAAAACATAAAATCAGACAAGAGTTGCTACAACGAAGTACAGTGTATAGTAGAATACTGAATCAAACTCATTAATGCGGAGTCCCTTTAATTATATTCATGACAAATAAAAATGTATCACCCCCATTGTCTCATCAAACATTGCGAACAAATCGATCCAAAACTTGGACAACGAAAGTTACCCATGGAAGTTCCTATTAAGATAGCTGTAGGGGTAGCTAATCCAAGCGCACAGGGACACGAAACAACCTGCAGGGTGAACAATTATGAAATTAGCCTAAATAAACACTAAAAAGGTAATTCTTGAATGTGAGCTATGCAACACAGTTTTTCGATGGTCAACCACCTCCAAACAGGTTCAACTATATTGAGATTTTAGGATGTTTTGCACGTGCATTGGCCACAATGGATTTTAAGGATGATTAGTTAGTTGATCTACTGTAGTCTGATTGTCGAAAAGTAGTCCATGTGATAAATTTCAAAACAATAGTTTTCAGTCCATTAGATTGTAAGACTGAGTTTTAGAAAACAGTAGCAGGATTACTTACTAGCACATCCACAGCAAGCTTCAAGCTCAAAAGCAATGAGTCCCCATCTGGACCAGAAATATCATTTAGAAGAACCTCCGGAAAGGTGTGTGTGCCAATGTAATACCTTAGGATAGAGAGGGGGGGGGGGGGGTTAGAAAAGCAACATTTATATAGCTCCAGCAAATTCTTGTATATTTTTTTGGAAGAAAGAAAAGGAGAAGGGCAGCATACCAGAAAGAAAAGGTTGCTGCAGACAATGTCATAACAGTATACACAAATGGCCCTGCAATTGAATCCGCAAGCCTTTGAACAGGAGCTTCACGTGCTTGTGCATCCTCAACCTGTTCAAGGACAGTACTAATATAGTTAGAAACTTCTTTTTTCCTTTCATTATCAAGACCAAAGGGGTGTATACCAACCATACGGACTATCTTAGCAATTGTTGACGATGGTCCAGTAGTTGTAGCTTTGATCTTTAAAGGCCCATCCTTCAAAACAAGTCAAAGAATGGACTGTTAATCAATTTAGCTAAGAAGTCTCAAAGGGGCATATGTACTTCATGAGGGAGAGATCAAAGATTGAATGAGCGTAACAAGGGCATTATGATGATTTCACTGAAGTATGTCCAGTTAAAAAGCCTTTGGAAATTAATCAGGACATGAAAAAGCGAGTGAACAACTTATTGAAATTGCAGTTACAACTCACAATTAACTTTTGCGTTGGCTACATGAATATGGATGAGGAACATCTATATGACACAGAGGTCATCATTAAAGTAATAAAATTCACAATTGATTGACACCCTCTAGTGGGAGAAAATACCAAAAAAATTTACCAGACTTTCTAGCAGAAAATTATGTACATACCCAGTTCACAGTTCCAGCAAACACAGAAAATCCTTTTTCTTTGGCTACCGGCAAGGATTCTCCAGTAAGCATTGATTCGTCAACAAAACTTGACCCTCCAAGGACATTTCCCTGCAAGAATGGGTAACAGTGGTCCAATAGATCTGTCAAATAATTCTATGCAAGCACAAACTGATGTATAAAAAAATGCGACAGAAGGATGACGAATGTGTGTATATTAACAACCATTAGTGAACTAGGACAACCTTCAAAGATATTGACTCTGGACTAACAAAATTTCATGATGTGGATCGTATAAGACATACTGCTAAATTTTCGTTTCAGTAACATTTGAGTTCAAAAGCATGAGTTAAGAGACAAATCTACAGACAGTAAGGATATCCAAGGTTGTGAGTGCCCATGGAACATTCATTGAAGAAAACAAAGCATTACTGATAAAAAACTGTGTCTTAGAAGAACTAATAAAGCAAAGGGAAAAAGAGTTACCTTCAAAGGATTTTTTTAGCACATGCAGTTCGCTTTACAAGATTGTTTTACCACAGAAAAATTAATAACCATAAAGGGGCTCATCAAACTTAGACTTTATGTATAACCAAAGAAACGGTTGTATCAATGCATCGTAATAGAAGTAGGAAGATACTAGAAAATAAGAAAAATTAAACCATGGTGCGGCTCCTTACATCTACAGGGATAGTTTCTCCTGGAAGAACCAATATCGAATCTCCAACACGGACATCATCGACAGGAACCTCAACTGTGATTCTGTCCGAATTCAAAATACCATCAGAGGAAGGGTCATCACTTGAGGAAGTAATGACCAACCTCGATTGAGGAGATAAGAGTGACTGCCACATAACGTGAGACATAATAAGTTGTCAATAAACAGTTATATTGGTGAAGAATGTATAGCTACGTTACTTCACTATCCATCAATAATTTTTTGATAGTGTTTGTGGGAATATAGGTTTACTTATCACCCTTTTTATTTTCTATTTCTGTTGATGAAAAATGGAAGTGTTCTTAGTTAGATATATACTTACAATGAGCTCATTCATATCACTCGATGCCTTAAGCCTAGCACTTTCTTCCAGAGATCGTCCAAGAAGTACAAATCCAAGAAGCATGACCTGCATGCTAAAAGACAGCTTTCTTCAACAAAATTTTCTTACGAAATTCATATTTCAACTGTTATTTGATCAACCGCCAAATCAATTCAAGTATGTGGGAGAAGGAAATAAGTCTATAAGTTGAATGATTCAACAGCAAACAGGATGCCTTGTCAAAAATCTCAGTCCAACAACGAAATGTTGAGAACTGACACTGATTTTGTCAAAAAAGTGTAGCATAGACCCAAAAGCAGCGCAACATTGACCATAGCAAGATAGCAGCGGCAGCAAGAAAATAAAATTGCTGCTTTATTAATAAAAATTCGCAATTCTTTCTGCGTGCATGGAAGATTACTCACCGGTTCGTCAAAAAAGGTTGAATTCCACTCCCATTCAGGGTTCAGCAAGGATACCTTCATAAAAGAAAAGGTATATTAGTATTCTTGTATGACTAGAGAGAGAAATCGGGCACTATAAATTCACTTACTGCACTAATAGCAAATGCAGCCGCTGACCCAAATCCCACAAGAGAATTCATGTTGGGGGACCCCTGCTTGAATGCTCTAAGACCATCGAAAAGTATATCTGGAGGTACATTGAACTTTGTGAGAAACGATGAACAAATATGTGAAGAAACGCAGTGCACGGCCATGCTGAAAATGAGCTTCAGTTTCAACTTCGATTTTGATACTTCGTATGCATTTTTCTTCCCTCTAGAGTAAACAACGCACAATCCCTCTGGTTCTTTACATCATCTCTGTCATTCCGTTGTTTCTTAGGAGGCATTGAACAAATGTCTCTTTAAAAATCCACCATACCAAGCAAAAGCCCATGAATAAAAAAATAAAGATTATACCAAGGATGAGTACATGTAGAACCAAGAGTTTTCAGCATCTTGTGTCAGGCAACCTACCTCGTGCAATTGAGTTGTCTATCGTTCTTAGAAACTGATTGAATATGAGGTAATCGTAATTCATCTACCAATCATTATCTGGTTGGTACACCAATAAACTTTTAGGAACCTAAACTAAACAGCATATAAACCAATGCATAAGGCTATAAAAACGATATTGGAGCCAAATATACCTCTTCCAGGCCCAAACAATGCCGTCATAGCAATGCCGCATTTCACATACGAATTGTGCAACAAATCCAAAAAGGTTCCTGTATCATCCACATACAAACAATTCTATACCATGAACATCAGTGGCCAATTTAGTTTTAACAAAAAAAATGGTAGCCAATTTAAACTTTGTTTTTCCGTTAAACAACTTGAGATCACGCACACTCTCGTGGTTTCAGCTCACCATGGCCGATATGGATGCCGACCGAGTGCAGGAGATGGGATGCGTGCGAGCCGCAGCAGAGCGCGACGAGCGTCCACGCGAAGGCGACGCGCTCTCGGCTCCGCGTGAGGAGCTCCGCCTTCCTGGCGGCCATCTCCCTCCACTTGCGCGCGCTCTCCCCGGTTCCCGCGGCCGCGCCACCTCGCCGCGCCGCCGAGGGGAACCCGCACTCCGTCAGCCTCGCCGCAAGCTCCTCCCCCGCACCCGGCGCCGGCGACCGCAGCCGCACCGCGGCCGACTCGGCGAGGAGGTTGACCGCCGCGGTCTCCACCCGCGCATCCGCAGCCAGGATGGACCGCACCCGCGCCGCGCAGCCGCCGCACATCATGCCGCTCACGTCGAGCAGCACGGTAGCGCTGGTCTCCTCTCCCGCCGCAGCGGCCGCATCGACCGCGGTTGAGGCGGAGGGTTCAGCCGTGGAGCGGGGGGTGGCCACCGGTAGGCGGCGGGGGAGGAGGTGGAGTCGCTGGAAGGTGGAAGCCGAGCATCGGCTGTGCGCCAGGCGAAGACGCTGGAGCAAGAGAGGATTAGCATTGGGAATCAGGGAGCGGACGTGGAGGAAGGAAGAGGTGGTGGTGGCGGCGGCCATGGAGGCGATCCGGAGGCCAGAGGTCTCGCCGGCGAGTGGCGGAGGCAGACGTGCAGGAGAATCGAAGGGCTTAGCAGCTTAGGGTTTCGTGCCGTGGAGGAGAGGGGAGGAGGTGGCCACGGAAACGCGCCGAGATGAGGAGGAGGCGACGACGAGTAGGTGTGGTGGTGGTGGGATGGAAACGTGGGGGAGTGGAAGAGTGGCCGTGGTTAAGCGTGCGCCGGATTTTAACTGGAAGAAGGACGGTGACGTGTCGGAGGAGAGGACTGGAGTAATCCTGTATTCCTGGTGAGTTGGATCGATTTGGATTTGTGGACCGCAATTTCTCGAGCCGTTTGGAAGATGTTGTTTTGGGAGGAATTGGATTCGTGCCATGAGCGCGCGGAACGTGATAGGTTCGTCGCATTAAACTAAGCTTGCTACCCATGAGCATTGTCGGTGTGCATACTGGATCTGCATTGCTCCAGTTGTTTATAAGCAGCAAATAGGTATTCGCATGTTATATAATTGTTCGTAAGCATTCGTACTAGATGTCTGTATTTTCGCACGACATGATTACTTAGACCAGGAAAAACATATCTACATAGAACTCTGCTCTTCAATCCTCGCACGTAGTGGCGAACACAACACTAAAAATTTAGCCGGTACCCATAGAACAAAAGTAACGTAAGATTCTTCTTTGGCCTCCGATAGTTGTCTACAGATGCTAGAGATTACCCAAGGTTGCAATGATGATAACCGATGCCCAAGCTCGCAACGGTGATAACCGATGCTCCCTACCTCGATGGACAGCCGATGGAACTACTGCTGTCCTATAATATAAGTTCACTTTGATTTTTAATAATCTCTAACATAACATTTTAACTATAGTTTTGTATCATGGTATATTAATAAAAATAATATATTATGAAGGTATTTTATAAGACAAATTCAATAATATTATTATCACATAGTTGATTTATATACTTTAATATATATTAATAATTAATATTTAAAACTTTGACTGTATAAATCCTAAAGACTCAAATAGACTTATATGATAGGACGAATAGAGAGAAGAAAACAAAACTATAGGGACATCAAAAGAGATAAAAAAAAACTTCGTGAAGATCATGTGATAAAAATCGTATCATTGGGCCACGTAGAGATGTTCATATGGATTTGTCAAGTAAAATCCTTTGATAAATATTTATTCCTTTTGGTAAATTTCAGGATATCACAAGGGCGAAACCCCAAAATCCCCCATCTCCTCTGTCTGGAACGTTATCTGTAACCGAGTGCCTCCCATCCACCTCTCGCCGGCGTCTCCGTTCCAACTCGCCAATGGCTTCCCCCAACGCCGACCCGCCCCAACACCACGCCTCGGCGCCACCCCTCCTGCTCGCCATACGCCACCTCCCCTTCCCCGGCGCTCACCGGCCTTCACGCGCGCTTCCTGCTCCCGACCTCACTCCCCTCGCCCGCCGCCTCGACGAGCTCGCTGCAGCGGCGGCCGCCCACCCGCTCCTGAAGCCGCTCTTCACCTTCCACTCCCACCTCTCCACCTTCTCCCAGGTAGGTAAACATCCACGGCCTTCTCGGGCTCGATCAATCACAGTACACGAACTATCTAACGCCGTAGCCGCGCGCGCGCGCGCACTTGCTTGCGCTTGTTGATGTAATGAGCAGAGCAGGAGGCGGACGCTGGTGGCGATGCGCCAGGCGGCGTGCCCGCTGTCCGGGGAGCAGTGCTTCGCGGCGGTGCTGGGGAGCTCGGTGGCCGGGATGGTGGTGGCCAACGGCATCAACAACTTCCTCAACCTGTACAACACCGTGCTCGTCGTCAGGCTCGTGCTCACCTGGTTCCCCAACACGCCCCCCGCCATCGTCGCGCCCCTCAGGTACACACCCGCAACGTACCAGTAGTATCCTAGAACTATCATGCGTGCTATACTTGTTTAGTCATGTAGTAGCATGTACCAGCTGTCCAGCTCAGCTCCGAGACCAATAGGAAACGATATGATGCAGCCAGCAATACACATTTCGTAGGAATTTAGGTTGCTAGTTTGTACTGTCATTTCTTGCATCAAAAGATTCAGAACGTGGCCGACTTTTTGGGTGCATGTACCAATCTGCTGAGCTACCAGTACTAGTTGCTTTGATGCTTTCGGTGACTTCTGAAATGTTGTTGCGTGCAGCACGATATGTGACCCGTACCTGAACATTTTCCGGGGAATCATCCCTCCGCTCGGGGGGACGCTCGACCTGTCGCCCATCCTGGCGTTCCTGGTCCTCAACGCCTTCTCCAGCACGGCCGCCGCGCTTCCGGCGGAGCTCCCCAACCCAGCGGCATCAAGCAGTGCTTCTTCGTCCGGCTCGGCACACCCCGACCTCACCGCGAATCAGAGGAAGTGGATGCGGAGAATCCGCTCCGGAAAATCGCAGGAAGAAGATCATGATGCTCGTTAGACTTCCATGTAAAATTAGATCTTTACACATCTAGAACTACGAACCTGCAAGCAATTACTATGATTTTTTGACAAATTACTGCCAAGTAAACTTGATTCTTGATTTCTTTTTTTATTGTATCGGACAAGCATGTAACTGATTATTATTGTTCAAGGGCTACAAAGATAGTTCGGTTCTTTACTCAGGATTAAAGATTCTAAGTAATCCTCAGATCTCATTCAAGTTCTCCAGCTGTAAAACCTCAAAGCTACTCTGCTTGAACACGGAATTCTTTTAATTCTTGTAGAAATTTAAGTTCGCCAACTCTTGCTATCTTTGAATGCAAGTGTAATGCCCCTGACTCTGGAACAAGAAGATCGCGTAGATTCACAAGGCTACTCATGCCTCTTGGCAAATCATTAAGACCACAACAGTATCTTATGCGGTGCCCAGTGCCTGAGCCAGGCAAACATTTGAGAGTGTCGTTGGTGGATCTCAGTTCTAAATAGCGAAGATGCATGAGCTTTGCAATACTGGATTGCAAAATGTCAGCACTAAAAAGCATTACTGATAACCGAAGCACTTGGGCATACTGTAGTTGCCCGAGAATCTTTGTAAACATTACTGAAAAAGTCTTATCATATGCACCAACTAGCATTTAACTATCCAAGCTTCTTAAGATATCACTGTTTTGAATGACAGTTAGCCCATTTTCAAAGGTTTCATTATGTTCTATTTTGCCATTCTGTTTCTTCTTGTATGCTGACTTAGTCCAGATGCTGACATGACTAACATATGAGGAGACTACTAAGAGAACTTGAGCCATCTACAGTGAGGCATTCATGTACTAGGATACATTGTGTATGATCATGAATTAAATCATGCATGAGATAAGAGGCATATTCTTGTGACTCCTCAAATTTTTTAAAGAAGCTCTAGTCTACCAAGTCATCAAATAGTCACTTCCAGGATCCTCTAATCTCTCTTTCATCAATGATAAGGTCAAGAGCGATACAAATACGTACCAATTGAGGATCCCTTCTGACCCTCATATCATACACCCTCAAGATAAAAAGTTTGGACTTCATATGCACCTGGGTGATTGTGTTATCTGCATTATTTGGGTGGTAGTGGGACATTGTTTCTTTGCTGTACAAAGGTTTAAAGCTTTAGCCATCCTTTATAAGAGGTATGCATATTTCTCATTTGTTTACCTATCTATGTGGTGATTTACTTTATTTATATGCATTCTTTTGCTTCATGTGTTAAAGGATTTTTTTCTTCTCATCTTGCAGTGGCATCCGCATCAATAATAGTTCATGGTGGCTTGACATATTGGAATAGTAGAATTCTTTTTATCCTTCGCAATGCACAGACATGTAAGTAGTTTATTCTCAAAAGAAAAAGAGAAACGTGCTCCCCACTATTTATTCTCAAAGAAAAAGAGAAACACGCATCGATCCAAGCTGGAAACAAATCACGTTTTCGGTATGAGAAGAATACACACAGCTTATAGGCCTTGCGAATGTGGTAAGGGCATACGTCAAATTTTTAGTTGATACCGAGTGAATTAGCCCAACAACACCAAATGAGAAAGGGACAGAACAATCCATAATTGTGAGATCATGTGGAGGTCACTCCATATTTATGATAAGTATTTGACTTTGTTTATGCCTTGCTATTGATGTTTAAGTTTGATTTTGAGTATTTGCATATCTTACCTGTTGCTTTGTGTTGCTAGCGGTATGACCGGTCTTGTAATGGCAGTTTGATCAACTTACGATCAACCGGCCATAGTGGTGGTTTGACCGGTGTGGTGGTACTGGCCCATAGTTGACAGTCGTTGGTTTTCAGAAAAGGTCATTTGGAGGTTTTGAGTTGTAACCTAGTGCGGTTCTACCAGCATTGGAATTCTTGTACGACTCTAGGAGAGCGGTTTTGACCGGCCAGTGCATGACGGTCTGACTGAAGTGTTGAGCGAGCTCACCAGCCTTGTAATAGTGGTCTGACTGGCAAGTGTTGGATAGTCTAATCAGCATAGGTGCTGCAATCAGACCAGCCCTAGAGTTGAGCTGGTTTCGGTTATGTTAGTCATGATAAAGTGCCTACAAGTGTGAGTCATAGGTATGTTCATGCATATGATTTGTTAATAAGAGTCAAGTGCATGTCAATTGTGGTTAGATTGATTGTTTGTTCTTTAATGTGCATATGGTTGATGATTGTTGTGGTCAGCGGCAAGACCGAGGCTACAGAATGGGTTCTGATGCCATGGTGTATCTCGTAAGTTCAAGTGGAGCATTATTTCAAGTAGAGAAGCATGGGAGAAAAACAAGGATCATGAGGAGACAAGTGTGTCTATGTGGTGTGCCAATTGAACTTGTGTATTCCAAGTGGTGACGGTTCTTCAAGCAGACGTGAGATCTTGGTGGCAAGTGATTAAGCATCATGGACTATGGTATAATGTGGTGTACCATAGAACTCGGGTGTTTCAAGTGTTGACGAGCTCGAAGCAGGTGCATGATCTTGGCGATGAGGCACTGAGCATCACATCTTCGTAAAGATCAATGGATGGCAATCGAGGAAATTATCCAATGCCGAGTGGATTAGTGTTCCCTTTATGTTGGAGCTTTTTGTGTGTGCTCTATGCTTAAAACTCTGATATTCTAAAGGATTGTCTGCAAAATATTCATCTCCAAGTGAAATGAATATATAAAGTTTGTCCAAGCGAGTTGTACCATGTATCATTCCTTATGCTTTTGATTTGCTTGATTTTCTTATTTGCATTTCTTTCTTATGGATCTTTCTTGGTGTCAAGAACGTGTAAGAGTTGAAGATATATTTTAGAGATTAGATCCTATCTATCTAGTTATATTCAATGGAGAGTTCTTAAGTTTGCCTGATTTTCCTCAAGCGAGAGGTGATTTTAGGGTTTTACTCTTGTGAGTGATTTGACTTGAGTTTGTATTGCGATCTATCTTGCTATGACATGTGAGGACCCATCCAAAGTTATATAGATCACCGAGAACTCACAAGCAAGCTTGCTATGGCTTGAGTTCTTATTTTGGATAAAGGTCAAAGCTTTTAACAATGATCTTCATGATCCATGATTGGAATATACTCCTAACATACTAGGGATGGTTTATACCAAGTTTTACTACGTTTGGATCAATGATTTAAGAGTTAACTTTTTTTTATTGAATTATGTGCAATGATGTCTACAGTTTTCCTCGGCAAGTGGTTAGACTGGTGCCCGAGCGGTCCGACCGGGCCATCACGGTCAGACCGCACCTAAACCAACGGTCACACCGGTTGGAGCAAGAATCCTGCCGTGAGTTATGTTCTTTAGATCTTGGTTTTTGTGAGCTTATGCGTTTCTGTTTTCGCTGCGTGTTGCTGACAATACCTAGAGAAATATTTTAAAAGAATCATTCGTGCCTTATGACTGGCCGTACCGATTCTACTATAACAGATGACTTACATTTATGAAAGTGAACGATAGTAAATTGGTGCGCCGCGCCACTAGTTTTGATCAGTTTTTACAGCAACCACTACCGACGTCTGAATTAGGCCCCGCTCGGTTGGGCTGAAAAGCTGTGGTTTATGGCTGAAATTGCACTGTAACGGCTGAAATTTTACTGTAGCTGAAGGTGATTTATTTAGCGTATTTAAATTTAAAAAATTTAAAAATAGAAAAAATATGTTAGCTCATTACGGACAACGCGAACGAATACGGGAAAAAGAACCAACAAAAAACTCAAAAAAGTTAAAAGTTCAGGAAAAAATAAAAATTATAAATAGTAAAAAATAAGCTGGAAGTCAGAAGCTGAAGCTGAAATGAGCATGACCTTAAGCTCAAACTAGTTAGTAATACTGACATGTACTTACATGGTTACGTGCCGTTTTGTAAAAGCGTAATTCTTTTTGCAGGTGGACCGTGCACGTGAGATCGATGCGGCTGGATCGATCAGCTCGAGTGGATGGAATGGAACGATGAACTCGTCACCAGCACGGCCTCTCGGATCACGAAGTCCGGCAGCATGGCGGTGACCTGCTTCCGGTAGAACGAGAGCTCCATGAGCCGCTGCGCGGTGCGCGCGTCCAGCGGCATGAGCACGTCGGCCTGGCTCGCGCACCCGCTGCCGGCGCGCTCGAGGAATGCCCTGTCGTCCTCCGCCGTCTTGAGCAGGTCGGAGTTGGATATCACCACGGGGCTGACCCTCCTGGGGTCCGCCGCGCGCGCCAGGGCGTACGCCACAAACCCGCCGTAGTTCGTGCCGGCCATGGAGACGTGCGCCGTCGTCCCCCAGCGAGGCCTAGGAGCGCGTCGAGCAGCGCGGCCAACGCTTGACTCGAAGGGCGGTGGGGAGCAGGAGGAGGCGTCGAAGCAGAGGAGGTCCAGGACGATGACGTAGAAGCAGCGGGAGAGCGGGCCCACCTGGCAGCGCTACTGCTAGGTGGCCATGGGGCCGAAGCCGTGGATGAGGAGTGGCAGGAGTAGCAGCTCCTCGGGCGGCACCCAGTACTGGATGGTTTGGGCTCGAGTCCCACAACTCTCGTCAGAGTTGGAAAGGAAGGTGAGGGTGTTTGGGCGGAGGCCAGCGGCGAGGAAGGCACGCCGCGCACGGTAGTCCATCATGTTTGGTCCAGGGATGAAACAGAACTACTTATTCAGTAGTCGTAAACACATATGAACATCTTTGTTCAATTCAAGACATATAAGAGTTTTTCGCTGCGTCAATCCGTCACAATTTTTTAGTTTTTTCTTTGTATTTATAGACACATATTACAAGTACACGGACTACCAAAATGTTCGACTCTTCTGGCCACGATCCCAACGACTCGCACACAAAGTACTACTCGAAAGACTCGCTCCACTAACCAACTCAGTTTAGTGGATACGACCAGTTACGTATAGACTAATTACTAACTAGCCCGGTCTATGACCACACACAGACCTACTTCGAGTCCCACTTCGAGTCCTTTGACAAATCCTGCTTTGTGTCATTCGACCACGACTGGTCGACCACAGTTGCTCGACCACACCACCGACCAAGACTGCTCGATGCCTTCGACCATGGTGCCTTCCGACCGCTTCACCGACCACGGCTTGTTGACCAGCATCTTCGGTAATAACGCTTACACAAACGGTACTACCGGTCTTCGAGCACGATTGGGATACTGTAACTTACGAGTACCGATCATCGCCCATTATGCAGCTACGACTACTGCTATAGTTCTCCTCCGAGTACCGACTGCAATAGTAGCCCTCTGAGTACCGACTGTAGCTACGACTTACAACTGTGACCAATCTCCGATTCCGGAGTCTCCAGTTGCTCTCCGACTCTGGGTCTTCGATTTGTACTCGACACATGATTACAGAGTACTCAAACACACCGAGCACTCGACATGACTACAAAATATTTGAACACACCGAGTACTCGACACACGACTTCTCAGTACTCGACACCGATCACACAGTACACCATACATAAATACACCGAGTACCAGGGGCGGACCCAGCAGTGGGTCAGGTGGGGCGCCAGCCCCCCTACCGTTGGCTGGCCGTGCGTACCTCTCTCATTCCCTACAACTCCACGCTAGTCATATGAATGACCTTATCAGGTTTAAAAAGCCTTTGTATGATGAAGAAAATTGTATTTATAGTGGTGATTACAAGCCACACCAACATCTTGGCTTGGAGCCTCTCTCCCTCTCGTGTCTACAAGTCTCTCGTAGGCTGGCAATTTGGTATTCAGCAAACTAGTTAGTAAGTCCTATTAACCCCTTAAATTTTGATTCTAGGTCCGCCGCTGCCGAGTACTCTACACATAATTTAGACACACTAATTATACATAATAATAAGATTAGTTCCAACGTATCAGCGGGAGGTCGCTGAAGCCCATGGTGGCGTCCGCGCACCACGAGCGGTGAGCCGCGTCGCGGTTTTTTGAACCCGCGTGTGTGGAAGTAAAACGGACTAACTCGGTGGATGGATATAGCTAGAGCGGTTCGGCGATAGCTGATGCACTGACGCCAAAGCAAAATTTGTCAGAGCTCGTGTATGACGTACTCTAACCTACGGTTTCTGTACAAGGCTATGCACGCATCAGATCTTAGAAGGTCCAATACAGCTAAAAAAATCAACAACGTACATATATATTCCTTCCTCAATGTTCTCAAATAATTTTTGGTGTGAACATTAGCTTTGAATGGACTGGGGTGGCTAACCATATTGTTGCAAACAATCGAGTGGTTATATATCCATCTTATTGCGAGCTGTGGTTAATCGAAGGATCAGACTTGTGAGCAGCCAGCAAGAAGTCCAGCAAGATCTTGTTGAACAGGGTTGGATCCTCCAGCTGTGGAGCATGTCCAGTTTTCTTTATGATTTCCACTCTAGTTTTCCCGTCCAAAGACCTGAACAAAGAAATTTAGGGCAACTCAATCAGTGGTTAATACAAATGAAGGCCGTCTATATACAACAATGTCAAAGTCTTTGTAAGTTATGCCTCTGAATTGCAAAAGCTTTCTCTACTGGGAACAATTGGTCATGCTCTCCCCAGACAATTAACACTTCCTACATGGAAATGCACCATAGCAAAACATTAGTTACAGCAAAGCATGCCAGTAAATGCATTGATTGAACTACTGTAACATACCTGAGATATTGGTGTTACTGGGAACTTATCAGTGCCGACTGTAATCCCCTTGAAAAGCTGAATAAGTTGCTCCCTGTTATCCGTGAATAGTTTCTGACAGAAGATAAAAAAACCCCGTCTGCTTTAGAGCAAGTCTTATAATACAGTCTTCAGCTGACTGTATGGATACTTACAGCCCACTTATCAGCCTACTTATATAGTAGTTACAGCCAGCTGAAGGCTGTATGACCTACCCCTTCCTCTCACAAAGTTTCTTACTTCTTGTGCTTCAGCTGGCTGTAAGCTTACAGCCCAACTCTTTTCTCTCTCCTCCTATCTCTCCTCCAACTCAGCATACAGCCAGCTTACAGCCTCTTATAATACTTGCTCTTAGTATCATAGTGGCAGTACTCTTCTTCTTTGTTTTTTTTGCATGGGTGAGGATAGTGTTGTACATTTACTGCTATCTGATAATCAGAATGACCTAAGGTCCAGCTGAAATTAAGGTTCCACTCGGTTGAGCTGAAAAATAATGGTTTATGGCTGAAATTGCACTGTAATTGGCTGAAATTACAGTGTAGCTGAAGATGACTTATTTGACGTAATTAAATTTAAAAAATTTAAAAATAGAAAAAATACGTTAACTCATCACGAACAACGCAAATGAATACGAAAAAAAGAACCGGTTGAAAAGATAACAAAGTCAAAAGTTCAAAAAAAATAAAATTTAAGAATAGTAAAAAATAAGATAGGAGCTCAAACCAAAATGAATGGGGCGTAAACCAATCTCACAAGAGCACAAATAGTCTCTACACTTATACAGTACCGAATGAAGAACAGAGAATAACCAGCCTATATGCCCCGCGGAATGCCCGCGCGGGGGCACGCCCACGTCACCCCGCCCGCGCGCTCCGGCCGGCGCGTGGCGGGAGAATCTGCGTACGGCCGGGGGAGCCGGTTCCCCTGTGTTTTCCGAAAATTACGTAAAGGTCCTTTTTCCTCGCGAAAAGGTCCCTACCAGTTTTTTTAGCCTCTCCACTTTGCAGGATAGCCCCCCGCGGTTTTCTAAATTACGTACGGGTCCTCGTTTACTTACGTACATGTCCTCCCTTTTTTACGAAAAAGTCCTTTTACTTTTTCGAAAATACACATGTGCCCTCGGTTTTTTACGAACAAGACCTTTGACTTTTCTGAAAATGCACATGCGCCCTCGGTTTTTTTTAAAAAACCCCTCGCGAATTATCGCCTCTTTTACTTCGGTACACACGGTGGCTGGCGCGGCGTGACGCCGCGCCTATGAGGCTAGTTACTATTGAGTCAAGGCAAGCAGTTGGGCATTATTACAGTGTGCATGGTTTGTTTCTATCGGAAATAAATGCTAGATTTGTAAAGTACTCCAGCAACTAGGAAGTGTCGGGTACAATGTTAAATGCTGCAACTGGACTGTTTTTCTGTCAGTCTGGCCCCGATCAATTCGGCTTCGGCTTCGGCTTCTGGCTTCTGGCTTATTTTTCACTATTCATAAGTTTCGTCTTTTTCTGAACTTTTGGTTTTTTGTTGAGCTTTTTTGCCGGTTCTTTTTTTCTCGTATTTGTTTGTATTATACGTAATGGGCTAACATATTTTTTTATTTTTTTAAATTTAATTATGCTAAATAAGCCTCTGTCAGCTACAGTGCTTTTTTCAGCCAACTACAGTATTTTCAGCCATAAGCCACGAGCTTTTCAGCCGAACCGATCACCACTCAGTGAATCTACCCAACATGAAGCTGCTGCTGTTGTTGCAAAACTAGCGGATTTACCGGGTGTAGTTACACGACTAAATATTATAATATAATTATCTTTAATATATAACTCTATTTTTTATAATTAAAAAATAATTGTATTTGTTATATAACTCTAATATTTATATATGATTAATCTACACCGTTATAATCTGATCGTACCAAAATAAGTAGTAGAGATTATTATCTTTTCTTTTGATTAATATGATAATTTTTAGAATTTTTTATTTTTTAAGATTATTATAGGATTTTCTTACTCTCAAAATAAAGAAGTTGCTTTAAATATCACCAGTTATTTTTATTTATATAGATTAATTACCAACAAGCAGGTTGCTGATATCTAACTTCGGTTCAAACGGAACCGCAAGTGCATCTTTCAGTACACCTCAACTTTCAGATTGAATTAGACGATGAAACAGATAAGAAATTCAGATAATTGCAAGGAACTGTTCATCTCGAGCATCTGGTCTCATGGAACAAATACAACGATAACCAATGCTGTTTGGACTTGTTTCAGACAGCTGAATCCATTACTAAGAATCTTATTCTTTGCCTGAGATTTTGAGTAAAATTAACTTAAATTAAATCTCCTCAAGAAAATCCTTTTAGGAAAAAAAAGGACGCAGGCGTTTGCTAAAAGAAATGCAGGTGCAAAAGAAGATACGCATGCATGCCTTTTAATGTTGGATTAAGCCTCCACTCATTTTGGCTTGAGCTTCTGGATTATTCTTCACTATTCCTAAATTTCGTTTTTTTTCTGATTTTTAGCCTTTTTTTGAGCTTTTTTGCTGGTTCTTTTTTCCCGTATTCGTTTACGTTGTACGTGATGGGCTAACCTATTTTTTTATTTTTTATTTTTTTTAAATTTAATTACGTCAAATAGGTCACTATTAATTACAGTGTAATTTCAGTCATACACCAACTTATTTAACCCAAGCGAGCTGCACCTAAATCAATGTCCCCTGCCCTCTTGGGTCACAGGTACCCCTTGCAAACTCCTACTGTCCTCTCAGTGGCAGACAGCATTTTTCTTCACTATTGGACATTTGGACCGAACTGAGAATGGTACATAAGTTTCTGAATGGTAATTTACTGGTTTATGCTGTGCTGCTGTGTGATCTACTGCATGGTTCACTTTGTTCGAGAATATGAGTTCCAGTATCTCGCAGAATGAGGGAGAAGCCGGCCACGTTATATTGACTAATGAGGGAGAAGCCGCCCACGTTATATTATTGACTTGTGTTTTATATAATTGAAAACACGAAAAATTCCAGATTCCAAAAGTTTTGACTCGACGACAAAAGGAAAAGTCAAAAGTGGTATAAGTTTGGACCTGGATGAAGTCCCGGAGGACGAAGTCCGGCATCATCACCGCCGGCGGCGGCCGGCACGCGGCCATCTCCAGCAGCTTCCGCATGGCGGCAGGCTCGGCGGGCAGGAGCACCTCTTCCACGCCGCTCCACCCGTCGCCGGCCCTCTTCAGGAACCCCCGGTCGTCCGCCGCCGTCTTGAGCAGGTCGGAGCTCGCGATCACCACGGGGCCCACCCTCCCGGGCCCCGCCGTGCGCGCCAGCCAGTACGCCACGAACCCCCCGTAGCTCGTGCCCGCCACGGCCACGCGTCTCCCCTTCAACCCCGGCACCGAATCTAGCATCCCCGCCAGCGCCGCGGCCTGCGTGGCCTCAGACGGCGGCGGCGCCGAGGCGGAGTCGCACGAGGTGCCACCGAAGCCGAGGAGGTCGGGGACGATGAGGTGGAAGTGGCGGGAGAGGGGCCCCACCTGGCAGCGCCACTGCCAGGTGGCCCGGGGGCCGAAGCCATGAACAAGCAGGAGCGCCGGGAGGCGCGGCTCCCCCGGCGGGGCCCAGTAGTGGATGGTGCAGGTCAAGCCGCCGTCGTCGTCGGGGTAAGGGATCGTGACGGAGTGGGGGCGGAGGCCGGCGGCGAGGAACTCGCGGCGGGCGAAGTAGTCCAGGAGCGGCACGAGGCTCAGGCTGGCCCCCATGGTTGGTGCCACTGAGCTAGCAGCAGAAGCAGTGTCAACTTCTTGGTGTGCGGAACAGCGGAAGAGACTGGGAAGTGAGGTGTTGGTAGGGCTTAGCTTAAAGAAGAGAGACACGTTTGGTGGGATGAAACGAAGGGCTCACAGCATTGCAGGTTTGCAAGGGAAGAAGGGTGGTTGAGTGGACCCAACACGTTTCGAAGTTTAAAGAAGACAAAGCTTGTAGGGTTGAATAGTTTGGGCTGTTGTTTTGGCTGAAGCTTATGACTTTTGGCTGTGGTTTCTGACTTTTAAATTGTTTGTGCGAGAGATTACAGAGTAACAGAAACTCACATACATCTTTTGCCGATATAAATGAAGTCAGTAAAGTATGTACTACAATTAACTAGTAGATCCTATCTTGAAAAGATATTATGTTTAAAAGCTAGTTACTATAGAAAAATCGAAAAGCAGCTTTTAGAAGCTGAAAAGAATAGAACCTTTGTTATGAAGGGGCTTTGAATGGGATGGGGACCGTGACGATGTTGCCGGAGTTAAAAGCACGTATAACGATATAGATAATGATAGTTTATTATATATTTTTATATTATTTATAGATAAATTAAAAATAATATGTAATGTGTTATATAATTAATGTGTTATCTATATAATGGTATAGATAGTAAAAGATTATCTATAAGACTGTCTATTAAATAATAGATAATATATTTCTCTATCATTCTTCTCTCTCATCTACATTACTTAAAATTTTATATGATATATGTTTACAGACAGCTGATATGTATCATTATACATACCGTAATGAGAGCAATCAGTGGACTGGCGTAGTGCGGCCCTCTAGGATTTCTACACGTGGGCGTCGCGTCACCTATGTGTATCATACAGTAATACAGAGGAGAAGGATGCCGTCAAGGGAAGATTCCTGCACTCTTGCTTTCTCAAAGAATAGCATCGAAAATAAAGGGAGGTCAGTATCAGTATGAGCTTGCTACGAAAATTGTACAAGTGGGTAGTCGGCAACAAATAGTCCATGAACCTCACAATAATACATTTGATCTTAACAGAACCTCACAAGAATACAGAAATCAGTTTAGTAACACGGCTTGCAATTGCAGCCAGAAGAAAAAACAGAGACAACCTGTGAAGCACCAGGGATTCAGGGGACCAGAATACCAGATAGATAGCTTGCTATGCCGACTTCCGGCCCATTTGGTGCGTCCAGGAGGAAGGACTTGACGAACCAGTTCACTTTTTCGGCCCCCTCCAACTGCAACGCGCGCCCTGCGTCCTTGATGATCTCTACCCTGGATCTTTCTCCTAGATGCCTGCAGCAAGGCATGCAAAACACACCGAGTGCAAAAGTAGTCCATCAAGTGAGCGGTAATTAACGTGATATAGCGAATTCAGGAGCCAGCCTATTAGTCAAGAGTTTTTCAAAATCACCTTCAGATTCTTAAAAAAATCAGAGTAAAAATAAAAAAAATAAGAATCTAAAACTATAATAAAAAGACCCTAAACCATGTTAACCAGAAACATGAGGAAAGGCAGAATCCACAACCAGCAACCACAAGGAGAGCAAACGCTGAGGTGGGCAAGCCATGTCGACACGAAGCGTAACGGGCTGAGGAAACGATCCGAGCAATTTTGCAGACGTCCTAGCAACACGCAGCAGCCATGGGCACAGAAAAGGACATAGGGTCCACACATACCTATGCGCGACACGGATGCATCCCGGGAAACTACGAGCATTTTTAGTATATTGATCCGATATCTTTCTAAGTTATCTCTACCCCTCTATAATATACCAAAATTTTCTTTACTAAATACACCTCCCTCAACCACCCCCACAGTCATATCTAATCTAAGTCCACCGAGATTTGTGTACCAAAGTAATCCAACTTCATACAAATGAATGGTCTGGATCTCTCCTCAAGTCTTCTTCTCTTACTCATTGAAGATCCTAAGGCCAAAATCATCCGGATCATGCACATCATTTGAACCCAGAACTCCACCCCGTGCCCACAAAAAAAAGGAAGGAAAAACTTTCCCCAACCGTTTCTCTCTCTCCTATGAATATCTCACCCGTATCTCTCTCTATCTCTCTCCTTCACGTATTCTGCATGGAGATCACCGGAGCAGCGGCCAAGAATACCGCCGAGCGCATCGCCGCCCTGAAGGCCTCGGAGAAGGACAAGAAGAGGCAGGGGTGCCTCAGCACGTGCGCCGAGGTGTACTCGGACGCCGTAGGCCAGCTTGAAGAGGCGGCGAAAGGCATTGCCTCGGGCAGCACCGGAGGATTGCACGACGCGTTGACGAATCTCAGTGCCGCGCGGGACGCACCCGAGACCTGCGAAGACGGATTCCGCGAGCTAAACGAGAAGTCGCCGCTTGTCGCCGAGGACGCCCAGTTCGGTAAGGAGGCATCAGTCACTCTCGCTGTAACCACGGCGCTGTCGCCGTCGAGGAATTGAATCTGGGTAACAACTAGGCGTCTAGAATCCTTTGGATCGTTAAACTCCGGGATTTTAAAGCTTTTGCGTGATTGCGAAAAAAATGAACTCCGGGATTCCGTAAGGCAAAATTCAGATCAATAAACTTTGCAATTACGTTTGAGCGCAAAATTTTTTTCATGGGATTGTGTCGTGGTGATCTCCAAGAGTGCTCAAGGAGATGCTCCTATTACACAATTTATGGTTGGTGATCAAGGAATTAGACATGGCACTTTTTTTCCCTGGGAAGATATCGCACATTGATTACCGAGAGCGATGCCATGAGGTACTCGCACAAATAATTTTGTGTAAAAAAATCTTAGGAATATATACACAAATTAAATTCGGTAATTATATACCTCCGTCGGCACGCTCGAGAACTTCGTCCGTCAGGTACAGTACTACATATTTCTGATTAACATTGTTTGTTAGCTATGTACATCCTAATTGCATTGTTCTTAGTCTTTTTTTCTTTTAACTAAAGAACTAGCAAAGCTTGAAAATTTCTACTAAAGAATTCGTTCGATTTGTGCTGTTCAGGAGGCGGCGCACGGGCTGACGGCGGCCGATCGGTGCCTGTTTCCCCGATCAACATGGATGTAGCAGAAGGGCCGATCGAAGACGATGCCGAACAAATAGTTGACCTAGAACAAGACGACTACAGGAAGCGTGCTGACGAGGATGTGAAGTCGATAGTCTTGAACACACAGATGAAGGCATCATCCCGACATAATAAACCTAAGAAGTCAAACAATGCAAAAGTCCTGCCTCAAGGTGAGTGGTCTTCAATTGTATCTTCTTTACTTATTTGGGAATTAATTAATAATAAAAATAATTTCTCTGTAGATTATGAGTGTACAAAAGAAGATGTTGATATAATTGAATACATGAAAGCAACACCAGAAAAAAGGGTACTCGTCAACATCGATAATAATTGGGTAAACAGAGATGACATGGATTGTCTTTTCCGTGACGGCGAGCAAGTGAATGGCGCTGTAAGTATGTTTAAGACTGTCTTTTGCATTGATTGATGTATACCAAATATCTGGGTTCAATTCTTTACTGTCAAATTAAAAATTTGCAGGTCCTAAGTGCTTATATTCATTGTATCCGGCATGAAGAACACCTACAGCATAGAGAAGGTGGAGATGTTTATTTAGAAAATACATTTATTTCCAGCTTGCTAAAACGTGACGGAGACCCTAAGGTGGCATTGAACTATAAAGATGACGTAGATTATACAAGGGTCGAAAAGTATTTACACGCTGATATGGTAAACTTGTCGATGCCATAATTATTATATATATAATATCATGCAGATGTTAATTTTGTTAATTTAAAGATAGAAGAAAAATTTGAGATAAAACTCTGTTAGTGCAGGTGTTCATTCCAATTAATATTGAGAAGTTTCACTGGTACCTAGCGGTTGCGAATGCTAAAAAATGTGAGATACATGTCTTGGATTCTTTCGGACGAGAACTATCGGACCGTCGAGATCTCAAAACTACGGTAGGGCTTAATGATTAATATATAGTTTCATATTGTATTTTAATTCTAATATTCCTTTCTAAATCTTGGTGTTTCGGTCACAACAGTTAAGAGGACTGGAAAGAGTAATAAAACTTGCAGCTGAGCATACACAGCTGTACCGAGGTAAATGGGCGGATATTAAAGTGGCATCTTGGCCAATTATAGATAAGATCACTGAGAGAATGCAAACAGATAGGTAAAAGATCATCAGACTTGTTGTGTATGCCATTGCCTGACTTGCAACGGTATCTGTATCACTCACGTTAGGTTTTTTTCACTTTTGCACAAGGTAAGTTGTGGTTTATGGATGATCAACTATATGGAGTATTGGACTGGAATTACTCTATATGACCATGTGACCCAGGTAATTCATAGGGAAATTTCTAAACATAGTCACTTTTTTTTGTCAAATAATCGGTTAATAGATCAGCACTTGCTCATTTTTTTGGGATGATATAAGTAAGTTTAGGTTCAAGCTCCCTGCAATCTTGTGGAACTCCACATTAAACACAGCGAGGGGTACCAGGATGATGAACAAGATAAAGAGGTCAGCGATAATCCAAATGATGTCATAATGATCGATAATCCAGGTGAGGTCACTCAACTGTCAGAAATTGCTGCTGGTCCTCAACCATCTGCCAAAATATTCACTGACAGAAAGGAACTATTGTATTGGTTGAGCACATACATCTGGTATGAAGAGTGTTTAGAGTAAGTATTTTTTTGCTAATTCTTGTATTTTGTGAGGCCACCAATATTCGTGGTCTGTGGGACAAACACAAAGCATCATTATCTGAAGATTACAGCAGAGACAATCCTAACACTGCAGTAGTAGAACAAATGGTGCTTAGAGACATTCGAGATTTAATTCAGTCAATGGGGAAGGATATCAGAAATTATGATCTTCCTGAGGTCCATGATACAGGTAATCCCTCCCCCACCCAATAAAACTCAAGCGAATGGACACAGATGCATATCTTATTGCATGAAAACTTACAATTCTTTTTTGATAAACTACATGGTATCAAATATATTATTCTATAATTATTCCTGTGTATTAAATATTCCCGGTATTGTCTTGCTTTGTATCATGCAGATGAATTTAACAACGACATAATGAGAAAGGTTAGGGAGGAACTTTCTGTGGGTGTCGACCAAGAACATTTGGATATATATAAATCCCTTAACAAGGAGCAGCGTGCAGGATTTGATGAAATCATACATCATGTCATGAATAAGAAGAGCCAGGTGTTTTTCGTGGATGGTCCAGGAGGAACAGGAAAGACATTCCTATACAAGGCACTTCTTGCTAGAGTCTGCTCAAAGGGATTAATAGCAATTGCAACGGCAACTTTCGGTATTGCGGCGTCAATATTGCCTGGAGGACGCACAGCACACTCAAGGTTCAAAATCCCAATTAAGCTTGTTGACAATAGCACATGCAACTTCACAAAGCAAAGTGGCACCGCTGAGTTACTGCGTACGGCATCTTTGCTTATTTGGGATAGGTCCCTACAGGATATTATGGATTGTTCTTTGCCATTTGGGGGAAAGGTTGTGGTATTTGGTGGAGATTTTAGGCAGGTGCTTCCTGTGGTAACACGTGGGACAAGAGCACAGGTAACAGATGCTACGCTGCAGAGATCATATTTATGGGACAATATAAGGAAGACACGATTGTCACGTAACATGAGAGCTCAATCTGACCCATGGTTTTCAGATTACCTACTCAGAATTGGAAATGGCACCGAAGAGACGATTGGAGATGATTATGTACGCCTACCAGATGATATTGTAATTGGATATACAGATGACGAAGATTCAGTAAACAAACTCATTCAGGAAATCTTTCCATCACTTGAGGAAAATGCAAGATCAACAGCTTATATGAGCACACGTGCCATTCTTTCTACCAAAAATGCACATGTAGATCAGCTAAATGCAAAGATGATTGACAAGTTTCCAGGTGAGGAAAATGTTTTTCATAGCTTCGACTCTGTCGATGACGATTCAAGAAATAACTACCCTATTGACTTCCTAAACTCCATCACTCCAAATGGTCTGCCTCCACATGAGCTCAAAGTGAAAATCCACTGCCCTGTGATCCTTCTCCACAATCTAGATCCTAACCACGGATTGTGCAATGGAACAAGACTCATGGTTAGAGCATTCCAAAACAATGCAATTGATGCAGAAATAGTTGGTGGCCACCATGCAGGCAAGAGGGTGTTCATTCCAGAATCCCTATGGCTCCGTCCGACGATATCTCACTTCCTTTCAAGTTCAAGCGGAAACAATTCCCGATCCGCCTGAGTTTTGCAATGACCATAAACAAAGGCAGGGCCAAACCATCCCAAATGTTGGCATCTACCTTCCAGAGCCTGTTTTCTCACATGGACAGCTTTATGTCGCGCTATCAAGGGGTGTATCAAGACAAACGACAAGAATTTTGGCCAAACCAAAGAAAGAAGTAGATACCTCAGGGAAGAGCACCAAAAATATTGTGTATAAAGACGTCCTAGCATGGTGATGTGGTAAGTAAATAGTTCACAAACACCTATTTCCTTACTGTGTTTCATATTTCTTTATGTGACAAAAATGTTTGTTTTCTTTGTAGCCTCAAGTTTAAATAATGTGGGGATGGAGAAAGTCGTCGGTGGGTGAGTCCAATGATGTTGTCGCCTCCTCAAAGGATCAGTCATTATGTGACATTCATTATGTGACAAAAATATTTGGTTATACAATATATGAGACGTGAATCTTAATGAATCTGATTGTTCGTTTTATTTTTTACAAATTTTATCTTGTTTTATATTTTACCGTAGCGTTAGCACGGGCACACTACTAGTACCATATAAGTATTATAAAAATTAAGCATGCTTTCTTTTAATATATTGAATCGATTCCTACAAATAACTAAGACCTACGTTACATTAAAAACCACAAAATAATAATATCATCTCTCAACCGCATTCTCTCCTATGTAGTTGTTTAATGCTCACATGAATTGTTTAATATTTTGAATTGACTCCTAAGTAGAGTCCAATTTTATACTTTTTTGTTGGAATTAACCCCTCTAATATATTGAATCGATTCAATGTCTTCTCTCTCCTCATTTGAACTGGCTAAAATATAACATTAGAGATGATCTAAGAGAGGATGGAATGACATTATCTGGTCGATCAGTCCTTGCTAACATGCGTGGAGAACGAAGGGTAAGAAATCAAGCACAGGAAGCACCTGGATGCATGTACACCCAAAAACTTAAAAACCCAGCAGCACCATCGCAGGGTAACGTACCAGACGCAACGATGCGAGGACGGCCTCCTGGCATCAGCTTGGCCCAAACCCACCATAAGGACTACACCAAACCATCAAAAACGGATGGTCAGTCGAACAACGCAATAAGGGCCGCAACATGCATGGCATAAAAAACGACTTGCAAGCGCAGAACAGAATCATTAGGGCACTCCCAATGGACCTATATAAGCAATATCTATGGCATTAATTAGCACATCATATAGGATTACTGCTGAGGTGGGTGAGAAATTAATGAAGAGAGGGAAGCAGTACGCAATCCAACACGAAGACATTAGCTAAGACATCTATTGAGGAGGGAAGGGATATCTACCACATTACAAGAGTGTGCCGCTGCATTAAATGGTGTATTGGAGAGGGAATTAGAAATAAATATTGAATTACAATATTGATTATGTAGGATCGAAGACATCAATCAGATGAGGGGTGAATGATTGTTACCGCCTTTTGCCCCTGAAAACAAATCTCAAACGAATAGAAAAGCCAATCTAACTTACAGAGATAGAATTCGACCACAAGATGCCCGATCGTGTGCATGGGTTCTATGGAGATTCTGACTGCTCGGTGTTCGACCGCTCCTTGATCACACGACTACTTCGACAACTCTAGCGCTCCGACAGCTAGAACACTTCGATTGCTCGGCTCGACCGCTCGCTACGACCACCTTTGCATGTAGTCGAAATCTCCCTCTGCTCGAAAGCTTCAGCTGCCCGAACGAGAACAACACTGTGCTCGTAGATCACGTGATGCGATAGCACAACGATGTGGAAGCAATGCTCAGAACAACTCGCCGTGCTTCGATTGAGACAATGAGACAACATCGGCAACGATTTCCTTCCTTGGAATAGGTCTGATCTATTATATCTGAATCATATTCTTAGCTACAAAGCGCCCCCATAAGCACCCCTAAAGGCTCTAGAACAGAAGCCTCGCAAAGTAACTCAAAGTCCTGGCTAAAACCCTTAGCCTTACCTTACTTTTATATGCTAGAATCCTAAATCGTGTTCACCTCAAACACGGACACAATTCTATCTCTTCCGAAACCAAGGGATCTAAAACCCATTTGAACACGGGTTTTAACCAAACTCTCTATCTCTTTCGAGTATGGACTCCATCCACAACTCCTAACTTAACACACAACGAAGTCTCTAGGACAGCACCTCATGTATCTTCATCACGCACCATCCCACATGTCGAAGCCTCCGAGACTGCACCTCCTTATCTTCATACATCGTCATCTCTCGTGTCGAAGCCTCCTAGACCGCACCGCCTATTATCTATAGACAAGAACCAAACCATTCACAAATACTAACCAGGTCATCCATGATCATCAACCAGGTCATCCACAATCACACATCCTATCGCTTCCCAAAAAATAGCTTCAGATCACTTAATACAACCGCTATCTCATTGAGTACTCAAAAAATACCATCGCTACGCTGAAAACACTCAGGAATGACAACCATCGCTACCAACCACAGAGCCATCAAGTACCACTCGCTATGAGTACTAATCGCTACGACTACCCAATACCAACCCGTATTGAAGC
The DNA here is from genome assembly GCA_017311315.1 of Dendrocalamus latiflorus. NCBI lineage: Eukaryota > Viridiplantae > Streptophyta > Magnoliopsida > Poales > Poaceae > Dendrocalamus > Dendrocalamus latiflorus. Next base: position 10,924,176 of record CM029621.1, read on the forward strand.
GCTTCCTACTGAGTACCGAGTATCACTACCGAATCTTTCAAGTATAGTTCCTCCGAGCACTATTGACCGATCACCGACACCATGCACCAACCAGTCAAACCGCTTTCCTAACACGAGTATTCGAAGATAGCAAGAAATAAAGCATTTGAACCGACCATGAAGTCTACGAGTACCGACCGTGAAACCTACGACAACCGATTGCAAAAGTCCAATACTACGGATCGCAAGGTCTACGACAATCGATCATGTAGTCCTTGTAACATGGGACTATGCATTGCAAATGTGTTATGCAAGTGCTTGAAGTCCATGTTTCCTTTCTTTGCGATATGAGGCTTATATTTGCAAATGTGTTTTGCAAATGGTTGAGGCTCATATATTAATCCTTTTTTCATGATTTTAAAAGTGTGCAAATGTGTTTAGCAATTTGTTAGGAATCATATTTGGTACTTGTATGTATGATACTAAACTTGGTCGGAACCGATGTGGATGAACTGACTTGGTCGAAACCAATGTGGTCGAAGACCTGTGTGTTCAAAGATCACGTAGTTATGAATCAGAGTATTTGAACCAAGGTGGTCGAAGAGTTGTGTTGTCGAAGATCAGAGCGGTCGAGCCCAAGTAGTCGAAGACCAGAGTGGTCGAACCGACTTGGTCAAAACCGTTATGATCGAGATCTGAGTGGTCAAAACCTTCGTGGTCGTAAACCAGCATGGTTGAACCAGCGTGGTTATAAACTAGCATAGTCGTAGACATGCATGGTCGAAACCAGGGTGGTCAAAACCAATGTGATAGAACCATGTGGTCGAGACCTGTGTGATTATAAATCAACGTACTCGAAACAACGTGATTAAAATAACATGGTCAAAGATCGATGAGAAGGTCAGAGATTTGTGTAATCGAAGATCGACATGGTCGACGTTTTCGAGACCTGAGTAGTTGAAACCAATTTGGTCGTAGACTAGTGTAGTCAGAAACCTATGTGGTCAATCCATACAATGTGGTCAGAAATCAACGTGGTCGTGGACTAGGGTAGTCGACGATCGGAGTTTTCAGCCGGCTCTATGTGAGCGGTTCAATCAGCTCTATGTGAATAGTTTGATTGGCGAGCAGAAGTACCGGCTCTGTTTGAGCGGTAATACCAGTGAGCGGATATACTGGCTTTGTGTGAGCAGCACTACCGACAAGCGAAAGTGTTGGCTTGTATAGTGGCACGTTTTTTAGAGAGACACCTATGTGGAGTCTTCTTGTCCATAAGGAGATCGGTTGTTCCGCACGAGTGTAGTGGTACTTCTAATAATTGGTTGTACCAGACTTTGCATGTCGGAACTACTGGATTTGACTGCAATGGCTAGTTTTCTAACCATTAGCGAGGGGAGCAGAAGTACCAGCCCTAAGCCAGTGGTACTTCCGATATTCCTGTTTTTTTAGGAGTTTGGTTCTAACGGCTAGTTTTCTTGTGTGGGGTATATATAACCTCTTGTGGCCGGTTGGAGATAGTGTGGCTAGACCCATTTCTATTTCCTTGAGCTAGTGTGAGGTTCTCCACTCAATTGTGCATACGTTGCAATTTGTGAGTAAGGTGAAGGGATCTAGATTGCATGCGTTGCATCTAGAGGTGGACTTAGTGTCCATTTGAGCTTGTGCATTCATTGCATATGGTGAGAGTTAAGTGAGAGACTTGACTTGTTACTCTTGGAGTTTGCCGACGCCTAGACGACGTTGGAGGCGTCGTGCGCAGTGATCTTTTCAAAGAAGATTGTGAGAAAACCCGGCGATGTGTGAAGGTTGGAGCTCACCGACCCAGAGCGAGAAAGAGCTACCATTAGTGGATTTGAGGTGGAAGGCTTAATTCGTGGAGCCGATCCAATTAGTTTGGGCTTAACTTAACGTGGACTAGGAGAGAGCGGCAATTTTCCAAACACTATGGTAAAAAGAGACCGTGTCTATTTTGGTTTGTTTTCTTGTGCTCAATTTACCTTCAAGCAATTTACTTTTGTAGAATTAAATTTTCTGCTTGTCATCTAAATTGTACACTTTGACATAGCCTAAAACTGTTGGCGCACTTAGCTGAACTTAATTGATATATGCATTGTTTGTGCTAAACCAAATTAATTTAAGCATCTGCATTGTTTACTTGGTTTAGACAAATAAAAAAGGGCTTGAATTGTTAATAATAATCAGAAGAGATTTTTTAGACCGCCTATTCACCCCTCTCTAGTCAGCCTCCTCGATCTTACAACAACCGCATCCACTGATAAGAATTTAAATGAAGCATTAACATCTGACATATTTCGATCAGTTTGGTGTTGAAAAGCATGTTTGACCACTTTGATTTGACTATGAGACATCAGGTCAAACGTTTGGTCCAATTTTGCTTGTTCGACACTTCCTCATCCTGTCCTTCTTCTCTTTCTTTGCTTTCCCAAAACAGAATCAAATTAATTGACCATCTCTACCACAGTGAGTGTATTGATATTTGACATGATGAGTGGTTGTATCACTTGACTTCACATCACTCACTTTGGTAGATGTCTCCTTTGCTATACCAGTAGATTTGAGGACAATTTATTTTATTCAGATTCAACTTCAAATTTTTCAGGTTCCAGAAGATTAGCTATCTTAGGAGGATTATTCTTGGCATACTCAACCAAATTGAATCCTAGACCGCGATTTTCACACTTATTTTTTATTGATCTAGGATCATATTTAGATTTTTCTACCAAAAGAAAATCTCTCTAAAGTGTCTTTAAAGTACTTATTTTAACCAAAATCTATCTCTTCCGAGATATGGACTCCATCCACAACTCCTAACTCAACACGCGATGAAGTCTCCAAGATAGCACTTCATGTATCTTCATCACACACCATCCCATGTGTTGAAGCATCTGGGACCGCACCTCTCATATCTTCTTCATGCATCACCACCTCATGTTGAAGCCTCCTAGATCGCACCGCTTGTATCCTCTCCACGAATCACTACTTTTGATCTCACTCCAGCGTGAGCCCAATCACCCGTGTGACATCCTTAATCGTCTGGACCTCAGATTTTCCCATCCTAGTCTAGATCCTCCTCGTCACCAACCATGATCATCTCCACGCCAACCTGGATATTAAAGACCAAAGAACGTTTTCTTCCCGACACAAGTTTGTCACAACTTGACCGACTTCAGCACACTCACATAACACACCCTTGTCTATCTATAGATAAGAACCAAACCATCCACGAATACCAACTAGGTCATTCACGATCATCAACTAGGTCATCCACGACCACACATCCTATCGCTTCCCAAAAAACAGCTTCAAATCACTTAATACGATTGCTATCTTATCGAGTACTCGAAAACACCAAGTATTTAGGAAATACCATCGCTACGCTCAAAACACTCAGGAATAACAACTATCACTACCGACCACAGAGCTATCGAGCACCGCTCACTTTGAGTACCGATCGTTACGACTACCCAGTACCAACCCGTACAGAAGCACTTCCTACCAAGTACTGAGTATCGTTACCGAATCCTTCAAGTTCAGTTCCTTCGAGTACTGTTAACCGATCACCGAGCACCATGCACCAGCCAGTCAAACCGTTGGCCTAACACGAGTATTCAAAGATAGCAAGAAATAGAGTACTCGAACCGACCATGAAGTCTATGAGTACCAACCGTGAAGCCTACGGCAACTGATCGCAAAAGTCTAAGATTACCGATCACAAGGTCTACGACAACCGATCAGCAGTTTACGACTATCGAGTATTGACAAGCTACTGTGAATACGACCTTTGAGAAGCACTTTAGCTAAGACCATCTAAAAGTATTGTAGCTACGACTATGAAAAAATATTGTAGCTTACCATTATTGACTAGGTAAGGTCGTTCTGCTGTGGTTGATATGCCGTGGTCGAAGTGTCATAGCCGAAGCTTGGCGTGGTTGAAATACCGTGGTCGAAAATGCCTTGGTTGAAGTCGCACGTGGTCGAAGTTTGTCGTGGTCGAAGTTGGTCATGAGCGACTGTCGTGTTCGATGACTGCCCTAAAAGCTTTAGCAACACAAGTGCATCGACCATAACTTTCCAAAACACAAATTTCAATTAAACCCAAATGTCAATTATTCGTCATTAATTTATGCACAATCACCACATGATCTAACAGATTAGGTGGGCCAAATGATAGACATAGTGCATTAGGAGGATGATATCTAGCCTGATGTCTATATGAGGTGGCAATATATGGATATTGCTATATAGTGTCATCATTGAGAATGCCCGTAGAAGGCGAACGTACCCATGCAGAAATAACGATCAGAACAGTAAGCACCAGACAAACCCAAACAAAATTATACAACACGATGCAGCAAAGAAGAATACAAGGCGAAGGTCACAGACAATAGACCTCAATCACAATTGAAGGAGAAGGACTACCGGCCTTCCGAGCCCGACGCACGCTTAGCGAATCCAGCAACGATGACCTGCAAAACAACCGGGGGGATCAGATTGGGAAAACAACCAACCCAATTCGAAAAATGGATAGCCTACCCTGCACAACAAGGAGAACAGGCAGCAACATCGACGGAGGAGACCAAATCAGCAAGGACACCGACGGCAAAGCGAGCAGCAAACGAGGGCAACCCTGGTTAGCCCCCAGAAGTGGCCGGCGAAGGAAAGCACAAAACAGACGGACAACACCTACTGAAAGGAAGTAGCCGAGGGACAAGTGGCAGATCCAGTAATTTTAAAATGGGTATTCAAAATTACAAAAATATTGTTCAATAGAAAAGTTAAAGGTCTACAATAGTGAAAATTAAAGTACAATTATTCATACTAGAATCAACATCTCAAATAATATAAAGAAATTACAAAATAATTAAAAATTAATGCGATGATACTTTATACCTTGGAAACGAGATATAATGTCATGTAGGCAAGCATACAAAAGGAAGCAATTTTAACCATGATGACTAAAATTAAAGATGAACTGTTTTACTGGAACTACTAACCTAAATCAAAGTTCAAATCAGAATAATTCTACAATAAAGTTGTACAATCACAACGGGATGCTTTAATCAAGTCAGAAGACAATTTTCTTTGTCAAATTTTTGTGTTCTGCAAGCAGAAATTCAAAAGTACTTTAAACATGAACATATTTTGTAAAATGGTTTCTGGCTAAGCAACTTAAACAGTATTACCTAAACTGCTAAACAAAATATAGATCGGATAGCAAGACATCAAAGTGGATCAAATCATCTAAGTGTCACATATCAAGCTATAAAAAAGACTTGACAATACTTGTATATTTTCTAAATAATTGATACATTAGTCACCAGAATATAATCAACTGCTATTTTTTGCTAATAATTTTAGATATTCAATGGATAACTCTCAAATTATTGGCGGCGAAGGACGCAGCGGAGTCGTATGGGAGAAGGCGAACTACGAAGAAAAAGGGCTCCGAGCGCGCATCCGTAGCGAAATCGCTCTCCGCCACGCCAGTACGGATGGACGGGGACGGAGGTCGGCGAGCCAACGGGCGCGCCGCCGTACCACTGTACCAGCACGAGCAGGGTGCCGAACCCCACCACGACTCGGATCGACGCAGGCGAGGAACAGCATGGGCCACGAAAACGGGCCACGGGCAGCGAGCAGGCCGAGCGAGCCGCACCAAGAAAGGCTAACGAATACATGGGCTATGCAATGCAAGAGGCAGGCCGACCGACTGGCCCACGAAGCACCGACGACCGTCCCACCACACCGGCCTACCGGGGACGGAGACGCGCCCACGCGTAACGAACAGTGCCGTCCTCTCCACGTGGTCTAGTATTTAGGTAGATTTCCGTACGCCGATCCACCTGAGTCACCCTATGGCTTGCGGTGAATGCTTGACACAGTTTTTCGTTTTTATTTTCACGAGCGTTCTGGTAGTGATGGCTGTTTATTTTAACGAAAGACATCAACTGGTGTCCCAGCTCCGAATTTATTGAAACCGGAAAGAACATGCTGTTTTTGGTGTTTGGTCAAAAGAAGAGGCCTCAGGGTAGGTATCTCATGCTCGAAGGCAAGCTAGCCGTTACCCTTCAGTTACTCATACCCACGGTCGCTTCGAAGCATCACTGCAAGCCTATATGCTGGCGTGCCACTACCTGCACTATATACACGACTACTGATCACCGAACCTAAAGGAAGAGGCGTTATTTTGCCGCCAAATCAAGAGCGAACTTGAGGCGTAGCCATGAGAGCAACTGATCATATCACCCTCATCCCTCGAGCCATTCTTTCTCTCCTCTTCTTCTCCATCCTCTGCAAACCCGATCCGGACCTCCTCCTCGACTACTGCGTCGCCGACACGGCCGCGGCCGCCGCGTTCCACCTCAACGGCTTGGCCTGCATCGACCCGGCGATGGCACGCGCCGACCACTTCGCCACCTCGGCGCTCTCGCGGGCGACGAACCCGGCCACCACGCTCTTCGGGTTCAACGTGACGCTGACCAGCCCGGCCACCTCCCTTCCGGGCGCCAACGCGCAGGGGCTCGCCATGGCGCGCATCGACCTCGCGCCGGGCGGCATGGCGCCGCTGCACTCCCACCCGCGCGCGTCGGAGGTGGCGCTCGTCCTCAGCGGGAGCGTCCTGGTCGGGTTCGCCGACACGTCGTACCGGCTGTACACGCAGCTGCTGCGCGCCGGCGAGGCGTTCGTGTTCCCGAGGGCGATGGTGCACTTCCTGCACAACATGGACACGGCGGCGCCGGCCGTCGTGCTGTCGGGGCTCAACAGCCAGAGCCCCGGCGCGCAGCTCGTGCCGTTCTCGGCGTTCCGGACGGAGCCGCGGCTGCCGGACGAGGTCCTCAAGAAGTCCTTCAAGATAAACGGGCAAGACGTGCAGAGGATCCAAAGAAACCTTGGTGGATTTTAGAAAATCTCTCATGTGCTTTCATGATATAGCATATAAGGCCGTGCCGTTTGTGAATAATAGTACTAGTAAAAAATACCACAAAAAAATGAGACCAAAAAAGGCCTAGATTAATTTTCCAGCCCAATTACAGACCTATCTTCCATGTTGACGGCCCAATATGTGAAAAATAGAAACAAATAATAATGAAAAGGCGGAAAATCTATTCTACATTACTAGAGCTATTTTACAATACATGTAAAATATGTCATAGAGAGTGACACAACAACCGTGTCATACTGATGTACACAAAGGAGATTGATCTTTCAATCAACTTTTCAAGATTTCTGGACGGCACAGAGGCGCAAGTTCCCGCCTGCTTTGCGTACGTATGATGTTTGGAAAAATTTGGGGATAGTAGGTGCATCAACTATCAAGTGGCCGGCACCAGGGAAGAACAGCAACTCGAGTTAGCCCGTTCGAAGGTGTCGCAGATTTTGAAATAATACTGTAGCATCGTTAGCTTTTTTTACTATAGTATTTAATTAAAGGGAAATAAAAAAATACTGTTATATCTTTTCAAGTAATACAAAGGAAAAATAGTGTTACAAAACTAACACGTTTTAAATAACTTTTTAGCTTTTAAAGGTAAAAATTGTTCAGAACAGGTCTTAATCACAGTAGAAACTAGTAGAAAGTAAATCCCTTTGCTTTAGCGACAAAGGGATCAATCTCTCTCCTCCGGCGACCTTTCTACTGTCCTTTTAGGGGACATCGCTAAAAGTAATAAAAGGCGAAGAATCCGGGTAAATTAACACGACCATGGACAAAAACTCCACCGAGCACCTCATCTTCGTCGTGCACGAGATTCTTCCGTTGACAAGCTAGCTAGGCTCAGTCTCTCTCTCTCTCTCTCTTTTTTCGTGGCTACAATTTAGTCATGTCGAGTTGAGCAGCGTACAGTGCACATTGCTGCATTGCGTACGTCTGCTTGTGAGGTGAATCAGTGGTAGTTGGTAGAGAGAATAGGAGTCCGTCATCCCTGAAAAAGTTGAACGTACTCCTGATGTGATCAGAAAGCAAAGCGTCTCTCCTTTCTACACCCCTGTCCGGCTAGCTTTTCCATTCCGTCTTTTAGGGATCATCAATAAAGGCGAAGATTGTTGCAACTGAGGTGGCTCCGTCATCGATCTCTCTCTTGTGTACATATGATCGTTTCTTGCGGCCAGCATCAGGTCCTTTTGCCGATCGAGCAGACCTCGTGTATTTACGATGTGGCTGTCAGCATGTACGAACCGTCAATGAAGTCTAAACGCGATTTGCTCGTCCATCGCAGGTGAAAGCCATCAAATCTAAGGGTCTGTTCTTTTTGGCTGCGGCTTATGGCTTTTGGCTGCGGCTTGTGACTTTTGAGCTTTTTGTACGAGAGATTACAGAGTAACAGGAACTCACGTACGGTTTTTGCCGATATAAATGAAGTCATTAAAGTATGCACTACAATTAACTAATAGATTCTATCTTCAAAAAATACTCCATTTAAAAGCTAGTTACTGTAGAAAAGCCGAAAAACAGCTTTTAGAAGCTGAAAAGAACAGGGCCTAAAAAGGATGGTTACTCTAAAAAGGATGTTTCCTTTAACTGACCTAACTGATGTGTAAGGTCAAGAGCTCGAGATTCTCATTTGGTCTTTGCCACTTACATGATAGGATGCCTGAACCCAATCCTTGTTAAATCTGGTAATCCAAGACAGCCCTGAAATTTGGTAGGATCGTGCCGGCGCAGTGTTTGAACTGCATGGTATTTTGAAGCAACAAGAAACCTGAAAATGTTGAATGGTTGCGTGATCTGATTTCTGGAGACTCTGTCAGAAATTTAATGGGTACAAATCAGAAAGCTCATGTTTTATACAATTAGCGTCAAAAGGAGATGAGACTAGAAACATGCAAATACAATTCATGTGGCTTAATTCGATTGCGTCCTCAGGTTAAATAATCATGACAGCACATATTTTTTTTTAAAAAATCCAATTACAGACGCAACTTCTGAGTCCAAGATAAGTACTCCTTGAAGCACCTGCCACACAAATTAAGGTCCAATGCAAGTCACTTTAAGGGGGCTGTCGTTTCCGCTTGTTCTAGGTAAGGACCAATTCGTCAAGGCTTACCTCCCTGTAACTCCCAAGTCTGTCTTCATCTCAAGTCATGTAGAATTGGAAATCAATTTTTCGGTGATGTTCAGATATGACGTCTCCCAAAACTGTTCAGCAGACGTAACGCAATTGGTTGGAATGAAGTGTTCAATTCTGCACCTAACCCCTGACATGGACATCGCATAAGTGATTAAATAACTAGTGGCCATCTCTGAAGCGAAAATTTTTCTAGAGAAACTTGGAAAGGCCATAGACTACACAATTCTACGAGCAATTCTAAAGGCAGTGTGGTTTAGCCTGCTTCTTCCGTTGACACGCTAGGCTGCCTAAAGGGCCATTTCAACTTAAAATCATTAACTTGGGGGAAAGATACCTGCTTTTCTTTGTTGATTGTTGACAAATACATGCATGAAATCGTTGTGTTTCGATCAGAATAGATGGCAAATACATGCATGAAATTTAACTCTATAACATCAGCGTTACTTTGAATTATGCGATGAAAAAATGGCGTGCTGTCGAAGGAAATGAACGAATATGATTTGAGAGTAGAGCTCAAGCTAGTGATATATTTCTATCTGGAAAGACTATTAGTCGGCATATTTGCAGTATATGTCAACCAAGCTAGTCATATCGTCATATCTGAAGATAAAAGTAAATCTTACTGAAATATATAGAAGGTTAGGATTTGCACATATTGTGCCTGCCTTGTAGATCCTAGCCTTCCTAACGAACCTTGTAATTCCTATGTAAGCCGTGATTAATGGAATATATAAAGAAGGGCTGGCTACCACATTTGGTACCAAGCAAAACCCAAACACAACCTTCTCTGAAATTTTGGTTTCTTCATGGTATCAGAGCTTTCAAGCATCTCCGATGATCTCTTGGAGCTATCGTTGCTGCTGGTCATGTCGCGCCATCCTTCAGCAAGACGGTGATCATCAATTGACCGACATCAACTACCTCCTGTGGAAAGCATAGGTCACGGCCGTCCTCAGGGGCCAGGATTTGCTCGGCTATGTCGATGGGACGAAACTAGCGCCAAGTGAGATGATCACACGGATCGTCGGCACCAAGACAACGCAGGTCGTCAATCCATGATACCATATGTGGGTGCGATAGGATCAATAGATCCTTAGCGGTCTTCTTGGGTCACTAACCGAGGAAGTGCTCGCTCAGGTGATTCTTCTTACCACTTCCAGGGGTGTGTGGAGTGCCCTAGAACATACATTCTCCTCAGAATCGCGAGCGAACATGATGCAGATTCGTCTCCAGTTGACCAACATGAAGAAAGGAGACTCCTCGATGTCCTTGTACTTCAACAAGATAAAGTAGCTCATCGTCGACACGTTGGCCACTGTTGGGCAGGCACTTCATGATGAAGAGATCATAAGCTACATCCTGACGAGGCTCAATGCGGATTACAATTTGCTCGTCACGTCTGTGACGACCAAAACCAATCCTATGTCATTGAACGATATGTATGCTCACCTCTTGAGCTATGAGATTCATTTAGCGTCGCAGGATGAATCGACCCCACTTGGCTGCTCCACCGTCAATGTCGCCTCCCACGACAACAACACCCAAGGAGGCAATAACCACGTGAACCGGAAGAACAAGGGCAAGAACTACCAGTTCAAGAATGTTGTCAGACATGACGGCCAAGGAGGTGGCCAGCACTATCGTGGCACCTTTCACGGTGCGTCTCGCAGCAATGATGGCTACTCCTTTCGCAGAAATGAGGGGTGTCCAATCTGCCAAGTGTGTGGCAAGATGGGCCACACTGCGCTGCACTGCTACTTTCGCTTCAACCATGCCTATCAGGACGAGCGCTCGGCTGGAGTGGCGATGAACTCCTGCTCCGTCGATACCAATTGGTACACAGATACGGGAGTGATCGACCATCTCACCGATGAACTCAATAAGCTAAGCACAAAGGAACACTACAACGGCAATGACCAGATACATACGACAAGTGGGTCAGGTATGGCTATTGCTCATATCAGTCATTCACAAATTCCTACACATTCTAGAAAACCCTTACAACTTAAGAAACAAGATGTATACGATCATAACCTTCCTAACTAACCTTGTAATTCCCATGCAATCCGTGATTAATGGAATATATAAAGAAGGGTTGGCTACCACATTTGGTACTGAGCAAAACCCAAACACAATCTTCGCTGAAGTTTTGGTTTCTTCAAATCTAAAGTATTTGCTGTTGTTGCAACTTGCAACCAACTCTGAGTGAATGGGTAAACTGCTCATAGCCACTCTTCTGGAGGGTGGCCTTGCCCATCTTGATCAAGGTGTTTTTGTCTCTTTTCTATGAATTTGTTCATTTCTTCTCGTTCTTGGATGTAGTAGATGTATGCAGAATGTTCTGATGCTTTCAAATGGTTGGACTAGCTCTAGATTCTAGAAGCCTGAAGGAAGTACCCATGTAGTCTCAATTTTCTGACGCTCTTCATTGTTTTATCTGCAGAATCTAAGCTGCTAAGAACTAGGGGGCGTTTTTTGGGCAACGGCTCATTAGTATAATAAATAATGATTATTAAAAGAAGTCGAAACAAAAAATGGCTAAAAAGACCAAAAAAAATAGAGCATTAATAGCGCGTTGAAGTTGAAGGCAGCAGCTGTTGTCATGGCAAGAAGAGGTAGGAGTAGATCATTAGAGCAACTCCAAGAGATTAGCTAAAAGAAGTATCTAAATTTAGTGATTTAGCTATTCTCTAAAATGAATCTCACCCAAAAAAACAAGACAACTCCAACAGGCTATCTAAACTAGAGGGCGCGCGGTGGGTCGCGTACGCGCAGGAATGGGGCGCAGCGTGCGGGAAGGAAACGCCGACCGCGCCAAGAGGCTGGATGGTGAGCGAGGTAGGCTATCCAAAAATAGAGAGCGAAGGAGGAGGGATGAAGAGCTACTAAATTTGGAGAGTCATTTACAGAGTCTATTGAAGATGTTTTTTCTCCAATAATAACCAAATTTACCTTTAGAAAATGATTTAGCTCTTCTCTTGGAGTTGCTCTAAGCAAGAAGAGGTAGGAGTAGATCATAAGTATCTGGGTTGCACCTAATTTGAGTTTGAGTGAATTAGGATGAACACCTGAGTTCGAGTTCTGGTGTTGGCATCATTGAGACGTTGAAATATTTTGATCAGGACGTCCTTGTCTGATCTATCCATACATCAGTATTGAAATGCAACAGGATCTGTGTTTTGCCTTCAGGTCAAAACGCATGGCCCACCGTTGGGCCACCGCCCCCGGCCTTCCTCTATACCTGGGGGACTGGTGAACTCTAAGCGTGGGAAGCGGGATTCTTCCCTCGAGTTCGTTGGCGAGGAGGAAGAAGAGTTTACTGGAGAGAAGGAAAAAGGGCTTATCAAAAGAGAAGATGAAGATGATGACGTATAAATCTTCACACCCATCTAATAGTGAGAAATCCGACCGATCCCCTCCAAATATCATGCGAATGTTACGCAGAACTTTCGAAATTTGTATAGCCCATGTGCATGTGCATGGAACGATGACGAAACATCAACTCACCAACCCCATTTAACCCTTTCTTGTCACGTAGTCCTACTGCTGCTTTCAAATTAATAATGTACTCTACTCCGGTAGAAGTAAGTATACATCATATCTAGTATAAATTCCTTTTGTTTTTCTTGAAACGAATTATAAATATTTTCTTCTCTCCGCGACAGTATATATAGAGAGAGAGAACAGGATACAAAGGATAAAAACACGGTCCAATCTCTAATATACTCGGTTGATTGACTTGTAACAGAGGATGCCGATCGTTTTTCTGCCTCTCCCTTCCCCAGGGAACAAGTTAATCAAAGACTCAGGCTGGCACGCATGAGCTTGGCCAGTTTCTTCCTCCAACTCGTAGCTAGCTAGGCCCGATCGACCCGGCAAATCGTGAGTAAAACGAACCAGCAATAGTCAAGGAAAGCTTTTCACACGGCCGGACGCGGTCGTTCTCGTGCGCGCGCGCTCGGCCAGCGATTCTGTCGCTAGATTTTGTTTAAAAAGTTAAAGTCCATATAAATATCTGGCTTTTTAAAATAGCTTCTTCTGTCACTAACGTCTCGCTCTAGAAATAAGGCAGAGAGTTATGTGCATCACATATCCCGCTCCTCTCGCTCCCATCACGCGCACATATATCTCCCTCATTTTTTTTTCAACTGGTCGCTCTATCCTTTTAAAAGTCACTTCTTTCATTTACTTACTATTTTTTTCAACCAGAAATCTTAAGCTACAGTCAAAAGCCATCAGCAAAAACCAACACGAACTCCTCCTAAATCTGTCTTCTGCTTAAAAAAATAAGAGTCTCCTAAATAGACTAGTTTCAAATCAGCTTTAAAAAGCCAAAAAATATTTTTTTGATAGAACGAACTAAAAGCTAAAAAACTAAGGAAGAGATACTTTTGTCACTTTTGATTAATTGAATTACCCATCAAATACCATGCATAAAAAGAATGTCTTGTTTAGTTCGCCATTAAGGGTAGTTTAGATATTTCAACATTCATCCACAGATGAAGTAGCTAGACAATCCAACAAAGAGCTAGATTGCCAAGCAATCTTTTAGAAAAAAAACTACTACTACTTTTTAGCCAGAAAGGCCAAAGGCTAGGCCATGCAAACTTGAGACGGTTCTGTGGTTGATAGTTTTTTTGTCTTAGCACGAACGTTTGTGGGAATAAATTGAATGTCGATAAACCGCTTTGAAAAGACTGTTCCAATAAATCATTTTGAAAAAATAATTATATTTTATTTATTTATTAATAAAGTTATAAACTAAAATAAAGAGATTTGATCAATGACCATGCACCCGACGGGACAAGAGAAAAAACCGCACGCCCGGCCGCGTGAAGAGTTCGACCAAGGGAGTCCTCGAGTCGATCGGCACGAGCTCGACTCCGTCCTCGAACTCTCTCTATTATACTTGTACACGATCGGTCGGGTTGGGTCCGTCAAACATGGAACGTCACAGTGTACGTTGCACCTCTCGCCCGGGATATATTACTTTTTCGTGTTGATTTGATCCTTAGATCGAACTGATCGAAGAGTTATATTTGCATACGTGTGGTTGCACATGGTGGCAAGTTAATCAATATGACAAGATTTAGGTCCCCTTTAAACAGCAACGGTTTCTAGAGATCAAGAGACAAAAGCCATTTGGAACATATTGATTTTTAATACGGTTGTTTTCTTTCCCCCATTTTTCCTTTGTATTATCTATGAACATATATATATATATATATATATATATATATATATATATATATATATATATATATATATATATATATATATTATTTTATTTAATTAAATATATCAGAAAAAACTAATGACTACTATAATACCATTTTAACCAAAATCAACAAGGCTTTAAAAGGGCATGCATGCATGTATGGTCATGTAATTTGGAATTAAAATTTAGGGGTCCCTTCTATGGTCGTGTAATTTGGAATCAAAATTTAGGGGTCAGTTCAACCGGCTTTCAGCTGTTGATTGAAATTACAAAATTACACTATAGTAGTTGTTAGCTTTTTCTGAGTCATTCAATTAAATAAAAGTAAAGAAAAATGAGGGGGGAAAAATGAAAATATCGTTATATGTCTATGGACAATGCAAACGAAAAAAGAAAAAAATAAAGAAAATATCGTTATCTTTTTTGAGCTTTTTTGCCGGTTCTTTTTCCCGTATTTATTTGCGTTGTCCGTGATGAGCTAGCATATTTTTTCTATTTTTTACTTTTTTTAAATTTAATTACGCCAAATAAACCACATTCAACTGCAGTGCAATTTCAGCCATAAGCCACAACTTTTCAACCCAACCGAGCGGGGCCTTAAGTGGGAGGCCGAAACCGAACACATTTGGAGCAATACGTTAGATGTGTTTAGTTGGGTTTTTTGTGGCTTTTTATTTTTTTTCATTTAGGTGGCTTATTTTACACTGTAGCAGTTTATATCTTTTTTGTTACAATTAAATTTAAAAAAATAAAAATAGAAAAATAGATTATCTTATTATGAATAATACAAAAGAAACATAAGGAAAAAGGTAAAAAAACTTAAAAATATAAAAAACTAAAAAAATTACATTAAAAAATAGTGAACTAGAAACTGAAGCTAGAAGATGAAATCCAACGAGCGGGGATGTACACATGCCGCACGAACTGTACTGAAGTACTTTGGAATTCAATGGAAGGTGAAGGCATGAACTTGACCACTTAATTGGCTTTAATTACTATCTTCATAGTTACATACATAACGTTTTTCCCTCTAAATTAACAATCTCCGTACAATTTCCATCTGCAAAAAAAGAGAAGGTTCTCATGTCCCATCATGCGTACGTGCAAGCTCCTTCCAACCTGCACCACATTGACCGTACGTTTCATTTCCAGCTACAGGCACCAAGGTCAAGTTTCTAGAAGCCACATCCATATCAAGATGAAATTAACACCACATGATCAATCTAGTAACGTTTTTGTTTATTTAGTTCGCATCATTAAGTACTATGTCTCTCCTCGCAAAATAAAAATTAAAGTAGTATGGCCTATTCTTTTTGATTAAGTCTTACAGTTTTTAGCTACGGCTTGTAACTTTTGAGTTATTTGTGTGAGAGATTATAGAGTAACTGAAACTCACGTGCGGTTTTGCCGATGTAAATGAAGTCGGTATAGTATGTACTACAATTAACTAGTAAACCCCATCTTGAAAAGATACTCCGTTTAAAAACTAGTACTGTAGAAAAGCTAAAAACTAAAGCCAAAAGCTGGAAAACATGCTCTATTTTCTCATAATGGTTGGATGATATTGAATAATCCATTCATTTATTCAGTTAATAGTGGCATGATATGTTCTGGCATTTAAAGTATTTTATTTATGTATTGATTGCCTTCTGCTACATATTAATAAAATACTTTATATTAGAACACGTGTGATGACCTATGGAGGAAGTATGCTTAGCCGATAGCAGAACAACGAATACCATCTTGAGAGAAACAAAATTCTTTCAGTCGATTAGTAAGAATGTTGGCAGCCTTTCAATAATCGCGGTAGCGATGCTTGTATAATAGGTTCAGGAAGAGGCACAATTATATTCCCAATAGGTACAACTTTGATCATCCTTGAAGCCTTATTGTACCCGGAATCGAGTAGAACTCTCCTAAGTTTCATGGATATTCGCGGCAATGGTTTCCATGTTGAGACTGAAGAAGAGTATGGTAAGGAATACCAGTTCATTACGAAGCATGAAGCAAATAAAAAAAGAGTATTAGAAAACTTTTTTCATTAGAAACTGGGCTATACTACACTAATATCAAGGCACCCGCAGCCTACACTACCTTGAAAATAATATTTAGAATCTCTGAACTCTTCTGTCTCTAACATGGCAGATTAGGCCACCCAGGTCTTGGGATGATGAGAAATGTAATTAATAATTCACAGGGACATAATATTAATGTAAATTATTTCTCGAATCACGAAGATTTTGTATGCTCCGCATGTGCCACCGGGAAATTAATTACTAGACATTATACTCTGAAAGCGATGGATGAAGTTCCTACATTCCTGGAGCGCATCAAGGAGACATTTGCGGTCCTATACAGCCACTATTAGGGCCATTTAAATATGTCATGGTGCTCATCGATGCTTTCTTGAAATGGTCACACGTATATTTATTGTCTATGAAAAAAACATGCTTTTGCAAAGCTGATCTCATAGATAATTCGCATTAGAAATATTTTCCCTAATCATCACATAAAGTCTATCAGAATGGACAACGCCGGAGAATTTACTTCAAAGGCATTTGATGATTATTGCATGCCAATAGGAATTACAGTTGAGCATTCTGTACCACATCTCCACACCCAGAATGGACTAGCAGAGGCATTAATCAAGAGAATTAAATTCATTGCCCGACCGCTTTTGCAGAATTGTAATTTATCAACTACATGTTGGGGACACATAGTCCTATATGCAGCAACTCTTATCAACTTTAGACTATCGACATATAACATCCATTCACCTATGCAACTAGCACAAGAGTCAGCACCGAAAATTTCTCATCTCCAGAATTTTGGATGCAAGGTTTATGTACCTATCTCCCTCCATAGCGTACTGCAATGGGTCTTTTCTGAGAGACTGGGATATACATTGGTTATGAGATAGCATCTATAATCAGGTATTTAGACCCCATGACAGGAGATTTGCATACTGCTCATTTCGCTGATTCTATATTTCATGAGGCTAGTTTCCCTACATTAGGGGGAGAAAATCAATCCCTTGATGAAAAATATCGAGAAATTACGTGGCAAGCCACGGGAATCCATGCACATGACCTGCGCACTAGTGAAACAAATAAAGAAGTTCAGAAGATCATTGACTTGCAAACATTAGCAAACCAACTGCCTGGCCACTTTAGTGATTTAAAGAGCGTGACTAAGTCGCATGGCCTGCACGCAATGTACCGAAGAGGGTTGAAATACCAAAGAAAGTTGAAGGTATCTATAATCCTGTCCAGAGGCCTCAGAATAAAAGAACGAGAACTCCGCCCCTCGAGCCCTAAGTAACCGGGGATGCCCGGTGAAAAAGGATAAGAAGGATTTGACACAACTAATCACTGAAGTTCTCCAGAATCTAAAGGGGAGCTAGTTGAGACCTGGCACTAGCATGATACCTTCATAAAAGAGCATATCGGATCTGAACATTTCCATGGAGGGAGAAATTAGCATGGAGGTGTGTGCACACATTGAAGCTGAAAAACTAAAGGGACTTACCGCCGTAACTGGAAGGAGCTATGAGCAAGTAGAAACACAAAAAGAATCAACTCATAATGAAATAGCTATAAACTATGTGCACACGGGAGAATCCATGAATAGGATAACAGCCAATGTTGATATCTATTTTGCAAAAAAATTGTCATAATCATCGATCTTGATCCAGAGCCCGCACCACTCGTTAAATGTAAGAAAAGATCAGATTGAGAAGATTGGAAAAAGGCAATAGAAATAAAATTATTATCTCTGAATAAAAGATAGATGTTTGGATCTGTAAGCCACACGCCTTCCCATTGCACTCTGTAGGGCATAAGTATGTATTTGTTCGAAAGAGAAATGAAAAAAATGAGTTGTAAAATATAAAGTAAGGCTTGTTGCACAAGGTTTCACTCAACGTTCAGGAGTTGATTATGAAGAAACCTATTCCCCGGTCATGAGTGGTATTACCTTTAGATACTTAATCTCAATGGCAGTAAACCTAAACTTAGAAATGAAATTGATGGATGTGGTAACTGCATGCCTTTATGGAAACTTGGATTCGGAAATTTATATGAAGGTACATGGAGATATTCCTATCCCAAACCAAGATAGAGCAAATAGAAACATGTACGGTGTGAAACTCAGGAAATTACTATACGGACTTAAGCAATCAGGCAGGATGTGGTACAATCACGTAAATGACTTTCTATGCAAGAAAGGCTACACGAACAATGAAGATTGTCCATATGTATTTATATGATGATCCCATAATGGATTTTGTACAATCTTAGTATATGTAGATGATCTGAATATCATCAGGACCATGGAAGATATAAAGGAAGCAAATTCTTACCTGGAGTCTGAATTTGAAATGAAACATTTGGGTAAAACCAAATATTGCTTAGGCTTGCAGCTCAAGCATGTCCCGGAAGGGATATTAGTGCATCAGTCAGCCTACACCCAGAAGATGTTAGAAATGTTCGACTTTGAGAAGGCATACCCATTGAAAGAACCGATGATCAGGAGATCTTTACAACAAGATAAGGATACGTACCAACCTAGGGAAGATGGGGAGGAAGTCCTGGAACCGAAATTTCCATACTTATGTACAGTAGGAGTACTTATGTATCTAGCAAATTGTACTAGACCGGACATTGCATTTGCCGTAAATCTATTAGTAAGGCATAGTGCAAAACCTACCAAAAGGCGTTGACAGGGAATAAAGGATATCTTTCGATACCTCAAAGGAAGCAAAGACCTTGAGTTATTTTACAGAAAGAACCAAGACTTGAATATAACTGGCTATGCAGACGTAGGGTACTTGTCAGACCCGCATACCGCAAGGTCACAAACAGGCTATGCATTCCTATGTGGTGGAACTGCAATTTCATAGAAATCGTCTAAGTAAAGTTTTGTAGCGATTTCGACGAACGACTTGGAAATCATAGCGCTGTACGAAGCTGCACGAGAATGTGCTTGGCTCCGACGAATAATTCACCACATCCAGCAGTCATGTGGGATGCAAGCTCCCACAATTATCTATGAAGATAATGTAACTTGTGTTGCACAAGTGCAGACGGACTAGTGAAGAGTCATCTCACAAAGCATATTAACCTCAAATTCTTCTATGCTCATGAATTGCAAAAGATGGACAAAATTAAGGTACTGCATATTAAGTCATGTGGAAATCTTGCATATTTATTCACTAAGTCACTCCCAGCATCTAGTTTTGAAAGATACGTACGAGGAATTGGAATGATGAGACTTAGAGAAGTGCAGAATTCAATGGGAGTTTTTTCTCAAGCTCGTTATTAAAACTTGATCATGAAGATCGAGTATCTAAAGAATAAATCTTGAAGATTAAATGAAATTGGGTGAATTATATTCTTTTTCCTAGACGAGTTTTCTTGTAGTTTCTCGGCCAAGATTTTTAATGAGCCAATTCGTACAACACATCATCACATATATCATGTACACTTTCTCCAAAATTTTTGCACTTAATTTTTATGGAGTTTTGATGAGATATGAATGTGTTGGATGAGTGCCTAAGGGTGAGTGTTGAGAAACCCAGGCCTGAGCTTGAAGTCTTGACCCATGATGAGCACCTCAACATTAGGCTATATATAGGGAGTCTTGTTGGCTATTTTGTACACGTGAAAGAGAAAGCAATAAAGAAAAAAACAGGAGTTCTTTCCCTATCTCTATGTTTCAATCTACTATTTGCATTACTCTGTAATTGATTCATCTTTTTATATAGAAGAGAAATCGATCGGACTGAATTCACCAGCGGACGGTTCTTCAGCAGAACTGACGGCGCGGGCGAGCCCACCAAAAGCCCGTTATCCCCGGGCATTTTCCCGTGGCAATGATCCGCAAGTGAAAAGCCTCTCCACACGCCATCCATCTCATGTATCTCCACAACTCCCCCCACCAAACCAAACCCCGCCGTTAATTAACACTACTTTAATTAACTACAACCACTCCCTTCATCACAGATTAAGTAATTAACCCAACCCACAAGCAAGAAGCATCAACACACCGGCACCACCCGTATATATATAGTTCGATCCGGCCAAAGCGTCTGGTAACCCAGACACACACGCACACGCGGACGCGCGCGCGCGCATGGCGAGGCCGGCGTGGAGCTCGCTGTTCGGGTGCTTCAGCTCGCACGGCGCCTCGGCCGCCGGCTGGAAGAACAAGAAAGGCGGCGGCAAGAAGAAGAAGGTGGCAGCGGCGGGGAGCAACAAGCCGAGGCAGCAGCGGTCGCTGCAGAGCCGGCTGTCGTTTTCGGACCTGAGCGGGTCGGCGCTGGGCGGGATGGTGTCGCCAGAGGACCTGTCTCTGTCGCTGGCCGGGTCGAACCTGCACGTCTTCACCATCGCCGAGCTGCGCACCGTCACCAGGGACTTCTCCATGACCAACTTCATCGGCGAGGGCGGCTTCGGCCCCGTCTACAAGGGCTACGTCGACGAGAAGGTCAAGCCCGGCCTGCGCGCGCAGCCCGTCGCCGTCAAGCTGCTCGACCTCGAGGGCACGCAGGGCCACAACGAGTGGCTGGTAATTGAGTACTTACTAAAAACTAACTACTCCAGTTACTTAATTAGATAGTTGCAACCTATATATACGTAAGCATTACATTACTTACGGGCCTTGACCCTCTAATTATGCTTGCTAAATGAATTAGTACATTACTTACACTACGTGAGAAATTACTGAATCAGTGAACGAATGCTGTGTTTAATAGTACTTTAGTTGATATGAGATTAATAGTACTTTAGTTGATACGAGACTTGCTTGTTCAAAATTTGTTGAGCTGTTCTGATGATAAGGCTCGAGTTAGCTAGGAATTTTTATCCTGGTATATGTAGGATTATAGGCCTTGAAATTAAACTTCAAAGGTATATATGTATATATGTTATCATCAAATTCAGGAAGGTACATATCCACCGTAACATTATTAATTTGACCTTGCTATAGTGCTTAGCAAGTACGTGTATATTTTGGACCGAAATGTAATTCAGATAATCAAATTTTAAAATAGAATATGTTTCCTGATAAGATTGCAAAGTATATATAGTATATACTTTTGTTTCTTGCTCTTTTTTTAGTATAGTTAATTAGTAATATTATACTGCAACGTTTTGTGCATACTGGTGCCATTTGTTTTGCCTATCACTGTTTCTTAGTATTCCAAACCACTAGTCTTTTCGTAGAAGTTTCCTTGGTTGACGTGTTCCACACACTGAACTTCTCTCGACAAAGTTCTAGTATGCTTGACAACATGGGACAATTCGATGGAACAGTATTGCTTGCTTAGCTCAAAGGCTTCCTTAGTTTAATTGTCTCAGTTAACAGCAAACTAATGAAAAATGTTCACATGATCACATCTGACGACTAACCTGCAGACTGAAGTAATTTTTCTCGGGCAATTGAGGCATCCTCACCTCGTCAAATTGATCGGCTATTGCTACGAAGATGAGTACAGGCTTCTCGTTTACGAGTTCATGACGAGGGGCAGCCTGGAGAAACTCCTCTTCAAAAGTAAGCACGGCAAAGCTGTTAAACTTCTTTAATTACCTAGCTTTTTTTAGAATCTTTAATTACCTAGTTAGAACAGTCTATAAGTACTGTGGTAAAGTATCAATCTTGCAGGCCACAAGAAAGAGATATTCCTAAAACATTGTTTTCGGTCTCCTTTTCCTCGCCGCATCATTAAGCTAAAAAAAAAATCGAATCTCTAAGCTGTACATCAATTGATCGGACTGGACGGCGCGATTTTTCCAAACTTGCTCTCGGATAAACTTTTCGGCAAAATCGATCGGTAGCTAGAAGCTAGATCGATCGATGGAGTAGCTTTCCTTGCTCCACACCACTCAATTAATTTCTCCCGTTTTTCCTGACGGTTCAAACAGCCTTTTGGACTTCTTGTTGCGACGTCCATTAGTGTTACATCATCTCTCACAATCGATCTCCTGGTACATGTACATGGAGTCATTTTCTCTTAACCACTTTGATATAATACACACCATCTTGTTGTTTTCCCCTCTCCAATGGAACAGTAAGAGGAGACATCACAGGTTTTTATGCTTAATCATAAGGTGGTAGGCGTAGGACACCTGCACCACTTGATGTCTCTCCAGTTGTTTCACTTTATTCTTTATGCGAGGTACTAAAATGACCCTCCCATGAGTGATTTCGATCAATCCCTACTTGCTCTAATAAGTCAAAAAGCTGTGAAATGTGTTTTTCAGTATGCACGATTCATCTCGATCATTATAGGCAAAAGGACGTAAAAACAAGATGCTTCATGCTTTATTAATGAGAGCAACAGGGTAGCCCTAAAAATTGAGAAAACACGTGGGGGTGAAGTACAGTAACTACTACTACTATTTGCAAACTAGTACCAGTAGCACTTCTACCATGCATGATTTAGGTTAGGTGCACTTCACTCTCGATCAGTCTTCCTTAGGCTAGTTAGGTGCGCGTAGCTCAATTGTGCTTAAGTTTTTAGCTTCCAGTTTTTAGTTTTTTAGTTTTATCTGTTTTTATTTTTTTTCTTTTCTTATTTATGCATATTATCTGTGATGATGTAATCTTTTTTTAACTTTTTTATATTTACTTACACTGAAAAGCTTACGGTGTCAAAATAAGCATAGAACAGTATAAAAAAAGCTTTAAGCTAGAAGCTCAACTGAGGACTACCTCATTCATTCTAGAAAAGAAGATAAATCTTGGAAAATGGAAATGGGCATATTCCAAACATTTTTCATCGAGAAGAAATCATCATCAGTTTTTACCATGGACATGCAGTTGCACCCTTCTTTGGTTGCCTCATCTGATCATTAGATCTTACACAATATACGTGCAGAATACGCTGCGTCGTTGCCATGGTCAACACGGTTGAAGATCGCCATTGGTGCTGCCAAAGGTTTGGCCTTTCTCCATGAAGCCGAGAAGCCGGTCATCTACCGGGACTTCAAGACCTCCAACATCTTGCTAGACTCGGTACGTACGTACGTGCGTGATCTCATCATGTTATTCACCTACCTCTCCCAAAGATAAGACCTAGCTGTGATTTCACTGATTTGGTTTGATCAAGTGATTCGCCAAAACTTAAATACGCATGGTTGGATGCTTGTTCGCAGTAAGTAAACTGTTAAAATTGTCAGGCTGCCAAATGCCAACCACTGAACAACAAATGTCGACCACTAGCTCACCCCTGTGAACTAGACCGAGTCAGGCTTCGGTTTCAACTACTCAGCGCTTGCGTATTAGCTTGTCCTACTCGTGCGTGTGTAACCTGCCACAAAGAAAGGGACAAGAATCTTTCATTCATGTGGAGAACAAAAATATCACTAAGTAATAAAACAGCTTTTGTTGTTGTTGCAGTGCATGCCAGTTGAAGTTGAGTGCATTTGGTTTGGTTCAGTCTTTCTGTCAACTCAATCCATGAACCGCAACAGAAAATCTATGTTGTACAGTTCTGTAGAAATGTTTTTTTTCGTGTTAAAAAAGAAATTGTGTTTTATCTCTCCTTATTTAATTATTCGTAGGATTACAAAGCAAAATTATCAGATTTCGGGCTAGCCAAGGACGGACCAGAAGAAGATGAGACGCACGTCTCGACCCGAGTCATGGGCACACAGGGCTACGCTGCGCCAGAGTACATTATGACTGGTACGTCAATACAAACCATCAGCGCCTAGATCAGATGCACTTAGATTGCCTCATTGACCTGCATATATTTGGGCTCTTCTTTCCGTGCTTCTAGGCCACTTGACGGCGAAGAGCGACGTGTACGGCTTCGGCGTGGTGCTGCTGGAGCTCCTGACGGGGCGGAAGTCCGTGGACAAGAACCGGCCGCCGCGGGAGCAGAACATGGTGGAGTGGGCGCGGCCGTACCTGAACGACTCCCGGCGGCTGGACCGCGTCATGGACCCGAACCTGGCCGGGCAGTACCCGGGCAGGGCTGCGCAGAAGGCCGCGGCGCTGGCGTACCAGTGCGTCAGCCTCAACCCCAAGTCCCGCCCGCACATGTCCGCCGTCGTCGACGCCCTAGAGCCGCTCCTCGCCCTCGACGACGGTATCGTCGGGCCCTTCGTGTACGTCGCGCCGCCCGAAAACGGCGGCAGCGACAGCAGCGGCAGCAGGGAAGGCTCCAGGAGGCGAGCAGGTCGGAGGAGGTCCGAAGGCGCGGCAGAGTCAGCAGCCGTTGTGCAGCGAGAGTGATGGTTTAGTTTATATGCCCGTTTTCTGAACTTGCAGCTGCCTGTACTCTGAACTGACTAGGCCTACTGATCAAACAATTTATGCCGGGTAAATTCGATGTGGTAACTTGCCTAGCCGGTGAAATATTTGTGGTAGCAGGGCTGCCTTTGACATGAGAAGAGAAGAGGCTTGAAGAATCGGGGCGTGTAAATAGGAGCATCTCATCCTTACATGAGCATGCACTTCAGTTTGGTAGTATTTTACTTTCTTCAGAGTTTGGAGGAAATAGGTTGCCTTTGAAACTCGAAAAAAAATTAGTATAAAATAGATACTCTAGTGTTTCTGTACATGTACCTCGTGATCCAGGTTTTCAAATCTGCATTCAAACTGGCAGAAAACTGGACAGAGTTTGTAATCGTATTCGTAATGTACGGTTTGTCACATGGAATTGAAAAGCTGGAACCGTAGTTCTGCACCCACTCCAACTGCAATGTTGTGACATCTGGAACAGACGGGAGGCAGTGAAGGCCGGGAGAAGATATGGGCCGAGTTTGCCTCGGACCTCGCGAGGAGAGGCACACAGAAGTGGGCCGGATCGATGTGTGGCATGCCGGCTTCATGTCTTGGAGTAACATGGCACGCTGAAGACCGCTATTTCTTCTAGCTAATTCCGGTACATTACAGTGTGATTCCGGAGTATGTTTCATCTATGCATTAGGCAGTACAGTACATATACACTGATGCTAGAGTTAGTAACTTGAGCATAGTTTCCTATGATTCTGAGAAAATACGTTCTGGATTGAGGCTTGTGATCGAATGTATGCCTGCTTAGTTCTAACATCATCCTTGCAACATTCAATACTGCGATATTGCCTGCAAGATGGTATCTTAAGAAGCAGACTCCCTACTAGTTTCGGCTTCAGCTTCTGGCTTATTTTTCACTTTTCATAAATTTCATCTTTTTCTGAATTTTTGGCTTTTTTGAGTTTTTTTGCCGGTTCTTTTTTCCCGTATTTGTTTGCATTATACGTGATGGGCTAATATGTTTTTTCTATTTTTAAATTTTTTAAATTTTAATTATGCTAAATAAGCCTCTGTCAGCTACAGTATTTTTTCAGCCAGCTACAGTGCTTTTCAGTCATAAGCCACTAAAAATAAGCCATTTTGAGCACAGCCTGATCAATCGCGAGCATCGTTGAGCTCCTCCAGTGCTGCCCGTCAGAAGATAGCGCGCGTGCTCTTCTGACAGCAAGCATTCAATAGCAGCAGTTGCGAGGCAATGAAGGTGTCATGCAAATTGAAAGATCAAAAATGACAATAGAAGGAAGTTGGATGGTACTTTCTAATTTTCTTTAATTATACAATACTCATTCACTTTAATAGTTACAAAGTTATGAAGATTGCAATGAGAAACCAACACCAAACAAGCAAAACAAACATATAAAATTTTGAAGAAAAATCAGGGAAATCGAAAGTATCTTTGTTATAACTACGATACTACCAAAAAATCGAAAGTACCTTTGTTATAACTGCGGTACTACCTTTCCTCGATGAATAGTGAAATCAGCCCAAGTTTAAACACTAAAATTGATAGAACTTTTGATTTGTATATCCAAATGATATGAAATTTTGCATGGATCTTATCTAGGTTATCAAGAACATATTCCAATAAACGATCATAAAAATCATATCCAAACTTGAGACCTTTTCAGTTTAAAGAAAATATGCACCAAAATCGACCTAAAACCAAAATTGGTGAATACAACTTACTCATGGGATGATGATGACCAATAAAGGTCTAGATGTATTCCCACACGTCACTGCAAGTTAGATCAACACAGAAACCAAGCCAAAAAAAACCTCAGATCAAGAGATTGACCAGACAGACCAAAGTCAAGCAAAACTGGGTTTTCTCGTGAATCTTACTATCAAAGTGCCTATATGGGTGAAGATGAATTCCTACGGACTACCTTCATCTTTTCCACATCTTTGGCACAACAAGACATAAGAAGGAAAGAAGAGAAATCCAAACCAACCAAAGGTCAAGCATATCAATAAAAAATAAGAGGAACTCAAGAGTTGCACAAAGA
The DNA here is from genome assembly GCA_017311315.1 of Dendrocalamus latiflorus. Taxonomy (NCBI): domain Eukaryota; kingdom Viridiplantae; phylum Streptophyta; class Magnoliopsida; order Poales; family Poaceae; genus Dendrocalamus; species Dendrocalamus latiflorus. Next base: position 10,950,770 of record CM029621.1, read on the forward strand.
TTAATGTATTACTTACTAGAGAACATATGTTTTATAGATACTCCACCTTAGAGAACAAAGAACACCTAAGATACCCACTCTTAAACCCTAACCCTAAACCTACAGAAGAGAGCACAAGAGATGAGTTAGATGGTTAACCTCACATGTCTCCATCCCGAACACCTTTTATAGGTGGGCAACTAGCCACCTATTCACCTTAGTGGATACTATCTACTATTACAATAGGAAAAAGTCATTAACCCCACACATATAGGTTTTACTAACACAAATTCACTTATACACGTTTTTCAAAGCGCATAAGTGTGTATCCGCTAAATTCTTAGCCTTGATGTACCTTGATCAAACCAGCTCCACCATGACCTAAACCGCTCTCCAATGCATCGCCCATGCGCCACGGTTTTGATCTGAGTTGGTTTCTATATTGTAGTCAAACTATCAAAATACCCTTCCTTGACCTGGTCATCATCAATCACTGTAAGCAATCGCTATGCTTGCCACGTGTAGGTACACCACTAGCTTGCCACGCGTCGTTAAGTCTCTCCTATCCTGGTTTCACCGAACCATGGCTTACTTAGCCCGTACAAGTCACATGGCGCCATCCCGTCATTCGAACTCACCTTCAATATTTCCTACCTTTCTCGTGCTATACTTGAGCTCACTGTCTCACCCGGCATCCTCGATTGTTCTAGGCCTCAACTCCTACATGAGCCTAGCCCTGATTATTGCCGTTGATCATAGTTGACTCCAAACGACCCTACACATCCAAAAACAAAGAAATCGTTTCCAAACACAAGTTCTTCATAACTTGACATACATTAGCCAAGACATGCATCATGCAACTTTAATTCAATGACTCAGGTCATCTTAACTTAATCCATGACTCAAATCCCAAAACCTTAATTTTCTGGAAAGATCGGTAGTACCGCACTTGCAATGTTGGTACTACCACTCCCTAAAGCAGTACTACTGCACCTTGCAAACCAGCACTGGATCTCTCTAGAAAAAACGTACCGCCACATAGTCGAAACTACTGTCTTGTGGTACTACCGCTCTACGGTACTACCGCGTTCATAACTGTGGTACTTTTAATTTTTCCGGGACTTCCAGAAATCAGTCCAAATCAAATGTAATCTTTGAAAAACCAATTCACCACTCTCGTGGGCCGCCGGCACTGTCGTCGTCGTACTGCAGCACCTCCGACGAAGACCCATTCTCCCTCGATGGTTTTCGGAGTGTTGCTCGCCGCTGTTTTCGAACGCGGAGGCGACGAGGAGAGAGGGAAGGACCTGGTAGCGCCTGGAAGGGGTGTTTTAGGCCAAAAAACACGAGCTGGAGTCGGGCGTGTTTTCGGAAAACTTCCTTCGACGGTGTCGCTCCAGCTGCGCTGGGGCCGGTGGTAGGCGGGGGCACGCCCGTCGCGGCGGTGGGTTCAGGGGCTGCACGGTGATAGGTGATGGGTATGGGGGAGGAGATGGGGAGGATGCGAAGGCAAGAAAGAGGAGAGGATGCGGGAGAGCAGCGAGACGGGCGGAGCAAGCGATAGAGATAAAACGGAGTCGTCGCACTGAACGGGATGGATCGAGCCACGCAGTGCGAGGTAGCAGCGAGTGGGCAATGCGGGCGAACCCACGCGCCGAGTGAAGGGCGAGCTTGAAAATGTACGGCTTCAACGAGAGGCCGTGAATTCCTCGAGTTTTATTATTTGTATTTGGCCACCCCGGGCTGCAACAATGCAATGAAAAGAAATTGCTGGGTTTGGTCAGGCTTAGTTTTGACTTGTACTTGTATTGTTGATAGTAACTATCTTTTAAACGATATATTTTTTAAAATAGAGTTAATAGAAATATTGTAGTAAAAAGTATATTAAATTCAGCTATAGCCATCAAATTCACATATGACTACTTTCTTATACATACTATCTTTCACAAATAACTAGAATTTAAATATTTAAGCTATAAGCCATAAACTACCAACAAAAAATTCAGACTATAACCGGCTCAGTAGGAGACAGGAAAAAACGAGTACTAGCGTTGTCTCCCTCAGTTAAAGATCATGGCTTCCAAATGCTGGGAATCGAAGCGCACTGATGTAACAGTCCCGTTTCCTTCCAATCCACAAGATTCGCAGATCCACGCAGGATTAGCTAGCAGTGCTTCTGTGGTGCCCAATGACTTGGATTTGATGCCTCTTTGAGATGGCACCGACTGGCACACACCCAACCTAAAGATAAACAGGCATCAGACATGTCTCCCTCCCTCCTTTCATCAGCATCACAATTGAGAAATGAGATGTTCAATTTGTCCACGTCGTCGAGGAATCGCTCCTCGATCTGCTGGCCGAAGATAATTTTAGGACACTGGGGCATCGGCGCACGTGTTGTATAAAGCGAGTGTTTTTTTGATTTATTAATATAATAAATAATAATTATTAAGATAAATTAAAAGTTAAAAACCACTATATCAATGTTTTAATATCGATCTTAGTATAATTTATTTGGATTTGGGGAAACTCTATAAGACTCGGTGTATCAATATGCAAAGTCGTAGGGACACGGGAATTTTTAAACAGGTTCGGGCCTTCTCCTGGAAGAATAATAGCCCTACGTCATGTGTAGCTATTACTCAAAAAGGCGTTTACAAATGAGAATAATACGAGATACCTAGCACTATCTCCTGATCCAATGCGTTTTGTCCCTTTTCTCTTCGACGTCAATTTTTATATAGTCGACGAAACGGTGGCCGTTGTCCCATGCCAAAAGATGTCTCAACGCTTCGAGTGATAACCGTCTAACAAAAGTTGCTATCAGAGAGACATAGTGACCCATTTGCCATGCGACGGTTGTTGTCAAAGAGAGATCGTGTGCGATTTATTAGGAATAAGCACACATTCTAACCGTCTTGCCAAACGACCCCACAATGAAGTAGATCGTTGTAAACAAGCATCGGGGATATGCTGGTTGCAAAAAGGTATACGACCGCGAGGCGATCATAAGATATCTTATGACTAAGTGTCGTAGGAAGACTTAAGACCAAGAAATAGTTGTAGTAAAACTTACGACTATGTAGTCGTAGAAAGACTTACGACCAAGAAGCAGTCAAAGTAAGACTTATGAATATATGGTCGTAAAAAGACTTACGACCAAGGAGCAGTCATAATAAGACTTACGACTATGTGGTCGTAGGAAGATTTATGACCAAGAAGCAGTCGTAATAAGGCTTACGACTATATGGTCATATGAAGACTTACGACCAAGAAGTAGTCATAGTAAAACTTACGACTACCCTACAAAATCTCTCCCTTATCATTGAGGGGTATACTCAAGAAATATGATGACGTAATAGTTAGAGGATTAGTATATCCTCATCATCTAGTCCCCAACTTCAAATAAAAGTAACTTAATTGAGAAAGAGAGGTTATAGAAAGATCTACGACCATAGGGTGGTCGTAGAAGAAGAGATGGTGGAAAGCAAAGTCTTTTTGATTCTCTTCGACCTAAATCGATCTTGGTCAATAAGGTAATTTCACTTGAGTTATAAAGACAGGCGGACCTAAACATAGAGTATTTTCCTGACCATTCTTATTTTGTTTGTAGAAGCTATGGTCGAAATAAAACCATCTCTCAGAAGCTTCTACTCGTTATTAAGAAATGAAGTTGATGAAGGCAATCCTCCATGACAATGTTATACTTCTCAACAATCGGTGGATTTGGTTCAGAGAAGATGAGTCCTTTCGAAGACACTATAATCGCTCATGTGAGTATGATTGGACTACAAGTCAAAGCTATAGAGAAGGATTTATCCACCGGTCCACCCTGAAGACTGATCAAGCAGAGTTGATTCAGGATGCGGTCAAAAGTATGCAGAGAGCAGAGTAGTTTATCTGACCATCGTTGTCGAATTCGATTGTCATGTGCTGGTAGCAAAAGTTAGGTACAATTAACGCTAGGAAGCTCCTTCTAGTGGGCATGACCATATGCAGAGAGGAGAGACCCTGACTAGATGATGTTACCTCCCTTCGACTAGGTTAATCAAATCGAAGACATAAATGATAAGAGGATAAACACTTAGAATTCCTTCGCATACATCTGTTCAATATTTTCATAGACTACTATATTGTTTTATGTTGATAACAAGAATCATAAATGTTTCATCACTAAAAAGCCCCTTCTAGTGGGCAGGACCACATGCAGAGAAGAGGGACTTTGGCTAGTGGTGTTCTTTTATCCGACTAGTTAAACAAATTAGATGTGCTAGAAGTGGTCGAACAAATATAAAAAAAGCTCTATTGGATATACGACAATAAAGATTTGAACAAACTAAAAGCCTTATTGAAAGAGTAGAAATGTTACAAAAAAATCCGCGCAGTTGATCGTTGTTACAAGAATTTGAGAGAATTTGGCCGTCCTCCATAGCAAGTTGTATAGAGCCAAGTCATATGACTTTGACCACAGTGTAAGGCCATTTCCACTTGGGGGAAAGTTTGTTACGATTAGACTGAGATTGGATTTTTCTCGATACCAAGTCACCTATAGCAAGCCTGCGAGGTTGGACCTTGCAATCGTAGTATTTACGCATGGCTTACTGATAGATTGTTGATCGGATTGAGGCTTGATTCCTCTTCTCTTCGAGCAGGTTGATATCATCCGCTCAGAGTTGCTCTTGGCTGGAGTCATTGAAGTTCTCGATTCTTGTCGACCGGATCTTTAGTTTTGAAGAAAGCATATATTCAGCCCCAAAAACTAGAAAAAATGGAGTCTCTCCTATCGCCCAATTAGGAGTCATGCGAATTGCCCATAATACTGAAGGTAATTCTTATACCCAAGCCCCCAAGCGCTTTACAAATTGGTCGAAGACTCGAGTCTTAATTCCTTGCATCATTTGGCCATTCGCGTGCTCGGTTGCCCCTATTGCTTTGAGGATGGGTGACTGAGGCATAACAAAGTTTGGTATCCAATTCTTGACAAGTTCTTAGAATTTTGCACTAGAAAATTTCTTACTGTTGTCTATAATTATTCAACTTGGTACGCCAAAGTGAGTAATCATACTTCTCATTATGAACCTCTTTGCGACTTCCATTGTTATCCCACTCACAGGTTCAACCTCAATCCATTTCATGAACGTGTCAATAGCCACAAAAAGGAACTCAAAACCCCCTGGTGCTCGTGAAAACGGTCCTAGGATGTCAAGCCCCCAGGTCGCAAAAGGCCATGAGAGAAGAATTGTTTGAAGAGCCTAAGCCAGTTGGTGTATTTGCCTGGTATGAAATTGGTATCGTACACACTTCTTAATCAGCTCTTTGGCATCATTGAGGGCTATTGGCTAATAGAAATCTTATCGAAAGGCCTTACCGACCATCATTCTATAGGAAGCATGCACTCCACAGATGCCCCTATGTATGTCGCTAGGTAGTAGTAATCCTTCTTTCTGCGATATGCATCGCATGAGAATCCCTTGAGTACTCTGTTTATGGAGTACTCCGTCGACCAAAGTATACATTTTGTCCTTGCTGGATAGGTGGTTTGCTTCGAGATCATCGTCGGGTACAAAACCCTTCTGAAGATACTCGTATATGGGAGCCATCCAGGTATCCTCGTACTCGATAGAGGCTATCTCATTAGGAGTTGTTTCTAGTGTTTCGACCAGAGAAGGCTTCTGGAGTTGCTCCAAGAAGACTCCTGGAGGTACTTGTAATCAGGAAGAAGCTATTCGAGCCAACTAGTCAGCAAGAAAGCTATCCTTCCGAGGGATATATTGTAATTCGAAACCAAAAAAATGCTTCTCATGCTTCCAGACTTCTGACAAGTACTGAGACATGGTCGAACTCAACATTGATACTCTTTGCCGACCTGATTCATGACTAGTTAAGAGTCCCCTCTCACGAGTAGTCGACGAATCCCAAGTGCTTTAGCGGCTCATATGCCAACAACCAATAAACCTTCATACTCAACCACGTTATTAGTGGTAGAAGAGAGTAATTGGATGACATACTTTAAGGTCTCTCTCACGGGAGATTTTAGGACCACCCCAGCCCCTGAGCCACTTAGTGTTAGTGACTTGTTGAAGTACATCGTCCACTAGACATGGAAAGTGTACTATTAGGGGTCCTAAACAGGTTTAGGATTTGTCGATTCGGCGACAAAGTCTACCAACATCTGGGATTTAATGGCTATTCAGGACATGAAATGGAGGTCAAACACCCCAAGTTCTATTGACCATTTAGGCCATGCGTTTGTGCACTTGAAAATAAAACTCAGATAGCACAAACAACTTTGTGCGCTTAAAAATAATGCCTTGGACTCCTCACAGACATGAGGAGGGCATATAAGAGTTTTCGGACCTGAGGGTAACGCTTCTTAGGACCATGTAAGACTTCGCTTATGTAGTGTATTGGTCATTGGACGTCTTCGCGTTCTGCTACCAGTACTGCACTTATTGCCTGAGGTGTGGCAGATCAATATACTAAAAGTGTCTTGCCTAGTTTCAAACAAACCCGAATAGGAGCACTCATAATATATCTCTTGACATCCTCGAAAGCACCGTTAGCCTCTTTCGACCACTCGAAACCCTCGTGTTTCTTGAAAAGTTTGAAAAAAGGAAGTCCTTTCCCTCCCAGTCATGCGATGAAACGACCTAAATCCACCATGCACCCGGTGAGTTTTTTGAACTTCTTTTTTAGTGGTCGAAGGCGCATATGTGCGATGGCCTTGATCTTTTCAGTATTTTCCTCGATACCTCTTGCTGAAACAAGGAGCCCGAGAAACTTTCTTGAAGCAACTCTAAACACACACTTCTCATAATTGAGTTTCAAGCGGTGCTTTTTGAGGTTGTCGAATTGGCTTGGCCGAAGGGCCTAGTACGATCCCATGAAATGAGTATCATACAGGCTTTATTGTGGCACGAGGGGTTTGCATCTCGTCTAGAGCACCTGCAAACAAGATACCAAAATAACTTTCACCATCGATCAATACTTGATTTACTTGACAGTTATTGATAGTGGGCTCGACCACAATAAAAAACCAGACGTGTCGAGTTGAAGAGGTCGGACAGTTGATTTTCTCAAAAGAGATAGTAACTTCCGATTATTTCGGAAGATAATTGACAAGGGGAGGGTCAATGGAGTTTACCTCCCGTTGGAGTCTACCTCACGCTTGACGGCTTTATATTATCATTTTGCCTCGTATGCCGAAGATACTCCGTAGATGTGCTCGACAGTGTGCTTCGAATCCTGAAACGACATTACCTCGTCATCTTCTGATTGCTTCCAAACTCTCGTTTGCCCTGACTCTTCGAGTATAGGGAACGACCCTTGGCCGGAGATGGAGTCCCAGAATGCTGGATTCCAGGCCTCACTAAGCCTGATCAAGTGATCGCTGGGGGACTCGAACACTTGGGGGCAGGCCCATCATGATGTTGCGAGTCCTTTTCATGGTTGGATTGGCCCTTGCTATCTGGGGAAACTGGTTCCTCCATCTAGCGTACTACTGCGGAGAATAAGGATCCCTCCTCAGCCTTTCTGACGGTGCAGTCTCCAAGATCTCGAGATGGATATCTAGTGATATACTCACCGTCAGAGGATAGCATCATCTGCTCGTAGTTGTAGCAGGCGTCCATGTCGACAGATGCATAATCGGCCAAGTCGAACCAGTTTTTGTTGTTCCACTCTCTTGCCATGAGGACATCACAAGAAATAGAACTTGCTAACAAGGAAATTACCGGAGTCTTGAGAGAACTTCCCCGTGGACGGCGCCAATTGTCGATGTTTTAATATCGATTTGACATATGATTTGTTTGGATTCGGGGAAACTCTAGAAGACTCAGTGTATCAACATGTAGAGTAGAGACACGAAAATTTTTATACAGGTTCGGGTCTTCTCCTGGAAGAATAATAACCTAACATCCTATGAAGCTATTACATAAAAAGGCATTTACAACTGAGAATAATGCGAGATGCTTAGCACTATATTCTGATCCAATGTGTTATGTCGCCTTTCTCTCCGACGTTAGCCTTTAATAGTCGACAAAGCAGTGGGTGTTGTCCTGTGCCAAAAGACGTCTCAACACTTCAGGTGATAACCGTCTGATGAAAGTTGATGTTAGAGAGACGTAGTGGCTCGTTCGACATGCGACGGTTGTTGTCAAAGAGAGATCGTGCGCGGTTATTAGGAATAAGTACACGTTCTAACCGCCTTGTCAGGCAGCCCCACGATAAAGTAGGTTGTCATAAATAAGCTAGTCGGGGATATGCTGGTTGCAGAAAGGTCTACAACCGTGAGGAGATCATAGAATATCTTATGACTAAGTGGTCGTAAAAAGACTTACGATTATGTGGTTGTAGGAAAACTTACGGCTAAGAAATAGTCGTAGTAAGATGAATATGTGATCGTAGGAAGACTTATTATCAAAGAGCAGTCGTAGTAAAACTTAGGACTATGTGGTCGTAGGAAGACCTACGACCAAGGAGCAGTCGTAGTAAGACTTACGACTACTCTATGAAATCTCTCACTTATCGTTAAGGGGTATACTCGAAGAATATGATAACGTAATAATTAAATTATTACTATATCCTCGTCACACTAGAAACAAAAAGACGAACCATAGTACCAGCTTACATGGCCCTGCTCATTTGGATTTTTTGGTAGCTTATAGCTTTTTCACTGTTTGAGGCTTATTTTGTAATGTGGGTATGTTCTTTGTGGCTTCTAAAAGTGATTTTTGGTTTTTGCTGCAGTATCTAATTTTTAAACAAAACATTTTCTCAAGACGGGGTTTACAAGTTAATTGTAGTACATGTTAAACGCCTAACATCTGTACCAGCAAATATCGTAAATGGGTATCTCTCTGTAATCTCTGTCGCGAACAGTCCAAAATTTAATAATTTCAGCCAAAAACCATAAGCCAAAAAAGAATAAGACCTGTAGCTGATGGTAGTTTATTTAGTATAATAAAATTTTAAAAATAGAAAAACTGGTTATCTCGTCACAAAAATGCAAAGAAACACGAAAAAATAGAAAAGCAAAAAAGTCTAAAACCATAAAAGCAGAAAAACATAAAATTATAAAAAAGTAGAAATTAGATATCAAAAGTCAAAAACTAAAGTTCAAACATGCAGTTGTCCTATACACTGACCAAGTGACCAGTGGCAGTGAGCACTGCACTTCTGGCAAAGCTAACCTTTATGAAAAGTTAAATAGGAAAAATCGAAAGAAAAGAACGTGCCGAGATTAGCCCATGGTCCCCTTCGATCCACACCAAGCTTTACTTACAGGATTTCACATTAAAAATAAAATAGTGCCCGAAGACTTCTGAAACTTGGGCTGAACGGAAACCGTAGGCAGAATCAACGACCATGATCATAAGCACCTGGACATGGTATATGGATCGTTCTCCTCACACAAGTGTGTTCCGGTACGTACCATATAAGATAATACAGTGTCAACTGTCAATGTAAAACTAGGTAAGTACCAACAGTTTCGAAACAAGCTATACTACATATCGTTGCAAAGCAGCATCCTTTTTGGAGATTCCTCTGGCTCTGTTCCATCGTATAAACTGTAAACTGTTTGATTTGAGTGCAAATGACTAATCTGCTTTGAAAATGACTATTTAGCCCAAATTGCGAGCCATCTGGTCAACAAGAAACGTGCAACTTCGGCCTGTTTGGATCCACCCAGATTTTAAGAATCTGGCTTTTGAAAACTGGGTGGGATCCAAACAGACCAGTTTTTGGGACAGTTTTTAAAATCTACCTACCCAGATTCTTAAAAACCAAGAAGTTGTTGATACCCAGCTTTTGCCAGTTTTTTTTGCACAAATACCCATTTACCCTCATTAAAGACCACGCGCATGGCTGTTTAATGTGTTGTTCAAGAGCAATAAATGTAAGGGTATAATAGTCTATTAGCATCAATCATAAATGAAATCAGCTTTTAAAAACTAAGGGATCCAAACACCCTATCAGTTTTTGCTTAGAAATCAGTTTTTAAAAATTAGAAGTAATAGCTGGTTTTTAAGAATCTGAAACTGATCCAAACAGGACCTTCGTTGTCCAGTCCGTATTTCCATTCACCCTGACTGCAAATATAAAACAGGCACGCGAGAGAAAGCGACACCTCTCCCGGAATCGTACTACTACCCCAACACAAGGCCAACCACCTCACCTCACCAGCTCCCACCCAAACCAAGCCAAAACCAAAGATCCGAATCGCAGGCGCCGAGCCAAGAACAGCATGGCCGCCCCATGCAGGGAGTTCACCGGCCTCCCGCGGCCGACGGCGACCAGGCCGACACCCCGCCGGAGCTCGAACGAGCTCTGCTTCGCGCCATCGCGCTTCCACCACCCACTGCAGCAGCAAGAACAGCGGGAGCAGGGGAGGAGGAGGAGGCGGGGCCGGGGCGTGGAGGTGGTGGCGGCCATCAGCGAGGAGCTGCCGAGGCTCGCGTCGTCTGGGAACGGCGCCGCGGCGGGGAGGCGGCCGGAGAAGGTGGTGGTGCGGGCGGCGCTGACGGTGCGGCGGAAGCAGAAGGAGGACCTCAAGGAGGCGGTGGCCGGCCACCTCGACGCCCTCTGGGACATGGTCGGCCGGAATGTCGTGCTCGAGCTCATCAGCACCAAGATCCAGCCAAGTAAGCAAGCAGAGCAGCCTTGTCTCTTCTCCGAGCCTACCCCTTTTTTCCCTTGTGACTAGTACTTCTCCGAGTTGACTTCCTCTCGCCTTTCGAGCTGTTAAATTCTCGCAAAAGATTAGCTTTGTTTAGATCGTTATTCGAGTTATTGGGAGCTGGATATGCAAAGTTCTTGCCTTTTTGGACTGCGGCTTCGTTTGCTTTTGACGGGTCCTAATTGGTAGGTGGCAGTCAGGAGATGCTAACTAGATGCACATGAATACATGATTATCAGATCTCCAATAATGGAGTTATTATAAGAGCATGTGTATGTGTGTGTGCCTGTTTCTTTGAACTAGGATACTCGCGCTACATTTTATAAGAACAATTTTTTCCTATCAGAAAAGAGGAACTAAACAATTGGAGCTACTCCCAACTTTTTACATGCTGACATCTTTCACAAAACTAGAAACTCCAAAGAATTGCAAGAAGGAAAAGGAAGAAATGGAACAGAATATTTAAAGAGCTTTCTACCTTCCAATCCAAAGCATCCACCAGAATCTGCCTCCCTTCAGCTGTACAAATCGCTGCAGAATATTTCAAGCTTAAATGAATCACTGTGCAATTCTGCAAGAAACATGCTTTTCCCCGTCCTCCATTCTCATTTTTCACCATGTGGTCGGCCAAGGTTTCGCGGTCCCTTTCCATCTCTCTCCGTATTTGACTTTTCTTCCCAAGGTCGTTCTAACTTTCCAGCTCGTGCAACGTGATCTTAAATTCTGAATGACGATCCATTGTCCAGGGACCAATAAGCCGGTGCAGTACTGCACCGGCCAGGCATCGATCAAGGACTGGTGCCAGAAGAGAGGCGTCAAGGGCGAGCACGTCGTGTACACCGCGGAGTTCACGGTGGACTCGGACTTCGGCGAGCCGGGCGCGATCACCGTGTCCAACCGGCACCACCGGGAGTTCTTCCTGGAGAGCATCGTCGTCGAGGGCGGGCTGCCGTGCGGGCCGGTGCACTTCGCCTGCAACTCCTGGGTGCAGTCCACCAGGGAGCTGCCGACCAAGAGGGTGCTCTTCAGCAACAAGGTATTGTAGCAAGCATTTTTTTCTTAGCTCAGGGAAAACGTGCTGTGAGCCTGCGACTAACTAGGCCTGGACTCTTTAGTAGCATTGGATTGTCATCATTGACAAGTAATCGCAGTTTTTGTTGCTAAGCTGGTTGTGCATCCTTGTCTGTGATGTTGATGGGGGAGAAAGGAGGTCAATAATTATAAAAACGAGGAGGCCAGTCTAAAGGCATGGTTTTTATTAAGATATGTCATTGTCTATGAGCTGTTTAAATGCCCAACTTTTGAGTAGGCCTCAGTAGAACATATCTGTGGCCTGTTCGAGAACAATCTCTTAGCACTAAGCCACTATTTAAATGAACCAGTGGGACATCAATGTCTTATACATGTTCATGTATATTTCAATTAATGTGCATGGTTTTCCAGCACTGTAAAATCTTTTAGGCCTGTCGATTTCTTACAACTTACCTGAGAAGAAGTCAAGAACCGTTGAAAATTCTTAGTTCTATATAAAGGCATTATGTAGTCTGATTTAGGTTGTAATTCACATATGCTGCCTTTAAGGCCAAAATGGTTTATACTTGATTTTCTTTGATGAGTACAGTAATTTCCTAAAGTTTGGCTCATTCATTGGGAGTTGCAGTATCAGATTTCTGATAATATATAGATGATCTCATGCAGCCGTATTTACCATCTGAAACACCCCCCGGGCTTAGAGAACTAAGGGAGAAGGAGCTGAAGGACCTAAGAGGAGATGGCACAGGGGTTCGAAAGTTATCTGACAGAATATATGATTATGCCACGTACAATGATTTGGGCAATCCAGACCGGGGGAAAGAGTTCATCAGGCCGATCCTTGGAGGCGAGAAGATCCCTTACCCACGGCGATGCCGGACTGGTCGTGCACCAACTGATACTAGTAAGTTCTGTTAGCTTTGCAAAAACCTTAGCAGATAATAGAAAACAGAATTTGGCCAAAGGTAGAAAAGTGCGCGTTATTTTCCAACTATAGGCAGCACGAAATATGTGCATGTCCAATTCTACTTTGATCAAAGGCCGGGTCATTTCAGACTTTGATAGCTTGACCCATCAGGCAATAATCCTTCACCACGTGGTTTGATGCCATGATGGTGTCCGAATTTGACAAAAAAAAAACATTTGACTTTTAAATTCTGAATGACACCTGACTTGACACAAGACCTGGAAGTTAGATCTGGTCATAGCTTGCAAAATCTATTCCACACGCTCCATGGAAAAAACCGAGAGTTGCCAAATTGAATCAGAAAAGAGCAGTTCAACAGGTTCAGATCAGGATCAGGACAGTTTCTTCTGGTCATGAATCTTGATAAGTACTGAACATTACCATTAGTTTGGTTGGAAGTACATGACCATATGTTAAGTAGCAACCAGGAACACGGATAGACTGTATCTACCACATTTTTTGTTATATTGTTTAGGTATGCCATGGCTCTTGGATTCTGACCGTGGTTGTAACACCCTAGGGTCCAAACCGGCTTAGGCATAATCCCATTCTGAAAAGGCCACGCACATGTAGTAATCTCTTGTACTTTCGTCCTTACTTCGCGTAAAACGGTTAATTAGAGGTTGCTACCATTGGAAGACATAGCCTTATATGTTAAGGGTTTTGTTAAATATCATCCGGATGTTTTCTTCCTAACTATTATCTAGATTTAGAATCGTTAGATTAGAGATCCAATGGCCATAAATTCTCCCCCCTCCCCCATGAATTTTACTCCCTCCTTCTTGAAAAAAATCTCCCCCCTTCAAAAATAAGAGACTCCTTGATCTCTAATCTAAAGATCACAAATTTGGATGATAGTTAGGAAGAAAACATCCAAATGATGCTTAGACACTCTCATTTAATGCTTCTCAAGCCAAACTAGTAAGGTGGGACTAATCCACACTCTCATGTACACACACATAAGGGCCATGATGGGCCTAATTCTACATAGGCCGAGGTGTCACATGTACCCCCCTCGAAGGACCTGACGTCCTCGTCGGTCCAACATACCTACATTAGGGCAAATGATCATGATCTCCCCTCTTGGCACATGTCCATGCGTTCAGTACCAGCACATATGATATGCCATGTGTCCACTTTGGGCTCCTACACGCCATGTGCTATATGCCCGCTTACCTGACCTACACGCGCTCATATAGCCACGAGGGTCAGCTCTAATACCATTTGTAATGCCCTAGGGTTCAAACCGGCTTAGGCATAACCCCATTCTGAATAGGTCACGCACACGTAACAACCCGTTTGCACTTTCGTCCTCGCTACGCAAAACGGTTAGCCGGAGGTTGCTACCATTGGAAGATCTAGACTTATATGTTAGTGCTTCTCAAGCCAAACTAGTAAGGTGGGACTAATCTACAACCTCATGTGCACACACACATAAGGACCATCATGGGTCTAATTCTACATGGGTCGAGGTGTCACAGTGGTATTGACTACAAATTCTACAAGAAAGCATGGAGGAGTCTTTGATGTTTTTTCTTTTTTGAAGGCGAGGAGTCTTCGTTGTTTCTCTGAGTGCATGACCACCATCAGTAGTTCCCACCAAAAGTTCAACCATTTGATTTCCCATTTTCCTTCATGAAATTGACTTTTCAATTTGTAATTGAGTCCACACTTATGCCTTAGGACTCTTAGGAACTTTCATGTAAGCAATGGCCATGCACGTGTTAGAGAAAAAATTAAACTAAGGGAGGTGGTCTTTTTTGGTATTATCCCTAGCAATTATTACACTTTTTGTAGGATTTTTTTGCTACAGTGTGTTTCTGAATTCTTTTGGACTGATGCGACATGGTAAATTATGACTTTTAACGCCAGCAATCAGACAGTTTACTACAAAGTGGTCGTGAACTTTTCTGATAAAACATTTTGCCATTTTGGCATTTCACATAATACAGATACAGTAGTAGTGTAGAACTAACATTATGCATTTACGTGTGGTGTAGACATGCTAGCAGAGAGCAGAGTAGAGAAACCGCATCCGATATACGTACCCCGGGATGAGGCATTTGAGGAGCTGAAGCAGGGTGCCTTCTCATCAGGGAGGCTTCGGGCTGTACTTCACACCCTGATCCCATCGCTGATTGCATCCATCTCAGCTGAGACCCACAACTTCCAAGGCTTCCACCACATTGACAACCTGTACAAGGAGGGCCTCAGGCTGAAGTTGGGCCTCCAGGAGCACCTGTTCCAGAAGATACCACTTGTTCAGAAGATTCAGGAGTCGAGCGAGGGGATGCTTCGCTATGACACGCCTAGCATCCTTTCCAGTAAGTAAAATTCATGACAGTTTTCCTTAAGCTGGTATGCCATCATGAAATGTTTGTTCACATTCATGAGCCCTGGGAGCTACTGCTTTAATGCTGTGTCTCCCATTGTACAGAGGACAAGTTTGCATGGCTCCGTGATGATGAGTTTGCTCGGCAGGCTGTTGCAGGAATAAACCCAGTTAGCATTGAGAGACTCGAGGTAACAAACTATTACCATGATCCTTGCTGCTATCAACATCATCAATCTATAGCCAATGTTGATTAACAACAGTAATCCATAGCCTTCTTTTTCATAAGTACTTAACCGAGACAGTTACTTGGAGATAGGTTTTCCCACCAGTGAGCAAGCTGGATCCTGCAATCTATGGCCCGCCAGAATCATCAATCACCGAAGGACACATAGCTGGTCAGCTCAACGGACTCACAGTACAACAGGTACCATCATATGGAGTCTCAATTTATTTCAGTTGTGTCCCAATGGTTATTATTCTTCTGCTGATTCTGATCACACGCCATGAATGAAGGCAGTGGATGAGGCAAAGCTATTCATAGTGGACTACCATGATGTGTACCTACCGTTCTTGGACCGGATCAATGCGATAGAGGGCCGGAAAGCTTATGCAACCCGAACGATCTTCTTCCTGACCCAAGCTGGCACACTGAAACCGATCGCTATTGAGCTTTGTCTTCCTCCAACCCAGCCAGGTGAGCCTCGGCCAAGCAAGGTCCTGACTCCTCCCTGTGATGCTACATCCAACTGGCTCTGGATGCTTGCCAAGGCTCATGTCAGCTCCAATGATGCTGGTGTTCATCAGCTCGTCAATCACTGGTATGAATTCTCTGTCCTTCCCTCGGCAATTCCAGAATGAACTGTTTAGGCTGAACAACTGAACATACAATTCAATATGTGCCACTGCTACTCCAAATAATTTCTGAACATTATGACTCAAGAAATACTTACGATTTACTCTCTGACAAACTCTTCCAGGTTGAGGACACATGCTATAATGGAGCCATTCATCCTGGCGGCCCGCCGGCATATGAGCGCAATGCACCCGATCTTCAAGCTCCTGCACCCGCACATGCGGTACACGCTGGAGATCAATGCGCTTGCACGGCAGAGCCTGATCAACGCCGACGGTGTGATCGAGTCCTGCTTTACCCCAGGCCCTGTCTCCGGCGAGATCAGCGCTGCCTACTACCGGAACCACTGGCGCTTCGACCTCGAGGGCCTCCCTGCCGACCTCATCCGCAGGCATGTCACCCCCATTACCACTGCTTGATTCTGCAAATGACAAAGCTTTGTTCTTAAAAAAATCATGGTCACATCTTCCTGTCTCGTCACTCTTATCAGGGGAGTGGCTGTGGACGACGCAACGCAAGCCCATGGCATCAGGCTTCTCATCGAGGACTACCCTTACGCAAACGACGGGCTTCTGCTGTGGTCGGCCATTCGCAACTGGGTGGAGTCCTACGTGCAGCTCTACTACCCGGACGCGGGCACAGTCCAGTCTGATCTAGAGCTCCAAGGGTGGTACCACGAGTCGATCCATGTCGGCCACGCCGACCTCCGGGACGCCCCCTGGTGGCCGACGCTCTCCACACCGGGTGACCTCGCCGCCATCCTGACCACGCTCATCTGGCTCGCGTCGGCGCAGCACGCGGCGCTCAACTTCGGGCAGTACCCACTGGGCGGCTACGTCCCGAACCGCCCGCCGCTAATGCGGCGGCTGCTGCCCGACCTGGAGCGCGACGCGGCGGAGTACGCGGTGTTCCTGGCCGATCCGCACCGGTTCTTCCTCAACGCGTTGCCCGGGGTGCTGGAGGCCACCAAGTTTATGGCGGTGGTGGACACGCTGTCGACGCACTCGCCCGACGAGGAGTACCTCGGCGAGGGGCGCGATGAGGGGGGCGCGCCATGGACGGGCGACGAGGATGCCATCGCGGCGCACTGCATGTTCGCGGCCGACGTGCGCCGCGCCGAGGAGATCATCGAGAGGCGCAACGCCGACCACAGCAGGAAGAACCGGTGCGGCGCGGGGGTGCTGCCGTACGAGCTGCTGGCTCCCAGCTCGCCGCCGGGGGTCACCTGCCGCGGCGTGCCCAATAGCATCTCCATATGACAGCGAACTTTTGTAAATGTACATCCATCATAATGCAACAGATCTTATATGCTGTAATTTATTGGTTAGGATTATTTACAAAAAAAGAATTATATCATAAAAGCTTGAAGATATTGATCTAACTTCTTTAAATCACATTTAACTATAAAATTAATAATATAGTAGAGACATTGCTCATATAGCAAGAAAGATTCGTTGTATGTACTAAATAAAAGAATGAGAATATCATTGCCCTGGAGTTTGCTACAATATTGTTAAGGTATCGAAATTTTACAAGAGAATTTGGAGAAGAGACTGTAGATTTGAGTGTGGTTGAATGAGGGATGCATGCTGCATATTTGTAGAAAAAATTGAGTTTTTTTTGTATTTTTAAACTCACAACCGGCCACAAAATGTCTATAAATTTTAAAAATATGACTATTACTTGTACTAAACGGGTTGTGCCCACCCTGCCATACTTGGGCCAAACATGCCTAACGGTCATATTTTTGTGCCAAATGTGCCGTACCCACCGTGCTAAGCGTGCCTACCCAATCGCCATGCCGCATGGGCTGTGCCATGCTGGGCTGTGCCCGGCCTGACACTATGCTGTCATGCTGGCACGCTGGGCCGAGGCAGCGGCCCATGCATGGGCCACCTTCTCGTGTCATGTCAGCTTGGGCCGACGCTCCTCATGTGGTGCCGTGCCGTAGACCTTGCATATAGTATCGGGCTATGCCCCGGCCCACTATGCACAACCCATTTAGACACATCTAGACTTGGTACAGTAGTAAGTAGTTGTTAAGTGGGTTGGGTTGTTATGATCTCAAAGTGGGTTGCTCTTGGGCCTAATAGTTTTGGATATAGCTTCCCAATTTTGAAGTGTTGTTCTCTTTTCCCCTTTTCCCTTTCTTGTGAGGCTTTTTTGGTCTCTAATATATTTGCCATTTCAATGTTAAGATCGAGTTAAAAAGTACTTAACTTCTCTTCCTTCCTATATGACTACTGTTGCTCTCACCATGATCGGAAGAAATTCCAAGCTATATGTAGCCATCAACGGAGGAATCTTATATCTAGTTTACACTTTAGAGGGCACAAACTCTAGTTCCTTTCTAAGAGTTTTGGGCATTTGGCCCTGTGCAGCACAGCAATACCGGAAGTAGCCCTCGGGTGTAGAGATGGCAATGGGTACCCGATACACGAATACCCGACGGGTTTTACCCGATAAAGAGACGGGTATGGAAAATTTTATGTACCCATGGGTACGTTATTGGGCGAAATCCTCTACCCGCCGGGTAGGGGGGTGCGGGTGTGGGTATATACTACCCATACCCGCCTACCCGCGGGTAATGAATATCCGCATTAGACAACTAGACATCCCACTCAAATGTTAATTTTATTATCTACTTGTTGTTGATTGTTTATTTGTTTGTCATATGTTGATATGGGCATGTCAAGTATGTTTATGTGATGTACTAATTTTGATCATTAGACGCTTTTGTGCTTGGCATGTATGATTAATGAATGTCTAAATTGATGATATTCTTATGTGTTGAACCGGGTATGCTTGCGGGTACGGGTTACCCGTCGGGTGGTAATACCCGCGCGGGTACGGGTATGGGTAAATTTTCCTACCCGCGTGCGGATATGGGTAACCCGGCGGGTAAATTTACACCTAGCAGGTACGGGTATGGAATGACAATACCCGATAGGTATTTACCCGTTGCCATCTCTACTCGGGTGCATGCAATGCCATTTCTGGCCCCTCCCTGAGCGCGAGACTCTGATCGGCCAACATGTATGCAGTCCCACACCCCCGACACCGTAGCACCCGAGTCATACGGTCCGGGAGCGCATGATTCCGACAATTGGTCGAGCAAGACAGTGGTCAAACATGGGTGTGGTCGAAAGCGATTGCGATCGAAAATGGAAGTGGTCGAAAGTGACGGTGGTTGAAAACGGTTGCGGTTGAAAGTGGAGGTGGTCGAACATGGGTGTGGTCGAAAGCGGCGGTGATCGAAAACAAAGGTGGTCAAAAAGGGTAGCGGTCGAAAGCCGAGGTGGTCGAAGGATGTAGTAGTCGAAGGCGACTATAGTTGAACAGCCTTGGTCGAAGCGGCCGTGGTCGATGCGGGGGTATCATGCGCTCCCGGACTGCATGACTCAGGTGCTGCAGTGCTGAGGTGCAGGATTGCGTACGCGTCGACCGGCCGGAGTCCCGCGCGCTCAAGGAGAGAGCCAGAAATGGCATTGCATACTCCCGAGGGCTACTTCTGGTATTGCTGTGCTGCACAGTGCCAAAAATGCCCAGGATTCGCTTTCTAAGAGACATTGAACTTTTTCCTCTTGGAATACTTCAGGACATGGGTGGAACCAAGCTAGTACTCTTGGTGTCACAAGATACCGGATCCAAAAAAAATTCAGTAGAATAAACACCTTTAGCTCATATGTGAACCCCCTAGTTCAAACTCAGTACACCTGGTTCTTTCTTTGAAGCCCAACGAAGAAAACATTAGCAGCCCAAATTCTCAGTAGCTACCAGCAGTCTATGAGGAGTCTCCACTCCCTTCAGCCCATGAGGAAACAACACAGGGCAAGCCAGCTCAAGAGGGAGGACCGCAATAGGACACGACGTCCATTTGATCGATCTCGAAGTGTATCACCTCGCAGCAACCATTAACGTTTGTTTATCTCGCATGGTTGGCTAGGAGATGTGCACTACGTCCGTCTTAGAGCCGCAACAAGCCAGGAAATGATCGGTCGTCTGGGAATGGGAGAAATTGGCGCCATCAACCACCCTTATCTTCCATCTTGTCGTGGTGCCGCCTAGTCCCTATTGTCTCGCGCCCTTGCCGGCCAAAGGAAGTTTAGGTTCACCCGATTAGTATACACATTGCTCCAAAGTTTTTTTTCAATTCTTTCAATTTGTTTAAGAACATAAGCTAAAATTTGTGAGTTAGGATTTCAATATGATGATAGTTGATTAGTTTTTATCGAATTGTTGGGTTAAAACTTAGGGTTTCAATTTTGATTTTTAGAATATCGGCCTAGCTCGTTGCAAATCGAAGGCAAAATTATAGTATTTGACCACACTATCAAGTAAGTAACTAGACGTATTTTATATTATATTGTTCTTGAATTGTTAAATATATAAATATATAATTGACCTTTTCAATTAATTGGTGATGATTTCATGAATGATGCACTTATTTGCTATGTAGAAAAATAAGAATTGACAAAAATTGCTAATGATGTTGTGGTTCATTGCTTTATGAACTTAAAAGAATGTAAATACTAAAAGATAATGCATTAACGTATATTTGATCATTCTACTATTTTTTACTTAAAAACTTTAAGTAATTTTATTCTCTTTTAACAAGTCATCGAGGTCGAATGATGTATTTTACCGATATCGACCAATTTTTGTCTGTGATTTTGCCCTTAGTTCTTTCAGTTTCCTACAGCTAACCATTATTATTATCGAGCTTCTTTATTTTAGTGAACATTTGAATCACTACTTCTTTATCATCATAGACTGACATTGATTATGTTGAAGTATTACTACTAAAAATTGCTGGACATGTTACTATTTAGCATAATATTATTTAAAACTTATATATTGTTATATATATGGTGAAACAGTGAATCTCAGTTATTTTCGCTCTAGTTTCGCCCCTGCTCCAGGAGAAGCATCCGGCAACGGTCCCAGGAGGGACCTGCCCTGCTCCGCCCATTTTAGTATGTAGCACTTGTATAACCTGTCCTAATCAAAGCTGTTTTTAGAGTAAATGTTATTTTTAATTTTCAGTGATTGTCGTTGTTTACATAAATTTGTCAGGCAAGTTGCAAAAACCTATCAATGCAGCTCGATCTTGTATATACATCAATATACGGTTGCTTTCTTTTCTTCGCAAGAAAAGAACACTTGTGATCACTGGTGACTCCCTGCATATAGTTAATCAATCATGGCATATTCGTGGGCAAAATAAGGTTAGTGTTATATCCCAACACTACTACAATACTTCTACTTAAGTAGATCCATGACCAATGCGACGCAGCACCCCATGGAGAAACCCTACTAAAATAATTAACAACAGCTAAGTGGCCAAAGCGTCCGGTGCGACCGACGCATTAGCTCACGCTTTCGCGCATAATTTCGGGATAAAAAAGCTCAAAGGCGAGGCGAGTCATCATGAGAAGCTCAGGCGAATATGCGAGGAACACTATATATGCAAAAAAAAGATCTTAGCATGATAGGATCGGTAGCTACACATAAATTGGGCTCCAGTGGTCCAGATTTCTGATGGAACGGGCAATTAAATTGTCTGCTCAAGAACAAAACCTGTACGAAAAAGGCGTTTTAAATTGGGGATTAAAGAGAAGGTAATTAGTGGAAAATGGCTGCCAGGTCATGAACTCCACCTAAGTACACTTGTCTAGTGCTAGACAAAAGAAGCGATTATTACGTCGCGGAAGATTCGGCCGGACGAACGCTATCATGAGTCCGACGGTGCAAGGAGGCCAATTCACTGTTAATTAATCCCGGCGGTGCCTAAATTCTCCACTTTCGAGTGAAAGTAAAACGGAACCAAAAACCGATTTGAACAAAAAAACATCAAAATCACTCAAAGGACCCGCTCGGTTGGGCTGAAAAATAATGGCTTATGACTGAAATTGTACTGTAGCTGACTGAAACTACACTGTAGTTGAAGATGGCTTATTTGATATGATTAAATTTAAAAATAGAAAAAATATGTTAGCTCATCATGGACAACGCAAACGAATACGAGAAAAAAATAACCGGTAAAAAAGCTCAAAAAATCAAAAATTCAGAAAACGATAAAATTTAGAAATAATAAAAAATAAGTTAGAAGTTTAAATCGAAATGGGTGGGACGTAAATCATGTAATGTTGCTGTTTGGATAGCGTAGAACTGAAGAAATACGTTTATGCTTTCAGGGGCTGCGCAGCGAGAGATCGATGAATGTTTAGCAAAGCAATTTTAATATTTCATATGTACTGGTCGGTTTGCGTAAAGTACGTTGAGTAAGGCACCCGCAAATTAGCATTTCTGAATTCCACGCCGACATACAAAACTTACTGGATATCATATCCTACATTTTATCAACGCTCACTCAATTGCATGTGTATGTGATAGCGACCAAGCACTGCTTGATTATAAGACCAAGCAACAACAAGCCCTCCAATCCTCACTAAAACCACAGAAATTGATTCTTCATGTCGGCTGTGTGATGAAAAACAAATTGGGGAGAAATCATGGATCGATCCTTGATTGGGGACGATTTCCATATTCGTTTTGGCGCACGTGAAGATCAGCATCACACCCACCATCAACCCCAGCAAACCTTGGGAGATTGCCATCTCCTTCCAGCCAATCAACAACCCTGGAATCGACATCAAACGCCCCTAAAAATAGTTGCAATTATTGCTTGGTGGTTTTCAATCCATTGCAAGCTTGCTCCTCTCTTTTTATAATTTTTTTTCTTTGAAAACCACCTCTCTTTATATAATAACAAAAGGGATGGTGGTTCTATAGTTCATTTTCTTTCTGAACAAAAGTTGACTTCGCTAATTTTACCTCTCCTGAATTCTGAATTAACAAATTACGAGGAACATACATAGTTTCCCTTGTGCAGGCCAACAGATAAGAACAAATCTTACTAAAACTTGAAGTATATCATTAGTGTTGTGTGTGTATGTAGGAAGTATGCGTGTGTGCGTATATATATTACTCGATCAGTAACTTGCCAGTACGATTTTGTATTAACTTACCTTTATTGCAATGTTCACTCCTGCAAGTTCTTGCTTTCTACTCTAGTGGTTCGCTCCTGCAAGTTTCACTATGATGTTATCGTATAGGGAAAAAAACTGTTACATGCAACTATCTGTATGATTTGGCAAAGGCTCTACACGTGTGGTGTGAGCAACTACTCCTCATGGCTCTGGATGTCTATAGTCTAAACAATTCTGCATTATCTGTTACTACTTCAGAATTGTGTGTGACAAAGCAACGTAAAGCTCAGAAAAGGTGAGAATGGATAGCTAGTATTAAAACGGTGTACCATGCTAGCTTGTCTATCATATATACTAATTTTGACAAAGTCTCAACAATCATATCTGAAAGTGAATTAATTTGATTTCACTAAATTCCAAACAACACCGAGAAACTTATAATACGCTCCGATCTTAGATGCTCCCTCGCTAGTTCCCTCCCTGATCCGAAATGATTGGAATCTTTCATCTTCCGTAGTGCTATGTCGAAAATAAAATCAAGAATGTAAATTTTTTTTGTCAAAACTGGATTAAACAGCATGAACACCGAAAATGGAATTCTTCCGTCTTCTAGCTCTCGTTATAAAATTAATGGGTTTTGATAAACACCACTTAAATGTTTTCTTTTAAACAAGCATCCAAAATTCTCACCTTTGAATGTGCGCGAAGATTCATGCACCGCCATCTCCATCTTCTTCTCCGATGACCCATTCTTTCTCCTCTCTAGCGACTGCTTTTTCATCCTCTCCGCCGACCCATTCTTCCTCCTCTCTGACGATCGCTTCTTCCTCCTTTCCGACGACCCAAGGGAAGAATCCTGCCCCCTGCGGCTAGGGTTCACCGTTCCCCAGACATATAGGGAGCCCAGGGGGTGGCGCAGCAAGGCGGCGGGGGCGTCGCCAGCCGCGGGTGGTGGAGGATGGGGCGGGGGCAGGCGTGCAGAGCTGCTCTGGCGAGAGGAGGGGGTGACGCGAAGGGTGTGGGGTCGATGGGAGGCAGCGGTGTCAGATCAGGGTTAGGGTTAGGAGTTATATAAGAGCCGTTAGATCTTAATTTAAGTGTTATAAATTTGAATGATTGTTTAAAATAAAACATCCGGATAATTACTAGACACACCCAAAATCAATTCCCCCTGTCTCCATAATGTTGTTTTCCAATGTCTTTGAACTTACACAAATCTGGAGAAACTGCAGGATCGATGCCCAAATTAAGCATATAAATTTGCAAAAAGCATTGAAGTATCAATAGGAGGAGACTGTTGGCCCAAGGATGGAACCTGACGCGCGCGCACAGTGGTCGAAAACACACACGAACACCCCTTCTCCAACTCAAGACATGAGTTTGCGCCGCGTCAATCTGTCGCCTGCTTTTCAATTTTCTCGTCTATTTATAGACTTTGATTACAAATGTACAAGCTAAAACTACTCATCTCTTCGGACAATGATCTCCATGACTCGCACACTCCCCAATACCCGTATGACTTGCTCCACTAACCATCACACTCGGTTTAGTGGACACAACTAGTCACATGTAGACTAACTACGATCTAGCCCAGTCTATGACGACACATAATTCTTCGGGTACTCTTTGGGTTCTGTTTCGAGTCCTTCGATCTTGTCCTATCGACCATGGAGTACTCGAACACCGAGCACTCGACACGACCACACAGTACTCAATACACAAGTCCTCCACTATGATCATATAGTACTCAACACATGAATACTCGAACATACCGAGTACGCATAATAATAAGATTAGTTCCAATAGAGACTAGCCCTAGCTAGCGCCTAGAAGAACATATCTTCGATCTGTCTCAGGCCTCGTCGAACTCCAGCACCACCACGGCCGCCTTCTCCTTCTTCCCGCTCTCGGTGCGAAGCAGCCGCCGCACCGCGGCAATGAGCCGCTCGGCCGCTACCGGCGACCGGCAGCCGAGCGCCCGGCAGAAGGCGGCGTGCCTCGCGATAGCCGCCTCCGCCAGTACTGATCCCCCTGCCTCGCCGGCGGCGGCGAGCTCATCGCCCACGGCATCGCCGCAGAGCCTGCACAGCCACCACCCTCCGTACTGCGCGCGCACACCGGCCGCGTACGCCGGCGTGCACTCCTCCCTCAGCCCGCAGCACGCGCACACCGCCCACTCCACCTCCGCCGACGCAGCCGGCGCGGCCTCCTGTCCAGCCGCCGCCGCCGACATGTCGATGGGGAGCCCTTCTCGCTCTTGAGGAGTCCAAAGAACCAATAAAAGAGAATTGGATACTGTTTCTTTATGCTCTTCGGGTTTGGATCAGGCCGGTAAGGGAGGAGGGAGAGGAGGCGCTATTCGCCGGCGGCGAGGAGGAGGGCGAGGGGCGGTGGATCGTCCATGGAGGACGACGAGGAAAACATTGAAGGAGCTCCGATTGGTGGAGCAGCTTGTTCTGTAAGGCGTGTAGCGTGGTGTAGTGTGGGTTAAAATGGCGGGAGGAGCGGGTGGGGACGTGGTTGAAGTGGGGCCCGCAGGCAAATCATTGAGGTGGGATTTAGGCTGTGCTTCATTAGGTCTAAGCTTTTAGTTTCTAATTTTTCTATTTTCGTTTTTTCTGATTTGTTTTTTTATATATTTTTATTATCTTATTTATTTCTATTGTCTACAATGATGTAATATTTTTTAAAAAAATTTAATTATACTAAAAACTAATAACGATTATAGTGTAAAAATAAGCCTTCACAGCGCAAAAGTTAGAAGTCCAATACAGACAGCCCACCGGAGGTTTGATGAGGTAAGTTCAAACTGTACTTTGACCCGACATCAGAGGGGGGCGGGGGATAGCTTTAGCTTTACCTTAGCAGGACTCACGCATGCATACGCGTGCACGCCGCTAGTCGGATGACGAAGATATGTGCGACCTCGATTGATTACTTCTAGATCTCTATCGATTACTTTCTAGATCTACCACTTGCTGGCGTGCAAGTGATATCAATATCCTCCCCGTTGCATTAATACTAGAACCTCATGAATTTGTTGGTAAGTACATAAAGATTGAAATTCCAAATTTAGACTTACATAAAACCTGCAAAATGGCATGCCCCGGTAAATCTACTAGCTAGCTTGAATAGGTTCAACTACTCAACCATAGATCCTAGGCTTTTCTCATTTCTTTGTGTAGTTGTGCAGTTGTGCTACCGAAATAGAGTACGAGATATAACAGAAAGCATATGACCTGATGTGTTTAGAAGCACTGTATTACCATTAGAGGAATCATATAAAGATCAAATTGCCGCCTTATTATGTGCCATCACAAGTAGGACGGATCCATATCCTGGCAGCTTAGACTTTAGTCTGATGCATATGATATTTATTATTGTAAAGTCTAAATAAATCTAGGTAAGTTAAGTGTGTAATTTTTTTCAGTTCAGATAAATAGTGGTACCGTCCTCTCTGATATAAGGTGTGGGAACATCCTAGATCTGTCTTCGATTTCTGTGTACAAATCACGGAAGGGTACCTATAGGCGGACCTACAGTGGGAACACCAGCTCGTGGTGCCACGTCAGGGGATAAGCTGGCATCAGATGCCAGAACTGGACACAGTATATGCTCCGCACCACCGCATTAGAGCAAGGCTAATAATACAGCCTTTAGCTGGCTGTATGGACATTTACAACCCATTTATCAGCCCATTTATATAGTAGTTTACAGCCAGCTGAAGGCTGTACGACCCACCCCTTTCTCTCACAAAGTTTCTTGTGCTTCAGCTGGCTGTAAACTTACAGCCCACATCTCTTCTCTCTCCTCCTCTCTCTCCTCCACCTCAGCATACAGCCTACTAACAGCCTCTTATTATACTTGCTCTTATGCACAGTTCCTTCAATTTTGGATGACGGTTGATGATTTTTTGTTAGTTTTTTAAGTCGGTGACGAATGATAAAAATGCTGATATATATAATACATACGTTGATGGGTTTAAGAAGCTATTTAGAGAAATAGTTTCTTAAAATTGCTTAAAAAGTTATTTTATTTATTTTAGGTTTTGAGAAAGTCAAACCAAAAACCAAAAGAAATGGACCATACGCTTGCATTCCACTGCTAATCTGGACAGCTTCAGCCCCACCTGTCCAATGCACGGCTCGCTTGCTCTCATGTTCCCATACTGTTGTTCCAGGTTATGAAATGCCCACTGCGCTAGCGGCAGATTAGGAGACAGCCAGTCAGAATTTGCCAGGTAATATGAACTGTGCTGTAGCCCACTTTGTGTGTGTGTCAAGTGTTCAATGCACGTGCTGCATCGTCAATTTAACTACTGCAGTGTTACTGCTAATTTAATTAACCTAACGAGAGTACTACTAATCTGATTAAGGTGGTGTTTGTCTAGCTAATTGAATGCCAAAATGTGGCGACTTTGAAGCCCTTTTGAGCCGGAGGCACTTTCTGTTCAGGAAAGTTGGGTTTCCTTTCTGAATCTAGGAACTCCAAGAGCCATGTGTAACAACTAACAACTTGCCTCAAATGTTCCGTAGAATCACATAATTTCTAGCAAGTTTTAGACGTCAACTAAAAGACTAACGAAGAGCAATATAAGTTACCATCCAAATATTCGTACCATTCAAATAATATAGCTCTAACGCTTATTTAAAGCCAGAGGAGACAGCTACATGGCTTCAACACCCAAATAGTAAAGATCCAAGATAGAGCTCAGCGAGACAATCCCCGATTTGATCATATACACATCTATGTATGCAATTAGCTCTGTTGACCACGCACCAAAGGAAATTGCAGAAATATCCTCGCAAAACGGTAGGTTGCTTTGTAATCGTACCTCAGCCATTGCCTTCCCCCGACCCCGTAGCTAGCAGTGCCACCGCCGTCCCGCCGCGACCGCTGTCTCCCTTGCCTCTATACTTGAACACCGGTGAACCCTTCTAACTCTAGTGAACCTTAGCTTTAACCTAGAGGTAGACTCAACATTTGGGCGAGCCTGGGCGGCTGCCCGAGCTGCCCTACTGGTCAGACTCCCTCCCCTTTCACTATGGCCTAGGAGCTCTACTATCTGCCTATCTCGACGAGAAAGGAAGAAGAAGCAGTGTGATGTCGTGTGTGCTAGGTCTGACGAGATAGCTCGCTCCTTGGGCCAATGCCACATGAGGCAAACCACTAGATTAGCCCACTAAGCCACCAAGGTAAAGCAATTAGGGAAGCTCTTATATGCTGCCTAGGCAGCGTGTAGCGCCCCTGTCGCCCAAGTGGCGGTGTGGGCCTGGTGCTACTCATATGCCTTACTTTTTGTTATTTTTTATGTTTCAAAAAGTGAGAGTGGGCTATGGGATATAGGGTGGGAGGTGCTTGGCTCCATATCGCCTGTGTGATACATAGGAATCACGTAGCCATTACATATTTACCATACGAACACACCGTTTGACCCTAGCTCGTTTTGTCGTTTTAGACTCTAGAGGCGGGGTTGAGGGGCACACGACATGGCAGCACAACAACATCAGCCAACATCAACAAGGCGGACGAGGAGCGAGCAAGGCAACAAGATGGTACTTGAATGGTTTTGTTCATATATAGATACAGATAAAACGTGCATTTATTTTTACATGTTTACATGCAAATTGTTTTGTTGGATTACATTTAGTGACATATGCTCTTATTAGTACGATTGCAATATGAATTATACATATCTTACTTTACTATTGAATAATTTTATTGGTATATGTTGTCCGACATAAATTTTATTCTTGGGTCCACCACTGTCTCAACCCCTCATTGGCATAGCCAGAGAAGCTACAATCGCCGCTGTCGCTGGCAAAGGGAGAGAGACAAGACCATATGCGGTTACCGGAGGTGAAGGGACACACGGAGGAAGAAGAAGGTGGAAGGCAGCATGCGCAGGAGCTTGGGAGGAAGAAGAGACCGAGCGCGAGAGGAAGAAGAAGGTGGTGCGTAGAAGCGGAAGTCGGTAGCTTTTTGCTCTTTGACGAGCTATTAGTACCCATAAAACATTATCAAACAATATGGCTCTAAACTCGTATTTAAAGACAGAGGCTACAGCTATGTGGCATGAACATCTAAAGAGTAAAGATCGAAGATAGAACATAGTAAGACAAATATCCTATTTGACCATACACACGTCTATGCATGTAGTTAGCTTTTTTGACTATTCACTAAAGTAAATGCACGAAATTGTCAAGTCATCATGAGTGAAGATCGAAGATTAGAGCTCAATGAGACAAATATCCGATATGACCATACGCATGTCTATGCATGTAGTTATCTCTTTTGACTATTCACCAAAGTAAATGCACAAAATTGTCAATTCATCATCATGCAGAAAGAAAAGCATTTATATGTTGGGGGCATCTATTCTACAGTCGCCTGAAAAATCTTTTAAGTTTCAGTTGATTCTGTGGACCACCTGATCCTCAGTCTATCGTTGATGTGTTGTTGCTTTTGCTATTTTGTTTCGGTTGAATTCAGATGTGTTGTGTTGTACCTATTGTTGTTGGGTCAGAATGTTTCGCGTAGCCCACCCATTTAGGAAATTTCATCCACCCTTCACAGCTCATTACACAGAAACAAAGGCCAAATAATGGAGGCCAGAAAACAAGGCGAAACATTTCTCACATTGAGCCCAACAAATATAAACATAAAAAATAACGAATGAAAAAGAAAGGCCCAACTCAATTAGAAAAATTTAGGAACCCAACTCAAATAGAAAAATTCAGAAACCATATAAACTCATGTCTTCTTACCCTTCTCCTGAGAAAAGACACGAACAATACCTGGGAAAAAAAAGAAAGAAAACGACGAAAGGGATAAGAGATGAAGCAATCACCTAAAGATTTGGAGGAAACAATCACAGTTAGAGTTCCCATCCCGACTACCAAACTTGCTCTTCACCAATCCTGCATTCCTACTTTCTCTTCCTCCGCATGGGATTCAGACCTTCTGGGTGATTGATGGCACTATTGTAACCATGAGCTAAGTACATAAATGAGTTCAGATGAACTAACAAATGAACCTTGAGCATGAAAAAAATAGATAGATAATTTCTCTCATTAGACCCTACATAAAAAACAGAAACAAATTAAAAATTTCCTAAACATGTAGGCAATAATAATAAAAATAGGCAAAAAGGGGGACTATACAGACCAATAGTGAGATAACATCCAAGAAACAGAAAACTATAAGAAATCAAAAGGGTTCAAGAATTCAATGATTGATGATATAGCAAACAAATGTTTAGTGTCAACTTGGACATCATCACGATTGTGCCATTGGTCATCCACATGTATGACAAAAGAATGGCATTCGAGATGAGAACCAAAATTCTGCCCAGAATTATTATAGGGTTTCTGTAGCCATCAACTTAGCAATTAAAATAAACCTTATTTCTGTAGTCTTTAATCTCTATTTATTCATATACAATATTCCAACTAAAGAAAATAAAAGAAGACCAACACAACATAAGTTACAAATGGAACATACAAATATTGTTGCATGAAAGATTAGGAATCAGCATTTCATTCATGTTGGGTTAAAAATTATGTTCAAGCTGTTGATTGTCCACACATATCTCCAATGATTTAGCATAAGCAAAAAAACCCAACATCAGTTGTATGAAGTAGCATTAATTTGGGTCAACTAAAAAATCTTACAGTATCATCTTCCACCACTGGTTTTCATTGATAAAGGAATAACAGAGAAAAAACTTTATTACTAGGCTATGGTTGAGAACTGTGGTAAATGATTTTCAAACTTCAATACTAGTTTCTTCCTACGTTTCCCTTCTAACTGCCTCATACAAGCTTTCTTCTGGGCATACAGGAAAAGCTCAATTCCAAAAATAAAGCAAAATATGGAAGCTATATAACAAAAGGAAAGGATTGTAGAAAAGGAAAGAATGACTTACTTTTCAAGCATATGATGCTTAAATGAAATAAGATACACTGAAGAATGAATAGAACAATTTACAAAGAAAAAATTGATATATCTTTAGAAGCAAAAAAGGTAATAGACCAGGAAGCAAAAACACAATTACAGGAGCATAGCATTATAAATAGAGGCCAAATAAAAACAAATCTACACCACAGCACACTTCTTTACAAATGGTCCAAAACATGAGTAGAATATCCATTACCCTTGTAATACATGAACCAATGAACAAGAACCATACATGAAAAACAAACTTGAACTAGTACAAATGGGAAAGTTAATTTCTATTTGAATCATGTACAGAGTGTGAACGACACCATATCACCAGTGTAGACCAAGGGAAATCACATTTTCCCAGAGTTGCCAAGAGAATATCCCATTAACCTATAGAAATACATTAAGGGAATTTAAAATAAAGCAGACCAAGGGAAAAAATAATTTAACGTAAAGATGGCAATTTAGAAAAAAATCAATTGGAGTACTAGCTGGTAGTACTTCAGTTTAGTATTGACATTTAGTGCATATAAAAAGTTGTACTGACATTGAACTAAAATTGCACACCGCATCAAACTGAAAGTTCAGTAGAAACGGTATGCAAATTGTACACTAATAGGATTTATATGAAGGTTAACTTCGTATGGTTAGTACTATATTATTTCATTGGTCAACTTACAAACTAAATGCTACAATCATGTGGTTATTGTGGTTTTCTTATCTCAGGTTTGACAAAACTTTTATTATAGATGCACAAAAACCTTCATGGTTAGTGAAATAAACAAAACTACTATTGTAAGCAGACAAAACCTTAAGGATTAGTGAAAACAGCAAACTTTCATAGTAAGCAAATAAAACCTCTAGTGTTAACGAAGATGACAAAACACTTATTTTGTGGTAAGCTAATAAACTTTTAGGAGTAGTGAACCAAACGAAACATTTTTGAAAAGACAAAAAAGTTTAGGTAGTTCTAACTATAATTACTTCAAGCTGCAAGTGCAGCAAAACCACTTTACTGCTAACCTGAACAAAACATGTTTTTTAAGCTAACAAATCAACCTGTGATACTAACATTACTTAAACCATATTTATAAAAAAAAACCTTCAGGGTTAGTGAACAAATTCTAGGTTGATTTGTCTGCCATTCAAAAATATTATTTAGAGCTATTATGTAACATGCACAAAAACCATTTCGATTAGCCAAGGAGGTTAAGCTGCTGGTTGCCCAAGATGTCCCAACCAACGTATGGACGCCTCCTACCTTGCTCCAACTTCTACTGCCATGCAAGGAAATGATACAACTATACTAATTATCATTTAGCAGAAGAGGATACATGGGAAAAAAATCTGAGAAAATATCCACGACATTAGGGAGTACAAATCAACCCGTGATGATCTCTCACACATAAAACATGAAGTAAGACACATGGTCTCTTCTAGCTCTGGATTGTCAAACATTTGTTTATTGTTTTTTAGAAGTGGAGGCAGAAGAGCTCCCTCCATTCCATTAATAAAGAGGAGAAAAAAGTACATAATACATAGGGGTGGAAAACGGTAACGGATAATTCGTTTTATCCGATATTCGTATCCGAGAGAAATCCGAATTTGGTAAGCAAAATCCGTATTCGAAAATATTCGTATTCGTATTCGAGAATATTCGTATCCGTATTTGAGAGTATTCGTATTCGCATTCGTATTCGAGAATATTCGTATTCGTATCCGTATTCGAGACTATTCGATTCGTATTCGATCCGTTTTTAGAACCCATGAAAAATCCGTACAAATTTTGTGATTCAAAACTTGAATTTAGGCGGTTTAAAACTGGTAACCGGTCAAAAACCGATGAAAAATTGGCAAAACCGTTAGGAATCCGTTTTATCCGATATTCGTATCCGAGAAAATCCGTATTCGAAAATATCCGTATTCGTATTCGAGAATATTCGTATCCGTATTTGAAAATATTCGAATTCGTATTCGTATTCGTTTTAAAAATATGGATTCGTATTCGTATTTGAGACTATTCGACCGTATCCGATCCGTTTCCACCCCTAATAATACACAAAGTCCAAGTGCTACACAATAGTAGAAGGCAACAACACTAAAACACCAAAACCACACCCAAATACCACATCACTAACTACTAAGGTTGTAAGACATTAGAAGGCAACAACACTAAGGTACCTCCGTAGCTCCCATACACCAACAACGGCATCCATGAATGTCTAAACATTTGCTAGTTATTGAGGTAGACAAAGGAAAAACTAGATTTGACCAAACAAATCTCATGTACTATGAAATCTCGACAAAAAATTTCTAAACCTTCCTAACAAATCTCTATACAATTGCAAATATCTAAAGGGTAATTTCTATTAGAATCGTAGCCTACTAAAACTTGCAGTCTTAGTACTATGAAATTGCATCGAAATTTACACTGTAAAAAATATGCAAATGACCAAAAAAATTTCTTTAAGCAAGTCTAGTCCAACAGCAGGACTGCCACAACTTGAAGAACTAAATTCCATTAAGCAGCTACCTTCTCCATTGCTACCATAACCACCAATGAACTCTAGAATCATTTATTAGCGAAACTATGTTCAAGACAGAGATTGAACCAGAAGACAAGCATCAACCTACTATTCAATTTGCAAAACCAATTGCCCACATGCCACATGTACACAGTTCTTGGGGGGAGGGGGGATTCCCCATCAAACTAATCATACCAGCTAATCAATTTGCATAATTACAAAGACCCTAAGCGTTTAGGCCAGTCTCAGTGGGAGTTTCATCTGCATTTAATAGGCTGCCACATAGATATTTTTGATGATATGGCAACATTTTAAGAAGAGAGAGAAGAAGTGAGTTAGATGAAACTCTCTTGCCACGATTACCAACTCTATATGAGTCATGAAATTAAATGTCTATGAAACAATAGAATGAAACTATGCATTGAGGATGGATGTTTCATCTATGTTTCATTTCATTTTACATGATGTGGCAGTCTTGAAAACAACGCCATGAAACTCTCCACTGAGAATGGCCTTAGTTATCACCACACAAATACAAATTCAACAACCTTAGGAAACAATGCAAATAGGAAAACCTTGGGGAATTTATCACGAACCATGCATAGAATAAGAATAGCTACAAAACTGTGTTTCCAGCACTGAGGGAGAGGAAAAAAATCACACATCATAGAAGCCCCGAGGACCTCCATGCTGCAACTTGAACCCAAAAATCAACTAACACTAACCCAAATTCGAATGTCCAACCAAAAATAACCTAAAATCCAAAGAAATCAACTACGTAATAAGCAGATCTAGCAACCTAGGAACCTTTTAACACCCCAAACACATTCATTGACAAAGATTGAGCGAACCCTAGATACAAATAGGCCAAAAAGAACTGACCTAAAATCTGGAGAAGACGACACTGGATAAAAACACAACTTGTACGTGAACATCTGTTCGTCGCCGGCCACCGCGAAGCTTCCTCTCACTACCAACTACAGGTCACCGCCGAATCTCCCCTCCCACTGCATCGAGACCTCTCCTCCATAGCTCACTCTCAAAATTTCAGGCAAGGCAATGGAGATAACGGGTGGGAGACAGAATTGGATCGGTCAGGGAATCAGAACCCACCTGCCCTACTAAATAGCACAGATCTCAAAGTGAATCAGATGGCTAAGAAAATCAACCGAAAGTTAAGGGATATCCAGGTGACTTTTTTACCACAAAATCCCATGCAACCAAGAATTATTCGGTACAAAAGTACAGGGCCAGGGACTTCTATTCGAAAAAACTAAAAATTAATATAAAATTTTGATTTCTCGAAACGACTTTTTTTTATTTTTTCATTCTCGTCTTACTTCAGAGATAAATTAAAAGATCATAAAAACATCACACACTCTATTTCTTTTGCCCGCTTTCACATTCATATCTCTCACATCTTCGTCACCGATCATAGGTGGTGATCAGTTGGGCTTAAAAGCTCATGGCTTATAGCTGAAAACGCTGTAGCTGGCTGAAAAAAAACATTGTAGCTGACAGAGGCTTATTTAGCATAATTAAATTTAAAAAAATTTAAAAATATAAAAAATATGTTAGCCCAATATGTATAATACAAACGAATACGGGAAAAAAGAACCGACAAAAAAGCTAAACAAAAAGTCAAAAGTTTAAAAAAAGATAAAATTTATAAAAAAATAAAAAATAAACCAGAAGTCAGAAACTCAAGTCGAACCCATCAGAGCCATGTACTCCTTAAAAATCATTTCTTCCGATAAACCTACGTACATCAGCCACCGCAAACACAAACGCACGCCCCTGAGGGCATCTGTAGTGTATGAAAAGAGGAGGTCTTAAGCCACTTTAAGGTCAACCTTATACATTACAGGGGTGGCCTTAAGCAGACCCTAAGCAAAAAAAGCTTAAGGTTGGTCCTCAAGCTAAAGACCTGGCCATAAGCATTAAAATACAATTTTTCTTTATCTGCCATGTGGGACCATCTTAAGGCCCTTTGGGTTATATACACTATGGAGTTAGTCTTAAGGTTTAGATGGGACCCACCTTAAAACCCTTTGGGTTATATACACTACAGATGCCCTGATTCGCACCTCGAAGAGAGCGCGACGCTGCTCCTAACGCAAGAGACACCAGGCCCCACGCACTCCATAACCCATGACACGCGGCCCCCAGCGATATCGGACCCATGACTCAGTGACACACTGTCACACACCCCGCCCGTGGTCCCCGGGGCCATCACATCGACGGCCGGGCCCACGGCTTCCCTCACGGGACAAACAAACACGGCACAGGAGACGCCATTTCTCGTGCGGCCCCACATGTCATTCGGTCACAGTTTGGTGGCTCACAAGGTACGCTTAATCTATACCCCACGGAAACGAACGGTCGGATGTGCGCTGGGTTCCGAATCGGAGGGATGGGAGGAGACCGTGGGATATAAGCCTACGAGTCAACCCAGCGAACAGGAGTGTTAGGGAGAGCTAAAAAAATCACGGGGGAAAATACCCTGTGAGAAGAGAGAAGGGAAGAGGAGAGGAGAGGAGGGAAGCCGAAGGTGAGATCTCCAGTCCTTCTAGAAGCTTCTGGAGTCGTCGAATCCTTCTAGAATCTTAACTTTTGCAGATGCGCTCTGCGTTGGCGGAGTGGTAGGTGGTGGCGGAGCTTGTACGGGGTGGAAGCTTCGAGAAGGGCCGCCGTCGTGTGGGCTGGGCCTCCTCCGTGCACCACCTGCTCGTCGATCTCGTGAAAGGTGAAGGTCGCGATGCTTCTAGATCCTTCTAGATGCTTATCGATGCATTGAATTGGGCTTCGTGTGCTCGGTTTGCGCATGGGGTTTTGTGGATTGATTAATAAAGCTGCTAAATTAATCTATTTTGGTGCTCGATTTCGTTAATTTCAAGTCGTC
The DNA here is from genome assembly GCA_017311315.1 of Dendrocalamus latiflorus. Lineage (NCBI taxonomy): Eukaryota > Viridiplantae > Streptophyta > Magnoliopsida > Poales > Poaceae > Dendrocalamus > Dendrocalamus latiflorus. The sequence continues at coordinate 10,986,977 of CM029621.1, forward strand.
AAATGCTGCTCACGCGTCTCTATAGGTGATTTCCGTTGCATCAAACTGGGTGTTACAATGATTGGGTTCAGTTGGTGTGCGTGCGTTGTTTTCACTTGTGGACTTGGGGATTAAGCCTTCTGAATTCATTAATTCTGGTACTTACTTTTACGTTCGAGTTCCTAATTCTACTTGCCTAGTTCGACCTCCTCATGGAAGCACCGTATTAGTTCGATCGTGATCGTTCGGCTGCGGATTAAAACTGATGCCTTTAGCCTTTTCTAGCTTAGTTCTAGATGCTTTTGGATGTGTTGGTGGAGGGGAGTTTGTTGGGTTGGATTTGTGCTGGTCTATAGAGTAATTAAGGTTGCTGGTTTTAGATGTTTCGTTGTTTTCCTATTACAATGCATCGTGTAATTCTGCTTCTGGATGTTTCTGACTTTGTTGGTGGTGCAAAACATTTTCCGTTGATTAGAAGAGCTATTTTTCTTAAATCATCGTCGACTGCACGGTGTCACGGTGATGATGGTAGTGTGATCCTGGTAAACATTTTCCGTTGATTGGTCTAAAAAAACCTTTTCTGTTGATTAGAAGAGCTATTTTACTTAAATCATTGTCTGCTGCATGGTGATGATGGTAGTATGATCCTTCTGGTACTTTAGAACGATATGAGGGATTTAATGGGCACGCATTTCCTTCTCTCAGGGGTTGTTCAATGATTAAACGATCACACATTTAGCTATTTTATACTTAAAATTGCCAGCCTTTTCCATTTATTGGATGCCCCACGCAACAGTGCTACAATTAGAAGCTTTCACTCATAATTAGATCCCCCCATGAGACAATGCTTCTAACTCTGGTAGTTTTGTATTTGTATCGAAAGTATCAAGTGTGCACACTGCATCCTTGCTTGTTGTGAAATCCATCTGGAGTGATTATGGACTTTTAGCTCATCAGCGTACTCTTTTGGCAATGGGTCTGGTTTTGCTTCTACTTGGATGGTATCCTGGTGTGTCCACTTTCTTATGCACTGATGTGAACTTCTAAGATTTTTTTTGGAGGTTAGCACCTCCATTTTTAGCTAACAGAAAAATGAGAAGAAGCCAATTTCTCTGTGTCATGGAGCTTTTGACATGTCCCAATTCTCTTCCATGCATTCCTCTTGCTATGTTGGATTTACAGCTTATTGGATAGCTATTTTCTTTAACTTCTGATTGTTTGATCTTGCTAACCATGTGCAATCTCCATGGCCCAGATTGATATGCCATGTAAATGTTCCATAACATTTTATCAGTCATGCTAGAATGTACCAACTATTTTTTGGAAAACACTAGGGATTTCCATGTTGATTCTTCCGTATTGTATAAGAATGCCAGTTTGTCTAATCTAATCACCACTTATATGGTTGAATTAAGTATCTAATAATAGAAACCTCAGAGTTTGTGTTGTGCAATGCATGCATTCTTTGTGCAAAATCACATTTACAGAAGTTGTGGTCCTGAGTTTTCTTCATCGTGATGTGGTGAATAAGTTGTGAGTTCCACATAAATGTAGTAGTTACGGTCATTTCTTTCTTTATTGCAGAACAATTTGTGCTTTTGTTAATTTTGCATTTTCAGAAATCTAACTCTACCTTGTGCAATTCTATCTGATAAGACTAGGAAGAACATCTCCAGAAAAAGTTATGCCCCTAGGTGTTCAGAGCTGTTCGTGTCAATTTTAGAATTCTGGAGAAGAGCTGCATCTGCTCATCACTCATCAGCAGTATGTCGGTTGAAGAGAGAAAATTAAGTTTGATAAACAGGACCACTTCATTAAATCCAAATGCAGAGGAATTTGTTCCTTCATCCCTTAGATCTGTCAATGATGCTTCAAACAGACCAGACACAACCAGGATTGCTGTCTCAGGGTCCTCCAAAGACACTAGTGCAGACCAACCAGAGTCCGTTATACCAAGCAACCCAGATGAAGAAGCGCATCGGTATTGGCAACAACAGCTTCCAGATGATATTACCCCTGATTTCAAAGTTCTGGGACAGGATGAGACTCCTGGACCTGACAGTCTTTCACTAACGGGCTTGTCAATAAATGATGGCATTGGTGCTTCAATATTTTCTCCAAACCAGACATCGAGTATGCAGCACCGTGCTTCTCCTTTTATTAGGAACACACTGAGTACACGTGCAAAGATTGAATTTCCTGGCCCAACTTATGTAGAAGAACACTCGCAAGCTACTATTATGAGTCCAACTGCAAGTACTATGAGCCCAACTGCTGCTCCATGGGTAAAGACTGTAAGAAATGGTGGACAATACAGCACAAACAGAAGGGATGCCAATCGCTACAATGGAGACTCTAGCATTGGTATAGTGTTGATTTGATGGGTGCAATTTTCTTTGCTGAAGGGCGTTCTGTGAACCCTAACTTTCCCCTTAATTTTTCAGGAGCTTCATTGCAAAACCTTACTGATCCTTATTACGGAAACCGGTGTAGCTTTAGCTCGACTATGGACATCATGAGTCAGCTAGAGGTCTGTCTTCATTTGTCCCCCATGACATTCATCTCAAGTTATTCTTTTTGAAAGTTGTATGCTTTTCTTCTCAATTAAACCGTCCAGTTTTGCATGTAGAGACATTCCTTGTTTTGTCTTTGGCCTTTGGTTTATATAGTTGGGACTTGGGATTTTTACTCCCTAATCAGGAACATATATTCAGTCTGGTTTTGAAATTAGTGACAAGCAATGGGGACTTCTTGTCTTTCACGGACTTGCTACAGAAACTAGCATACTGTGGTACCTGTAATAAACTGTCTACTGAAACTATTATAAAATAGGAGGCTTTCTTCTGTATAAGTTATTTGAGTAAGTCTGATGTTAAAGATCAGTATAAACTTTGTGGACATTGGACAGTGTTGAAGTTTGAGTTTTATGCGCCATCCAGTTCACCCGAACTCAATACAGTTATTTGAGTAATTCTGATGTTAAAGATAAGTATAAACTTTGTAGATAGTTATTTGAGTAAGTCTGATGTTAAAGATAATTATAAAGTTTGTAGATAGTTATTTGAGCAAGTCTGATTCTCCTAATCTACAACCCATTAATAGGCACTTTCTCTTAAGATACAAGCTACTCAAAGGCACTGATTAAAAAATTATTGTTAGACAGCTTAATTATCATCTATGCTAAATATGCTTCTACTGTACAACTGATGTATCAGTGTCAGGCTCTCAGCAAACAATGTTGTGTTGAATCTGAAAATATCACTTGCATTTTCATTCAACTTTCTATGAAGACTACGAACTATCTATGAAGACTACAAACTAGGAGGGCTTCTATAGTGACTATGACGAGTCACTGGTCATTTGTGGAGCCACTCCATTGTAGAAACTGATTGATAAGTGATAACTCATATATGATATATCTTACTGTTGGTTATCTGTTTAGGTATCATTCACTATTAGTTCGAATCAATCGGATTAGTGTTTACCCTAGAAAGTACTGAGCTTATTTTCATTGATTCCGATCAGATTAATCTCTTGACAAAAACTCCACTAATTTATTCACTGTAGTTTTAAGAAACCTTGCTTACAAGCACCATTTGTGGCCTATCATGGCCATGTCTATAATCAAATGCCTCTTTCTCTGATCCGCCTAGAGGCTAACAAAACTGCATGTGCCATATTTGCTGATGATTTTATTTTACTTACTTTGGGACATGATTTATGGCAATGGCTACTATATATGTTTACGTGCATGAAGTCTGCTTCAAACATTTGTTTAATATCATCATATGATCAATAGCAGAATAAAGTTGATGGACGACTCAATAAGAATCTCAGGTCACTCTCATTTGGACATTCAAGTCCTCCATCACCAGCATCATATGCTCAAAATGGTCTCGCGAACTATAACAAAGAAGCTTTTGGAATGCCAAACAGTACATATCGATCTCATTCAGCTATACTCACAGATGATATAGTTTCATCCTCAGCTGGTCTGGAGCACGTATCCCTGGATACTCCGAGAGGGAGCTACAAGACGACTACTTTGCCTGTTTCAGGTCTTGGTTCAAGCAGAGGCTCTCAGTTGTTGGCTGGCTCATACAACGGTAATCATGATATGATCTCAAACAACACACTGCAAAACATTGCTGGAGTGCAGACAGGACCAACTTGGCTTGAAACTGATGCTACGGGTATTTTGAATAAGATTACATGTTTTTTCATGGACATGTGGCAATATACATGCCTATTTGCCTTATGGTTTGAACTTGTCTGTGATGGCAGCAAACATGTTTTTGGAATCAAAGAATGAAGTTCATGATTTTGCAAGTCTACGACATGCACTTCTTGAACAGGTAGATATGCTACTCCGAGGTACTAGATTATTGGAACATTGTCTTTGAGCCATAATTATTGTGCATGCTGTTTTTAATAGCATAAATTATTTTAATTGTTAGAGAATACATATTACCATTTTATGTTATGGGAACAGGCATTGTAAAGTATTGAAAACAATATTAGTAATCATCATGCACGCTGTTCAGCATTCATCACTGTTTTGAGTTCAATTATGATCACAAAAAAATTGAATTTTTTTTACGAATATTCTATTTTTTATTTGAAAAAACAGAAATATACCCGCCCTAACATTTTTTTACAAAAATAGGCTCCAGTCGCCTAACCGTCGGGCGACTGAAGCCTATCGCCCAACGGCCAAGTGACACACAAGCAATCCATTGGCCGTTGGGCGAATTATTGCAACCGCCGAACGGTCGGGCGACTGCAATTGCTGTCGCCTAACGGTTAGGCGATTGCTCTTCCAGTCGCCCAACCCTTCAGCGACTGGAATCGCAGATAAAAGGAGGGCGCGATCGAGAGGCTGTGGCCGCTCGACCGTGCCCTCAACTGAACCCACAGAACAGAAGGGAGGGAGAAGAAAAGGAGACGGCAGAGAAGAGGAGAGGAGAGGAAAGAAAAGAGAGCAGAGAAAAGGAGAGGGAGGAGAGGAAGAAGTAACCCTAGTTAATTTTTTTTTCTTGTATTTGAAATATTGTATATACAGTACATATATTATTTAGTATTAGTGTTAGTACAAAATTGTAGATGTAGATAGAAATAGTTTAATTTTTGGTATAGAAAATTTAGTTAATGTAGTTTTAACTTTTAAAAAATTAGCAGTCGTAGTAGCGTGCAGTTGTGTATAATTTAGTGAACATAGTTTTACAAAATTAGTATCGTTAGCAAATTGGTATGTGTACAAAATTGTAGTTATAGAAAATTCAGTTAACGTTACGTACAAATTAATCGTCCGTAGAAATTTGTAGGTATTACAAAATTCAGTCAATATTTATGTTAGAATTTCATAATTTACTTTGTAAAAAATAATAATATATAATATTTATGATTAAATACGAATGAATGTAATGTTGTTAGTACGTTGGAAAAACGTGTGTGCCATTGTAACTGGTATATAGGCATTTAAATCGATATGCTATGTAAATTATCGAAACCATTAGGAATTATTTGCAGTAGGGAACAGATCGAGTAGCGAGAAAAGTGCGGCGTCGGTGCACGGGCTGCCGATAGGAAGTTAATACTACGAGGTTAGTGTAGTTAGTTACGACAGGCAAATGATCGATTAAATATGAATTGCAGTGCGTCAGTACTTTTGGAGTGTGCGATGCGATTTGACATGTTGCAAAATTGGAACATATATGCAGACAGACATCAGTAATGCCGATACCCACTACATTGAGAGCACATTACGGTGCTGGAACCGCTCGTGAAGGTCCGAATGGTTTGGATTTGAGCGGTTTTGTGCAAGCCACTCTGGTCCACCCGGACGACAAGAATGCTCGAATCTCAGATGTGATGCATTGGCTTACCTACAGTTTTTCGTTGGACCTCGAGATGTGCAGCGTCGTTATACAAGGGCTTTGGAGCCGGTCTCCCACGGATATCAGATGAGAGTTGAGAACATTGATGTGCACTGTTGCGTGGAAGAGGTTTGTGCAAGGGTGCTAACGCCGTGGATACGAGTGTGTGATGCTTGTGCAACCATGCCCATTAGAAGCTGTGCAAGGTCGTACGTACTGCCATCATCCGGGAGGTGCGAGCAGTTCGGGCAGCCCGCATGTTGGCAAAGAGAAGGAAGATGCTCGTGACAAGGAGGTGCTCGTGAAATTCTAACATAAATATTGACTGAATTTTGTAATACCTACAAATTTCTACGGACGATTAATTTGTACGTAACGTTGACTGAATTTTCTACAACTACAATTTTGTACGCATACCAATTTGCTAATGATGCTAATTTTGTAAAACTATGTTCGCTAAATTATACACAACTGCATGCTACTACGACTGCTAATTTTTTAAAACTACATTAACTAAATTTTCTATACCAAAATTGAACTATTTCTATCTACATCTACAATTTTGTACTAACACTAATAGTAAATAATATATGTATCGTATATACAATATTTCAAATACAAGAAAAAAATTACCTAGGGTTGCTTCTTCTCCTCTCGTCCCCTCCCTCAGTCGTCCAATGGTTAGGCGACTGGATTCTATTTTTGTAAAAAAAAAAGTTGTGGCGGGTGTATTTCTGTTTTTTCAAATAAAAAATAGAATATTCGTAAAAAAATCCAAAAAATTTCAAAAGAGTATGTACCATTCTACTGCAGTATAAACTATAAAGTGATGTTCATTACTTACCATGTAGTAAGAATTACATGAAAACTAGAGCTGAAAGTTATTCCATGGCCGGTAAAATGAAACCACTACCAGTAAAACTACTTCATGTCTTGTCGATGCGCCACATAATTGCTTTTGATTGAACATTTGACAATATGAGAGTTCTTGGTAACATGATCTGGAGTTATGCTGTATGGACTAGTTATATGAACCGATTTGGTATAGATATTTTTACTATACATTAAATACCACGGTTTCTGGCGTTGGTTTTTACACCACTCAAATAGTATGCCTCTGGAAAATATCTTGAATTGAGAGTATTATTTTTTCAATTTGTGATTATGTTTAGTTCACAGTCTACTACTATCCACTGAAAATTTTAGCAGGATAGGCAGGCTTTTCTAACTGGTGGCAATCCTTTAGCAAAGGAATTAAATATTAAGGAGCTTTACAATATCCAAAGTGGATTAGCTCAGGAGAAGGCTAGAGAAACAATATATCGCCAGAGGTCAGATATCAAGTTCTCCTTGACATCATCATTTATTAATATATTTATCATGTATGTACATTGCTATAATGGTGTCATGTGTATCATGAACACATCTACACATACAAACTATTGTGTCCGTAAATTTTGATGACACCTTTTGATGAGTGGATTCAAAACACTGCATCAGGGTTGCTTGCTGGTGATCATGCAGTGTCTGAGCTGTTTGCATTACAACATCTTTTTTTAACATAATATCTTTGCATGCATCTTTTCCCTTTTTATTTGAGAACATCTATATAATTCTTACTTGAATAACATTAGGATAAGGCAGTACCGAGAGACTGTCGTAATAGTACGTTGTAGCATCTCCTGTTGTACAGGTAGCATCAATGTAAGTTACTAAGAAGATTTTGAAATTCTACAGTTACCAGGCAGACCTTTGTGTACTACTGAGGAGTGTACTATACTTCCTTTTAAACCGATGCTGTTGCTTAACACGCTGGTCAAGTTACTTGATAAGTTAATGTCAATCTATATCATCTTTTAGTACTTCACAAATGGATCAACCACGCAGCTTTGGTTTTCTAGTGCTGATGATATGACTGAATATGGCGTGTTACTCTTCCTGCAACATGATCTATCTGTTTTAGATACTAAAAGTAATTTTTGTTTAGTACTGCACAGAAGCTAATTCATTTCCGGATCTCATCAGGTTCCAAGTGCCAGAGTTACAAGGCCTCATCCAGGAGCAAAATCCCCCAATCGACCTTTGTGGTCTCCATGTAAGCGAGGCGATACACGTCCTGAACTTTGAACTCAACAACCGGAGGAAGACCGCACGATCCACTGGCCGCAGGCTCCAGGTCATCATAATATCAAGCACTCGTACTCCGGCGAGGCTGACCGCCACCGTCGAGCAGTACCTCCTGGAGCACGGCCTTCAGTATATGCAGGCACAGCCAGGCCTCTTCCGCGTCCTGGTACAGTGAGGTGACAGGATGGCGGGCTCTAGATATTTATGTACACGATAAGATGAAAGAAAGAAAAGGAGGAACGAAAAAAAAAGGAATGACCTGCGCTTCTGTATATGGCAGAGATGAGTAGGAGGGTAGAAATGTTACAATATCTGTTGTAATATTCGTATAGCAGGCTTTTTGTCAGCAAATACGTTGTAAAATTTGCAGAATTAGGCGATACGTTCTTTCAGTGTTAAGGCTCCCCAATCTTGCTGCTTGTGGAATTGTTGCCCATGCATGGCATGCATTGTGGCTCCCCCCCCCCCCCGGGGGGGGGGGGGGGGGAGATGCGTCTGCCTGTGATACTTGAATGGTTCTGAAATGATAACCGTACTCGTTCGCTCGCCGATCACCTAGTAGAGAATGTACAGCCCAACTGTTAGGATGCCTTGTTCATTTTCGTGCTCGTACCCACGATTTAAGAACGAAGCTCGTATACGAGTAATATAGGAGAAAATAAACAAAATAGCTAAAAAAAACATAGCTCCAAACAGTTGCGGCAGCCTATGGTTAGACTGTAACGCCCCTGTTTCCAGAAGCGCGTACGGACACGGCACTCCGTAACTATTCACGTATGAATAGTTATGGAATGTCGCGCAAGAGTATACCATTGCATGCTTACAACAAAAGTCCAGCATATATTTCACATATGGAATAACATCCAGTTTTTAATAGCGGGGCGTGCAAGCCCAAAGTATAATTACATTACCAAAAGCTCTAAGATCCGCTTGAGCGCGGCGAAGACCTAAAGCCACAGGTCCTCGTCGAAGAAGAAATCTTCGGGGACGTCCTCGACGGGGAGATCTTCTAACACGAAATCTTGAATTGCCTTCTTTTCTTCTGGTAACTGTGGCATTTAGCAAGCCTGAGTACTCCGACCCCGTACTCAGCAAATCACAAGGGAAACCCTAACTTACTACTTGCACGGATCAACAAAGGGAGGGAGTATACTTGGTTTATTAACTTTGAGTGGATGCAGTTTTATTTACAAACATTTTGATAAAACGGGCCCAAAACTACTTCTCAAGATCTCAGGGGTTTTTCACGAAGAGTTAATTAACCAACTAATCAAGTTAAAACATGTATAAAACTACTTAAGCTTCGCTGCTGGAATCACCCAAGTGACACAGCTCCAATAACCGGGAGCACGGCGTATTCGAATACCATTTATTTGACTCTGCAGAGTTTGTTCAGCTTTACCCACACGATCCCTTAACTCCCGCGACAGAGTTAAGGAAGTCAGGTCGTTTCACTGCTTAACGCTTTATATAGGCTCTACCCGGTAGAATTCACTCGGGTCTGGCTCACACACACACACACACACACACACAAGAGAAGACAAATGTCCGCTTCGAGTGAACTCTGCCGTTGTTAGGCACCCGTAACCCGGCTTGCCTAACCTCACTGCTAATCTTCCTGTAGAGTTTCAATCGAGTTGAGCAGCTACTAGACCAGTGTTGACAAATCAATTCCTGTGGTTGAGCGATCACTGTGACATTTGCTCAGCGTAAGGGTTTCAGTCCTTATATTTTCACATGGTCCGCAACCTCGCCAGGCCCGCGACCCAACCTAAGGTAAGCGGTGGGCGTAGACCGTCTCGCGGTTTCCCACTCATCCTTACCCTACTCCAAACCTAAGGTAAGCGGTGGGCGTAGACCGTCTCGCGGTTTCCCCACTCACCCTTACCCTACCTTGTGCACGCCGGCACTCTCTGCTCTAAGATACGGTGTCCCATACCACCCTACCTTAGAGTCGGGTTTTCCAAATTCTATTGGCCCACAGCCACAACCTTATTAGTATAACATTTTGCATGATAATAATAACCTACAGTTATTTAGATTAACAGATAATTATTTCTAGGGTTACAAAGGCATGGAAACAAATTTAACAGGGCATTTATCGGTGGTAGGATTAACTACATAACAGGTCATTCTAAACATTTTATTTTATTTTTGAACTAACATTTCAGAATTAGCTCAATGCAAATAGCATAATAACATAATTTAAATGGCATGGGATTTCAACATGGTCAAGGACTTGTGACTTGCCGTGAATCGGGACGAACTCGGCTAGCTCGAACGTAGAAGCTCCTGGATCCTACGACTGCACTTGAGCTTCCGGAATCTCTGACACTAGCGCAAACACTGAAAATAACATAAATCTGGCTTGAGCCTAATCAAGCGAGGAAAAACAATTTATTAAAAAGGAGTAAAATGCATAAATCCTTCAAATGGAATTTTAGGAATTTTTCTGGGATGATTTTGGTGGAAAGGAGGTCACAGCTGGGTCCAGAATATTATTTGGAGCAAAGTGGTGAAATTTGGGAATTTTTGGGATTTTCTGTGATTTTCTAGGATTTATTTGGATTTTTCTGGATTTTAGAAATTAATAAATCGCTGGGAAAACGGATGAACAGTGCTCGGGCTGGCCCACGCTACAGTGCGGCCCGCGCGGCCGAAGGCCAGTGCGGCCCGCGCGCGCGCGCGGCGGGAGACGCAGGCCGAGGGAGCGGCCCACGCCCGCGCGCTACGCGGCTCGGATGGCCGACGCGCGGCTCGGTGGATGGCCCAGATGCGAAGCGGACGAGCGGCGCGGATGCGGCGGGGGAAGATCGGACAGCATCGGGGCGGGGAGAACGGCGAAGCGATGCGGGGCGGATCGAACGGGCGCGAGGCGGTGTGGTTATGAAGATCGGACGGCGTTGGTCAAGCGACATCCAAGGGCCGACGTTAGATGGCACGGAGAGGAGAGGACGGCCGAGATAGAGCCATGCCGGTCGTCTTCTACCTCTTGCCGTGTGAGCGCGACAGAGAGGCAGAGGAGCGGCGCCTCCGCTCTCCGGCGACGACAGGGCACTCCGGCGGCAGGGGAGGAGATCAGTGGCTAGCCCTCGACGTGGGAAACCCATTTCAGGGCCTTGGAGGGTGGGGGAACCAAAGGAGAGAGCGGGAGGGAGAAGGGGATGGTTCGGGGATTTCGCGGTGGAGAGGGTCACCGGCGGCGAGACAGCTCAATCGGGGGCGGTTACAACTTCAAGGGGTCCAGGTGCTCACATTGACAGCGGAGGTGGGAGCTGGGGAGCCTCGAGGAGAGCTGGCCACGGGGAGCTGGTTCGGTCGGCGGAGGAGCTGCGGTGACAGCGCTCCACGGGCGACCACCTGTCCAAACAAGCCCACCATTGCGATTAGCACACCGAGGAGAAGCTCAAGACGAATGCAATCGAAGGATGGGGGCGGAGAGAAGAAGATCCGCTTGCGGAGCTTGCCGGCGCAGGGGAGAGGAGCGGCGGCGCTCCGGGCGACGGGGCTTCGATCGGATGCTCTGGGAGGTGGCTGGGAGTGTTGGGAGACGAAAGAAGGCGGTGGGGAAACTCAGGAAGCAAAGGAGAGGAAAGGAGTCGAGGGTGGGGTTTTATACCCGAGCGGAGGGAGGGGCTCCTTCGGGGAGAAGGCAATGGGCGAGTTCCTGGGGTCGACAGGGAGACAGGAGCAGTCAAGGGCGTTTAAACCCGCACAGTGGAAGGGGCGGGATGACGCACGGCGCTGCGCAGAGGAGTGGCGACGCGACGGGGGCAGTTGAGCTGCGGCCGGGGCGAGGGCGCGTCCGCGCGCGAGAGAGAGGGGAGGCGGTGACTGCCAGGTGGGGCTGAAGCTGGAGCGGGCGACGTGGCGCGAGGATGTCCGCTCCTTCGAACCCGGGGGGGTTTGTCGGGACGGCGCGGTGACGGGCGCGGGTGCAGGCGCGGCCGCGGGCGCAGCGCGCAGCGCACGCGCGTGCGTGGGGAGAAGGCGGGGAGTGGTGCAGCTCCAGCGGGAGGAGGGAGCGGGGAGGGGCGCTGCAGGAGAGGGGAGAGGCGGGGTCGGGGCGGCGCCAACGCGGGAGGGAGAGCGGGAGGCGCCGGGAGGAGGGGAAAACGGAAGACGGCTGGGCGCCAGCGAGAAAAGGAAAGCGGAATGGCTGAAAAGGGAAAACGCATTCCGGGAAAACTTTCCCAAAAAGGAAAGTTTTCGAATTTCACTCAAAAATGCAGCAAAAATTTGGAAATTTTTATTTTGAATTTTTGCAGGGCTTTTCATAGACTAGCTGGTGCGATCTAGCTGAACAATGTGGTTAAAAAATCACCAACTAGGGGCCTGTTTGGAATGTGCGAAAATTTCCGATTCATACGGAATTTGAACTGTCTATTGTAAAATTCCATGCTCCGAAACAGGCCCATCTCGTGTGGTTTATGGGGTCTTCACCCTTCAGGATTTGATCCAATGATATGAGGCCAGAGATAACTAATCATCCATCCTAAAAGAATGCTATTAGAGCCTAACAGAGACATCACTTTCTTAAAATAATCCAACAGAGAGAGAGCGCAGCTAGTAATCAAAATCATCCTTACGAAGTCACAGGATAAAATCCTGAATGGAACCGTGGTCTTTAACCTCAAAATAATGGTATCACACTGGTTGTCAACGCCCAAAAATCTTCTCAACTGTATACAAACACGCCACACAATATAAACAGCGTTTCAAAGAATCGCTTAAGGGAGATAGGGGCAAATGGCTCAAAGCCTCAAACATACAACTGCCAGCAACACATAAGTAAATCGTAGCAAATTGAACCACACAGAAAGATGATCCCATCGGGTACATGGCGAGTGGACGCTTGCTTTCAGTGTGAGACATGAAATGACTCACTGAATGTTTCTTGGCCGGCTATAAAATAAAATGACAGTGCTGCAGGTAGAATTTCATGGTAGCTCAGTCACGCTCACTTATGGCTGTTAGGTGCTGATCGATTTCCTCTGTCGTGAGTGCTCTGAAAACACGATCTTCTTTCCTCACAACACCAACCTGCCAAACGCAAGTTATTAGCATAAGCACACATTACAGAACAAAACTCAAAAACTTGGGAAAGGAAGACTTGTGTATTTATCTGGAAACAACAGTAATACCTCAATCTCGGTGGCCTTGAAATCTTCCTGAAGAACTGATTGCAATGCAGAAATCGCAATCTGAAAGCATAAGATAAAAGTTCGCAAAGAATCTCAAACTCAATTTCTACAGGTCAGTAGCAAAAAATGATCCATTTTAGTAACATAAGCACACCCTAGTTCAGAGGTTCTTGTTTTCCTGAAGAATAAGACATGCAATGTTTACCTGAACAGTTTCCTCATAGGTGAACTGTGGGTCATCCTTCATTTTCTTCTCTAGAAAATTTATTGCTTCCTGCTCCTTAAGTCCGGCACTAGTTGCCTGAAAAGAAAATGTCAGTAGTTTGTTAAAACAAAATTCCAAAGGTCCAAGAAGACAGAATAAACTAAACATTCAACTGATACAGAATTAAGAAAAAGGAAGTAATAATATAAGGTAGCATAGAAAATTATTGTATACCTTATGTCCAAAAAAGTGACCTGCGGGGTCACACTTGAAGAGTTGGGCATTTTTCTCTTCGTCATAGCCCAAGACCATGGCAACTGAGGAATATAGCCAAAGAAAATGAATATGGTGGGCAATAATAAGCTTTAAACTGATTGATTTAACACTAGAACATCATAGTAGAATAGTACAAGCTCAATAGAATAATAGGTGTAATATGATGATACTAACCTACTCCAAGGGGTCTCATGTAGGCATGCTGCGTGTATATTTGTGCTTTGTCTGCTATCCTGAAACGTAAATCAGACAGGTAATGTTATAGCTACCACATTGTTATATAAACAAATAAAAAATCATATAATCAACCACATTTCACAAATTGGGGACTTGAATACAGATAAGGCAAAATACCATTTTGCTAACACATCTACAGGCATCTCATACCCCCATTTGAAACGAAACTCAGCAGCTTCATTCCTTGCTTGGTAGACCAAGGACCTTGCATCAGCTGAGAAACAAAAATTCACATTCATGATTGATGAAGAACAAAATGCTCGAGTAAAAGCAAATAGGAAAACCTGAAGGCCGTAACCCCAACTTTTATCACACTAACAAGAAAAAGGTTAATGGGTGATATCTAATGCTACAAACTTGGAAGTAAGCGACTTACTAATGAGAAATGTGCAACAATTTAATTAAAATAATGTAATTCCTTATGGTTTCCTGATTGCAGCGTATTCCTGTTCCCAAAAGGCAAAAGAGCAGTGTTTTCTATTGTCTTCCTAAGGGTAGAATAAACAGAGCTGGCACACAAATATACCATCCAGTGCCTCAAGTAAAATAGTAAAATCAACACAACCAGCAAAGCCATGCCCTCCATCTTTCCCCCAATAATTAGCTCTTAAGCAAGAGTCAAGCACATGACCTCAAAAGCTAACCTAAAATCTCATTCTTATATACATAAGAAATCAAGACTTAAAATCATTTCTTAGAGTAGAACATGCTGAAATCCTGCCAATCTAACCATGATTATGATACACCTAAAAGAATCCCATATGTGACAATCAGTGCCCACAACTGCACCTTAATACAATGAAACAAAGGATCCTAGATAAGAAACGGAATTGAACAAAACTAAACTAGAAATTAGAAAATCTCATCTTCTGCGACCATATCCTAGTTAACCAGCAATACTACCAGCTATCATTGTGCATGGTCTACTTCCACTGCATCTATCTCAAAATTGATATCTGGACTAAATCACAAAACCTAACACAACAATGAGAACTTTCCTCACACACAAAAAAAAACTATCATCATCGCTTTCATCTAAAACGAATTCCCTGTACCATAATATATCAATATCACTAACCATACAGTAAAACAAAGCACAGTAAACAAAACCTGTGAGGCCAGTGGCGAGAAGACCGATGTACTTGGTGATCGGGAACAAGTGCGTGACGCTCGTCTGATCCAGCAACTTATCCTACAATCAGAACCACATCCCCCCCCCCCCGGGGGGGGGGGGATCAGATTCAGTTCCTACGACCACGTAAACAACGAATCGAACACCCCAAAAAAACCTCAGAAAGTCGCAATCTTTCTGGGCCAGGACGCCGCAGCAAGAAGAAACAACACCGGCCGGCTACGATCGATCTAGGCTTGCGTGCGGCGCGAAGAACTCACCGGCACTTTCTTCTGGGTGACGACGCAGACGGAGTCCTTGCCGCGGACGCCGATCGACGTCACCCCCGCCGACTTGACAGCCTTGAACGCGTACTCTGCGCAACACCACACGCACGAATCAGACGCCCTGGAACCAGATCAAGCGAGCGAAGCCTAGGTTTTTTTTGGGGGGGGGGGGGGGGGGGGGGTTGCACGCACCGACTTGGTAGAGGCGGCCCTCGGGGGAAAAGATGGTGATGTGGCGGTCGTACCCCGCGCCGGTGCCGCGGCTCATCTTTGCCGGAGATCTCGCCGCCGGAGTCGAGGGCTTGGGTGTGTTGTTTGCTCTGAGCGAAATAAGGCGAGGTTCTGTGCAACCGCGCTTGGGACCTTGGCTACACACGTCGGCGTCAGTTGTTCTTTGTCGATCCGGACACAGGTCTGACCAAGGATCTGACGGTGCCCCTAGCCGGATACTGATCTGATTTGCATCCTCACCGTCCGATCACGTAACCAGCGATTCAGAGTAGAATTTCAGATTAACGCATCAGCGAAAAGAACCTCCCTTATTTTTCTAATGTGCTTAATATGCACCGGACCGTTGATTCTTAATAACCAACCGTAGCATAGTCTTTGTGTGAGGCACCATATCATCTAACTGCGCATGGCTGTATGATGAATATACTAGCTATTAGGAGTTTTTTGGCTATAACTTTTAATTTAAAATTTTAAATTATAACTGTTCATGAGTAAGAATACGGAGAGAGATTTATGTGCAAATTTGGCTGCTACAAATAAAGTCAGTATAGTGTCTATTATAATTGACTTGTAGATCTCGTTTTGAAAAACACATTGTTTGAAATATAACTATTATAGAAAATCAAACCATAAGTTAAAAAAACCCACCGATGTCTCCACCCTCTAAAAAATTAGGCCGCACAATAATCTATAATCTCTCTGTTGAGAAACCATCACTGGCGACCAGTCCGAGCGATTTCTCTGCTTAGAACAAGAACGAATCAATCACAGAATCACAGAGAGAATAGATTGAACACACAGAGAGGTAGAGAGAACTCCCGGTCTTTCTTTATTGCTTTTCTTTCATGTGTACATAATGAGGGGGGGTGGCTCTCTATTTATAGTCTACGGTGGGGTGCCCAAATATGCCAGGACTCTTGGCCATGGGCCCAGTTTCCTAACACTCCCCCTTGGGCACTCACCCAACATGCTCATGCCTCGTCAAAACTCCATAAAAACCCAGTGGAAAAAATTTGGAGAAAGAGTACATGATACATGTGATGCTGCGATGCACGAATTGCCTCATTAAAAACCTTGTCGAGAAACTTCATGGAAAACTCGTCAAGGGAAAAAGAGTACAATTCACCCAATTTCATTTGGTCTTCAGGACTTCATTCTTTTGGGTACTTAATCTTCATAATCAAGATTTAATAACGGGCTTGAGAGAATTCTCCCCCTGAATTCTGCACTTCTCTAAGTCTCATTATTCCAATCACTCACTCGCACCTTTCAAAGCTAGATGCGGTGAGTGATATAGTGAACAAGTCTTCATGACTTAGTGTGCAATACTTTAATTTTGTCCATCTATGCAAGAGCATAGAGGAACTTGGGGTTGATATGTTTACATAGCCCATCTGTACTTATGCAACGCAAGCTGCATTATCTTCATGGATAATTGTGGGGGTTTGCACAATGTTCTTTCCACATGACTGCTGGATGTGGTGAACCGTTCAGCGGAACCAAGCGCACTCTCATGCGGCTTCATACAGTGCTATAATTTCTGAGTGGTTCGTCGAAGTAGCTATAAGGCTTTGCTTAGACGATTTCTAGGAAATTGCAGTTCCACCACATAGAAATACATAGCCTGTTTGCGACTTAGCGGTATACGGGTCAGACAGGTACCCAGCATCTGCATAGTCAATTAAGTTCAGATCTTGATTCTTTCTGTAAGACAATCTAAGGTCTTTGCTTTCTTGGAGGTATCGGAAGGTGTCCTTTGTGCCCTACCAATGCCTTTGGTGGGCTCTGCACTGTACCTTGCTAAGAGGTTCATGACAAATGCAATGTCCGGTCTAGTGCAGTTTGCTAAGTACATGAGTGCTTCCACTGCACTCAAGTATGGGAATTCCGGTCCCAGGACTTCCTCCCCCTCTTCCCTAGGTCGGAAAGGATCTTTTTCTTGCTGTAAAGACCTACCGATCATCGGTACTTTCGAGGGAAATGCCTTCTCAAAGCCAAACCTTTCGAGCACCTTCTGGGTGTAGGTCGACTGATGTACCAAGACTCCTTCAGGGACATGCTCAAGCTACAGGCCTAAGCAAAACTTGGTCTTGCCCAAATCTTTCATTTCAAATTCTGACTCCAAGTAGGAGCTTGCTTCTTTTATGTCTTCGGCTGTCCCGATGATATTCAGATCATCTACAGAGATTATACAAAATCCATTCTGGGATTGCCGTATAAATACACAAGGACAGTCTTCATTGTTCGTGTAGCCTTTCTTGTAGAGAAAGTCGCTCAAGCGATTATACCACATTCTTCCAGATTGTTTCAGTCCATACAGTAACTTTCTGAGTTTCACACTGTACAGATTTCTATTTGCTCTGTCTTGGTTCGGGAGAGGAATTCCTTCAGGAACTTTCATGTAAATCTCCGAATCCAAGTTACCGTAAAGGTATGCAGTCACAACATCCATCAATTTCATTTCCAAATTCAAGTTCACTGCCATTGAGATCAAGTATCTAAAGGTAATTCCACTCATGACTGGGGAGTAGACTTCTTCATAATCAACTCCAGGACGTTGAGTGAAACCTTGGGCTACTAGCCTTGCTTTGTATCTCACTACTTCATTTCTTTCATTTCTCTTTCGAACAAATACCCACTTGTGCCCAACGGGGTGTATGTGGGGAGGTGTGCGGCACACGGGCCCAAACACCTCTCTTTTATTCAGAGATAGCAATTCAGTTGCTATTGCCTTCTTCCAATCTTCCCAATCTGATCTTTTCTTACACTCAGCGAGCGATGCTGGCTTGAGATCAAGATCGATGATGGTGGCAATTTTCTTTGCGAAGTAGATATCGATATTAGCTGTTGTCCTATTCAGGGACTCTCCCGTGTGCACATAATTTATAGCTATTTCTTCATGAGCTGCTTCTTCTGGAGCTTCACCTTGCGCATCGCATCTTTCAATTGCGGTGGCAAGTCCCTTTAGTTTTTCGGCTCCGATGTGTGCGCACACATCCATGCCGATGGGGATATTCAGATCCGGTATGCCCTTTTTAGAAGGTGTCATACTTGTGCCAGGTCTCAACTGGCTCCCCTTCTCATTCCGGGGGACTTCAATGATCGGCTGTGATAAATCTCTCTTATCCTTCTTCACTAGGCGTCCCCGGTTACTAAGGATTCGAGGAACCAGAGTTCTCGTCCTTTATTATTTTTCTGAGGCCTCTGGACGAGATTAGGGATACCTTCTACTTTCTTTTGGTATTTCAACCCTCTCCGGTGCAGTGCGTGCTGGCACATGCGACTTAGTCACGCTCTTCAAATCACTAAAGTGATCATGCAGTTGATTTGCTAGTTCTTGCAAATCGATTGTCTTATGGACTTCTCTTGTCTTCGGGACTTCTATTGCTTCACTAGTGCGCAGGTCATGTGCATGAATTCTTGTGGCTTGCCATGTAATGTCTTCTGGACTTCTCTAGTGCACGGGTCATCTGCATGGAGTCCCGTGGCTTGCCACGTAATTTCCCGACATTCTTCATCAAGGGGTTGATTTCTCCCGCTAATGTTGGGAAATTTTCGGTGGTGACACTTGCGCTAATTGCATAGGTGAATGGATGTTGTAGGCCGAAGGTCTAAGGTTGATGAGATTCGCTGCATGTAGGACTGCGGGTCCCCGACATGTAGCTGGCAAATTACAATTATGCAAGAGGGGTCGGGCAATAAATTTAATTCTTTCAATTAAAGCCTCTGTCAAACCATTCTGGGTATGGACATGCGGTACCGAATGCTCAACTGCAATTCTCATCGCCATGCAATAATCATCAAATGCCTTCGAAGTAAATTCTCCGGCATTGTCCATTCTGATGGACTTGATATGATGATCTAGAAACACATTTCTGATGTGGATGATCTGCGAGATCAATTTTTGCAAAGGCGTGGTTTCTTGTAGACAACAAACCCACATATGTCCACTTCAAAGAAGCGTCAATGAGCACCATGAAATACTTAAATAGCCCTAAGACGGGCTGAATGGGACCGCAAAATGTCTCCCTAGATGCGTTCCAGGAATGCAGGGACTTCATCCTTCACTTTCAGAGTGGAGGGTCTAGTAATTAGTTTCCCGGTGGCACATGCAGGGCACACAAAATCTTCATAATTCGGGAAATTCTTCACATTAATATTATGCTCATGTGAGTTATTTATTATGTTTCTCATCATCCTAAGACTTGGGTGGCCTAATCTGTCATGCCAGAGACAGAAGAGTTCAGAGCTTCTAGACACTGTCTTCAGAATAGTGTACGCTGCAGGCGCTTTAATATTGGTATAATATAGCTCAGTTTCAAGTGAAGGAAGTTTTTCTAATATTCTTTTGCATTTTCTTCGCGCTTCGTAATGAGCAGGTATTCCTTACCGTACTCTTCTTCGGTCTCAACGTGGAAACCATTGGTGCGAATATCATTAAACTTAGGAGAGTTCTAGTCGATTCTGGGTATAATAAGGTTTCTTCAATTACCAAAGTTGTGCCCATTGTGGCTCTTCCTGAACCAATTATACATGCATCGCTTCTGGCGATTGTCGTAAGGCTGCCAATGCTCTTACGAATCGACTGAAATACTCAATCTCTCTTAAGATGATATGCGTTGTGCCGCTGCTGGCTAAACACACTTCCTTCATAGGGCGCTACACGCGTTCTAATATAGGGTATTTTATTAATATGCATGAGAAGGCAATCAACACATAAATAAATACACCAATATCAGAACATATCATGCCATCATAAACTGAATAAATGAATGAATTCTTCAAATATCATCCAACCATCACGAGAAAATAACAATTCTTATGTACCATCCATGCAAATTCTAACATATTCTTCCACACAAAATAAATGACAATTAAAGTCGAAATGCATTCAGTGCACTGGACTTCTTCTGCTATTTCTCGGGGTGACATTCTCTTCAAGAGAAATCATGACGGTGGCTGCTTCTAGGTCAAGAGGGGTGCTGTTGTCGTAATGGTCTCAAACACCATCAGTGCAGGCAGCTGTTCAGAACGCTCCCCCTCAACTGATACAGAGTGGGCTTCATGTGCCCTTTGTCATCCCGTTTTGGCTTGCTAGCCTTATTCTTACGTGGAGCATCTGATTCGCCTTTCTGGGCTGCGGCCTTACCCTTCCTTCCCTTTTTCTCTATCAAGGGCTTTCGCACCTTGTTGCTCCCAGCGTTGGCTTCACGGCCAGTGGAGCTCCCAGATGGCTGAGTGACTTAGTTCTTTGCGGAGAACTTTGTCCTGAGCCTCCGCAACCTGTATCATATCAATCAATTCGGCATATTCCTCATAGCCGTCTTGACGATAATTACGTGCGGATTGTACTTCATTTGGGTGGAAGGGTTTTCTTAATTTTCTATATTGGGATACAAATCCTGTGCAAGGCAGAATTGTATTCACTGACCGTCTTAAAGTCGGCAAACCTCAGTCTGATCCACTCTTACTCTGCTTGAGGAAGAATGATGTACTTTAGCCTCTCAAACTGCTTCTTGATTATGGTCCAGAGTGCTAGCGCGCTTTTCTCCGCCATATGCTCATTCTTGAGAGTGAGGCAGAGGTGGTGCTTGAGAAAATGAAGTGCCTGATCATTCTCCTCAGGTTTGGATTGAGCGTCTTTCTGTCCGCTTAATCCAATAGCTGCGCGGAGCTTCCGGCCCCCAAGTACAATCTCGACATCGGATGCCCATGTCAGATAGTTTGGCCATGCTGTGCCAGCTCCTCGAACTCCCAGTTCGCGATGCTAGTCATCTAAATATGTATAAGTCTACTGCTGGTAGACATGCACGGAATAATTCACTGCGGGTAAATAAGTGGTACAAAATATTCTCGTAATGTTTCAGAATTTTCTATGCATTTTCTATAATTTTTACTGCTAATTTCAGAGATTAAAAGCAATTTTCAGTAATTACAATTAACCAAAAACAGTAAATAAATACAGAAAATACATAAAACAGTAATGACATAAATAAATAAACTTCAAAATGCTAAAAATAATGCAAAATTCGGATTCCCGAGGCCCTTTTATGCTAAAAAAAATTTCAGCAAATTCTGCAATTCCAGAGTGTTTATACGCAAATTTTCAGTTCAGAGAAAAAATTTACGCAATTTTCTAATTTACAGAGGGGTTTTCTGCAAAATTCTGGACCCGCTCGTAAATTTAAGGGCTTATTCGCAATTTTCGGAACTATGAGGCCTTATTTGCAAAATTCGGGACTTAAATGCAAATTTTTTAAGGACCGAATAGTAATTTCTCGAGATCCGATGGGTTTTTTCGCAAAACAGCCAGCGCCCCCCTTCCACCGGCCGGGCCATTTCCTCCCCCTTTTCTTTTATCCAGCCCATTTAAGCCCGCACTCCCCCCCGGCCCATAAGGCCCACATAGCCGGCAAAACCAGTGGAGGGAGGGGATCTAGGGTTTCCCCTCCCCTCACATGCAAATGCGGCGACGGCGGGAGGTCAAGCGCCCGTGCGCGCGGTTCGGGAGGTGGTTAGCCGGAGCGGCGGGCCGGGGCGGTGGCGTCCGTACGCAGGCGGCGGACAGGCCGAGGCAAACAGGAGCCGGTGCGGTAGCGCTGGCACAAGGCGGCGGAGCCAGCTCGATGGGCGGTGGGGCCGGTGCGGAAGACGGCGGGGCTCCCGAGTGGGCTCATGCGCGGGCGAGGTGGAGCGGCAACTTCAAGGTGCGGCGCCGAGTGTCGGGCGGCGGACGGCGGCTTCGGGCGGGGCCGTGCAGGGCCGGTGGCGAGGCCGCATGATTGCGCCGTGCAGAGCTTCGGGCCAGCGGCCACATGCGGATGACGACGAGCCCGGGTTTGAGGGAAGCGGCGGCGGGCGCGGCTGCTGGCCGGGGCCGGTGCAGTGGGGAGGAACCAGGCGGCGCGCTGGACGAAGGCACAAGGCCCCAAGCGGCGACGACCATGCGGGGCGGATCACCGGCTCGGGCGGCTCGGGCGCTGCGGGCGCGGCGGGAGGCGCTTGTGAGGCCGACGCGAAGCGGTGAGGCCCGGCGGTGATGCGCGTTCGGGCGCAAGATCTGGTGTTCGGGTGCGTACGGCGAGGATTCGGATCGGTGGCTCCACTGGCGGCTTCGGGCGTACACAGAGATGGGAAGCCGGAGTTCCAAGGCAACGCTTCGGGTGGGCGCATGTGCACGAGATTCAGCCGCATGCAGGCGGTGGGTGTCAATCGGCGGTGAGGCCGACGTCTCATTGCGGCTTTTGGCCGGCGGCATGCTTTCCGATCTGGCTTCTGGTGCACATGCGGGTGCAGCAGCATTGCCCCTTTGTTTTCTTTCTGTGTGATGTCATGCATAAAGGGAACAGAAAGAATAGATGCATATACATATATTTTTCGTTTCTACTTCTATGATGCAATCAACATCTACCCTGTTTCGTAATCCACCGATCGACATTGTGCCGGCGATTTCAGATCTACTCGCGGTAGATTTAGGGCGGATTTGCATCGTTCTACAGCGCAATCAACATCTACCCCGTTTCACAATCTACCGATCGACATTGTGCCGGCGACTTCAAGTCTGCTCGCGGTAGATTAGGGCGGATTTGCACCGTAGAATTTCAATCTAGAACGCGAAAAGAAAATACAGATTCAAAAGCGATCTAGAAAATTCAATCTGTGCTTCGATGATTACCTCGTTCACCGGAGCGAAGTCGTGCTGATAACGTGTTGAGAAACCGTCGCTGGCGACCAGTCCGAGCGATTTCTCTGCTTAGAACAAGAACGAATCAATCACAGAATCACAGAGAGAATAGATTGAACACACAGAGAGGTAGAGAGAACTCCCGGTCTTTCTTTATTGCTTTTCTTTCATGTGTACATAATGAGGGGGGGTGGCTCTCTATTTATAGTCTACGGTGGGGTGCCCAAATATGCCAGGACTCTTGGCCATGGGCCCAGTTTCCTAACACTCTCTACCATCGCGACAGATCCATGTCCAAGTGAGAGAAATTCGGAGTTTTCGTACTCCAACAAAACACAATCAATTGAATAGGATGACAACGTCTCAAAAGAAAAGAAATGATAGAATTACAAGATCACAAGGCAGTGTGATTCAAGCAATTATTTTGCAACTTTAGTCATCTATGAATCTAGCTGCTCACTTGCTTAGGAACTGAGGTAGTACACTTCAGATCCATTGACAAAAAGCATAATACTTAAAATCTGTGGCTAAGTTCGCCACACGCCAATGCTTCTCGGAAACCTCGAAATGCATGCAATCTAAATTCTTCTCGACTCTCGGTGCGTCTTAATTTCCACTCTGTTTTCGTTTTTATTTCAAATTCAGCCAGGAAGTTTCCATTAAAAGGTAAATAGTCTTCCTCGACAGTGGTGTTTGCTTCCAACTAAGTCGAAGTAGAAATCTGCGCAATTGAACATACATATATACAGAAATTGCATCCCCGTTTGCTGGACATAGAATTGGCCATGATTTTGTCATGAGATGAAATCTTTAACCTGATCTCTCTGACCCATCACCTATGTGACCATATGCAAGATCTGTTCATCTCTCTCGTCTTTGGCGATCACTAAGGTTCAGTTTGTCGCTATATTCACTGCTAATGCTTCAACAAGCACACAACGGAGAATGTACTTAACAAGGTGTTTCTATCATGAAATCATGTTGAGGTAGTAGATGGATTAAAACAACGTGGATTTAAACCTGGCCTCGTAAGGAGTTTTTGGCAGGTCCTAATCAATTCATCCACTATCTATTGAGCCCATTCCTTCACATTTTTTTCTTCTGTACTTCTTATACAAGAGGGCACAAGTACTCATGAAGGTACACATGCATTCTTTGTTTCATCTGAGCTTCTTGTAGTGAATGACAGATGTTAAATCTTGTCGCTGCTGCTGCTGCTTCTGTTGGAAAATTAAGCACATGTAGGTTCAATTTATTCCATAAATTAATCATGACATCATACACGCAAAATAACAGAACCATCACAGGCATAACAGATCTAGACATGTAAACCAGAAAACTGTACATGAACAGATCTAATGCGGAGAACATGACTGTTACGTACCGATGATTCTGCTCTGATCGGTTTGCCGATGTTGACGCTGCAGGTACGGTGTGGATGACACGAGGTCGATGACGATTCGCCGAAGCCGAACGACGAGGAAGACGAGCCAGAGCTACAGCAAGCAGTCGCGCAGAGCGCTTCCCAAAAACCTTATTCGCCCTCTCCCGGTGCAGGACTTCGAAGGCGACGGTTCCGGAGACCTGCTCTCCCGAACGACAGTGCACGCCGGCGGACGGGACGGAGTAGACTACGTGGGACGGCGCAGTACAATGGAGGAGGCAAAAACCCTAGATTGATTCGCGTATTCTGTATGGAGTCGGCGGCTCAGTATTTATGGAGAAAACAGGACGTGTGATCAAGACGCCTGCACGTTCTCCATAACTCGTAACCGAAACGGATTAGTTGCGCGTAACCGATCCGGATTCACCGCTACTCAAAACAGCAAAAATAAAACTGCAAAAGGAAGCCACGTCTGCGCAAGCATCTGGAGCCGATTTTGGCGGACCATTCACGCAGGTGCCGTGCGCGCCCAGCCCAGCGAGGCGGGCGAGCGCGCGCGTGTGATCCTCTAGTTCTCTCCCACACATGCCTCAAGTGGCTAGGAGTGCACCATCCCTTTTAAGGTGGTCTTCCTCTCCTAGAACTAGCAATATGGTACTAAAGTGCACATGCATTGCTCCTTTGCATGAGTGGACCTTTGAGATTTAGGAATTATTCTTATGGGCTTGGCCCACATAATTAAACAGCTTCAGGTTCTGAACTGGGCGCAGAGCAGGCTTTATGGAGCGCATCACAGCAAGAAGAAATCAGAGTTCAGTGCAGGCACGGCTCAACGTAAGTGACTGCTGATGACAGCGGCAAACTGAGAATTACAATTTCAGAGTTTCAGCATGTATCATGAACTGAAACGACATTCTTTCGTGTTCAGTAGAGCTGAGATCCACATTTACCCTCTTGCAGTGGCAAATGCTTGCAGTGGACTTCCTCGGAACGACGAGCTCCACAGCAGCTGGCCCGCGGCGATGCTGTCGATCGGGACGAGCGAAGGGAGAAGACCAAAGAGCTGTGATGGTTTTGACGGATCGTACACAGCCGGTGTCGACGAGCTGAAGAAGCTGCAAACGGTGCTCATGGGGCCAAAGGAGTGACCACCATTGAAGAACTGATCATGAGGCATCGCTTGCCACTGAAGAGGACTCTGAACAGCACGTCGAGCTCCAAGAATGGAGGGGGGATTGCTAGGCAGATATCGTTCATGAAGTTCGTGACAAAGTGCCTTGAGTGGCTTCATGCACAGGTCAAGCTTCAGGGAAACGATGCCTGAATCGAGAGTTACTGAGGTGCTACAGAATGTGTTGTCGAGTTGCTTCAGAACTTTCCGCGTCAACGCTCATATATGATTTTCTTGATGACATTCTCTAGGCATTGCTCCACAAGAACATATATACCAAAAACTCGCCATTGTCAGAGGCTATGATCAAGAACTATCGAACGGTCCAGATGCCCCGAAAAGGTATGGCAGGGGGTAGGAAGAAGGGGCCAAATGGATCAGAACAGATTCAGAGTTCATCTGACAGAAAGGGTAGGTGTGTAGCAGTGTTTGCAAGCTAACATAGAATCTGATATGTTTCTTGAATTCTCCAGACATCGTGTTAGAGATCTGAACTCCCAAGATGGCAGCAAAGAGGAAAGGAGAACGGGTTCCTGACACAATTTTATTTGGTACATGTGTATGTCTGTCTGCAAAATGTTTTGTCAGTTTGCCTCATGCAGTGTTACAATATGGTTTGTTTTATCTCTTTTGCTTATCATGTAACTGGGCATTCTAATCAGGCCCCAGGCCAAACTACAGCTAAACTCCGGCAGCAATACATCCTAAAACAACTTGCACACGTGCTCAACAAATGACACCTTCCCCTTTAAACAACTCGGTAGCTTTACAGTTGCCCAAACAATACATGATGGATGGGTAGAGGTCCCGAGGGCATTGGTGGTAGGTTCTGCTAAGATTAATAGCAATGCCCTTGGTAGCAACTGGCAAATGATCCTGGCAGCAGCTGGTGCAACTGCAAGCATACAGATATATGCACATGCTCTCTCCTCAATCTTCAAATGCACATCTGGTCACTCAAGCGTACAAGACACCTATAATCTCTAGAATTAGCAGATATTCAGGCAGGCTGTAGTAAAACCATCATTTTGCCCATCTGATCACTGTTATCATGCATTTTCAACCAATGACCTGCAAATTGGATATGGACGAAGGTAAGGCCTAATCGGGTGAGTGTAGTGTCCATATTTAGTCAGCCAGGTTTTCAATCTCTCACCTGGTTCACCAAACGAAGAGCATTAGTTTCCCACTCTGTTGACCATTTGGAAGATGACCCTGTATCCAAGGCACCATTCTTGAGCGATTTCAAGGCATCGCACTCTTCCGGAAACCCCTTAAAAAGCATCTGCATGGTTTTGCAATTGCAATTGTAATTGTTTAACAACTCTTGTAATGATAAAAACTAAAGAGCATCTGCATGGTTTTGCAATTGCAATTGTTTAACAACTCTTCTAATGATAAAAACTAAGTCACAATGGAAAGAAAATGCTCATACTAATTTCAAAAAATATTCCAAAAATGACGCAAGTAGTCATACAATGAAATGGAATAGAAAATAAAAAAATGCTAAAAGTGGTCCTCACCATAAGTTCATCGGCGAGCTCGGAAGATGTTGAGAAAAGAAGTCCATTTCTGTTTACTTTTACAAGCTCATCAATGCTGCACACACAAAAAGGAAAGCCAGAGGCTTATAATTAAAAACAACCTAAAGGCCAAAACCAAAACATAACAAATCAAACATCTAAGAAACATGGGTTACCAGGAGAATGAAGCAGCACAAACTGGTAATCCACATCCAAACATATCAACCACCTAATAACAACCATTTAAGTTACAATCCAGCAAATAAAAATTCTTACACCCTCTTCAAGAAAGCAGATCTTATGAGTAACCTTCATAGGTAGGTCCAGCCCCGAAGAGGATGTATGCAACGATACGCCTAGATCAGCTGATCCTGTAATTGTTCAAAGAATCAGCATTTATGCTACCATGTAAAATTCTTTTGGCAATTGACAGGTTTACCTAGCAAGAGAGGATAGTCCTCTGATGCAAGCCACATAGTCCGGAAAGCAACACGTCTCAATTTCAACCTTTTTATCTGCTCCTCATATTTCTTCCTATCAGGTCCCTTACCTTCAAAAATGGAATTTTATGAAATCAGAACAATACGTGAAAATTGGTTATTCAAGCTAATATAGCAGAATGCATGATACCAGTGATAATAAATAGCAATCTTGGGTAGACAAATCGCTTCCCATTCTTGATATCAATCCACAGTTGCCCCTCATCCATTGAATCCTCTTCACCTAAAGTTGCAGCAGCACGTCTATCGTACATCAGTGCTGCTTCCAGAAGTATGCTGAAATCTTCATCTGGTGTCCTGGAATATGTGGCAAACATTTCTAATTTTCCACGCATTTCAACTATCCACTCAACAATCGTGTGTACTGAACATAAAGAATGCTATAGCTAGGACCATTCAGTTTAAGAGAACAGACCAGCTTGTGCTGCTCACAACAAGTGCAGGTCTATTAGGCTTCAAGAAAATTTCAGTGTCGAACTTATTGGTAAAGGCAGTAGTGTTCCTGTCTTCCACTTCTTTCTCTGTAAGTAAGAGCAAACCATGGAAAAACAAAAATTAAAGTGAAATAGGCTTATAACATGAATAAACTATTTCGATTGATTGGAGAACATACCAACAGAGATGCAGTCAGCATTGCCCATAGCACTACAAATGGAATTCCCCAGCCTGCTAAACAACTATTTCATGTCTTGAGGTCACATATGCAGCACTGCAAGGAGGGGAAAAAAGAACTGAAAACAGATGCTCACCTCATGTTTCTCCATCAAGGAAGCAGGATGGAAAAATTCAGGAGATTGGTCATAAAGAACTGTTGCTCTGAAAATCAATGGTTATGTTAGTACAATCTGGAGCATGTGCACGACAGCCTTTAACAAAAAAATAGCTGAAGTTTGATCAGTTTACTTTATTCCCCAATTTTGAGCAAGCTCATGCTGCATTGCTTTTGTAACACAAAAGGCACCATCAGCCATCCGCCCAAAGTGCTTCTCAAACCTAGAATACAGGAACACATCACTATATTAATAAACACATGACCAATATGCTATACCTAGCAGATAAACAAAAAGGGTACGAGGGCTTACCAGAAATAGATTTTGACTATTATATGACTTCTGCCATGAGACAATCCAAGCAATGTATATCCAAAGTTATGCCAATCCACTATAAATTTAGCACCTCTTAGCCAGCTAGCCAGTTTTACAGCAGCCAATGTTGGAACAGAGGGTGGATTCTGTTGAAAAAAATGATCAAATAACAGAAATCAGATCGCTTATTGTTATAGCAAAACATGGTGACTAAGGCCCTGTTCATATTGGCGCTTCTGATTTCGGCTTAGAGAAGCCAAAAGCCAATATGAACAGCCGGCTTTTTCACTTCTCTCGCTCATGTCTTACTCCGGGGATAAGGCAGATGGTCACGGGTGCATCACGCACCTTACTCCTCTCGCTCTTGTCTCGCACACGTATTTCTCTCTCACTTTCCCCACTACTCGTTCTTTCTTTCTAAAAGCCACTTCTTTTAATTACTACAATTCATTTTTAGCCAACAGTTATCAGTCACAACCAAAAACCATCAGCCGCAGTCAATACGAACATCCCCCTAAACATGAAGATTTTCATTAAGAAAAAAGATTTATATATATATCAAACAAAAGGGACTCTAGGTGAGTCAAATATATGTCGCTTATGGCAGAAATATAATCTGCAACAGGATGAGACTGGATACGCTGTAGCATCTTAAGCTGCGCAAGAAGACATGACGCTAACACTAGAGTTTACTTAGGATGTTAGATGGATGATGTAAATCTAAATTGCCGAATTCTCTAAAAAAAATCTAAATTGATGACAGTGATAGTGAGTGTACATACTGTTCATGCAATCCTGAACTACACACGGAGATAAGGAAGCTAAATGTAATTTTATTTCCACTGACCTGAACAACAAAGACATCAGGGCGAGGAATCTTAAAACGAAGGAACCAAATCAGCATGACAAACTGGATGGCAGCTTTAAGTAGCAGTGCCAGGGCACCAGATATCTTTGAAATTCCTGTTAACTGCACCGATTTCTGAAGATACAATTTTGAAGTTAATAGCAATAGGATAAAATACAGAAAAATAGGATAGTTCGAACAATCAATACCATCTCGTGGATGTGAATTGATGGATTTTCTCTCAATGATAGATGAGGATCACTACCTGCTCATTTACACAAAGTAGAATACAAGGTCAAATCTCTCTCTCAAAAAGAAAAAAGAAAAAAAAGAAGCAACAATGAAAGTTGATGCAGCTTTGGCTTGTATGATGTTCCTTAAGTTGTATAGTAAGGAAGCTATAAGCCATAGGCTGAAAAGAACGGGGCAATACCTCCATTTGCAACGATGTCCACTTCCATACCAGCCTGCCAAGAAGAATAACGAACGACTAAGTCTAGGATAGTAAAAATAAAAAGGGATAATTGCTGATTTGCCCTTGCTCTCAACTTATGGGGCAAATGATCAAATGCCCCCAATAAAAACATATGTTGACACATTAGAATAGTTCGGTCCATGCTCTCAACATGGAACACGTCTCAGATTCGCAAAGTTTTTGCCTCGTGTAAAAAAAATGCCTGGTATATGTAGGACGTTTTTCTTCTCATCACTTCAAAGCCTTTCTCAGCTAATACTAATTTTTGCACTTGCTGGATCACTTTCAAGAGAGAACAAAAATAGCGGCACAAGCACAACTGAGAGGAGGCACATGTTCTTCGTTTCCTTATCCTCGCCATGATATAACTAAGAATCATGAGCCAGCCACGAGCAGCGATGAAATAGGCAAAGAATTCAGGCAGAAGAATGAATCGCCATGCCGCGCGATTTGGATGGGACTAGGCTCATCTAATCCAATCCAAACAAAACAAACACGAGGTGATGGATTTAGGGGGGGCCGGGGGGGTACCTGGTTGGCGAGAGAGAGGGAGTGGTACTGCATGCGCGGGCTGCGCCCTATGTCGCCCAGCACCACCACCGCCGCGCGCTTCCGCCTCCCCATCGCCGCCGCCATCGCCGTCGACCTTCGTAGTTTCGGATGCAACCGATCGAGATTCGAGGGTGCCAGGTTGCAGACGAGCCCAAAAGCCCCTGAACCGACGGTCCCACCTGTCAGTGATCAAGGAACCCAATTGTAAATAACTCACAACTTCAGGGCACTGATGATAGATTCCACCACTCGTCTCCTTCCCAACCCCCGCAACCTTCGAGTTCAAAAAAAAAAAAACCCCCCCGCAACCTTCGAATTCCTCCTCTGATCCTCTCCGAGAACGAGAAGCCAAAGCCCTAACCTCTTCCTCTCGCCGCCTGATCGAGCTCCCGACCGCCGCGCGCCGCAATGCCCGACGTGCAGGCGCTCGTGGGCGACTTCTTCCTCGAGCACAGGCGCCGGTGAGCAGCTTTGCCCCCCGGCGCCAAATTTGGCGCTCGTTCAGTTGGTGCTGTTCTGATGCGTATGTTTGCGTGTGTCGGCAGGAAGGTGGAGGGGTCACACGCGGTGTCTCGGTAGACGGCGGAGCTGCTCCGGTGATACAGTATAAGCTTTTCTCACTCCCTAGAGTATATATGTTTGCTTTACTTCTTGATGAATCTGGTTGTTGGAAGATGCTTGATGCCGAAAAGGGGACAACATTCTTTTCAAAAAGGAAATGGGGGAGTGTCATATCTGAGAATAACGTGTTTGTACATCAATTGAAGTGTGATGGTTACATTCTGCTTCATATGTAGTGTGAATGCTCGATTATATTTACATGCATGGGAATGCGGGGTTTCTTCCTTAATTCTCTGGCATTGTCCAAATATACCTTAGCTTACAAACGGTGTGGAACGCACATTGCAGAGGTTGCTGTGGGGAACATTGTGAGACGAGTTCTGCATATAATTAGAGTGGAGGATGAGGACATAGGGAGCAGTGATGATGAATTTCACAATGGAAATGAAAACCGTCTTACCTTGTCAGCTGTTATCCTTGCTGTGGGTGTGAGAAGTGCTCTCTGTGGACCTGCATTGCAAACTCTTCTGGAAAACATTCCTGTGACTGAGGACTCAGATAAAGGCAAGTGTATGTATCATATGTTCTATTTCTCTTCTTGATGTCTACTTAACTCAGTGTTCCTGATTACTTCTTGAGTCCTTGTTTATTTGAATAGGGCAAAGGCATACATCCCAATTCTCAAGTTTGTCTTCTACTCTTCTGGCATTATCATAATGCCATTGGTGATGAACTGATTCAAGAGATGGACACATGGTACGACCAGATTGCGGATCAAGCTGTGGAGCTTATCCACCAAAAGTGTGGTCTTCCCTTGGCCAACATAAGAAAATTCCCACCTTCAAATATAGACCATTCAACATTCTAAGTATAGTCCTGTCCATCCTACACATAGGTGCTGTTTTGTCAGAAGTATTCATCATGAACAAAAATTGAGCTATTCCATATTTTTCATGTTCTAGATGCTCTGGGTTTATTTTGTTTTATTAACTGCCAAAAGAAGTGCAGGGAAAATGATTAGTGCCAGGAAAATGGTATTCTTTTCCACACATCAGAATGTAATGTTCCTCCTCTGAGATAGTAAAGGACTTTGGTATGCAGCATATGCTTCATTATAGGATTGAACATCTAGTTGTAAAAAGAACTGATGGCAATCATGTGGTACATAAGGAGATTCCCCTGCATTTATTGCTTGGAGGAGAGTTAAGCATTGGGTTTAATGAGACAACGAAGGAGTATGTATGTTGTGTGGACTGCGGAGGTGAGAGCACAATTGATTGGAACAATTATGGGAAAGAATTATGCAACAGTTGTAGGAAAGAACATGCTGTTGCTTAATATGCTGCTTCGAACAGGAGTGAACATACCGAGAAAGATTACAAGCTAGCCAAACATCTTCAAGGAATTATTAATTTTTTTATAGAGATACTAAGTTTGTTTTGTTGTAAACTACTGTCTACTGTGCAATTGTAGCTTTGACTGAAACTTCCATAAACATATTAAACCGCCATTAACTTCAAGGTATCATTAACTCTCTTTTTTTGTGCTAAGCGACTCCAGGTTAACCTTAAGCAACTGCCCAACTGCTTCAGATGTGCACTTATGAGAAGTTAATTTATTTACTAACTGATGATTTTATTTCCACCTGGGTAGTTCTTGAACTGTAAAGGAGTTCCTGTTAGCTGCAAAGGAGAAGAAACGATCTTTTCATGTATATGTTGCTGAAGGTGCTTCAAGGTTTATATACACAATTTCCACTTCTCCAAGGTTTATACACAATATCCACTTTATTTTAACTGTTAATTTGCTGCATATATGTTCTCTCATTTGTTCACTGTTATGGGATTGAAGCTTTAATCAGATATCAGGGGCATAATCTTGCAAAAGTGTTTATAGAAGAAGGTATACACACTACTGTTATAACTGATTCGGCTATTTTTGCTATGATCTCTCAAGTTGACATGGTAACAACGGTTGGGTTTTTTTGTTTTAGATTTATATTTCCTTTCAAAATATAATTGTTGATTTTCGTGATAGATCATATAGGTGATTGTTGGAGTTCATGCAATAATGGTAAATGGTATAGTCAGTGCACCAGTAAGCACGAACATGGTTGCACTTGTTGCACAACGACACGGTGTTGCCTTCGTTTTCACTTGTCATTGCTGGGAGCCACAAGGTCGTTTTCGAGTATGTCATCCACTTGCTGATAACATCCATATCAAGATTTTACATTTCTGAAGCAACTATAGTAGTATAGTACTAGGATCATGTTTGCCTATTAATGTAAAGGCATACCATGCCTAGACTTCTAGTCAATATGCATATGCCAGTTTGTGGCATCTTTTTACTCGTAAATGGTAAACCCATTCCAAATTAGACAAGGAGTAATTTAAGCATGCTAATATCGATCATCATGTTAAACATACATACATACTACATGAATGAGCAGTTAAACTATTTGCTTCTTTTTACAAATATGCCCATCATCTTGTGGCCTCTCTTTGATGCTTTGATACTTGGGGTAAATAGAGTAGACTTGTGTAGGTGTAGCATCTAGCCCCCTACTTTCGATTTTGATGATTAATGACAACCGGAAATTTGGGACTAATATTTTTCATGAGTATGTACAAGGTTTAGGTCCCAAAATTGGAGGAAAATGAGGAAAGGACACCGCGACTTTCCTTTGTGACTCCAAAAGAGTTAAAGGGCCAAGGCAAAGGTATAATTAGAAGGTTAAGGGTATTTTCTAGTTATTTTACTGGGCTAGGACTTGGGAGAAAGACCGGGTTGCTAGATTTTGCATTTATATTTTTGCCGTACTACTAAGAGGGGAGAAAGACTAGGTTGCTAGATTTTGCATTTATGTTTTTACTGTACTACTAAGAGAGGCCTTTGGCTAGTTCCTTGAGTCTTGTTGGTGTCAGAAGCTCAAATTGATGCATTCATTTATTCCTAGACTAAATGGCCTCTAATGATCTTAAGGTTAAGTGCTTAAGTGTAGCGTTCCGTTGAAATGCCTTGAAAATCCAAAGAGAAACTAGTGTGCTGAAAATCCCATTTTAGGACTGTCCTATTTTTCGCAGAATGTCCTTTTCTATAGTTTAGGTTTGTCCGAATTTTTGTTTTAGGACATTTTAACAGAAGGTGTGTGCAGCCCGGGGGTGGACAATGTCCGAATCTACTAATTAGGACTGTCCTAATTAGTACATTCGGAATGTTTGAATTATGTTTTTCGGGCATACTAACAGAAGGTTGTCCTTGGGCGTGATTGCAATTAGGATTGTGCGAAAGTCAAGTTTTGGAATGTTAGAATTAGTCCTATAACGGCTAGTTTGCATTTAATGCTGTGACTGTTAGCAATTCGGAATTTCCGATTTATGCAATTAGGAATGTCCGAATTTAGTTTTTTCAGTGAAGGGTGTTTGCAATGGCTCTTTTGAGAGTGGGATATAAATAGACTTCATACGCAGGCTTTGGAGCTCTTTAAGCACCTCATAGCAATATACTTGAACCCTAGCAAGCTCATACATCTCTTGAGCATCCATTCCTCATCTTTTGAGTAGTTGAGAGCATTCAAATGTTGAATTTGCATTCAATTGAGCTTCCTACATTTGATTGACTTCAAGCAAGCATCACTGACTAGTTACTCTTGGAGGTTGTCGTCTCCTAGACGACTTAGAGATGTGGCAACCAATGATCTCTTCAAGAAACTTGTGAAGAGGCCCGATATTGGTGTGAATGTTGGAGTTCACCTATCCGGAACAAGAAAGAGCTACACTAATGGTTTGAGGAAGGCTCATTCGTGCGTGGAGCCAGCTTGATTCGTTCAAGCTCCCTCAATGTGGATTAGGGAAGACCAACAAGTCTCCAAGACCACGAGAAAAAGTCTTGTATTCGTCTTGCGGATTATTCCTTAGCTCTTTATTTGGTGCATTTACATTCCTAGTGATTATATTACTTGCTTGTCATCCTAGGTAAGATTTATTTTAGACTTAGGTTGTTGATGCATTTAATGAGACAGATTATTTATGGCTTGAATTGTGAAAAACGAATTTTATTTCATACTTATTCAAAAATCAGGTTTTAGCCTAAATAATTTGAAAATCTTCTATTCACTTGCCTCTAGTCGATTATCCTTGACCCTACAGCAGGGGAGGAAAGGTGACACCTCAAAAGCTAGAAATGTTTTCATAAATTTTGGCTACTAAGAGCTGGAGCAGTAGCTAATATTACTGGTTCTAATGAATACCTGTCATCCAACAACATCTTAATAATTGTATGACATTAGTACATTATAATATTTATTTCACAAAGTTCCCTTTTTCCAAGTTATTTGCCCTGGCAGCAAACTAACTTTTGTGTTGCTCTGGTTGCAGTTATGTCTTTTGTATCCACACAACCCTGGGGTATTGCTGAATAAATTCAAACCGCCATTTGATTTGCTTAACTTGGGCGAGTTCTCAAATTGCATGAACTTCATTAATTGGGATGACACACCTCTTCTAAATGTTGTCAGCCCAACGTTTGACCATGTACCTCCAAATTTAATCAGGCTTTTCATCACTGATACATAGGCTCTTGCTGAAAGCTCTTTTCTTCAATTGAATGACTCAAAAAAGATGTATACTTTATCATTTTGATGTTGTTTATTTTATTGCTGCATGTAGATGTGTCAATCGATTTGGTATAAGTTGCAGTTTTACATAAATCCAGCTTATATCTAACTTAAATGACAATATCCAAGTCATGTCCCTATCCCATTAGTGTCAAGAACAGTCCAAGTGCAATTTGTTTCCAAGTGGATAGTCCAAGCCTATCAATTAGTCTAACACCTCTATAAGATCTTCCTCTGTTTATAATGCCTGGTTCTAACGGTACACATTTGATTCAAACTCATCATAGGGATAAATGCCCATTGACACACATGCCTTTGTTCTGCTTTGATCTCTATTTACTTGAGAGTTTGAGATGCCCAATGCCATCAGTATCAAGCTATTATTTAGTATTTACTTTTGAGGAAGCTACTAAAGGGCAGAACCCAGTTTTTGTTCATTGGTATTGCAACTGACACAAAAGATATTGATAGTATTTCTGTGACTGGCTTATTTACCACCATGCGATTCTGTTGTTTTGCATATTTTGACTGCAAATCTAATCCCACTGCTATCTGCAAAGCATTTAGGCATAGCACATTGGATTTCTAAATCCAAATATACGAGTTATATACTAAATTAAGGTGAGTGCCTCTAGTTACATGCAATGTTGTTAAGGCGTCGCCTTGTCGTCGCCTAAGCGGCGCTTTGGCGTCGGAGCGGCCTGGAGCTGCCGCCACGGCCGTCGCCTCGCCACGGATGCGTATGGCGTCCGCCTCGGAGCCGAAGGCGTCGCCTAGTCGTCGCCATGGCCGGGACGGCGCGTCGCAAGAGCAAGGCGCCCGCCATACCCCTGTGCCAGGCGGGAAAATGGAGGAAGGGAGGGCCGAGCGCGGGAGAATAAGTGAGGGGGGCATAATGGGGTTAGGGTTACCCGATACATTCGGCGGGCGAAGCGAAGGGACTCGGAGGCGGCGACCTCGGGCGACGGGCGAAGCGAAGGGCCTCCACGTCGCCGCCGCCTCCCTCCGGGCCTCCACGCCGCCGCCTCCCTCCGAGGCTCCACGCCGCCGCTCAGGTTCCGCCGGCTCTTCCCTCTGTTCCGCTCTTCCCTACAGTTCACGCCGGCAGAGAGGGGGAGGATGAGAGGGTGGGGGAGCAGGGGAGGGAGGGGGGCGAGGCGGAGGCGCGGAGGCGCGCGGGGAGAAGGGAGGGACCGGGGGAGGCGGATTCGCCGGAGAGAGGAGCGAGCGAGCGCCGAGCGAGAGAGATGAGAGCGAGCGGAGCTGCGGAGGCGCCGAGGCGGAGTGCGAGAGCGAGCGAGCGAGGGAGATGAGCGAGTGCGTTGGATTGTTTGCTGCTGCGTACTGCTGTTTACTGATATTTGTCCATATGCAGTGTTCCGCCGTATGCAGTAGGCATATGTTTAGATGTTTTTAGATATTGCTGGATATTGATTATTAGATGGTTGCTAGATTGTTAGATGTTGCTGGATATTTTTATTGCATAGACATGTTGTTATTCCACAGAAGGTGTTAATAGTTTACTAGCTGCACCATTATTCATGTTTATTTGCTTTGTTACATAGTTAAAATAGTCACACTATATGTTCAACAAATTTGCTGCTATAAAAGGCTAGGATGTGAGTATGGCGTCGCCTCGCCGCACGCCATAGTCGCCTAAAAGGTGTGAAGGTAGTCTGGCGCCTCGCCTCGCCTTATCGCCGTGATAACCTTGGTTACATGTCATATCATCTACCCTTGTTTGACACTAGAAACATCCTTCCATGTATAGAGTTCCGGCTCCAAATAAGTTGTGCCATTTCATAACTTATGTTATTATGCTTGAAGTATATCTATCAGTGGTAATTTTGAAACTAAGGTTCTAGTTATCGGTACTATGTCTGCCCCCATATTATTTTCCAGTTGTTTTTCAACTATTTCGTCAGGCAATTCATGATTATGCTTTGATACTTTACTTGACAGAGGAGTGCATACTCCATCTTGTATATACCAGTCTATTGCCGAGTCTTACTCTGCTGATGATTTGGTTGTTGAACAAAAGACATCTTAAAAAAAGCCAAGAGCTCAAGACATGCTTTTGTGTTTGCATTATGAAGGTACATTAAAAATTGTTTAAATTGAACTGGTAATGTTATCTCATCTCATTCCGTTTTTTTTCCTATGGTGTGCAGGTCTTTCAGGCCATCTGAAATTAACATTGGACTTCAGAACTT
This sequence comes from Dendrocalamus latiflorus, assembly GCA_017311315.1. NCBI lineage: Eukaryota > Viridiplantae > Streptophyta > Magnoliopsida > Poales > Poaceae > Dendrocalamus > Dendrocalamus latiflorus. The sequence continues at coordinate 11,025,063 of CM029621.1, forward strand.
CAGAAAACCAACACAAGCAGGATCATTGCAATGGGACTGACCGTAATGACATTTCAGTTTTAAGTAGACTAATAAGAGTGGGGCATGACCCTGGCTGCTGATGACGGTTAACTGGTTTACTGACAACAGTACATATGGCTAGAATTATCTGTTGGCGAATAGGTAGGCTAGCTCTGTACGCTCCTATGATCGGGAATGCAAAAAAAAAAGGTAATTCTAAATTGCAGTGATTATGTGCGTGCTTCACGCTGCGCAATTATGCTCCACGGAACGGAATTCGTTCTGTCACAGGGAGAACACTATTGCCTATTTTATATAGGCTCCTTTTATTATACTCCCTCCATTACGGAATAGATATCGTTTTAGCATTTTGCACAACATCTAAGACATGTATATAAAAAACCGTCTTATCCTTTTTTATTTGGCCACTTAGAGCAACTCCAAGAGAAAAGCTAAATCATTTTCTAAAGGTAAATTTGGCTATTATTGGAGAAAAAACGTCTCCAATAGACTCTGTAAATAACTCTTCAAATTTAGTAGCTCTCCATCCCTCCTCCTTCGCTCTCTATTTTTGGCTAGCCTACCTCGCTCACCATCCAGCCTCTTGGCGCGGTCGGCGTTTCCTTCCCGCACGCTGCGCCCCATTCCCGCGCGTACGCGACCCACCGCGCGTCCTCTAGTTTAGATAGCTTGTTGGAGTAGTCTTGTTTTTTTGGGTGAGATTCATTTTAGAGAATAGCTAAATCACTAAATTTAGATACTTCTTTTGGCTAATCTCTTGGAGTTGCTCTTATTGCTCTTGACTGTTGTGTGTACTCTTGTCCATTGTACTAAATGACATTGAAAATAGAAATCAGAGGGGTATGCAATGAAAAAAAATATAAGAAGTTACCTCGGTGAATTTGAAAGCTAAAGTGACTTGTATTTAGGAACGGAGAGAGTATCATCTTAACGCTAGCTCACCATCGTAAAGGTTGGACGTCTCTATTGATGGTTGATTTTCTTGTGTGCTTGACATCAAATCGAACATTGTGGAGCTGAGGTGTAATCTCGTCATGTAACATCATGATTACACGGTACACGCTGGGAGGTATAAATTCATTTGCTTACTTTATTTCTTAAACTACACAAGCTTGCTGTAATGAATGAATGACTCGACGTAAAAGCGCACAATTTAATGCATTGTTTGTTGTTAGTACATTGTAAAGTACTAAAAATTATGGGGGCCCTCCTTAACAAGCAATTTTGCATCCATATATCCTTCTAATTTAGAGTGGATAAAGAAAATAGCAAATTACAAAGTAATATTTTTTCTATAAACACATTGAACACTCAAATTTCTGGTTAAAGGCCAGAATTCAATCCTAAGCTATATGCTGAATGGGTCATTTGTGTGATGTTTTTCAGGATTTCATCTGTGACATTTCATTCGACAACTCTTAACATAGTTGCGCCGACTAGTTATCCGACTAAACAAAAATCTTGTGGCCGGCCAATATGACGCGCAACGCTAACACTGCAACAACCGAACGTGCAAAACGAAATGCGAGTGTGCCTAATCTGATACTGCCACGAGGGCAATCATCACAAGGAGAAAAAACCCACCAAGAATAAACTGGCATTTCATGTCAGCGTCACGGCGCCACTCGGAAGTCGGAACGCGCGGCGCGACGCGTGTTTACGTGGGTCTCCACGGGAACCATGGGGCTCTGGTACTACTACGTACGCGACTCACGAGTTCACACCAACGAGGCAACGACTCCGACCGAGCAGAGGCAGAGCTGTTCTCGCAATGGGAGCGCATAAACGTCGACGTATCCTCTTTATCTCATCGCCTTCACACGACGTCACGAGCGTGCCTTTCGAGAAAGCGCCAGATCGACCTAGGACATCTTTAGGGCATCTCCAATGGTTATAGCTAGCAACTAACTATAAGACTTCCACATCATCTATATAGTACACACTAAAGTTAGCATTCTAAAGAACTATCTATAAGGATAGCTATTTGATGCTTACATGCACACACAGAATTTATGGAGGCTGCCTCGTTTGGCGCTATAGACTATCTCTAGAGCTGTAGAGAGCTGCGTTCTCTTTCTTCATTTAATATCTTCCACGTAGGACAGTTGATGACATGGACTCTCTTGTAGATAGCTGCTATAGACCCATTGGAGATGCCCTTAGGCTGTGATTGTTTCGGTTTCAGCTCCCGATTTATTTTTTACTATTCATGCATTTCGTCTTTTTTGAACTTTTGGCTTTTTGTTGAGCTTTTTTGCCGGTTCTTTTTTCCTGTATTTGTTTGTATTATACGTAATAGGCTAACATATTTTTAATTTTTTTTAATTTAATTATGCTAAATAAATATCTGTCAGCTACAGTATTTTTTCAGTTAGCTACAGTGTTTTTCAGCCATAAGCCACTCAAAACAAAGCCCAAATGAGCACCACCTTAGTAGTGGGAAAACGTTTGCTGTTTTTATCTCCAAAAATCAAAATCAATTGTACATATAGTTATATGCATTATTCATATTCTATTTTTGTAAAAATAACTCCCTTTTCCTCACCTTATTTCTGTTCCTCCCATCTCTCTTCCTCACCGGATTCTGTCGCCCTCCTCCCTAGCCACACCACTGCCTTCGCCCACTGCCAAATCCACGCCACACCGCCTCCTTCTCTAGTTGCGCCTTACCAAAAACCTCGCACCTCGTCAGAAAACCGCGAGGCTATTGCCTCATTGGAACCCTCGCACGCCGTCGGAAACCCCGTCAAACCCTGCGCCTCTGTCGAAAATATCAGGGTTTGGCAAGGGTTCAAACAACGGCGCGGGGTTTGGCAGGGAATCTGGTGGGAGCACAAGGGTTTTGACAAGACGATAGTCGTGCAGGAGAGTAGGGGTTTTCAGCGACAGCGGCTTGTTCACGTCAAAACCGAGAGAGGCAGTGGTACGAACGGTTAGGACGAGCGAGGAAGGGAGCGAGGGGATGGGAGATAAAGAGAGGGTTTTTTTTCTTTGCAAGACGGGTTTGTTGGAGATATTATATATGATATTTGCATAACACTACGACAGCATGAGCATGATGTGGACGCTTGTTGGTTTCAGGTTTGCTATTATGGAACGACGTTCGGTGAGACAGCTATCCAGGGTCACACGGAGCACGGCACCTATTTATGTCTCAGCTGTCCAGGGAATCACAAGAATTTTGCCGCGTAACGTGTTCTTAGTTGTGCTAACATTTTAGAACTATTTGTTCGGTTGTTGGAATGTAATGTGCTTAGAGTAAGATACTCGAAGCTAGCTCTCTCTTTTACAACTTCTGGTGAGCACAAACTCATGCATGACCTCGTACACAATAACGAGCCGATTTAACCGATGGTCACACGCTTCTCTTAAAAGCAACCAGATTTGAGTAGGTTGAGGAGACCCGAATTCATAGCCGTGCGAGTATGCAACTAACCATGCATGCATACGGCCGCATGCATAACTGGTAGGGTGTTAATGGGTGAGGATTAAACGGGTTAAAAGGAGTGAGTTCTTAATTGGGTTAGTTTAGGATGAGTGAAAACAGGTTGAAAGAGTGAACGGGTTGGGTTAGGTTACCTCGTAAAAAGGATTAGGTTGGGATAAGGTGGGTTTAGAAATTTTGAGTTGAGATCGGGTTGTGAACAGATTCAACCTGTAGCATGGCCTAGTGGTGTGAAACTTGGTTTGTTCATAGGTTTGGACTACCATACTCAGTTATATCTTTCTATAAAAGTATGTGAGAGTCACATATACAAATGTGCCTACTAATTTACACAGAGTAGCTCTATACACATAGAATTATTTGCAATAAAAACTTTAATTAATTTCGTAAAACTTTTGTAATGTGAACGCGACGTTGAAATTCTAAATACCGAAGTTTTACGAAAACTTCCTATAAAAACATGTGGAGACATGTGTATGTCTAGCCATGCCAATTTACACAGAGTAACTCCTTTACACGCATAATCATTCGCAATAAATTTCTATCGATTTTGTACAAAATTTATAATGTGAACGTGAGGTTAAACTTCTAAATATCGAATTTTTACGAATAATTAGGTTGGGAATTGGGTTTAATCCATAGGTTTAGGTTGGGTTGGGTTTAGGTTAAATTTAAACCTATTAACAGACCTAATGACAGGATCCATTGATCACTAGCCCCTGCCCGTTGCCCCCAAAAGCGCAACACATTTAACTCGTCAGCGGTTCACACGAACCTCGCCATCCAACCAACACCGGCATCAGAGGGGACGGGCAGGCGCGCTTCATCCTGTTGAGAAACCGTCGCTGGCGACCAGTCCGAGCGATTTCTCTGCTTAGAACAAGAACGAATCAATCACAGAATCACAGAGAGAATAGATTGAACACAGAGAGGTAGAGAGAACTCCCGGTCTTTCTTTATTGCTTTTGTTTCATGCGTACATCATGAGGGGGGTATGGCTCTCTATTTATAGTCTTCATTGTTCGTGTAGCCTTTCTTGCAGAGAAAGTCGCTTAAGCGATTATACCACATTCTTCCATATTGTTTCAGTCCATACTGTGACTTTCTGAGTTTCACACTGTACAGATTTCTATTTGCTCTGTCTTGGTTCGGGAGAGATATTCCTTCAGGGACTCTCATATAGATTTCCGAATCCAAGTTACCATAAAGGTATGCATTCACAACATCCATCAATTTCATTTCTAAATTCAAGTTCACTGCCATTGAGATCAAGTATCTAAAGGTAATTCCACTCATGACTGGGAGTAGGTTTCTTCATAATCAACTTCAGGATGTTGAGTGAAACCTTGGCTACTAGCCTTACTTTGTATCTCACTACTTTTTTTCTTTTCTCCTTCGAACAAATACCCACTTGTGCCCTACGGGGTGCACATGGGGAGGCGTGCGGCATACGGGCCCAAACACCTCTCTTTTATTCAAAGATAGCAATTCAGTTGCTAATGCCTTCTTCCAATCTGATCTTTTCTTACATTCAACGAGCGATGCAGGCTCGGGATCAAGATCGATGATAGTGGCAATTTTCTTTGCGAAGTAGATATCGATATTAGCTGTTGTCCTATTCAGGGACTCTCCCGTGTGCACATAATTTATAGCTATTTCTTCATGAGTTGCTTCTTCTGGAGCTTCACCTTGCGCATCGCTTCTTTCAATTGCGGTGGCAAGTCCCTTTAGTTTTTCGGCTCCGATGTGTGCGCACACATCCATGCCGATGGGGATATTCAGATCCTGTATGCCCTTTTCTGAAGGTGTCATACTTGTGCCAGGTCTCAACTGGCTCCCCTTCTCATTTTGGGGACTTCAATGATTGGCTGTGATAAATCTCTCTTATCTTTTTTCACCAGGCGTCCCCGGTTACTAAGGATTCGAGGAACCGGAGTTCTCGTCCTCTTTTTTATTTTTCGAGGCCTCTGGACGAGATTAGGGATACCTTCTGTTTCTTTGGTATTTCAACCCTCTCCGGTGCAGTGCGTACAGGCACATGCGACTTAGTCACGCTCTTCAAATCACTAAAGTGATCAGGCAGCTGATTTGCTAATGCTCGCAAATCAACTGTCTTCTGGACTTCTCTTGTCTTCTGGACTTCTATTGTCTTCTGGACTTCTCTAGTGCGCGGGTCATCTGCATAGATTCCCCAGGCTTGCCACGTAATTTCCCGATATTCTTCATCAAGGGGTTGATTTCCTCCCCCTAATGTTGGGAAATTTTCGGTGGTAGCCCTTGCGCTAGTTGCATAGGTGAATGGATGTTGTAGGCCGAAGGTCTAAGGTTGATGAGATTTGCTGCATGTAGAACTGCGGGTCCCCAACATGTAGCTAGCAAATTACAATTATGCAAGAGGGATCGGGCAATAATTTTAATTCTTTTAATTGAAGCCTCTGCCAAACCATTCTGGGTATGGACATGCGGTACCGAATGCTCAACTGCAATTCCCATCGCCATGCAATAATCATCAAATGCCTTTGAAATAAATTCTCCGGCGTTGTCCATTCGGATGGACTTGATATGATGATCTGGAAACACATTTCGGATGCGAATGATCTGCGAGATTAATTTTGCAAAGGCGTGGTTTCTTGTGGACAACAAAAACCCACATATGACAACTTCGAGGAAGCGTCAATGAGCACCATAAAATTCTTAAATGACCCTAAGATGGGCTGAATGGGACCGCAAATGTCTCCCTGGATACGTTCCAGTAATGCAGGGACTTCATCCTTCACTTTCAGAGTGTAGGGTCTTGTAATTAGTTTCCCGGTGGCACATGCAGGGCACACAAAATCTTCATGATTCGGGAAATTCTTCACATTAATATTATGCCCATGCGAGTTATTATGTTTCTCATCATCCTAAGACTTGGGTGGCCTAATCTGTCATGCCAGAGACAGAATAGTTCAGAGCTTCTAAATACCGTCTTCAGGACAGTGTACGCTTCAGGCGCCTTAATGTTGGTATAATATAGCTCAGTTTCTAGTGAAGGAAGTTTTTCTAGTACCCTTTTGCGCTTCGTAATGAGCAGGTATTCCTTACCGTACTCTTCTTTAGTCTCAACGCGGAAACTATTTGCGCGGATATTCTTAAAACTTAGGAGAGTTCTAGTCGATTTTGGGTACAATGAGGCTTCTTCAATGACCAAAGTTGTGCCCATGTGGCTCTTCCGGAACCAATTATACATGCATCACTTCCGGCGATTGTCGTAAGGCTTCCAGTGCTCTTACGAATCGACTTGAAAATTCTTAGTCTCTCTTAAGATGGTATGCATTGTGCCGCTGCTAGCTAAGCACACTTCCTTTATAGGGCGCTACACTTGTTCTAATATAGGGTATTTTATTAATATGCATGAGAAGGCAATCAACACATAGATAAAATACTCCAATGTCAGAACATATCATGCCATCATAAACTGAATAAATGAATGAATTCTTCAAATATCATCCAACCATCACGAGAAGATAACAATTCTTAAGTACCATCCATGCAAATTCTAACATATTCTTCCACACAAAATAAATGACATTTAAAGTCAAAATGCATTCAGTGCACTAGACTTCTTCTGCTATATTCTCAGGGGTGACATTCTCTTCAAGAGAAATCATGGCATTGGCTGCTGCTAGGCCGAGAGGGGGTGCTGCTGCTTGGATGGTCTCAACCTCCATTAGCGCGGGCAGCTGCTCGGAACTCTCCCCCTCAACCGATGCAAAGTGGGTTTCATGCTGCCCTTTGCCATCCCATTTTGGCTTGTTAGCCTTATTCTCATGTGGAGCGTCTGATTTGCCTTTCTGGGCTACGGTCTTACCCTTCCTTCCCCGTTTCTCTATCAAGGGCTTTCGCACCTTGTTGCTCTCGGCGTTGGCTTCACGGCCAGTGGAGCTACTAGATGGCTGAGTGACTTAGTTCTTGCGGAGAACTTTGTCCTGAGCCTCCGCAACTTGCATCATATCAATCAATTCGGCATATTCCTCATAGCCGTCTTGACAATAATTATGTGCGGATTATGCTGCATTGGGGTGGAAGGATTTTCTCAATTTTCTGTATTGGGGGTACAAATCCTGTGCAAGGCAAAATTATACTCCCCGACCGTCTTAAAGTCGACAAACCTCAGTCTGATCCACTCCTGCTCTGCTTGAGGAAGAATGGTGTACTTCAGCCTCTCAAACCACTTCTTGAGTGCGGTCCAGAGTGCTAGCGCACTTTTCTCCGCCGTATACTCATTCTTGAGAGTGAGGTAGAGGTGGTGCCTGAGAGAATAAAGTGCCTGATCATTCTCCTCAGGTTTGGGTTGGGCGTTATTCAGTCCGCCAAGTCCAAAAGCAGCGCGGAGCTTCCTGGCTCCAAGTACAATCTCGACATCGGATGCCTACGTCAGATAGTTTTGGCCATGCTGGGCCAGCTCCTCGAACTTCTGGTTCGTGATGCCAGTCATCTATATGTGTATAAGTCTACTGCTGGTAGACATGCACGGAATAATTCACTGCGGGTAAATAAATGGTACAAAAGGTTCTCGCAATGTTTCATAATTTTCTGTGTATTTTCTATAATTTTACTGCTAATTTCAGTGATTAAAAGCAATTTAAACAATTACAATTAACCAAAACAGTAAATAAATACAGAAAATACAGAGAATAATAATGGCATAAATAAATAAACGTCAAATGCTAAAATTAATTCAAAATTCGGATTCCCGAGGCCCTTTTATGCTAAAATACGAAATTTCAGCAAATTCTGCAATTCCAGGGGGTTTTACGCAAAAATTTCAATTCAGAGAAAATTTACGCAATTTTCTGATTTACCGAGGGGTTTTCTGCAAAATTCTGGACCCACTGGTAAATTTGAGGGCTTATACGTAATTTTCAGAATTACGAGGCCTATTTTGCAAAATTCAGGACCTAAATGTAGTTTTAAGGGCTTGTCGGTAATATATAAGACACCGTGGGCTTTTTCGCAAAGTTGCAGGCGTCGGCCCACTGCCTCCCCCCGTTTTTTTTTCTCGGCCCGTTTCTGCTTCTCCCGGCCCACTTAGCCCTTTCGGCCGGCAAACACAAAGAGGAGGGCCCTTTCCTTTAGGGTTTCCCCTCCCCTCCTTTTCGGGTGGCGGCGGCAGGGAGAGCACGGGCGGCCGGGCGCCGTTCGGCAGCGCGGGGAAGGCGGGGCGCCGTGCGGCGGTGCAAGGCGGCGCGAGCCCGGGGGCCGGCGCGACGGGGCCGGAGGCTGGAGGGCACGGCTTCAAGCGGCGTGCGGGAGGCAGCAGCAGCCGGCTCGGGCGGCGCGCACATGCAGGCGCCGGCGGGGCCGCGGCCGGGGCGGCGCGTTCGGGGCCAAGAGCCGGTACGGCGGGCCAGGGCCGTCGCGGCGGGTGGCGTGCGGGCGCATGCAGGGAAGCCGATGCGGCGGGGTCCGGCGGCGCGTGCGGGCGCGGCGGGGAGGCCGAGGCGGCGGGGTCCGTCGGCGCGTGCGGGCGCGGCGGGGAGGCCGAGGCGGCGGGGTCCGGCGGCGCGTGCGGGCGCGTGCGATGGTGAAGCCGAAGCGGCGTTCGGGCCGGCTACGGCGGCGGGCGACGCCGTTCGGGGGCGAAGCAGCCGACGGCGGGCTACGCGGTGCGGGGCGGCGGTCCGGCGAGCACCCGATTCGGGCCGAGGCAGAGAAGGGTGGCACGGCTTCCGGCCGGCGGTGTGCGACGCCTTGCGGGGCGAGGCGGCGGCTCTTCGGGCGCCCGTGCCAAAGCCATGCAGCACAAGGGCGGCACTGCTACGGGCGGTGCCTGGTGAAGGTGCCATCAGCGCCATACGGGGTGCGGTCGGCAAGGGTGGTGGTTTCAGGCAGCTGTGCTGGCTGCTGGCCGGCGACGCCTCGGTCTCCATGGCCGGCTTCTGGCCGGTGGCCAACGCATACGGGCGCAATCGGCAGTGTTGTTTTTTTTTTCTTTTATGCAGTAGCCATGCAAGATCCAAACAGAGGGATGCAAAATTTTCTTTCGTGCAATGACTGTGCATAAAATTAACAGGAAAGATAATGCATATTCTTGTTTCCAATCTATGATGCAATCAACATCTACCCCGTTTCGCAATCTACCGATCGACATTGTGCCGGCGATTTCAGATCTGCTCGCGGTAGATTAGGGCAGATTTGCATCGTTCTACAGTGCAATCAACATCTACCCCGTTTCACAATCTACCGATCGGCATTGTGCCGGCGACTTCAAGTCTGCTCGCGGTAGATTAGGGCGGATTTGCACCGTAGAATTTCAATCTAGAACGCGAAAAGAAAATACAGATTCAAAAGCGATCTAGAAAATTAATCTGTGCTTCGATGATTACCTCGTTCACCGGAGCGAAGTCGTGCTGATAACGTGTTGAGAAACCGTCGCTGGCGACCAGTCCGAGCGATTTCTCTGCTTAGAACAAGAACGAATCAATCACAGAATCACAGAGAGAATAGATTGAACACAGAGAGGTAGAGAGAACTCCCGGTCTTTCTTTATTGCTTTTGTTTCATGCGTACATCATGAGGGGGGTATGGCTCTCTATTTATAGTCTACGGTGGGGTGCCCAATTAGATCAGGACTCTTGGATAGAGTCCAAGTTTCCTAACACATCCCACGCTCGTGTCGTGCCGCCGTCCGCGGCTGGGAAGGGAAAGCCACCGGGTCGGCACGGCGCGCGCGTCTCGCGGGGTCGGCCGGCCGGCCACTCACGGGGAACGCGCCGCGCAGCTAATCCCTGGCTTGTCGCGCGTGCCGTGCCGCGTGAGATCGACGAGATGCGCCATGCGTGTGCCTGCTGCTACTACCGCTCGTCTCTCGCGCCCGATTCGTTAGGCAGGGCAGGCACGAGTTGGCTTTTGGCTGCATGCGTTGCGCTCGCGCGCGCGAGACGCCCAACTGTTAGGAAACTGGCCCCGCAGGCCAGAGTCGTGATAGAATTGGGCACCCCACCGTAGACTATAAATAGGGACCTAGACCCCCCTCATTATGTACACCTGATGAATGAAAGTAATAAAGAAAGACCAGGAGTTCTCTCTATCTCTCTGTGTGTTCAATCTATTATTCTGTGATTCTGTGATTGATTCGTTCTTATTCTAGCAGAGGAATCGCTCGGACTGGTCTCCAGCGTCGGTTCCTCAACACGTTATCAGCACGACTTCGCTCCGGTGAATGAGGTAATCATCGAAGCACAGATTGAATTTTCTAGATCGCTTTTGAATCTGTATTTTCTTTTCGCGTTCTAGATTGAAATTCTACGGTGCAAATCCGCCCTAATCTACCGCGAGCAGACTTGAAGTCGCCGGCACAATGCCGATCGGTAGATTGAGAAACGGGGTAGATGTTGATTGTACTGTAGAACGATGCAAATCCGCCCTAAATCTACCGCGAGCAGATCTGAAATCGCCGGCACAATGTCGATCGGTAGATTGCGAAACGGGGTAGATGTCGATTGCATCATAGATTAGAAATTTTTGCATAGTGTTGTCTGATCCTGCATGATCACGAGCACAAGAAATATATGCAATGATTTCATGTTTCTGCTCAGCATTGCAGATTGGAAAATTTTATTATTGCATCTTCCTTTTCTCTGCACGGCATCATCAATAACATTGCAAAGAGAAAAAAAGGGGGGATTTTTGGCTCACGGCCATGCATGGCCGCTGGCTGTCGGCCGGCCACCGCGCCTGCAAGCGCTGGTGCCGCCACCGGCCGGCCACCTCCGGCGCGGCGCCACCGAAAGCGCCTCGGTCCTCGCGCGCCCCTGCACGGGCCCGCCTGCCCGCACGGCGCCAGCAGCCCGCCGCCGACTCGCACCCGCACGTGCAAGCGCCGGCCGCCGCTCGGGCTCCTCCCGCCTCGCGCCTCGGCCCGAAGCCACCCCGGCCGTACGCCACTCCGGCCTGAACCGCCGCCCGTGGAGATGCGCCAGGCCGCCGCCGCTTCGGCTTCCCCGCCGCCCCGCATGGCGCGCCGGCCCCGCCGCCTCGGCCTTCCCGCCGCCCCGCATGGCGCCCGGCCCCGCCGCCTCGGTTTCCCTGCGTCGCCGCCTGCACGCGCCCGCCCGGACTCCTCGCGCCGCCAGCTGCGAACCCCGCCGGCGCCTGCACGCGCTCGCCCGGGCCCTCCCTGCCGCCGCCTCCGGCCGCCTGTGCCGGCCCCCAACCCCGCCGGCCCCGCGCGCGCGTGCGCGCCTAGCAATGCCGCCGCCACCCGCGTGAAACAGGGGTAGGGAAACCCTACCCCTGCAGCTCTCCTTGATCCAGTCGGATGGGCCAGCGGGGGATGGGCCGCGGGGGATGGGCCAGGGGGAGGGTGGGCCAGGGAAAGCTCGGCCGAAGAAAAAAGGAAAAAGAAAAAAGGGGTGGCCGGTGGGGGCGCAGGCCGTTTTTTGAAAAGGCCCCCGGGTTTCCGAGTATTACCAATTGGCCCTTGAAACTTTAATATAAGTCCAGAATTTTGCAAATAAGGCATTGTCATTCCGAAAATTACGAATAAGCCCTTAAATTTACGAGTGGGTCTAGATTTTTGCAGAAAACCCCTCTGTAAATCAGGAAATTGCGTAAATTTTTCTCTGAACTGAAATTTTGCATAAAAACCCTCTGGAATTGCAGAATTTGCTGAAATTTCATATTCTTGCATAAAAGGGCCTCGGGAATCCGAATTTTGCATCATTTTTTTTGCATTTGAAGTTTATTTATTTATGCCATTATTACTTCCTGTATTTTCTGTATTTATTTACTGTTTTTTGGTTAATTGTAATTGTTTAAATTGCTTTTAATCACTGAAATTAGCAGTAAAATTATAGAAAATGCACAGAAAATTATGAAACATTGCGAGAACCTTTTGTACTATTTATTTACATGCAGTGAATTATTTCGTGCATGTCTACCAGCAGTAGACTTATACACATTTAGATGACTAGCATAACGAACTGGAAGTTCGAGGAGCTGGCTTAGCATGGCCAAAACTATCTGACGTAGGCATCCGATGTCGAGATTGTGCTTGGAGCCAGGAAGCTCCGCGCTGCTATTGGGATTGGCGGACTGAATGACGCTCAACCCAAACCTGAGAAGAACGATCAGGCACTTCATTTTCTCAGGCACCACCTCTGCCTCACTCTCAAGAATGAGTATATGACGGAGAAGAGCGCGCTGGCACTCTGGACCGCACTCCAGAAGCGGTTTGAGAGGCTAAAGTACACCATTCTTCCTCAAACAGAGCGAGAGTGGATCAGACTGAGGTTTTGCCGACTTTAAGACGGTCGGGGAATACAATTCTGCCTTGCACAGGATTTGTATCCCAATACAGAAAATTGAGAAAAACCTTCCACCCAAATGAAGTACAATCCGCATGCAATTACCGTTAAGACGGCTATGAGGAATATGCCGAATTGATAGATATGATGCAGGTTGCGGAGGCTCAGGACGAAGTTCTCCGCAAGAACTAAGTCACTCAGCCATCTGGGAGCTCCACTGGCCGTGAAGCCAACGTTGGGAGCAACAAGGTGCGAAAGCCCTTGATAGAGAAAAGAGGCAGGAAGGGTAAGACCGCAGCCCAGAAAGGCGAATCAGATGCTCCACGAGAGAATAAGGCTAACAAGCCAAAATGGGATGGCAAAGGGCACATGAAGCCCACTCTGCATCGGTTGAGGGGGAGCATTCTGAACAGCTGCCTGCGTTGATGGTGTTTGAGACCATTACGACAGCAGTAATCCCTCTCGACCTAGAAGTAGTTAACGCCATGATTTCTCTTGAAGAGAATGTCAACCCCGAGAAAATAGCAGAAGAAGTCTAGTGCACTGAATGCATTTCGACTTTAATTGTCATTTATTTTGTGTGGAAGAATATGTTAGAATTTGCATGGATGGTACTTAAGAATTGTTATTTTCTTGTGATGGTTGGATGATATTTGATGAATTCATTCATTTATTCAGTTTATGATGGCATGATAAGTTCTGATATTGGTGTATCTTATTTATGTGTTGATTGCCTTCTCATGCATATTAATAAAATACCCTATATTAGAACACGTGTAGCACCCTATGAAGGAAGTGTGCTTAGCTAGCAGCGGCACAACACATACCATCTTAAGAGAGATTATGTATTTTCAGTCGATTTGTAAAAGCACTAGCAGCCTTACGACAATCGCCAGAAGCGATGGATGTATAATTGGTTCAGGAAGAGCCATAATGGGCACAACTTTGGTTATTGAAGAAGCCTTATTGTACCCAGAATCGACTAGAACTCTCCTAAGTTTTAAGAATATCCGCGCAAATGGTTTCCACGTTGAGACTGAAGAAGAGTACGGTAAGAAATACCTGCTCATTATGAAGCGCGAAGAGAATGGCAAAAGAATATTAGAAAAAACTTCCTTCACTGGGCTATATTATACCAACATTAAAGCGCCTGCAGCGTACACTGTTCTGAAAACAGTGTTTAGAAGCTCTTAACTCTTCTGTCTCTGGCATGACAGATTAGGCCACCCAAGTCTTAGGATGATGAGAAACATAATAACTCGCATGGGCATAATATTAATGTGAAGAATTTCCCGAATCATAAAGTGTTTGTGTGCCCTGCATGTGCCACTGGGAAACTAATTACTAGACCCTCCACTCTGTAAGTGAAGGATGAAGTCTCTGCATTCCTGGAACGTATCCAGGGAGACATTTGCGGTCCCATTCAGCCCATCTTAGGGTTATTTAAGAATTTCATGGTGCTCATTGACGCTTCTCGAAGTTGTCATATGTGGGTTTTGTTGTCCACAAGGAACCTCGCCTTTGAAAAATTGATCTCGCAGATCATTCGCATCAGAAATGTGTTTCCAGATCATCATATCAAGTCCATCCGAATGGACAAACGCCGGAGAATTTACTTCAAAGGCATTTGATGATTAATGCATGGCGATGGGAATTGCAGTTGAGCATTTGGTACCGCATGTCCATACCCAGAACGGTTTGGCAGAGGCTTTAATCAAAAGAATTAAATTTATTGCCCAACCCCTCTTGCATAAAAGTAATTTGCCAGCTACATGTTGGGGACACGCAGTCCTTCATGCAGCGAATCTCATCAACCTTAGACCTTCGGCCTACAACATCCATTCACCTATGCAACTAGCGCAAGGGTCAGCACCGAAAATTTCCCAACATTAGAGGGAGGAAATCAACCCTTTGGTGAAGAATGTCGGGAAATTACGTGGCAAGCCACGGTAACCCATGCAGATGACCCGCGCACTAGTGAAGCGAATAGAGAAGTCCAGAAGACAAGAGAAGTCTAGAAGACAATAGATTTGCAAGCATTAGCAAATCAACTGCCTGATCACTGTAGTGATTTGAAGAGCGTGACTAAGTCGCATGTGCCTGCACACACTGCACCGGAGAGGGTTGAAATACCAAAGAAAGCAGAAGGTATCCCTAATCTCGTCCAGAGGCCTCAGAAAAATAAAAAAAAGAGGACGAGAACTCCGGTTCCTCAAATCCTTAGTAACCGGGGACGCCTGGTGAAAAAGGATAAGAGGGATTTATCACAGCCGATCATTGAAGTCCCCCAGAATGAAAAGGGGAGCCAGTTGAGACCTGGCACAAGTATGACACCTTCAGAAAAGGGCATACCGGATCTGAATATCCCCATCGGCATGGATGTGTGCGCACACATCGGAGCCGAAAAACTAAAGAGAGTTGCCACCGCAATTGAAAGAAGCGATGTGCAAGGTAAAGCTCTAGCAGAAGCAATCGCTCCAGAAGAAGCAACTCATGAAGAAATAGCTATAAATTATGTGCACATGGGAGAGTCCCTGAATAGGACAACAGCTAATATCGATATCTACTTCGCAAAGAAAATTGCCACCATTATCGATCTTGATCCTGAGCCTGCATCGCTCGCTGAATGTAAGAAAAGATCAGATTGGGAAGATTGGAAGAAGGCAATAGCAACTGAATTGCTATCTCTGAATAAAAGAGAGGTGTTTGGGCCCGTATGCCGCACACCTCCCCACATACACCCCGTTGGGCACAAGTGGGTATTTGTTCGAAAGAGAAATGAAAGAAATGAAGTAGTGAGATACAAAGCAAGGCTGGTAGCCCAAGGTTTCACTCAACGTCCTGGAGTTGATTATGAAGAAACCTACTCCCCGGTCATGAGTGGAATTACCTTTAGATACTTGATCTCAATGGCAGTGAACTTGAACTTAGAAATGAAATTGATGGATGTTGTGACTGCATACCTTTACGGTAACTTGGATTCGGAGATTTATATGAAACTCCCTGAAGGAATATCTCTCCCGAACCAAGATAGAGCAAATAGAAATCTGTACAGTGTGAAACTCAGAAAGTCACTGTATGGACTGAAACAATATGGAAGAATGTGGTATAATCGCTTAAGCGACTTTCTCTGCAAGAAAGGCTACACGAACAATGAAGACTGTCCTTGTGTATTTATACGGCGATCCCAGAATGGATTCTGTATAATCTCTGTGTATGTAGATGATCTGAATATCATCGGGACAGCCGAAGACATAAAAGAAGCAAGCTCCTACTTGGAGTCAGAATTTGAAATGAAAGATTTGGGCAAGACCAAGTTTGCTTAGGCCTGCAGCTTGAGCATGTCCCTGAAGGAATCTTGGTACATAAGTCTACCTACACCCAGAAGGTGCTTGAAAGGTTTGACTTTGAGAAGGCATTCTCATCAAAAGTACCGACGATCTGGAGGTCTTTACAGCAAGAAAAAGATCCTTTCCGACCTAGGGAAGAGGGGGAGGAAGTCCTGGGACCGGAATTCCCATACTTGAGTGCAGTGGAAGCGCTCATGTACTTAGCAAACTGCACTAGACTGGACATTGCATTTGCCGTGAACCTGTTAGCAAGGTACAGTGCAGAGCCCGCCAAAAGGCATTGGCAGGGCATAAAGGACATATTCCGATACCTCCGAGGAAGTAAAGACCTTGGATTGTTTTACAGAAAGAATCAAGATATGAACTTGATTGGCTATGCAGATGCTGGGTATCTGTCAGACCCGCATACCGCTAAGTCACAAACAGGCTATGTATTTCTGTGTGGTGGAACTGCATTTCCTTGTAAATCGTCTAAGCAAAGCCTTGTAGCTACTTCGACGAACCACTCAGAAATCATAGCACTGTATGAAGCCGCACGAGAGTGCGCTTGGTTCCGATGAACGGATCACCACATCCAGTAGTCATGTGGAATGAACATTGTGCAAATCCCCACAATTATCCATGAAGATAATGCAGCTTGCGTTACACAAGTGCAGTTGGGCTATGTAAGCATATCAACCCCAAGTTCCTCTATGCTCATGAATTGCAAAAGATGGATAAGATTAAAATACTGCACACAAAGTCATGTAGATTTGTTCACTAAGTCACTCCCCGCACCTAGCTTTGAAAGGTGCGTGTGAGGGATTGGAATGATGAGACTTAAAGAAGTGCAGAATTCAGGGGGAGAATTCTCTCAAGCCTGTCAATAAATCTTGATCATGAAGATGAAGTACCCAAAAGAATAAGTCTTGAAGACTGAATGGAATTGGGTGAATTGTACTCTTTTTCCCTTGACGAATTTCCTGAAGTTTCCCGACCAAGGTTTTTAATGAGGCAATTCGTGCATCGCAGCATCACATGTATCATGTGCTCTTTCTCCAAAATTTTTCCACTGGGTTTTTATGGAGTTTTAGTGAGGCATGAACATATTGGGTGAGTGCCCAAGGGGGGTGTTAGGAAACTGGCCCCGCAGGCCAGAGTCCTGATAGAATTGGGCACCCCACCGTAGACTATAAATAGGGACCTAGACCCCCCTTATTATGTACACCTGATGAATGAAAGCAATAAAGAAAGACCAGGAGTTCTCTTTATCTCTCTGTGTGTTCAATCTATTATTCTGTGATTCTGTGATTGATTCGTTCTTGTTCTAGCAGAGGAATCGCTCGGACTGGTCTCCAGCGTCGGTTCCCCAACACCAACGATTAGGCGCGCAACTGGACTGGACGTCGGAACCCATACGCGGAAATCGAGCACTCATGGGATCCGATGGGAACTCGAGACGCGTTGCTCTTGCACACGTGTGGCATGCATGTCGCGATAATTACTTTGCGAGCTGATTGCTTAGTGCTTACCTGTACGTTCTGCCCGATCATTGATCTGATCTCGTGTCCGACATCTTTTGAGCGGACTATGATGACCTAAATCCATCAGGGTGCACACAACGTCCCAAAATAATAATAAAATTCAACAAACACGACTTATTTCTAGTGCTGGTCAGAGACGATCGATCCGCAACAGAGTTAAGTTAGCATACTAGCATTGAGAAGCTAGTTAATTAGCACGTGATAAAAATAGACGCATTCCAAATGAGGCTTTATGCCGGTATGTATAACATGCATTTCGCTGTTACCAAGACACGAAAAAAACACGTCCATTTAGTAGACGTTCGATCATGTAAAATTTTCATAGCCCATCCCTTCCGTACCGATTCTGTAGTTCACCGATATAAAAATATGTTAGCTGAAAAGCACTATAACTGGCTGAAAAAAATACTGTAGCTGACAGAGGCTTATTTAGCATAATTAAATTTAAAAAATATAAAAATATGTTAGCCCATTACATATAATACAAATAAATATGGGGAAAAAAACCGGCAAAAAAGGTCAACAAAAAAGCTAAAAGTTCAGAAAATGACGAAATTTATGAATAATGAAAAATAAGTCGGAAGCTAAAAGCTGAAGCACAACCGATCAATGCCTAGCAACAAGGTTTAATTGCTTTGATCAAATCGTTCACACTCATAGTACTACTAGAAAAACAAAAATCCTAGTACAAAAAAATCAAGGAATAAATTCAATACGCATCTTGTTCATGCATTTCAACTTTTCTTTTTTTGTTAGATCCACACACTTAGATCGACACTACGATTATGAATACTCATAGCCATTGCTCTCATGCTCTGCGCGCAGGGGGCGTGCATGCCACAATAACTAGCTTAAATTAGTACTCCCTGTTTCTTTTTTGTAAGGCATATTTTTAGTTACACACGTAGATTAAGAAAGTTGTAAAACCAAGAAAATGATAGGGAAATAACCATAAAGTATCTAATATTAATATTTTGGAAATAAGAGAGAATAGTATGAGTGGGTGTTTACTAATAAATGTTGGAGAGGGAGGGAAGATAAATAAGACCAAAAGAGAGAAAAATGTAAATCACATACACATCTTATATTTTGAAACAAAACTGAAAAGGGATGTGCTTCAATACTTTTTTCAAATGATATATACAAATTTTAAAGCAAAACTGAATGGTGAATAGTGACCACTTATCTGTTCGTATGTTTTGAGATTAGTGCTATTTTTGTTAGAGTGAAAAGCATTGAAACTCTGCTCACCTGAAAATTATGTCTTATACATCGAAACGGAGAGAGTAGTTGTTAACAACACCATAACTAAAAGGTTAAACAACGCGCCCACTGGGCATCAGCAGAGCGCTCCCAAATCATTGCGAGTGCATTCCCAAGCTGCCCAAGGCGAGCCAAGAAGAAGCCTCTTCGCTCCTCGCCTCCGCCTTGTCCTTCTTCGCCGGCGCCTCCTCCGGCCGGCCGTACGGCACACGCGCGGCGGCGATGGCCCTGTCCTTGCGCTTCGCGAGGAACCTCTTCAGCGACGCCTTCCTCGCGATCGGCATGTCCACCAGCGCCGGCTCCGGCGCTCCCTGCTCGGCTGCCGCCGCCGCCGCGTACAGGATCAGCTCGGCCGCCCTGGCCGGCGTGCAGCCGTCGAGCACCACCACCCTCCTTCCGTGGAAGATGGTGAGCTGCTGCGCCCCGCCCGCCGGCGCGTTGGGTTCCTGGACGACAGCGGCCCCGCCCATGAGGGCCATCGCGCCGGACGCCGGCGGCTGCGGTGGCGGCGCGTCGGCGTTGACGTACTGGCTGAGCATGCCGCACGCGACGGCGAAGCTGCGGATGATGGAGTCCGTCGTCGTTGCCATTGACGGCATGGACTACTAGACGAGGGGTGAGGAGGATGGTTAGTTTCTTGGTGATCAATGCCCTTGGTCCACTAGTTGTAAATTTGCGATCGATCGTAGTGGTTGCGGAGTTGGTTTTATATAGAGAAGAGAGACCGAGAGGAGAGATTAGTTTAACTAGTGGAGGGGAGGGAGAGGAAGGGAGGAGAGCTCATGCCCGCGGGAAGACGTGAGGAAAACGTGGCCGCAGCATGCTGCGAGGGGAGGGAGAGGGAAACGGTGCGTTTGAAAAGGTCCTATTCGGTTGTGCGATCGACGAGCAAGTTCCGGGAATGAAACACGTCGTATATGTTTTTTTTTCTTTCTAGCTGGATGGCTCGTGTAGGTGAGTTCATTCGAACTGTGGTTTATGATTTAAATTTTAAAATTTGAGCTATTAGTAATGAAAAAATAGTCACATATGATTTTGGTTGGTACAGCTAAACTCAGTGCATTTTTTACTATAATCTATTTGTTGACCCGTCTTGAAAAAATGTACTGTTTGAAAACTAATTATTGTAGTATAAAACATAAACCATAAGCTATAAGTGAAAAAGAAGCCACCATCCAGCTTGTGGATATCTGTCGATTCGGGACGTCATATTGGGATTCGAGGAGGTGTAGCTTCATGTACGTGCGAAATTCCCTCGTGAGAAAGTATGGCTTTCTTGTTGGTTTTCAATCAAATCGATATGAAACTAGGTAGCTTCCTTGGACTAATTAAGGATATATGTGAATCTGCATATGTCTCGCCACAAATATTCTACATTCATAAAAGAGTACGTTGCCAATAGTTGCATATCCCAAAGTCGTGCCACCTCGTCGCTCTCTTGGCTTATGACCAAAGTTTGATTTCCACCCACCGCGGATCGCAATAATTCAATGACGAGGAATTTGGGTTGTGACAATTAAACGATGAGGAATCTTGTTTGTGCCGCACAGTTCGATTCTTAGGCAAAACGATCCATAACTGCTTTATCACGTGCGCAATTTTTTTTTTATGTGTTGGGATACCGAACGCTCTATTGCAGAAACTCGGGAAGCCTAAAACTCAGCCAAACACCGCCTAACCTTGTCAATCCAAGCATTTCCAGCACAAAGCGGGTTCTAGTTTCAGGTACAAACCAGAAAGGCATGCAGAACCGTGGAGACTTACAGAACAAACTTGCGTTGCAACATGCAGCACGCAGCTTGCTTGCTGCTGCCAGCCTTAAACTCAGAGCTTGCACGGTATCAGCTTCTTTGATCGTTCAATGCCTTTTCCTCCCTTCAACTCATCGCTTGCCCGACACGACCCGGACTAGGAAGCAAAACACGTACGTTGTTTCCCTTCGGCAACGCTCACCGGCGCTCGCGTCGGTCCGGGCGAAAATAAACGCCGGCCGAGCCAATCCGGCAAAGCCAAAACACAATTTCATGCGCGATGGAGACACGCAACGACTGCCTCTGCCGACTGCCGGTCTCAGGGCCTAACTCGCTTGTCTGCCACAAACGCCGCGCGCGCCGATCAATTGATCAAGTCGCTCGCCCTCGTAGCTTTCTGTAAAGAACAGGTGATTAATGCGGCAAAAAGCTAAAGACAAGACAGCCACTCCACACGTACTTTAGCGAGAGCGAGACGTACGTGCGTGTTCTGCTTAACCTAACCAATCTCTGTGCTACTTGCCAGCTTAACGTAATGGAGCCAAACCAATCTCGTAATATATGCATGCTTAACGTATGAGCTTTCTCCGAGTTGTTGGTTCATTATGCTGCGGTGTACGACGTGCGCGCTCTCGCTGGCTCATAGGCCATTTCCTTGTGTGTGTGTGTTTCTGCTGGGTGCATTTTCTAGGCGCCGAAAGCGAGAACCGCGGCTAGCTACACGTACGTCAGCTAGAAGAAACGTCGTCCGAGGAACTCTGTCACCCAGTTCGTTGTGTGCCGCGGACGGAGCATCATGCAGAGCCGCGCAGCCATCGATAGGGGAGAGTTACGTACGTGCCTGCTGCTAGTCACGCGAGTAGAATACCTTTCCTTGGAGCTTCCCGTGCATGTCATCGACTGCCCGCGTCGCCAGCATGCAGTTTCCCAACTTTTCTTGGCCAAAGTACTGTAGAGTATAACTTGGCGTGCATGCAGTTCCCCACCACCCTTGCACGTCTCATGCATGACATTGGCTGTTTATGTTGTGCTCGTTTCCTTTCTGTTATTTTTTTTGCGAGGATGTTCTCCTTTTTCATTAACTTTTTAGGGACTTTTGTTAATTTACGATTTCTGATTAGTAGTAGTAGTAAGTAGTAACAAGAATTCTCAAAATTAAGTTCTTTTCCTTTTTTTGAGAAAATTAACCTCAAAAGTTGCTGATTTTGTTTTTTAGTTCACCCGTGTCAAAATTCAGCATTACTTAGTTACTTCCCGTGAATAATCCTGCCATGGATTATATAACACACAACAATATATTCGTTGTTTCTAACAAAATGTTGTCAAGAAAATACGAAATACAGCACATAATAGGCCCTCAATGTGCTACTACGATTTCACAAGACGAACATTATGCTGAAGCGTCGAGTTGGATTTCTGTAACGCGCATCTCCTACGTAAAAGTAAATGCAAAAAAATGTATTGTTCCAAACACGCTGTGGAGATTTGAGTCATGATAAGATGTTTACGAAAATCGTATTTTCATAAATATTTACATTCAACGGTCACAAACCCTCGCAGAAAAAAAGTCACGAAGCTTTTCTCCCCCTCCGCCTAAATTTGGAATGCTGTCTCAACGTGCATATGCGCTACCTAAACACGTTTCTTAGAAACGGTCAAGCAGCGCCGCTCATCCACGGAAACCCAACGAGGCGGGGAAAAAAACCCCACCACGCGAGTATGGGACCCGGTCACCGTGCGCGTGCTGCGTAGCCGTAGCCTTCAGCCTGGAGACCGGCCGCCAAATTTAACCCAAAACCGAACAAAACCCACGCATTTACAACCCATTCCTTTCCCCCTTCCTCTTCACCACGCCACCACGACCGGTAAAGCAGATCGCGCAGATGACCCACGCACGCGTCACGATAGCCAAAAACCAACCAAAATCACCGCGAAAATAGAGACGAGCGGTGCCCACATTTCTTCCCTCGCTTCGCTTCCCCCACCTCGCCGCGCCTTTCACGTGCCGCTTTCCTGCCCAAGAAACGAAAATTAGGCCTATCTTTACGTCTCCAGCTGTACACCTATAAAACAACGCAAACCTTAACCTATACGGCCTCCCGGACAGACAGATATACGGCATTGCTTTTCGTTTCTTCCAGGAAGCAACCGTGCAGGAGGCAGCGAAGATTTCGGATCCTCTGGAGTTTGATGTGAGTTGGTTTTTTTTGCTGAAAAATATGGCCGCTGAGCAGAGTGCTAAGGCCGGCAGCAGCAGGTTCGCGGTGACGTGCGGCCTGTTGCGGCAGTACATGAAGGAGCAGGGCGGCAGGTGCATCGCCCCGGTCGTGACCATGAGCCTCATGCCCGGCGCCGATGTTGTTGGTGCGGCGGAGGCGGAGGCGGCGCCGGAGGAGAGGAAGACCATGGAGCTCTTCCCTCAGCAGGCTGGAACGCTGAAAGACTCGCAAGAAAGGTACGCGCAACAAACCAGAAACCCATACTGGCTCATTCAGTCTATCGTGCATGGCATGTCTGCAGTTCTTGAAAATTACTGGGTTTGATGCTGAAGTCGTGAGCTTTTTTTGTTCTTAGGAGGGAGCCTGAAAAAGCGCAGCTGACCATCTTCTACGGCGGGACGATGGTGGTGTTCGA
Source organism: Dendrocalamus latiflorus (assembly GCA_017311315.1). Taxonomy (NCBI): domain Eukaryota; kingdom Viridiplantae; phylum Streptophyta; class Magnoliopsida; order Poales; family Poaceae; genus Dendrocalamus; species Dendrocalamus latiflorus. Next base: position 11,048,340 of record CM029621.1, read on the forward strand.
CGACTTCCCCGCTGAGAAGGCCGATGAGGTGATGCAGCTCGCGGGCTCCTGCAACCCGCCGGCCTCCTCGGTCGTCGGCGCCGCCGCGGCCGTCTGCCAGAATGCGCTGGGGCAACCTTGCTTACCAGGTAACGTAGGAGCGCGTACGATTCTTATGCCTGCACAGGCCAAAACACATACTTTTCATACAACGAACTGACAGCATATGCATATGCTGTGTACGTTTCTTCAGACTTGCCCATCGCGAGGAAGGCGTCGCTCCAGAGGTTCCTCGAGAAGAGAAAGAACAGGCTCGCCGAGAGAGATCCATACCCGGTGGCTTCGGCGCCGGCACAGGCGGCGAAGGAACCGAGCAAGCCAGTGAAAGGAGGTGGCGCACCGTGGCTCGGCGTGAACTCCATGCTCAGCCTGAGCTGAAGAATTTGAAGATGGTAGCTACTGAGAAGGGAAAGAAAAAATTACTACCTTACGAGTTACTATTTTCCACGTGTATGTGGATTAATTATTTTTTCCCATTGTTATTTTACTTTTTACACACCAGTTAATTGGCTGATTCAGGGGAATTGGCTAGCTAGCAAGTTGTGATCATTGGTTAAGTAGTCTGTCTGTCTGTCTGTCTGTTTGAGAATTCTTTGATGATGAAAAGAATTCTTTCCATGCTGATATCTTGTCTGTAAGGATATAAATAAAAGCTAGCCGACATATAGCTTTGTAAATTGAAATAAAAGGGCGAAAAGTGTTATATACCCATTACACATTGTTTGTGTTGTTGTATCATGTAATATCTAAGCCGAAATATTAGATTTTTTTGGATTTGTTTGGTTGATATGTGGAAAATAGCGCCATTTGTTCCTGAGATGGTATTCGAATCTTGATGCAAGTATCTGAAAAGCATGCATCGTCTCGCATATTCTTTCAGAAAAAAGTCTAGAAATGAATTAATTATAACACAATAATTTGACAAAAGAACGCAACTGATCAACGACAACAATGCCTGCCTTTGTTAAAAGCATGTTCATACGTGTCTTCAGCAGTTCCTATGATGATTTTACTGTAGACAGCGTTTAAGTCTCACCTGCTTGCTGGCCGTGGTAGGAAGCTGCAGGAACAAGGAAGAAAGAAGAAGAAACGTGCATACATGTGTAGTGTAGTCGTTGCACGTCGTCTTCCTCAAGACTTTGCGTCCATGATTACCATTTCAAAACTCCGACTAACCTTGGAAACATGTCGCGTTAATTACTACTCTAAACACCGGTCGGCCGGCATCGTGGCACATTTAACGTAGTCAAAAGTGGAAGTGAGTTAACCAGCTAGAGACAAAGGAGAGCTGGTTCAATCAGCCTTCTCCCATCTTGCACGTCTGCAGATTCCGGTGAAGTTTGATCACTCCAATTCTCAGATATAACTCTTCCCCCCACGGCTTGTACTACAATGTCTGATGCGTGTTTGCTAGGCAGTTTCCCCATAAATTGGGGCCCTACTGCAATAGTACAACGGAACTTATGAATTTGGAAGAATAAGACGTGCAACTCCAAAATTTTTACTAGCTAGTATCAGTTATTTATAGTTATTTTTCTGTCACCAATGTAATTTCAGAGGGGAAACTTATGAACTAATTAAGGACCACTCTCAGGGTGTGCGTGTGTGTGTTTGGCCAGGCTATGCTCTCAAGCTTCTTTGCCTACAGGGCAACAGCTCGAGCTGCGCAGCCAAACATCTACGTCCCAGAGTCAATAGCCCATTTCTTCTTCTTTTTTAACAAATTTAATAGCCCATTTTTAATAGAGAATTGATCAGAGTGCGTTGTGGGGTGAAGTACGACCAAAGATTACCATAGGTTTGAAGATATCATAGGTCTTAAATAAACTTGCCATTTCCATCAAAAACCAAAAAATAAAGCCATAATTGACAAGTATTATTGTGCTACGAATTTTAGTCTCCACTAGAACAACGTGCTCGCGTACGCATATATATACAGAAACGTACACCCTAGTCGTACACATACTTAGCAATGAGCAATATATGGGTATTGGGTACGAGTACGACCCATCAATATGACCAGGCTAGTCTGCTAAGTTCGGTCATTTGGAAAAAGAAAATGGAAAAACATCGCGTCTGACCGATTCGTGGTTGTGCTCCTGGAATCCTGGAGGCCCTTGTGCTGATCACTACATGCATGGTTGACCCCGATAACCCATTTACTTTTCATTTTCTATTTCAGCAATACATAAATTCAAATTTTATCAGTATAATAAATGTCAACACACGAGTAGCGTATAGCAATACATAAATTCAAATTTTATTAGTATAATAAATGTCAACACACGAGCAGCATATATATACCAGACAGCTGCGACTAATCACATCAAAATAACACCTGTATCAAACAGCTATAGTTTTTTATTTGTAGAAGTTAAAAATCGTTTGAAACGTGTTGTCTTCTTAATATGTTTTTCTTTTTTCTCTACGTTATTCATAGAGATATAACAGTATTTTCTTTTTTCTTCTTTTATTTAATTGAATAAATCAGAAATATAACAACCTTACAATGCAATTTTAGCTAAAAGCCACAGCAAAAAAAAATGCCAGAACACTTTAAAATAACACCTAAAAATCAAGATTCCAGTACTACCACGGCTGCACGAGCCAAAGAAAGAATCAATTCAACAGCAGCACTCGTTATCATGTGCTAGCTGGTGCGAGAAAGCGAAGTTTGCTTTTCTTTTTAAATATTTCGCACTGCAACAAATTGCTTAATAGCTAACCGATCGCATTATACTACTATCTCCGCACGTTGCTGAACATGTGACTAATTTAACTGCACCTTTCTATATTGCCGACCTCACGCGGCATCTTCCTATCTAATCCGCAAAGGCTCTCGTGTTGTTTTGGGCTCCATCCAATCGCGACAAGTGGGCTGCGGGTCGCTCTCCTGCTCCCCATTTCCACGAAATCAACCAAGTGATACACATGACGCATGACACGTCGCAACTCAACTAGTGCCCCTGCATGAGTTAAAAGATAAGATCATCCAAATTAAGCTGAATCATTGCTCGATCTGCCTTAATGAGATGGACTGGTACGGGTAATCAAAGAGGATGAATGGTTCTAATAATTTCTTTTTAAGATATTCAAAATCTTTACTCGAATGACTTATGATGGCCACTAAGTTCAAATCATATCAACACAATTATTCAAACCGAACCTAAAAAAAAGAGCCAACAAAATCAATAGCCTTTTTCACTTTTTCACAGAGCCAATCAGACCACTATTGAAGGGTCGATCTAGCCGTTGACCGGTTGGACTGCTGGCCTAAGACCAGTCACACCGGTAGACTGGTCTGACCATAGGTATGGGGCCGATCCAACCGGTTCCCTGTTCCTAGAACTAAAAATCTCTCAGGACAAAAACTCATATATCAAAAACTTGTCCAATTATCATCCAAATGTATCAAAGTTTTGCATGAGATGTGTTTAAGACAATAGGAACATAAATCAATAAAAAATTACAAGGTTCTTAGCCTCGAGTTCATCAAATTAAAGAGAATCGAATTTAGTTCTTAGGAACACCAAAAACCATAAATCTCAAATTACTTCTTACTCGTAAGTATCTAAGACATGAGGTCTTTCATATCTATTCACACATGTCTTAGTAAGGTACTTCAAGCAAGAGACTAGGTTAGAATTCCAATGAATCCGAAATCATAAATCTAGCTTAAGAACAAATAAAACTAAGCACGTACACAAATAAGAACATGATTGAGACAAAGCTTGATCTATTTTAGTAGAGGATAAGGTTTACATACTCATGGATGATTACGAGGTTCAGTCAAAGCACCACCATTTTCTTTGTCAAGTTCTCTCTCTTATAACGATGAAAGGAGATAAGATGGTAGAGCAAAACTATACCCTAGAATCCTTGAGTCCCACCACATCCTCTCCTCCCCTCAAAATAACTATCATAACTCCAAGGAGTCCAACACATTAAGCTTGCCAGAGAAACCCTTCAACCCTATCAACACGGGTTTTACATCCCCACACATGCTTCTCAAAATGTTTACGATATTTAACCCACTAAATCTTTAGCAATTGATCCACTTGTCAATTCTAGCTCTCTTTGACCTAAACCACTTCTCCTTTGTACATCTTCATGCTGTGGCTTTGATCAAGGCATCAACCCAGTATTTAACCAACTATCAAAATACCTTAGCGAAGTTTCCGAGCACATTCCCTTGACCCCCGTTTTCATCTTCACCTCAAAGCATTTTCTCATGCTTTGACATGTAGCATGTATTGCACAATGACTAGCATTCATATCTTCATGCATTCAGACTCCCCTGAACTATCTCTATGTGCAACGACTTCATCACTTGACACACCACATGTACTAACTCGCTTCTTCATGATCCTTGTCTTCTCTGTGCTTCCCACTTGAGTCATGTAGCCTTACCCAAACCTACATAACTGCTCTGGATCTTAGCTCCCCCGTTTAGTCTCCGTCCATTGCCGTCAACTGCTAACGTTCTCCAAGCTAACTGCACATTCAAAGCCCAAGCAATCATTTCGAGCACAAGTTTTATACATTTGACTCACGTTGGTCAAAACCATGCAAGATGTAATGTAACACAAAACCCTCATGGCTCCAAGACATGAACCGATCTCAAACCGACTTAGCTCAACTCACCTTGATCTATGACCACAGCCACATGTCTAACCGCTTAACCCACGCCGGTCAAACCACCTTGGTCAGACCACCAACTACTGGCTGATCTAACCTATCACCTGATGTGACTGTATTTTCAATGCCAGTTATCGACCAGCTCATCTTGGTTCAATCGCCAACCCTGCCCGATCCGACCGCACACGACCAACACCAAAACATAATATCTGAAAGAAACAACCATCAACTATAAATCAGTCATACTGCTTCCTTGGTCTAACCGCTCCCAAAATCCGATCACACCGAACCACCAGTTAGACTGTTGTTCACCGGCCGGTTTGATTGTTTACTCCTAGTTGTCTGACCAGTCCCATTGATCGGTTCGACCGAAAACACTGATAACAAATCTAAATTTTCTGAAACCATTGCAAAATTTAAATTTAACTTAACCAAAATATCAATTGTTTATCGTGGACATACATTAGACCTGGTCCCTCCACAGGGTAAAACGGGGCAGCCTGAATAAAGGTTGATGTGGGCCTGATGCTGTAAGATTTATCTTGTGATTCATATGGGAAAAATAAAATGATGCACATGTACAGGTTGGCAAAAATGTGAAAAGCTGTATGACTTTCCTTTGCATACCTTCCACTTTGTCACCATCTAGTCTCCATCGGATGTTTTTTCCAGTTTATCCCCTTTAAAAGCATCAATTAGCTCCTGCTGGAGAAGAATATCCTTCACCATGTATTGCCACATGCTGAAATTTCTCCCGTCATCAAATTGCTTTACTTAATTCTAAATCATCGTTATCAATCTTGATTTTGTGCTACCTAACATTTTACCGTCTTTATCATAAATCAGATTAATCTGGCCTTAACTCTGATACCACTTATTACACTCTGATATCCCTTCTTGTGAGCAGTAGCCTCCGGATTGGATTAGAGTTTGTGAAATACGACACAAGCGTGCATAGTATCAAGAACGAAGAAGATAATTTTGTAAAGAGAACTAAAATAACAACGTTGAAGCAACCATGACGAGAGAGAAAAGATTTGGTGAAGACAACCACAAATTTCTTATGCACAACCTCAAAAGAGTATAAGGAATTGTCGCTCCATCACAATCCTATTGAATCTTTGAGGACCTTTGGATCATTACCTCATACAAAAATCCAGTACTAAAAAATAAATTAGCCTCTAATTCTCTTGTGCACCTCTACTTTTAGATGAGTGGTTTGTTTGCTTTTTTGATTGGGTTCTCTATGACCACCCATTATGGCTTTATATAGTTTATTCTTGTTCTCCAAAGTAGAGTATGAATCCTACTTAAAAAGTAGGAATTCTAATCCTTATTAGAATTTATCTAAAACTTTTATAACACATATTTTTAAATCTTAAAAGACTAGGATATAAGTCACAATACTGAAGAAGAAGTACCTTTTACACGTGCCCTCACCCAAAAAAAATCTGCTTTTATGTGAAGCATATCTTTTTTATATGATACGTGAAGCTTAAGATTGCAGATGGACGAAGCACAAAGTGAGGTTCACTTTGCTTGAGAAACTCGAGGAGCCATGCACATCTTGTTTGAGTAAGCTTTAAGGCAACTTTACTCCGGAATTGAAACTCCCCCGAATCGGATGGGCAGCAAATGTATATTAACCAGCGCTACTTTCGTTTAGAAATCGCTTTTGAGCAGGTTTCGATCTGATACACCCTACTGTCCAGCGTTGCGCCAGCTGGAAGGAAACCAGGGTGTACCCATGTCCACGCACGCACCTTGAAGAATGTGGAGTAAACAACTGGAGGGAGGGGCCGTGGTCGACCAGAGGAAAAGGTCCGCGCTTCTATAACGTCCGTCGCTGTCATCCACCAGCCCACCCAGCCCTGCGGTCCTGCCCCTTCCCACGTCCTCAAAAATCACGTGTTCTTCGTGCCCAACACCACACCACGACGCCCCCATCAACCGCTAAAAAAAACTCTCTACAAACGATGCCTCTCCCCCACTTCCCACCACCCTCCTATAAAACAAGATCCCCGCGACCCGTCCAATCCCACAACCAGCAACCAGCAAACCACCGCGGCGCACAACAGCAAGAGGCGAAGCCAAGCGAAGCGCATCTCGGTCGAAGCGGTGATATGGCCATGGCGGCGGCGGAGGGCAAGAGCCGGAGGTTCGCGGTGGCGTGCGGCGTGCTCAGCCAGTACGTCAAGGCGGAGCAGAAGATGTCGGCGGCGGCTCCCTTGCGCGCGGCGCCGGCGACGACGCTGAGCCTGATGCCCGGCGCGGAGGTCGTTCAAGAGAAGGCTGCGGCGGGGGAGGAGGCGGCGCCGCTGACCATCTTCTACGGCGGGAGGGTGGTGGTGTTCGACGACTTCCCGGCGGATAAGGCGGCCGAGGTGATGCGCCTGGCCGCGGGAGCCGGCGCGGAGCGGGCGGCGGCCGCCCCGGCCCCGCGCGACGGCGCCGAGCTCGCGGACCTGCCCATCGCGAGGAAGGCGTCGCTGCAGCGGTTTTTCGCCAAGCGCAAGGACCGGCTCGGCGAGCGGGCGCCCTACGCCCGGGCGCCGGCGGCGACCAAGGACTCGCAGGAGAAGCCGCCTTCTTGGCTCGGGCTGGGGAGCTTGGACGACGCGCGCGGCGACCGTCTCACCATCGCGCTGTGATTCGGGAGCTCACACCTTCCCTGGATTGATTAATTGGGCGCGCACAGAGCGAGAGGATTTGCTCTTGTAAATTTCGATAGGGAGAATGAAAAATTTATGATGCCTTTTCTGTTTGTCATTTTTTCCCCTCTGCGCACATCATGACTGGTTCATAAGTTAACTTGGAAGAAAACAAACAGTTTGCCTCAGCAATTTCTCTCTTGACTTGACTTACCAGTATTATTTGGAATAACAAGAATCAAAATCCAAAATAAAACCTCAATTTATCAGTTTGGTGGTGCTCGGTTGGGCTGAATTATTGTGACTTACGATCGAATTTCAGTCAATTTCACTGTAGCTGACTGAAATTATGCTGTAGCTGATGGTGACTTATTTGACATAATTAAATTTAAAAATGTAAAAATAAAAAACAGGTTAGCCCAGTACATGTAATGCAAACGAATACGAGGAAAAATGAACCGGTCGAAAAGCTCAAAAAATCATAAAAAGATGAAATTTAGGAATAGCAAAAAATAAGTCGAAGCCAAAAGTTGAAATTGAATCGAGCGAAGTCATATATAGAAGAGAAAAATAAATGAGAACTGGTCTGAAAGGGAAGCACAACTTGTCAAAAGAAAACAGCCTGTGCCTCTGTGGCGGAAGACGTGTGCGCGCGTCAATACTCACGAGGCAACATTTTGTGTGGCTTGTGTTTGTACTCCCTTCGCTCGCGTGCATTGGAAATTTGGAATATGGCCAGTGCTCAAATGACATGCGCCTTTTCTACCACTGCTGCGCTATTCAAAACCCGTTGCTTTCTTCCTCCTCCTCTTCCCATCGATTAACTAGACTGATAGGCGCGGCGACACACCGCATCAACCACCATATGCACCGAAGTAAAAGGGGCGATAATTCTTGAGGAGTTTTTTAAAAAAATCCAAGGCACATGTGTATTTTCGGAAAAGATAAAGGGTTTTTTCGTAAAAATTCAAGGGCCTGTACGTAACTAAACGAGGACCCGTACGTAATTTAGAAAACCGCGGGGCGCCATCCTGTAAATTGGAGGGGCGTTTTCAGGGGGAAAAGCGTAAAAAAACCGACAGGACCTCTTCGCGAGGAAAAAAGGACCTCTTTGCGAGGAAAAAGGTCATGTACGTAATTTCCGAAAAATACGAGGAAACTCCCTCCCCGGCCGTACCGGAATCCCCCGCCACGCGCCGGCCGGAGCGCGCGAGCGAGGGGACGTGGCCGAGCGCCCGCCCAGGCATTCCCCCTGGTATAATGGGGTTTTTAATTAGCTCGTGACGCCGTGCAAAAGCTTCGATCCGGATGGACGTTGTTAATCTGAACGCCCTATTTCTTTTCGCGGTTTGGTTTGCATCCAGATGTGATTTCTCGACATACACGGACGTGCGGGGCGTGCCTGCCTCGATCGACGCTCGCTCTTGTCCCCCTTAACGTGCCTAACACGCCTCAGCCACACGCACTGTCCCGATCAGTTTTTGGTTTGTCGCTTTTAGTTTTTTCAAGCTAAGAGATATTTAGAACACGTTAGTTTTTAAAATAGTTTCTTATCTTTTTCTTTATTTATTGATGAAAATATAATGGTATTTTTTATTTTTTAATTCAATGTATTAGAAAAAACTAACATATGATATAGTATACTTTCAACTAAAAACTAAAAGGAAAAACCGAATTAAATGGGGCTACAGTCGCCTCCAAGGTGCTGTTCTATACGCGATGAGATGACAATTCCGCCACGCTTAATTCGCACGAGCTAGTGCTCATGCAATTCGCAGGATCTCGGCTCTATTCAGGTGATGATTGATGCTTCGGATCTGAGGGAACTTTGTCGTCCACTCTGTCCCAAAACCGAATTAAAGGTTAGACGGTAGTACTACTAATACACGGTAAGTAAGTCAAAATTGGATCTTGCCGGCCAGACAAAGAAAGCAGTATAAAAAACCATAGCTAACCCTAAGATGTCAAACTAGACCGGCCTTTTTTAAACACGGAGCAATGTAATGATGAGCAAATCTCGCTGCAAATCTGCAGAGAGCGAAAAACATTAGATTAAGCAGGGAGTAAACACACAGAGTCAGATTGATGCAGCCTTAAACTAGCTTAAACTAATCCTCCCTGCAACTTCCCATTTCAAAAGGGGCATGCAGCTCCCCTGCATCAATATCGCGGCGGACACGCTCTGTCAAACCAAAGAAGCTAGTTGCATGAGTGCAAAGTCAAAAGGAGACGAGAGAAAGGAGCAGGTCACTTCGCACGACACAGGCATGCAGGCTACGCTTCCTTCCGAGTTCCGATTTGTTTCCCGCAAGAAATATGTGGCCCCCCTGCAATCAAACATACAAGAATGAAGAATCAATCGCGCGGTGCCGTGCCCATTAGACCTGGTCGATCGACCCGTCCGACACAGCTAGCATGCACAGGGCAGGAGAAGCTCGCTCGTTGGCTGCAAGAATCAGCGCGAGCGACAAAACAAAGACCTCATCGCAGTAGTCTGCTGCGAGCTAGCCTCCAAGCACGATGGCTTCGTAGTTGGTATTCATTCCACGGTTTTGCTATTACACATTCAACTAAAATTTTTATATCTATCAGTAATATGAAGTTTCACTCTCAATTATCTCATTCAAATCTCAATTATCTCATTCAAAGACAACATGTGTGAGTCCCGTCTTATCTAGAGAATAGTACTAGTAGGAACGCAACCAGGCTACTACAGATGAGTTGCAATCAAGTTTTGGTGAGAGACTAATAAGAGCATGTGCGAGCTCAGATCTCTTTCAGGCTTCCAGTGCTTTCCCTTTCTTCCAAGAATCAAACAGTAGCCTTGTTGATTAGTCAAGAGAACATGTGTGAGTTCTGTCTTAATTAGAATAGTACTAGGAGGAGTACCGGCTCACGCAACCGGACTAGTACAACTGAGCTGCAATCAAGTTTTCGTGAGACTAGTCAGAGCATGTGCGAGCTCAGCTCTCTTTCAGGCTTCCAGTGCTTTCCCTTTCTTCCAAGCATCAAACAGTGGCCTTGTTGATTTGTCAAGAGATGCATCTCTCTCTCTCTCTCTCTCTCTCTCTCTCTCTCGTTTGGGGAAAGGGTGTGGATGGGATGGATTTTTTGTGGAACCGCGCGTACGCCCGGGACTGGAATTAAACATCGGATTTCTTGGACAAGAGATTGTAGTACAGTACTAGCTAGTGGTAGCAAGCACAATGACAACGGGGAAAAAATCTCGTCAATAATGCATGATTCGTAAAGGACTTGCATGCAATCACTGTTCATTGCGAATTCTAATAGGGATGAGCAAAGGGCTCGTTCCTTTTCGGATCCTTAATAAGGCAAAGTAGTACATCCCCAACAAGGACCCATTCTGGTGGTGACTAGATATTTCAAGTCGCCTCGTCCAGCAGCAGCATGTGCGGTAATTAGAAGAAAATTGCAAGCTAGTTACTGGCTTGACCAGCTGATCATTAGCCATCCAAGTTTTGTAATATAATACTAGTTGAGTCGGTTGTTAACCCTATGAATATGGCATGTACCTCATGTGTATGAGTGGAAATAGTGTATGTGTATGTGTTCGAGAGGAGCAAATCAATTTCGTTGCGCTCTCAGAAACGGGTCGTGTTGATTTCCCCGATGCGGTCCTTAAGAACTTTAGTGGTGGGCACGAATTCATTTGGCATAGCATGGCCCCATCTGGTCGCTCTGGTGGTATGTTATTAGGTGTTGACTTGAGCATCTATGATATTGGGTCCATAGATGAGGGTGACTTTTATATCAAATTCTGCCTTCGTAATAAATTGGATGGTTTCAAATTCGCGCTATATACGGTATATGGGCCAGCACAACAGCAAAACAAAGAAGCCTTTCTTATAGAATTGGCCCATATTTGCTCTCGGGAATCACTCCCATATATTGTAGGGGGTGATTTCAATATTATGAGACACCCAGATGATAAGAGCAAAGGGCATTTTGACTATAAATGGCCAAATATTTTCAATGCGGTCATTGAGTCCCTTGATCTTAAGGAAATCGTTATGTCAGGACGGCAATATACTTGGGCGGGACCTGGAGATGATCCTACATATGAGAAATTAGATAGAGTGCTTGCCAGCACTGAATGGGAAAATAAATTTCCACTAGCTACAGTTCAGTCACGAGATAGAAGCCAATCTGATCACACACCTCTTATTTTAAATACTGGATCTGCAACCCATCATTATAAGCAACAAACCTTTAAATTTGAAAGGGGTTGGTTGATTCGGGATGGGTTTTTCGATACGGTGGCCAATGTATGGCAATCAGAAAATCGAGGTGATAATGCTATGGAAAGATGGCAAAACAAAATAAGACATCTTCGCCAGTATCTGAGAGGATGGGCCAAAAATACAGCAGGCTCTTATAAAAAAGAGAAGAAAAAACTCATCTCACTGTTGGACGACATTGATAAAAAGGCGGAAAACACTACTCTTTCTGATAATGAGATAAATATGAAACATTATCTCAAAGAAAGATTGGTTCTCTTATTACGAGAGGAAGAGATGAAGTGGTATGAAAGAGCGAAGGTTAAAAATCTTCTTGAAGGCGATGATAATACCCGTTTCTTTCATTTGGTGGCCAATGGCAAACATCGCAAACAACACATCTTTAAATTAGAGCAAGAAGATGGTATAATTGTTGGCGACACCGAATTGAAACATTACATTACTAATTATTACAAAGGCCTTTTCGGACAACCACAGGACAATAATCTCTCTCTCGTGGAAACTCAGATAAATGATATACCACAAGTCACTGCTGTAGAAAATGATATGCTTACATCAACATTTTCTGAAACAGAGATCAAAGAGGCTTTGTTCCAAATGGAACACAACAAAGCTCCAGGTCCTGATGGCTTCCCTGCAGAATTTTATCAAGTTTTCTGGGAAGTTATAAAGGATGATTTAATGGCACTCTTCAATGATTTTTATGAAGAATGCCTACCGCTCTTTCGTCTAAATTTCGGGGTAATTACCCTTCTGCCTAAGACCAAAGATGCAAAACAGATTCAACAATACAGACCAATCTGTCTTCTTAATGTCAGTTTTAAAATTTTCACAAAAGTAGGCACAAACAGAATCAACAAAGTAGCGCAGACAGTCGTGAGTCCATCTCAAACGGCTTTTATGCCAGGCAGAAACATAATGGAAGGCGTGGTCATTCTACATGAGACCATTCATGAACTTCACACTAAAAAGCTTAACGGGGTGATTTTCAAAATTGACTTCGAAAAGGCCTATGATAAAGTTAAGTGGTCCTTTCTTCAACAAACCTTGAGAATGAAAGGCTTTTCTTCAAAATGGTGTAAGTGGATTGAGAGCTTTGTCCCTGAGGGTAGTGTTGGTATCAAAGTCAATGATGACATTGGACATTACTTCCAAACAAAAAAAGGTCTACGTCAAGGGGACCCAATGTCACCTATTTTGTTCAACATCGTAGCAGATATGCTTGCACTCTTAATAAAAAGAGCAAAGGATGATGGACAATTAAGGGGGGTCATTCCACACCTTGTAGATGACGGTTTGTCAATACTGCAATATGCAGATGATACTATTATCTTTATGGACCATGACCTAGAACAAGCAAAAAACATGAAACTTTTATTGTGTGCTTTTGAACAATTGTCCGGCCTCAAAATAAATTTTCATAAAAGCGAAATCTTTTGTTATGGCGAAGCAAAAGTTTTTGAGGACCAGTACATTGAGCTATTCGGATGTGATGCTGGTGAATATCCCATCCGATATTTAGGTATACCAATGCATCATAAAAAACTCCATAATGTAGTTGGAGGAACATCGAAGAGAGATTCGCAAAAAAATTGACTTGCTGGAAGGCGAAATATTTATCTTATGGTGGTAGATTAGTCCTTCTAAATTCAGTGCTTAGCAGTCTACCCATGTTCATGATGTCCGTTTTTGAAGTTCCGAAAGGTGTTCTTAAAAAACTAGATTATTACAGATCTAGATTTTTTTGGCAATGCGATAAAGATCCAAAGAAGTATCGCCTTGCACAATGGGATATCTTATGTCGTCCTAAAGACCAAGGAGGACTTGGGATCATTGACCTCCAAGTTCAGAATAAATGTCTATTAAGCAAGTGGATTATACATTTGCTCAACGAAGAAGGAGCTTGGCAAACCTTGCTTAGAAACAAGTATCTAAGCTCAAAATCTCTTCCTCAAGTCCAAGTTAAAACCAATGATTCTCATTTCTGGAAGGGTCTGATGAAAATAAAAGAAGAGGCTTTGGCTTGTGGCTCCTTCAAAATTAATGATGGATCACAAATAAGATTTTGGGAAGATACTTGGGTAGGCAACCGGCCTTTTAAAGACATTTATCCCACGTTGTATAATATTACAAATCGGCCGCATGATACAGTAGCCAATATTATGAGATCAACACCATTAAATATTTCATTTCGGAGAGCTCTGGTGGGGGATAAGCTCGATGATTGGGAAGACTTAGTGGCCAAAATCACTCATATCAATTTAACTAATGAGAGAGATTTGTTTGTTTGGAGCTTACATAAGAATGGTCAATTTACGGTCCATTCTATGTATCTTCACATGATAAATCAAAATACGCCATTTTCTCATAAGTTGATTTGGAAGTTAAAAATTCCTCTAAAAATCAAGATTTTCCTTTGGTATCTCCAGCGGGGGGTAATTTTAACAAAGGATAATCTAATTAAAAGGAATTGGAAAGGCAGTCAAAAGTGTTGTTTTTGTAATTGTAATGAAACCATTAAACACCTTTTCTTTGATTGTCATCATGCCAAGTCAATATGGAGGACTGTCTATATGGCTACTGGGTTAACACCTCCCAGCTCTGTATCCCATATGTTAGGGAGTTGGCTTTCAAATTTCGATTTAAAAGACAAGAAAGATATTCTGGTTGGGGTAGCCGCTTTATGTTGGGCAATTTGGAGATGTCGTAATGATCTAATCTTTGCAAATTGCAAATATATATCTTTTATGCAGGCCATTTTCAGGGGAACATACTGGCTGCGGTTTTGGGCACTGCTGCAGCGTGATGATGAAACAAAGGAGTCTTTTCAGTCAGTGAGCAGAAAACTAGAGACCACTGCGTTGGAGATGTTTGCTTCCAATGGATGGAAATTTAATAATAGACTTTGTTTTGCATAATTTTTGCATTCCTTGTTTCCCTAATTCATCAACAATGGTGCTGAAACGTTGTAATAATGTAAACGCTGTATGCGGAAACGCAGAGGCCGGAAGTTTTATCTTCCATTTTCTAAAAAAAATGAGTGGAAATAGTAGCACCTTTGGAAGAGTATGTGTGTAAGTTTGTAGCTTCCCAAGCTTCAACTATATTCAGAGATCAAAACCAGTGCCTTGCAAGCTCACCACAAGAATGAGCGTGTGTAAAAGATACTACTCTATCCTTGCTCTCTATTTTCTTGCCATTCCAATGGTTAGCTCTAATAGATCTCTGGCGAGGCATTCTGCTCAGCGATGTGCTCGACGAGGACCCCGTCGTGCGTTTCATCCCACTGCCAGACACCATGTTTGCCAACGAGACGACTACAAGAAAACTTGCCCACGAGTGATCCGATACGTCACCGGCGGCAATGGTATGGTTTGATCAGGTTCGTCGATATGGAATTCGTCTACAGTGACTAAATTTTAAACGGAGTATTTTTTAAAGATAGGATCTACTAGTTAATTGTAGTACATACTTTACTGACTTCATTTATATCGGTAAAAACCATACGTGGGTTTCTGTTACTCTGTAATCTCTCGTACAAATAATTCAAAAACCACAAATCGTAGTCAAAAATCATAAGCCGCAGCCAAAAAGAACAGGTCCGAAAGCACATGGACGGCAGCAGTTGACACGAGTACAAAGACCCTGGGATCAATGGCCCCGTTTTCCACGGAACGAATCTTCTGCTGCTCCCAAGACAACCGTCCATGAGTCTTCTCCAAATACCTCGATAATTAGACTGATATCTTTTTCTACTTTTTAAGAGTACTGCTTGTACACGATTTTTTTTTTGGGCATTGGACTAGTGTTTCATTCTAGAATTTACATTCGTCTGCTTCTCACGTATACGTATTGATTCACGCACGAGCGTGTAGCGACAGACCCGCGGCAACGCGGCCCAGACCCAGATCAACATAATAGCCCGTCCGCTCTCTCGGGCTAGCCCGGCATGGGCCTGAGCGATTCGGCCGCTGACTTGGGCGGTGCCTGTGCTGGGCCAGCTCGATAGTCGGTTGTGGTGGCTTAGCATCATAGCGTGGTACATGGCCCTGCTGATTCGGCCCACAAACAGCCCGTAAACAACTGAGCAACAACTCCAAATATAATTATATAAAGCATCCTTGGGTAGTGCTTTCTTCTCCCATTCTGCATCAGGGTGCAAACGGAGTGGATAATTTTTATCGACCGCCGGACGAAGGCTCACCAAGTGAATACAGAAGGGATAAATGGGTATTTGGTACTATTCGTATTTGACTCTGAGAAAAAATATGGAAGATTATGGGATAAGTGATATCCACCTATATATATCCATATGTAAAGTAATATGAGTAAATTTATTGTGACTTCACTTTGGAATAAGATAACAGATAGATGAATTACTACATCTAAATAAGCGAGGAATATTGAGTGCTCTTCCTTTGACATCTCATCAATTTGTCTCTCTGTATTCGCTTTTATTGCACCCTTATATTTAATGTCCTGTATAGGGGTGCAAAAGAAGTGAAAAAATTTCATCCGTCTGACCGTCCGAAGGCTTGTGAAATAAATACGGAATAAAGAAATGGATATCCAGCACTATCTATATTCGTCTCCGACTTCGAGAAAAAGTATAGAATAGAACATAGGATAAACAGTATCCATCATTATCCGCTCCAATTGCACCCCTATTTCTACGTACCCTAACTTTGCATTGACATCTCCCCTTCACATCATCCCTCTTCATATAGCCGGAAGAATTCCTGGATGCTCGCGGTGTCCACGTCGCCCCAGCGCTCGGCCGGCCGGCGCGTGTCGGAGGAATTCGCGTACGGCCGGCCGAGGCACTTTCCCTGAGTTTTTCGAAAATTACGTAAAGGTCCTCCGTTATCGCAAAAAGGTCCCTACATTTTTTTGAATAAGCCCCTGCATATTTTTTTGCTGGGTAGCGACCCGAGGTTCCCGTAATTACGAACATGCCCTTACTTCTTCCGAAAAGGCCCTCGGTTTTTTACGAAAACCCCCCTCTGGTCTCCTTTTATTGCGAAAAGGCCCCCGATTTTTTTGCGAAAAAACCCCTTCGCTTTCTTTTTTCTGCGAATTTTTTCCTCTTTTACTTCGGTCCACACGGTGGCTGGCGTGGCGTTGCGTCACGCCTATGTGACTAGTTAAATATAATCAACTAGCAGGATGACCCATGCACGGCTAGTTGTTATAATTTTTCAGTATCAAAGACACAGCTTGTTTTAGAATATCTTTACATAATATTTAGGATGTAGGTCTTTTATGATGAACATTTGAGATGATAGTAAATTTTGAAGCCGAAACATATCTTGAGGAAATTTAATGAGCCTAATACGCTATATGGGCCTTAGAAATATAATATTCAAATATACCTTCATCGAAAGATAGCTACCTCTGATGCTGTGGGCAAATACATGCCGCGCCACGCCACCATGTCCTCCTTGCTGGAACACGCCTCAGTGCCACATCCCTCGCCGGAACACGCCGCGGCAATCGCCGGCCGGATCAGGCAGAGAGAGGGAGGGGATAAAATTAAGGTGGTGATCGGTTGGGCTTGGTGGTGATCAGTTGGGTTTAAAAGCTCATGGCTTATGGCTGAAAACACTGTAGCTGACTGGAAAAAACATTGTAGCTGACAGAGGTTTATTTAGCGTAATTAAATTTAAAAATATAAAAAATATGTTAGCCCAATATGTATAATACAAACGAATACGGGAAAAAAAGAACCGGCAAAAAAGCTCAACAAAAAGCTAAAAGTTCAAAAAAGACGAAATTTATGAATAGTGAAAAATAAACCAGAAGTCAGAAGCTCAAGCCGAACCGATCAGGGCCTAAAATGTTTGCCCGGTTGAAGAAGCCAATGATGCCCAATGACGCGTCACCTTTGTAATGCTCCGCGTGAGTCTTCCAAGCCTAGGACTTGTTCACTGAGAGGTTGCAAATTAGTGGCCCAAGCTAATCAGTACCTCATCATTTTAGTTTTGGTTTATAGTTTATTGTTATGTTTTTATAACTTTTAGACTATTCATGAGAAAAGATATGGAGTAATATAAACTCACGTATGATTTTAGTTAATATAAATAAAATTGTTATAGTGTATAATATAATTAATTTATAGAGTTCATCTTAAAAAAGACTCTATTTGATAACTATTATTATAGAAAAACTAAAAAAATAATTTTTAGAATATGAAGAGAAGATGCCCTCTGTGACCAGCCATCGTTGTGCATTATTTGGATTTGGCCGGGAAGCTGGAGCAAGTGCTCACGTGAGGAGAGAAATTTCGCATGAGACTTATGCAGTCTACCTCGTGTGTCTAGCGGCGTCGTTGATGCATTGGGCCGATCAAGAGGTGGCGTTCAAAACTCGCTGCGTTCTCCTCATTCCGGTCGACTAACTAATCCTCAGTCCACTTCTGAGACCCCTGTACCGTATTCTCGTCGTCTTATGCATCGCGCTTCGGTAGTAAATGAATTCTTTAGACTATCGTCTATAAATTTTAAGAGCCTATACGGCACGCAGAAATTTTGCGAAAAGAAAAAAATTCACAAGATTTTGCAGGAAGAAATCTACTCTACACTAAAAAAAATCTGTAAAATTCTTCTTTTCTACGCATCTTGACTAAAAAAAATTCTTCTTTTCTACGCATCTTGGCTAATGTTTGGAACAGAGGAATTTCACAGGAATTTTGCAGGAATTTTACAGAAAACAGTTTAATTCACGTAGGAATCGGAAAAAATTCCCGTATTCCAAACAAGGCCTAATGTTGTAGGAACAAGGTTGGTTAGCCTTGAAGACACAAGAAAAAGCTCCACAAGAAAGAAGAAGAAAAGAAGAGACTGGGCTAGCCAGGCTTTCTGCTCTCTTCGGTAATTTTCCACGCTCCTCACTTCACAGTCCTAAAAGGCAAAAACTGCTATACACTTACTCTTACTTTTATGGTATATTCACCATATACTTAAACTAAAAAAAGCACGAAAAAAATCCAAAAATATTTCTGGATGTACTTCATAGTTTACTCCATCTATGTATAAATTTTTGAGTTCAAATTTATTCTACGTTAAGAGTACCAAAAAGAGAAAATTATGACAAATTTAAACTTACAACATTTGTTAGATTTTTCTCTTTTTTTGTTACTCTTAACATAGTATAAATTTAAATTTAAAATTTTATACATATGTAGACCAAATTTAGAAATACATGTATATTTTTTCGGAAATTTTCGTGATTTTTTAGTTTGAGGATATGATGAGTGCACCGTAAAGATGAGCTCATAGCAGTTTTTGCCATTTTAAAAATCTTAAAGTACTAACCAAAGAATAAGTAGACGCAATTCACTTTTTAGTTCACTGCTATAAATATACATAAATCTTAAAGCACGTAACCTCAGTGCGCCCTTAATTAGTGCCTCTATTATTTGTGCAATTGAAGGGTGTAGAATGACCTCCAAGAAAATATCGTACTCCTACTTGTCGTGGGCTTGGGACCAAAGTATTCTAAAATTAGCCCAAGAAGTCTAATACGGCTATGGTTATAGTTCAAACCTGCTTGTACGGCTTAGTTTTAATTTGAAACCGTCGCCATTGCCGTTCTTCCTCCTTCGTTCCCTCGACCTATCCGGCTCTCCCAGCCTACTCCGTCACCTCCTCCTGTCGCCGTTGATCAGCAGCGATATTAGCTTCGGAGCTCCTCCGTTTCCTCCTCCGGCCCCCTTCGTATCATCGTGTTGCTGTTTTGGGTCGGTTACACTTTTCGGGCCGCCTCGTACGCGATGCACACCACGTGTTTGCGCAATTGCCTGGCCGAGCTGCTCCGCTGCCGCGGCATGGGCCAGGGCCAATTACGCTGCCCCTACCAGCTCTCTCCCGCGCGGGGCATGACGCGCGGCCGCAGCGTCAAGGACCGGAGCAAGAAGAAGCGCGTGCACGCGCTCGAGGTGGCCACCGAGCGGTGGAAGGTGGTCTCCAAGGTGCTCACCGTCGTCGACGCGCTCAAGAAGGAGGAGGAGCACGTCACCCCGCTCAAGCGCCTCGAGATCCTGCGCCCGCAGCTCGGGCTGACCAAACCGCACAAGGTGGCCCACTTCGTGCGCCGCTCGCCGCAGCTCTTCGAGGTCTGCCGCGACAGCCGCGGCGTCATGTGGGCCGGCCTCTCACCGCAGGCCGAGACGCTCGTTGAGGAGGAGGCGTGCCTGCTGGAGGAGCACTCTCCCACGGCTGCCGAGTATGTCACGAGGCTGCTCATGATGTCGGTCGAACGGCGCCTGGCGATTGACAAGATTGCACATTTCCGGCGCGACATGGGGCTTCCTTATGATTTCCGGACACGGTGGGTGCACATGTTCCCCGAGCAGTTCAGGGTGGTCAGATTGGAGGATGGCGACTACTTGGAGCTTGTTTCTTGGAACCCAAACTGGGCGGTCACTGAGCACGAGAAGAAGGTGGCAGCATTGGCTGGCGATGCCAATGCCGGTCCACCAGGAGAGCTCTCGCTTCCATTCACAATGAAGTTCCCGCCAAATTTTAGAAGTTACTACAAATTCCGAGGAAAAGTTCATCATTACGTGAAAACAGGCAATACCGAGCAGTTTCAGAAGACAACCTACCTATCCCCTTATGCAGAGGCAAGAGGATTGACTCCTGGCTCGCAGGAGTTTGACAAGAGGGCAGTCGCGGTGATGCACGAGATACTGAGCTTCACATTGGAGAAGAGGCTGGTGACCGACCACCTCACGCATTTCCGTCATGAGTTTGTTATGCCACAGAAGTTGATGAGGTTGCTTCTGAAGCATTACGGTATCTTTTATGTGTCTGAGAGGGGGAAGCGTCTGAGTGTGTTCTTGACAGAGGCATATGATGGAACAGAGTTGATAGAAAAGTGCCCGTTGGTCCACTGGAAGGAGAAGGTCCTTCAACTTACCAATTATAGAGGAAGGATAAAATGTCTTGGAAAATATGACAATTCGTCCGATTCAGAGGACTACTTGTTCGGTGGTGATGGTGGTAGTGGTGATAATGATGCTGTATTGGATGTCAAAAGTGAAGATTCAGATTATATCTTGGATGGTGGTGCTCTTGCAGATGATACTGAGATGGATTTAGGGGATCTAAGTGATTGTTACAGAGAGTGAGTCAGTGACATCCAATTAATCACTTAATATAAAGAACACTTTTGTGTTTTTGTTTCCTTAAAAATCAAGCTCACAGGCGATTGGGATCATTACTTTGAAGGTAGGGCTGTGCTTGGTTTCTATCTTGATGCATAGCTGCAGATTTTCCTCTTGCTCATGACTTGAGTATGATATATTACCCCAAGCTTAAGCACAGACTGCAACAGACTGGATGTCAGGCTCGTGTACTGCTAAAATCATTTTTCTTTTATGTTATCTGATGCAGATGAACTGACTCTGCCTTCTTTTTAGAAAAGATTAATGTGAAAATTTTGCACCAACACACCGTGTAGTGAAGTCATGAAATTATCCAAGCAATCTTCGCCAAAACAGTCATAGCTCTTGTCTGATCAGTGTTCCAGGAGGTGATGTATTGGAATTTCAGATATGTACATAACTGCTTATCTGTGTCATTGGCAATTTTTAAACGAAGTCTTTACACATAAGCAATGTTTGCTGTACAAACAGGACAACTCATTTGCAAGTATGAAATCCTTGAATGACGTAGTGTGATTTGCTTACATTTGAAATGTTTTGACTAACAAGGCCATAGAGAATGCCATAATAAAAAGCTATATAGGAGAAAACTTCAAGTTAAAGACCATACTCTCATATGCATGTATCTTGATAGTGTCACAATTAGACTTGCAAAAGGGTGCTGAAGCAGCAGAATAGCTTATGTCAAATTCTTCATCTTGATCTAGTTCTTCAACCCAGTGTTGAACTTGTACTCAAATTCTCGTGAAGAAACTCTTGACTTTGGAGAAGCAAAAGAAACTAGAGTACATATTTTTCTTGTTGAAGAGCTTTTGCAGATGTTCCTGGAGAAATACTTCTAAGCTTCCGTAGGTCTAAGTTGTGGGTGCGCAAGTTTTGCCCTAGAGTGGATAATGTGGATGTGCTTCATTAAGTGCACATTGTGTTGTTGGTTTTGCTACAGTCTGAACTAATAGATGTGTTTCAGGAGTTATTTGATTCCCTCTGTTCGTTTCGTTCTTTTATAAGGTCTACACTATAGAGGGACTTACTGTCTACCCCATTACGAGGAAAAAGGGGTATAAATCCATTCTTTATTAAAAAAAGAATACACAATACATAGTGAAATTATTTTCCCACTACTAGTGTACACTTACAGCAATTTGCTAAAATAATGGGCATCTGGAGTTAATAATATTACCTGGCATATTTCTTTTTGTCTTTTCATTATGATATTTCGTCTCTTACACTGGCCAGCAAATTCTTTGACGGTCTAAAGTGGTATTAGATGTTATCCTATTGCACTGGTCATCTCTTGCCCAATCATGCTGTTTAAGTTCCTGAAGGTACTATTTGGTGCTGCGTGTAGCAGAAACAAAATCTACTTGGCTACCTTTAGGTGACAACATTAAGCAACACAAATTCCATTCCTCACTGCATTTACTCCATCTTTTATGTGTTTTTGGTGAAAAGAGTCTTGTGACTAGAGGGAGTGAAAACTGCTGTAGCGTGTGTATTCTGCTGATAATTTACAGTGTTACCATTGGAAATTTCCTTATCCTTCACAACGAGTTCTCTTTGTTTTTGTCAGGAAATATTTTACTTGAGCATTCACTGGGCAGTCCATGGAGAGATCCACCACCTCTGCTGCAAAAATGTTCACATGGCGATCAGAGGCACGGCTGCCTCTCTCATTTATTCCCTGGATGGTTGCAACCATGAATGTTCTTACTGCACTCACAACAGATCTTCAATCCGGTCAACCAGCCATATGAGATGCTTATTTGGATGGAGCCTGTTAGAGATATATGTATAGGTTGTTATTCCCCATTGTTATGAGGGGTTCTTTGCATATTTACCACCTGTACTTTGTGTATATATACCGGCCCATTGGCCTCATATGAATACATGCGCTATTCATAACATGGTATCAGAGCCAAAACTAGGGTTTTGGCTTACCTAGGGTTCCGTGTGCCCGTCCGCCGCCGCCGTCGCCGACTCCCGGCCTCCGCCGCCGTCGCCGACTCCTGGCCTCCTCCGCTGCCATCCCCGCCACGCGCCGTCTCTGCGCCGCCGTCGTCGACTCCCCTGTCGCCGACTCCCTCGCCGCTCGCGTCTCCAGCCTTCGCCCGACGCCGCCGGCTGCTCCCTCCGCGCCGGCCGACGCCGCCGCTCCGCTCCCTCGCGCGGGCGCTCCCTTCGTCCCCGCCGCCGGTCGCTCCTGCGCCGCCGCTCCGCGCCCGACGCCGGCCGCTCCCGCGCCGCCGCTCCCTTGCGCGGCTGCCACCCTGGTTCCTCCGCCGGCCTGCTGGACGCGCCTCTCCTGGCCGCCAGCCGCTGGACCGTCGCCGACCCGCCGCCGGCCCCACGCTTGCCGGCCGCCACCCGGCTCGCTCCGCCGACCGCCGTCGTCCGGCTCCTAAGTGGGGGCCGCTGCCGGCCCGCCGACCTGCCTCCCGGTCGACCCGCCGCCGACCCGCCTCCTGGTCGCCCCTCTGGCTGCCGATCGGATCTGGTCTCAGTAGCTTCCTTTAGAAGCTAAGGAAAGTAGCTTCCGAAAGAAGCCAAAAAAAAAACGTCGATCTAACCGCCGCGCCGTCCAGCGCCGCCTGTTAGACTTCGTTACCTTGGTCGCCGCGCCGTCCAGCGCCGCCTACCAATGGGCACCGTTTCCCTCCCTCGCTGCCCGGTGATCTTTGATGGTGTTAATTACACCGACTTCGTGTCTCACATGCGCATTCACATGCGTGGTCTTCGTCTCTGGGGCGTCCTCTCTGGCGATGTCACCTGCCCGCCTTGCCCTATTCCTCCGACGGAGCCTACGCCTGTTGCATTGCCTTCGACAGCCGATAAGGCTGCCACTGAGGCCGCTCGCCTTGCTGATGATGACGCTGCCTCTACCTACCAGGAGGATCTGGATTCCTACAAGGATCGTCTGACCGTCTACACTCAGTGGTACGATGACGACGCTCGGGCTGCTGCTGTCTTCATTGCCAGTGTCCAGCCTCAGTTCTCTTCTGAGGTGGTGGGACTCTCTTCGGCTTTCCAGATGTGGACTCATCTTCGTCAGCGCTACGAGCCTTCTGGTGATGCCCTGTACCTGTCCGTGGTCCGCCAGGAGCACTCTCTTCAGCAGGGTGATGCTACTGTTGACGCCTTTTACGCTCAGAGCTCTGCTGTTTGGCGTCAGTTGGACTCTCTCCGCACTGCTGGCTGTCGTACCTGTCCGTGCTGCCTGGATGTACGTGCTGACCTGGAGTTTCAGCGGGTTTACGAGTTCCTTACTCGTCTTCGTCCTGAGTTCGAGCAAAGGCGTGCCCAGCTTCTTGCACGCCACCCTCGTGTCACTCTCCTGGAGGCTCTTACCGAGATACGCGCAGAGGAGACTCGTTTGAGTGGTGCTGGTCTGATGCCACTCCCCTCTGTGCTCGCCGCTCGTCCGCCTGCTACACTGCCTCCTCCAGCGGCTACCACAGGTGGTGGTGGCCGTCCTCCGTCTGGAGGTGGCCGTCCTCACTGTTCCTACTGCGACAAGGATGGCCACACTGAGTCCCAGTGCTACAAGAAGAAGCGGCATCTTTCACGCCGTTCTTCTACTGGCACTAGTGCTTCTACGACGACGTCTGCCTCGACTTCTTCAGCAGTTTCTCTCACCGAGCAGGAGATAGCCAGACTTCGACGCCTACTTGCCGCTTCAGGTTCTCCCTCGACAGGTTCTGCAGGTTCTGCTACTGACTCTTCGGGCATTGAGAGACCACCTCCTACACAGTCAGGTACCTCCCCGTGGATTCTTGATTCTGGAGCATCTTTTCACATGACTTCTGATCCTTCCACTCTGTCTTCTATTACACCTCTTGATTCTCCTGTCAGTGTTCTTACTGCTGATGGTACATCTCTTTCTGTCTCTGGTCGAGGATCTCTGAGCAACTCATCTTTTCATGTTCCTTCTGTTGCTCATGTTCCTCGCCTTACCTTGCAGCTTCTTTCTGCTGGGCAGATTACTGACCTTGGTTATCGGGTTATTCTCGATTCTGACTCTTGTTGTGTTCAGGACTGCCACACGGGAGCTCTGGTTGGTTCTGGCCCTCGGCGCCGTGACTCACAGCGTCTCTGGGAGCTTGACTGGCTTCATCTTCCTTCCGCTGCCACCACCGCCGCCAGTCTCTCCGCTTCTGCCACTTCGTCTACCGGCTCTTTCCAGCAGTGGCATCACCGTCTTGGCCATCTGTGTGGATCTCGTCTGTCGTCCTTAGTTCGTCGTGGTCTTCTGGGGTCTGTCTCAGGAGACGTGTCTTTAGATTGTCAGGGCTGTAAGTTAGGTAAACAGATTCAGCTTCCTTATCCTCATAGTGAGACTGTGTCTCAGCGTCCTTTTGATCTTGTTCATTCAGATGTTTGGGGTCCGACTCCCTTCGTTTCGAAAGGGGGTCATCGTTACTATATTATTTTTATAGATGATTTCTCTCGCCACACTTGGATATATTTCATGTCTTCTCGTAGTGAGGCCTTGCCTATCTATAAACAATTTGCCACTATGATACACACACAGTTCTCCACTCCTATTCGTGTCTTTCGTGCTGATTCTGCTGGCGAGTACCTCTCTCGTCACCTGCGCAGCTTCCTTGCTGAGCAGGGCACTCTCGCTCAGTTTTCTTGTCCTGGTGCTCATGCTCAGAATGGTGTCGCTGAGCGCAAGCATCGTCACCTCCTTGAGACGGCTCGTGCTCTGATGATCGCCGCCTCTATTCCACCTCACTTTTGGGCCGAGGCTGTTTCCACTGCCACCTATCTCGTCAACATCCAGCCCTCTTCTGCTCTTAAGGGTGCGATCCCTGTTGAGCGTCTCTGTGGTTGTCTTCCTGACTACTCTGCCCTTCATCTGTTTGGCTGCGTTTGCTATGTTCTCCTTGCCCCTCGAGAACGCACCAAACTGACCGCTCAGTCTGTTGAGTGTGTCTTTCTGGGGTACAGTGCCGAGCATAAGGGATATCGGTGCTGGGATCCTGTTGGTCGTCGGATACGGGTTTCTCGGGATGTGACTTTCGACGAGTCTCGTCCATTCTACCCACGTCCTGCCTCTCCTTCGGTTTCCTCTGTGGAGTCTCTGTCTTTCTTGACCTTTCCAGATACTCCTATATCTGTTTTGCCCTCGTCCACCTGTCCTACTGAGTCTCCACATATTCCCCCTGTGGCCTCTCCGCCGTTGTCGCCGCCTGTGTTGTCTCCTACGACTCCCCAGGCTCCTCCCACTATCGTCTACACTCATCGACCTCGTATTGAGAATATTTCCGATGAGCCATCTTCTCCTGATGTTTCATCTTCTTCTGATGCTCCATCTTCCGCTGATGGGTCATCTTCTCCTCGCTACGCTCTCCGCGATCGCCAGTCGATTCGGCCTCCTGCCCGTTTTGCCTTTGCTGGCGCAGCTACTCGTGAGCCTGTCTCCTACCGGGATGCTGTTACTCACCCTGAGTGGCAGCTTGCCATGGCCGAGGAGATTGCTGCCCTCGAGCGTACTGGTACTTGGGATCTTGTTCCTTTTCCATCTCATTCTCGTCCCATCACATGTAAGTGGGTCTATAAGATTAAGACTCGCTCTGATGGCTCTCTTGAGCGCTATAAGGCGCGTCTTGTTGCTCGTGGCTTCCAGCAGGAGCATGGTGTTGACTACGACGAGACTTTTGCTCCTGTGGCCCACATGACCACTGTTCGCACTCTTCTTTCGGTGGCGTCTGTTCGCCACTGGTCTGTGTCTCAGCTTGATGTCAAGAATGCCTTTCTTAATGGCGAGTTGCATGAGGAGGTCTATATGCATCCGCCACCTGGGTATTCTGTTCCTGAGGGCATGGTCTGTCGCCTTCGTCGCTCTCTCTATGGCCTTAAGCAAGCCCCTCGTGCTTGGTTTGAGCGCTTCTCCTCTGTGGTCACTGCTGCTGGTTTTTCAGCTAGTGATCATGATCCTGCGCTCTTTGTCCACACTTCGTCTCGTGGTCGGACTCTTCTTCTCCTGTATGTTGATGATATGATCATTACGGGGGATGATTCTGAGTACATTGCCTTTGTCAAGGCTCGTCTTAGTGAGCAGTTCCTTATGTCGGATCTTGGTCCTCTTCGTTACTTCCTTGGGATTGAGGTTACTTCCACTCCAGATGGTTTCTTTCTGTCCCAAGAGAAATATATTCAGGATCTTCTTGATCACGCCTCTCTCACTGATCAGCGTACTGTTGAGACTCCTATGGAGCTCAATGTTCACCTCCGACTCTCTGATGGCGAGCCTCTTTCTGATCCGACTCGCTATCGTCATCTTGTTGGGAGTCTTGTCTACCTTGCTGTTACTCGTCCGGATATCACTTATCCAGTTCATATTCTGAGTCAGTTTGTTTCAGCTCCCACTCAGGTCCACTACAGCCACCTTCTCCGAGTTCTGCGATACCTTCGCGGGACTATCTCTCGCCGTCTCTTCTTTCCATGTTCCAGCTCTTTACAGCTTCAGGCCTATTCGGATGCTACTTGGGCCAGCGATCCTTCTGATCGCCGGTCTATCTCCGCTTACTGTGTTTTTCTTGGTGGTTCTCTTATTGCCTGGAAGACGAAGAAACAGACTGCAGTGTCCCGTTCGAGTGCAGAGGCTGAGTTGCGAGCTATGGCTCTCTTGACAGCAGAGATTACTTGGCTACGGTGGTTACTTGAGGATTTTGGTGTTTCTGTTACTACACCGACTTCTCTCTTGTCAGACAGTACAGGTGCTATCAGTATTGCGCGTGATCCTGTGAAGCATGAGCTCACCAAGCATATTGGTGTTGATGCTTCTTTCATGAGGTCTTGTGTGCATGATCAGGTGATTACTCTTCAGTATGTGCCTTCGGAGCTTCAGATAGCGGACTTCTTCACGAAGGCCCAGACTCGAGCACAGCATAGCTTCTACCTCTCCAAACTCAGTGTTGTTGATCCACCATGAGTTTGAGGGGGGGTGTTAGAGATATATGTATAGGTTGTTATTCCCCATTGTTATGAGGGGTTCTTTGCATATTTACCACCTGTACTTTGTGTATATATACCGGCCCATTGGCCTCATATGAATACATACGCTATTCATAACAGAGCCATGTTCCTTATGTAAGGCTCCTCACGACTATGCGTTATGGAGAACCTAATAATGGCGATACTGTGGCAAGTTTATCAGATTGACCGGCGCATTATCGTCGGCACAGCCCGGATATTCTCTCCTTGTTCAGATTTCATGGATTTATACAGGTTATGGCCTGTCGCCACTCGAAGAAACGATCATTTCTCCGTGATTAGTTATTGGAACAAGAAAGAGGTCCAATCCCCCCCCCCCCCCCCCACCAAACGCATCCTGATTTTAGTGTTTTTTTTTCAAGGCATCTTCATGCTTACGTTTTGTATTATGCCTAAACATCAAGTATTGTAGATGATCTCCTGCAAACCGTGATATGAACTGGATCAAGCCCTTATGGCGTACTTGTGGACCATCATCGAGTCGAAATTCCTCTCTCCGTTGAGGCTGTTGAAACAGTGCCACTATGGCGTACTGTATGAACTTGCGCCATGTCAATTAAATGGGGCTGGAAGGAAGTAGTTGCAGGACACTGCCAGAAATCTAATCAGAACATTAATTTCTCTCTATCACTCTAACATGTGCCATAAGCAAATAGTAGGGGCATAGGGTCTTTTCTTTTCGACCGAAACTAACGATTTTTAGCTTTTGCTATAGTACCTAACTTTCAAACGGGGTATTTTCTTAAAACAGGGTCTACAAGTTAATTGTAGTACATGTTAAAAGCCCAACATCTGTATCAACCAAAATCGCAAGCGAGTATCCCTCTCTCCATAATCTCTGTCACAAACAGCTAAAATTCAAAAATTTAAGTCAAAAGCTATAAACCGCAGCTGCGCCAAACAGACCCTATCTGCATCTGACCAGCAAAACACCATTCAGCTGGCTTACTCCCTTTTGGTGCCATTAAGAGGCCGCTCTAACCGGTTATTTCCGGCCATTAGTTTCTGGTTTTTAACTGACACACTATAGCAGTTGTTAGTTATTTTGAGTCATACGATTATAAAAAATAAAAATAAGAGAAAAAAAATGAAAACACCGTTATATCATGAATAATGTAAAAGAATAAGAGGGAAAAAAAGAAAAACAAAACAACAAAAAAAGTAAAAAGGTAAAATTAAAAAGCTGACGTATTTCAAGTGACTTTTAAAAGTTAGAAGGCAGAAGCTCAAGCAAAAAAAAATCGTCATCCCCCGGAACCCTGATCGCGACTGGAATTTCTTCCAGAGTGCGATATATACCTGAAAACGAAATACAGATTACTATGATACAGTGAAATCGAGTTTTCGAGTGATGTTTTATGTCGAATTCCCAACTGCACATATGTACAATAATAACTGTTGCTAGTAAGAGAGTAGTTAATGCTTGTTGACCGGGGTCAAACTGTTGCTTTTGCCATGAATAAGCTGCAGCTCTTGGCCCTGTCAGATAGTCAAACACCCATATCTTTATGTAACACTGCAACGTGCATATGGCGGTCAAAGTTTCTTACAAAGTGGTAACAAATAATAATTTGCTGGAAAGTTCGTGATTGCTCGCGAAATTAACTTTGAGGTACACTCCACTGAAGAGAGAAGAAGCAAGGCGCACCCAGTAATGAGATGGACGGATAGTTTTTTAGATAAAGGATATAAAATCCGGCCTCTATATCCACTTGGGATATATACAGCCAAAAGTTACACGAGCTCTCAGGCTTAAAGTCTCAACACTGAGGATCACACAACATCAACCAGAAAAAGAGCTAAAGGACTATGAAAAAGCTAGAAAGACTAAGCTTCAGAACTTCTTCTCCGTCCTTGCCTCCAACCATACCTACTCCAACTGAGCCACTCAAACTCCGGTCTACTCTGCGTGAAGATGAACCTCTGAGGCAACGTCTCCAAAGAGGCGACGAGGGTCGCCGACGCCGCCCGCCTCACCGAGACAAGGCTTTCACCTAGAGAACAGAATACATGAGGGCTATGGAGTGCCATGACAACCCTCCAGGAAGGAAAATGGCGTCCAAAGGCGTCATAGTTGTCGAGACCGGTAGGAACACCGGCAAGGCTTTCGCCAGCACCTCCACAGCAACCCACGCACTACCTTCACACAAAAAAGACCGCCACCAGCACACCGGGACCTGCACGCCTCAAGGCCATGGCATAGCCACCCTTGAACTCCACGACGAACTGCTTCCCGCTCGAGCAACGTCGCGCCATAGTTCTCTGGACAAACCCAGCAGCCACAGCTACTGCCGCATCCTGGCCTTTGCCGCCAGCGCCGATCGGCCTCCTCCACCCGCCGGACGGCACGCTCCAGCGCGCCCACCCTCTCCGTCAGCTTGCTCTGAATTGATTTGTTCAGGCTTATTTGATAAAGCTTCCTTTCTGTTCAAATTACTGGAATTAGTACAGCCACTAAGCTGAAGCCTAGCAAACCAATCCCAGTAGTCCTCGTTAAGAAAGTCTTTCTTCAGGTCATCCAATATCTCTAACTTCAGCTCATCAGAATGTGCCAGTTCAACACTATTTAATATCTCCAAGAATTTCTTCCGTAAGGTTAAGCTTGACGGAAGAGCCTCCAAAGCACCATGAAACATGGTTTGAATAATTAGCTACTCTTGTTGCCAAAATAGGTCTTCCTTCTCATCCAAAGCCACTCCCTGCAAGCCAGACTCTTCAAGACCCTCACCTTGTTCATTCAGTGGCATGAACAGTTCTTTGTTTTCCTCTTTCCAGTGGCCTGCATCATTACTGTTCTTTTGCAGTGTCTTCACATCCTCTCCAAGAGCTACCTTTCGAGCCTTAAGCTTGTTAAGATAGGTAAGCTCCATGCGAATATACTCAATCCACAAATCCTCTGATTCTGGACAAGATCTAAGACCACTCTGCATAAGTGCACGTACTGCAGCAACATTCAAGTTCTGATCAAATTCCCATGCTGTCGCATAGATCCAAAGCCCAGGAACCCTGGGATGGAAGCGAATAGCTTGCGCCATGGCTGAACCTTCCTATCGCGGAGAACACCAGGAGACAAAGCAAATCTCCGCTGGCCAAAAGCCCCACCTTCGCATAGGAGACGAGCTTGGACTCGGTAGCGGCGTCGCCGGGCTTCTCAAACTGGATGACGCCTTCGAGGGGCACGCCGTCGTCGGCGACGCCGACGAGGACGGGGTTCTCAGCGGCGGCGGGGAAGCCGGAGGGGCCCTCGCCCGCAGCGGCGAAGGGAGGGGGCGACGCCGGCGCGCGGCGGGCCGCGTGGATCTAAGCCACCGCGCAGCCCTTCCCGAGCGTCGGCGAACTCAAGCACGGCATCTTCCCGGACAAAGCCGGAGCCCGGAGGAGCGCGCCGAGGCCTGCACTTGCAGCAGCCATGCCCCCAACACGCCGCCTCCGCATAAGCCGACTCCGCCATCGCCGGCAAACTCGAAGACCGCCAGTCGCTGGTCTGCCCAGATCCGGCCACATCCGCACGGATCCGGGCGAGATGGCCCCGCCGCTGCCTTCCTAGCGCCCGCGCGAGCCTCGGCGGCGTGCTCCAGCAGCGGCGAGACGAGGGGCGAGGTGAGTGTGGGGTGGCGGCGCTTAGTCTGGTGGCCGCCCGTGCCGCCCCTAGCGAGCGATCTGGACGGATAGTAGATGACTCGGGCAGTGTTTTCAATCATTAGCGATGGTGGTTAGCGGTTGAAGCGATTGGTGATTCGACGGGCTCTGAAGCTAATTAAGCCGATCTAAATTCTGTTAATCGTTTCGGCAACCCGAATCTTCAGCAGATAATGGGTCTGTTCTTTTCGGCTGCGGCTTATGACTTTTGGCTGAAATTTTTGAATTTTGGCTATTTGCGATACAGATTACGGAGAGACAGATACTCACTTGCAATTTTGGCTGGTACAGATGTTGGGCTTTTAACGTGTAGATCGTTTAACTTGTAGTCCCCGTCTTGAGAAAATACTCCGTTTGAAAGTTAGGTACTATAGCAAAAGCCAAAAACCGCCGGCTTGTGAGGTCAAGAACATGCCCAATATAAAACCCACTAGAAGCCATCGATCGACCTGGTTGGCACAGTGAAGGGAACAAGAAGGGCTTATCTGAAAAATTTATCAAAAAGGGATTCATGCTAAATCAACCTTTTTTCTCGAAAATACAAGAAGCGTTTTATTCAATTAAGAAGGAACAAAGAATAAAAGCTGGTGACCCAGAGCAGCAGCCAATACAGAGGGAGAGGGGGGAGGGGAGAAAGGGGAAGAAAAAGAAAGGAGAAGAAACAGACACAAGGTTAGATCACAGAAATATCAGGCGATCGAAGCACACGAGAAGAAAGCAGGGAGTCCAGGTGAGAGGCACCTGCTTTGGCCCACAAATGACACTCTTGCTGGATACAATAAGACATATCATCAACCTTGAAAGGCTTGCCTGTGAACCAAATACTTGTTTCTTTCCTTCCAAATCAACCAGGCGATGAGCAAAAAGCGACTATCCAAACCTTTTCTATCCGACTTAGGGATCAACTTCCGGGATGTAGATCAGTGGTCATTGAAAGTGTGGGAGGTGAAAAAAACCAAAATAGAGGGACACTGGAGCCATTGGAAAACACTGAACCAAATGGTCTTGGCCACACTGCAATGCAAGAGCAAATGGTTAATGGTTTCATGTTCTTGAGCAGGCGAGAGAAGGTCCAACATCTTTGATGCAAGGCTAGCCACATGAAGAAATTAACTTTCAGAGGAGCCCAAGTCTTCCAAAGTAGTTTTGCCCAGGGGAAGGAGGTTGCGCCATGGAAAAGGGCCAAATAAGCTGATTTGGCTGAGTAAATCCCATTTGACGTCCAACACCAACTGAGTACATCTTCCTGCTCCAGTCGAGGATGGAGATCTAAAAGCATATATAGCAAACGAAGGAAGTCTGCAATTGCATTGAGACAAAAGTGTTGGGACAAGTCGTGAACTCAGGTGTTACTAGGCAAAGCCTCCGAAACCAAAGTTTTGTGACGCCGAGTGATTTTGACCCTCTCCCACAGAGTCGGCATGAACATTCTAATGCTTCAACCATATAGCCAGCGGTCTGTCTAGAATCTGGTTGAAGTGCCATTGCCCACCTGAACCATTGTGGATGCCGCAAAGAAATTACGAAGGTCACTGTCCAAAGGGTCACGGAGACCCAGCCAAAGCCGCTGGTTCTTGGTTCGTGCAAGCCACTCCCAGTGGAGTCTGAAGGCTATTCCCGCCAACTTGAGATTTAAAATTCCAAGCCCTCCAAGGAAAACTGGTTTGCATACCAAGTTCCAGTTGATCAAGCACTTGCCAGGCATAACGGAAATGATCCCCAACCCAAAGGATGGCACAACGCTTGTTATCAATATCTTTAATTGACTAGGAGGGAAGGTGGAAGAAATCATGGGATAGGTGGCCATTGAGGAGAGAACCGAATTGATGAGGACTAAATGACCAGCTTGGAAAGAAGTTTTGCCTTCCAAGAGGGTAACCAGGATGAAATTTTGTCCAACAAAGGATCCAAGTCCCGCCTTTTGAGCTTCGTGAGGGAGAGAGGGATGCCCAAATAGTTGATGGGAAGGCTAGACGAGGTGCAACCCAGGATATTAATAGCCAACTGAAGCTCTGGAGGCTCATAGTTGATCGGGATGATGGAGGACTTCTCCAAATTAGCCCTCAAACCCGAGGCAGAGCCAAAGAGCTGCAGAAGTTCAAGGAAAGCACACAACTCTTGCTCTTTAGGAGAAAGGAAGATCATGACATCATCCCCATAGAGAGCAAGAGGATCACAGCTTGTTGCTTCGAGTGAGAACACCTTCTTGTACTCCAAAGTGAACAAGTCTATGTAGGACATCCATAGCAATGACAAACAACAAAGGTGACAGGGGGTCACCTTGGCACAAACCACATCGATGGAAGAGCCTACTACCTGCCTGACCATTTAGGAGTACTCAACTTGATGTAGTTGACAAGAGAAGCGCTATCCAGTCACACCAGCGAGTATCAAAGCCTCGGTGCTGCAACACTTTGAGAAGAAACAACCAAGCTAGAGTATCAAAAGCTTTAGCAATGTCCAATTTGAGATGAATTTTGTGCTCATTTGATCTTCGAAGCGCTCGGATGGCGCCTTGAATGAACTGGAAATTGTCGTGGATAGCTAAATCAGTCTATCAGAAGTATTCATCAGGAACAAAAATTGAGCTATTCCATATTTTATGTTCTAGATTCTCTGGATTTATTTTGTTTTATTAACTGCCAAAAGAAGTACAAAGAAAATGGTTAGTGTTAGGAAAATGGTTTTCTTTTCTACACTTTAGAATATATGATCCTCCTATGCTTCGGTATATAGCATATATGCTTCATTATAGTATTTAACATCTAGTTGTAAAAAGAACTGATGGCAATCATGTGGAAAATAAGGAGACCCCCTGCATTTATTGCTTGTAGGAGAGTTAAGCATTTGGTTCAATGAGACAACGAGGGAGTGTATGTTGTGTGGATTGTGGAGGTGAGAGCACAATTGATTGAAATTTCACAGTTAGGGGAAAGAATTATGCAATAGCTGTAGGAAAGAAAATGTTGTTGCTTAATATGGTGCTTTGAACAGGAGTGAACATACCAAGAAAGATTACAGGCTAGCCAAATGTCTTCAAGGAATTATTAATTTTTTTATAGAGATACTAAGTTTGTTTTGTTGTAAACTACTGTCTACTGTGCAATTGTAGCTTTGACTGTAACTTCCATAAACATATTAAACTGCCGTTAACTTCAAGGTATCATTAACTCTTATTCTTTTGTGCTAAGTGACTCCAGGTTAACGTTAAGCAACTGCATAATTGCTTGAGATGTGCACTTATGAGAAGTTAATTTATTTACTAATTGACAATTTTCTTTCCATAGCGAGGTAATCCTGACCCTGGGTAGTTCTACAACTGTAAAGGAGTTTCTGTTAGCGGCGAAGGAGAAGAAGCAATCTTTTCATGTATATGCTGCTGAAGGTGCTCCAAGGTTTATACACAATATCCACTTTACTTTAACCATTAATTTGTTGCATATATGTTCTCTCAATTTGTTCACTGTTATGGGATTGACGCTTTAATCAGATATCAGGGGCATAATCTTGCAAAAGTGTTGCTAAAGGAATATCATGTTTACCTAATAAGAGCAACTCCAAGAGATTAGCCAAAAAAAGTATCTAAATTTAGTGATTTAGCTATTCTCTAAAATGAATCTCACCCAAAAAAACAAGACTACTCCAACAGGCTATCTAAACTAGAGGGCGCGCGGTGGGTCGTGTACGCGCGGGAATGGGGCGCAGCGTGCGGGAAGGAAACGCCGACCGCGCCAAGAGGTTGGATGGTGAGCGAGGTAGGCTATCCAAAAATAGAGAGCGAAGGAGGAGGGATGGAGAGCTACTAAATTTGGAGAGTCATTTACAGAGTCTATTGGAGACGTTTTTTCTCCAATAATAGCCAAATTTACCTTTAGAAAATGATTTAGCTCTTCTCTTGGAGTTGCTCTAACGTAAAGGCATACTGTGCCTAGACTTCTAGTCAATATGCATATCCCAATTTCTCTAGGCTTATCATCAAATCTTTGTGGCATCTTTTTACTCATAAATGGTAAACCCACTCCAAATTAGATAAGGAGCAATATAAATGTACTAATATTGATCATCATGTTAGGCATACATGCATACAACACGAATGAGTTGTTAAACTGTTTGCTTCTTTTTACAAATATGCCCATCATCTTGTGGCCTCTCTTTGACACTGTAATGCTTGGGGTAAATAGAATAAACTCATGCAGGTGTAGCATCTAGGCCTCTACTTTTGATTTGATGATTAATGACAACCAGAAATTCGGGACTAATATTTTTCATAATTATGTACAAGGTTTAGGTCCCAAAATTGGAGAAAATTGAGGAAAGGACACTGAGACTTTCCTTTGTGACCCCAAAAGAGCTAAAGGACCAAGGCAAAGGTATAATTGGAAGGTTAGGGATGTTTTCTAGTTATTTTACATTTATATTTTTGCTGTACTACTAAGAGGGCTTAAGGTCAAGTAATTAAGTGTAGCTTTCCATTGAAAATCCTTGAAAATCCAGAGAGAAACTAGTGTGCTGAAAATCCCATTTTAGGATTGCTTTATTTTTCGCAGAATGTCCTTTTCTATAGTTTTGTCCGATTTTTTGTTTTAGGAGATTTTGACAGAAGGTGTGTGTAGCATACGGGTGAACAAAACTTTGTTCGAATCTACTAAATATATAGGATTGTCCTAATTGGTACATTCATAATGTCTAAATTATGTTTTTTGGGCATACTAGCAGAAGGTTGTCCTCAAGTGCGATTGCAATTCGGATTGTCCAAAATTCAAGTTTCGGGAATGTTTGAATTAGTCCTGTAATGGCTAGTTCGCATTTAATCCTATGACTGTTAGCAATTTAGAATGTCTGATTTGTGCAATTAGGAATGCCTGAATTTAATTTTTTAGTGAAGGGTATTTGCAATGGCTCTTTTAAGAGAGTGGACAATAAATAGACTTCATACCTAGTCTTTGTGCTCTCATAGCACCTCATAGCAATATACTTGAGTCGTAGCAAGCACATACATCTCTTGAGCATCAATTCCTCATCATTTGGGTACTTGAGAGCATTCAAGTGTTGAATTTGTATTTAATTGAGCTTCCTACACTTGCCACTTTTGGAGGTTGCCACCTCCCAGACGACTCGGAGACGTGAAAATCGATTATCTTTTCAAGGAACTTGTCAAGAGTCCCAATATTATGTGAAGATTGGAGCTCACCAACTTGGACCTAAAAAGAGCTACGATTAATGGATTGAGGAAGGCTCATTCGCTAGTGGAGCCAGCTTGATTTGTTCAAGCTTTCTCAATGTGGATCAGGGAAGACCGACAAGTCTCTAAAACCACGAGAAAAGGCCTCTTATGTTCATCTTGTGATTTATTTATTTATTAACTCTTTATTTTGTGCATTTACATTCCTAGTGATTATATTGTTTGCTTGTTACCTTAGGTAAGACTTATTTTAGACTTAGGTTGTTAGTGTACTTAGTGCGACATAGACTATTTAGGGTTTGAATTGTGAAAATAAGTTCTATTTCATACTTATTCAAAAATCGTGCTTTAGCAAAAAATAATTTAAAAACATTCTATTTGCCCCATCTAGTCGATTATCCTTAATTCTACAACAGAGGAGGAAGGATGACACCTCAAAAACTAGAAATGTTTTCATAAATTGTGGCTACTGAGAGCTGGAGTAGTAGCTAATCTTACCGGTTCTAATGTATACCTGTCATCTAATAGCACCTTAATAACTGTATTACATTAGTATATTAGAATATTTGTTTCACAAAGTTCCATTTTTTTTCAAAGTTATTATTTTTGTGTTGCTCTGGTTGCAGCTATGTCCTTTGTATCCACACGACCCTGAGGTATTGCTGAATGTACTCAAATCGCCATCTGATTTGCTTGACTTGGGATAGTCCAAACGCAATTCATATCCCATTAATGTCAAGAACAGTCCAAACGCAATTCATATCTAAGTGCACTACCGGAAAGCTCCTATATGCCGAGTGTCCGGAGTTTTGCCGAGTGCAATCCATCGGGCACTCGGTAAACAACGACTTTGCCGAGTGCCTTAATGGGGACACTCGGCGAACATAAAACACTCGGCAAAAATATCTTTGCCGAGTGCTGAATATTAGACACTCGGCAAAATAAGCTTTTTGCCGAGTGCTAACACGAAAACACTCGGCAAAAATAAAACACTCGGCACCAACCGCCGTCCGTTAGATGTTAGCCGCCGCCGTTAGATCTTTGCCGAGTGTCTGGAGCTGACACTCGGCAAAGATATTTTTGCCGAGTGTTTTGTTTGCGCCACTCGGCAAAAAAATAAAAACCTTTTCCTCTCCTACCCTTCAAACTTTTTCTACTCTCCACATACAAAATATGGTACTCCATGTTAAAATTTGGTATATTTTTGTATTTGTTTGGTATATTTAATTAATTAATTGCATTTCAAGCAATTTTTTGAATCAAGTCAAATTTGAACTGCAAGTGATTCAAATAATAAAAAAAAATGAGTAGAAAAATGATATTCATGTTATTCAGCCCGGTTTGAGGCCTTACCTGTTAAATGAAAAGGAATTTCGAACATCTTGTTCAGGAAACACGACCACAAACGTGTGGCCGAATGGTTTTTAAATTTGAAAAAAAGCAAACGAAGTCTGAAAATCATGAGATTTGTCAAGATGTCATGATATTATACGTGGAGGCTGTGGTAAAAAATTGATAAGATTTCGCATAAGTTGTCACGTACGATGCTTACAAACTGAAGCAAGAAGCATGGGCGGTACTGGATTGGCGACAGCACACTCGACACGGCCACTACTCCCACTCTCTCCCAGATTCGAGCGAGGAGCACGAGCTCAAGCCCGGCCATACGCCCACGGCCGGACACTGCACAGTCCCGGATGGAGGCACTCCAGGTTATTTCTGTTTTATTCGTCGTTCATTAATTTTTATATACCTTTGCTTTGCATTGTAACATTGGGGTGAAATATTGTAGGCCCAGCTGGAAGAAGAGAAGAGGCTACGGGAGGAGATGGCGGCGAGGATGGAGGCCGATCGGCAGAGGAATGAGGCCGA
Organism: Dendrocalamus latiflorus; assembly: GCA_017311315.1. NCBI lineage: Eukaryota > Viridiplantae > Streptophyta > Magnoliopsida > Poales > Poaceae > Dendrocalamus > Dendrocalamus latiflorus. The sequence continues at coordinate 11,086,785 of CM029621.1, forward strand.
GCGGCAGAGGATGGAGCAGATGTTTCAGTGGATGCAAAGTCTTGGCGAGAGGATGGGTCAACCTCTGCCACCGGAGCTATTCCCTCCACCTCCTCCTGCAGCTACTCCTGTGAGTTTTTCTAGTGGAGTATGAATGTTTAAGTTTGTATGTTCCTAATTTAAATCTTGTCTCACACATGCAATCTCTTCTCCTTTGTGCAGAATCAATCGGCGGCTTCGAATAATGTGCCTCATGACCCACCACATCAGTCGGGGTGATGTTTATTGTGGTTGTGATGTTTATTGTGAATATTGTGGTTGATACTTGGTGAATGATACTTGGATTTGCATTATATGTGATATATTATGGTTGCACTTGATAAATGGTTGTGAATGACACTTGTGGTGATTACTTTGTGATATATTGTTGATATATCTGTGATATATTGTGATTTGTTTGAGTGGGGTGCAATAAACAATTAAAATTGGCAGTTTTTGGCCACTTTGCCGAGTGTTACACTCGGCAAAGGGAGGCTTTGCCGAGTGTCATGGTAAAAACACTCGGCAAAGTAACGTTCCTGGGCATTCTGGGAACGTACTATGCCGAGTGTTGTGATTTTGCCGAGTGTCATGGTAAAAACACTCGGCAAAGTAACGTTCCTGGGCATTCTGGGAACGTACTATGCCGAGTGTTGTTATTTTGCCGAGTGTCATGGTAAAAACACTCGGCAAAGTTTTAAACTTTGCCGAGTGTCTTTACCATGACACTCGGCAAAGTTTAAATCTTTGCCGAGTGTCTTCACCATGACACTCGGCAAAGTTTAAATCTTTGCCGAGTGCCATTCCGTCCTGGCACTCGGCAAACGACGCCGTCACCGTGTTCTCGCCGTCCACTGTCCCTTTTTTGCCGAGGGTTTGTTTCGGCACTCGGCAAAGGCTTTGCCGAGTGCTCGATGAAAAGCTCTCGGCAAAGAGCTCTTTGCCGTCAGAAACTATGACGTGTGAGCTATGTCGTGGGTGGCACTCGGCAAAGCTGCTGAACCCGGTAGTGGTGGATAGTCCAAGCCTATCAATTAGTCTAGCACCTCCATAAGATCTTCCTCCATTTATAGGTCCATTTATAATGCCTAGTTCTAACGATACACATTTGATTCAAACACAACATATGGATAATTGTTCGTTAACACATATGCCTTTGTTTTCTTAGGAGAAGGTCCAAACCTGTATAAAAATTCTCGTGTCTCTATTCTGTATGTGCATACACCGGGTCTTCGTAGAGTTTCTTTGAATTCAAATAAATCATACGTAAGATCGATATTAAAACATCGACAAGAGGGGTATGTAAAGAAAAAATATAAAAAGTTATATCAAAAGTGTAAAATAGCATGTATTAAGGAATAAAAATATGAAACCAAAATGACGTGTATTTAGGAACGGAGAGAGTGCCATCTTAACGTTTGCTCACCATCTTAATGGTTGGACGTCTCTACGGATGGAACCATCTTAATGGTTGGACGTCTCTACGGATGGTTGATTTTCTTGTGTGCTTGGCATCAAATCGAACATTGTGGAGCAGGGGTGTAAAGTTGTCATGTAGCATCCATGATTACACGGTACACGTTGGAAAGTATAAATTCATTTGCTTACTTTAGGTCCTGTTTAGATCAGTTTCAGATTCTTAAAAACCAGCTATTACTTCTAGTTTTTAAAAACTGATTTCTAAGCAAAAATTGATGGAGTGTTTGGATCCCCTAGTTTTTAAAAGCTGATTTCATTTATGATTGGTGCTAATAGACTATTATACCCTTACATTTATTGCTCTTAAACAGCACATTAAACAGCCATGCGTGTGGTCTTTAATGAGGGTAAATGGGTATTTGTGCAAAAAAACTGGCAAAAGCTGGGTATCAACAGCTTCTTGGTTTTTAAGAATCTGGGTAGGTAGATTTTAAAAACTGCCCCAAAAACTGATCTGTTTGGATCCCACCTATTTTCCAAAAGTCAGATTCTTAAAATCTGGGTGGATCCAAACATGCCCTTATTTGTTAAAATACACAAGCTTGCCGTAATGAATGAATGACTCGACTTAAAAGCGTACAATTTAATGCATTGTTTGTTGTTGGTACATTGTAAGTACTAAAAAATGTGAGGGCCCTCCTTAACAAGCACATTTGCATCCATGCATATACCCTTCTAATTCAGAGTGGTGAAAGAAAAAAGCAAATTACAAAGTAATATTTTTTTTCTATAAACGCACTGAACACTCGAATTTCTGGTTGAAGGCCAGAATTCAATCCTTGAAGCTATATGATGAAATGGAGGATCATTTGTGCGATGTTTTTCAGGATTTCATCTGCGTCATTTCATTCGTTGTTCCGCCAACTCGTTGTCCGACTAAACAAAAAATTTGTGACCGGCTATGCCAGCTTAAGATATGACGCGCAACGCTAACACTGCGACAACCGGACGTGCGAAACGAAATGCTAGTGTGTCTAATGTGATACTGACTGTCACGAGGGCAATCACAAGAAAGAAAAAAAAATAAGTGCTAAACAGCCCTCAAGTATTTTTTTTAGACTCAGATTACTTAGATTTTTCTTCTATATATGTACTTTTTAAAAAAATATAAGTACTCCAAACCACAAAAAACACTCGAATCTTCTTCTCCCATGTATACATTCCTCCAAAACATATTAGTGCTCTAAACTATAAAAAAATATTTGAATCCTTTTCTTCTATGTATATTTTTATCTAAAAAATCTAAGTGCTCTAAATAACAAAAAAGTACTCAAATACCTAGTAGACCACAAAGAAAAAAAAAATCCACCAACGTAGAATAAAGTGGCGTTTGGGATGTCGGAACGCGCGTCGCGACGGACCATGGGGCTCTCGTACAAGTAGGAACGCGACTCACGAGTTCGCACCACCAAGGCACCAACTCCGACTGAGCAGAGGCAGAGCTGCTCTCGAAATGTGAGCACATGAACGTCGATGTCTCCTCTTTATCTGGGCTTCACACGACTGACGACATCACGAGTGTGCCTTTGGAGAAAGCGCCAGATCGACCTAGGCATCTTTAGTACTGGTAAAACGTTTGCTGCATTAATCTCGAAAAATCAAAATCACGTGTACATATGGTTATGTGCATTATTTTCACCGTTAAAATGCTGTGAGGTTCATTTTCTATTTTTGCAAAAAAAAAACCCCCCTCTCTTCCTCACCCTATCTCTTTTTCTCCCATCTCTCTCCCCGACAGAACCCGCCGCCCTCCCCCAGCCGTGCCACTATCTCTACCCACTAGCCCGCCTCTTTCTCCGACTACGCCTCACTAGAAACCTCGCACCTCATCGAAAACCCCATGCCACCGCCACTAGAAACCCCTCCTCCCTACGCTACCATCACCTCATTGAAAACCTCACATGCCCACTGGAAACCTCGCCTCCCCTCCAGCCACGCCTCGTGGAAACAACGTGGACGTCACCTTACCAGAACCCTCACGCACTCCCCAGAAACCCTGCCAAACCATGCGCCGCCACTGAAAACCTCGAGGTTTGGCCGGGGTTTCGATAGCGGTGCGGGGTTTGGTAGGAAATTTGGTGAGCGTGCGAGGGTTCCAACGAAGCAACGACAGTTTGCCTATGTCCGAGCCGAGAGAGGTGGTGGCGTGAACAGGAGTGGAGAGAGAGGAAGGGAGAGAGGGGAGGAAAGGAGAAGGAAGATAAAGGGAGGGGTTTTTTTTTTTGCAAAAACGGGTTTGTTGGAGGTACAAATCTTGAAACATTTCAATAGTAGAGATAGTACATCAAACCGCATGCACAGCCAGTAAAACCACATTGTTTTTATCTGCTAGAAAACTTGCTGCTTGCAGCGCTCTCGAGTGCATGGTGCCAAACTGCCAACAATTTTATACCAAAGAGATGATCAACGAGTTGAATCTGAATGAAGATGTGTGTGTTGGCAGGAATGGCCTAAAGGCTCAGCCGGTTTTCTGAGGGCATCTCCAATGGTTATAGTTAGCAACTAACTATAAGACTTCCACATCATTTATATAATACACACTAAAGCTAGCATTCTAAAGAACTATCTATAAGGATAGCTATTTGATGCTTACATGCACACACAGAATTTATAGAGGCTGCCTCGTTTGACGTTATAGACTAGTGCTTAAGGAAGAGCTGGCTCGATTTTTTTTGCATACTCTCTTTCCTCCACATAGGATATATGCTGATGTGTACATGCATATAGCTAGCTGACTCAGACCATTGGAGATGCCCTGATAGTAGTGCTGCAGCTAATGCTACCTAATAAAGAAGTTCTACATGAAATCTGATCAACCTCTTCCTTATGCGGCCGTTCATTCTGGCTTTTTAGCGGCTTTTAGCTCCTAGGTATTGGTTTTTAGCTGAAATTGTACTATAACAGATGTTAGCTTTTTCGGGGTCATTCAATAAAAAAATAAAAAATATTGTTATATATCCACAAACAATGCAAAGGAAAAAAGATGAGAAAAAGCAAAAAGCCAGGAAGAAAAAGGAAAGAAAAAATAGTAGACATTAAGAAGCCAACATGTTCATTCTGATTTCTGGCTTCTAGAAGCTAAAAGACAAAAGCTGAAACCGGAATGAGCAGGCCTACCGCCTACCACCATGAGATGTTGTTGGCCAACCTATCTGGATTCAATCCCAGGAGATCGCAACTGTACGTCTCACCTGAATAATTAAAATAGATATACATGTGTATGTATTTAGTGGGAAGGCGTGTATCCACCTCTGTAAGGTCTGGATACCTTCGCAATTTTTTCAAGAGTGTGTTAAGAGACGTACGCACATATATAACGATAATGGTATGAGTAGGATATAAATTGTAAGTGTGCGTCTAACTTATACCCTCAAATAAGGTCCAGCTAGCTAGACAGAAATGCCAGATCCAGTTCATTTCGCCATCAACGTTACGTCCAGTTCATTTCACCCTCTAATGCATGCAAGCAGCACCTCCAGGCTCCAGCCGAGCTATTTCCGTATAAATTACTGCTCCCTCTATCTTACAATATAAATTTATATTTTTAAAAAGGTTCTTGAAATATAAGTCTATTTTAGATATTAAAGATATAGTTATTGCAATATTTTTACTCTATATCCCTACTTAAATACTAAAAATAGATAAGTAGTTATAGTATACTATTTACATTATTATTTTTTTGTATATTTAGTGTCTCCTTAGTTTATATATACGATGGACTAAGATTTATATTGCGAGAATGAGAGAGTAGTAACGTGCTATTTTGCAGTAACAGATTAAATTTCAAGCCTACTTATATATATCCCATCATATACCAAAGCAGATGGAGTACATGTTCTTTCCACAATAAACATGTTAGTGTCACACACTCCAAATGCAAGCGGATGTTGCAAGTTAGCAAACGCAAAGCTTAGCTAGTTAAAGCTAGCCTGATCCGATGCTACTCCAGGACAACATGTCAGCCTCAAAGCAAAGATGCATGTATTCTTGCATGAACACCATACTGATACACTCCACCACCACCACCACCACCACCACCATGACCATACCTCTCTCTGCCTTGGCTGCTTGCTCCCCAATGGCATTAACTGACACCCAACTACCCACCCGCCATCTCCTCCCCAACCCAGCAACCCTTCCCTATATCTAACACTGAACCCGCTCACTCCCTCTCACCCTCATCGCTGCCACAGCTCGAGACTATTCCTACCATTTACTCCACTAGCTAGCAAAGGGTAGAGGAGGAAAGGCCATGGCGCGGGAGCAGGCGCTGCTCTCGACGGAGATCGTGAACCGTGGCGTGGAGCCGTCTGGCCCGGACGCCGGGTCGCCGACGTTCTCGGTGCGCGTGCGGCGCCGGCTGCCGGACTTCCTCCAGTCGGTGAACCTCAAGTACGTGCGGCTGGGGTACCACTACCTCATCAGCCACGGCGTGTACCTGGCCACCATCCCCGTCATCGTGCTCGTCTGCGGCGCCGAGGTCGGCAGCCTCAGCCGCGACGAGCTGTGGAGCAAGGTCTGGGGCGAGGCCACCTACGACCTCGCCACCGTGCTCGCCTTCCTCGCCGTCCTCGCCTTCACCATCTCCGTCTACATCATGTCAAGGCCCAGGCCCGTCTACCTCATCGACTTCGCATGCTACAAACCGGCCGACGAGCTCAAGGTACATCTATGATCGATCTATACGTGAGTTACATACATTTACAGGAGTTACGTTGGTCGGTGTTTGCATGAAAGCATATGCTCATATATTCTAATCTGCGCGTCATATACTTCGTCCTGCATGTGTAGGTGTAGCACAAGCGAAGTTGTTTGGTAGGATTAATTACTTTATGCTCACTACTTAAGAAATTTGCTTTACATACACAGGTAGATGTTTTATTCCTCTACTTATTTTTTGCTTGTCTGTACTACTAGTCCCACAAACAAAAATAAATAGATCACATTTCATATGTAAAAAAGTTAGATCAGTCAAATGTTTTGAATTAGATGCGTTGTTTAATTTGTGGGTGATTCTCCAGTGTTGACATAATTGGTAAGGATTATTGGATCACAGGAATTTTGTACATAGATCAAATTAATCCTCCGAAATTTCTTCAGTAATCTTCGAAACGGGACATAACTAGAGAAGATGTAAGGGAAAATCATGTCCTAATGCTACCTTCAGGCTTTAGCTAAGATGCTGCCGTACTTGAGGAGTGCAAATTAACGATTGTAGTTTTAGAACATGCAAGCGTTATAAACCTAGTATTTGGTGGGGGAAAATAAGTTCATCCACGAACCATGCTACTCAGGCTTCAGACATGCTTTGTAAAGAAAAAACTTAGAACATGAAAGTAGTAGCATTGCTCAATGCAATTAATCAAGAACTGGTAACTCTTCTGCTAGTTCATGCATGGTTGCATGTCACACATACTTCAAAAGTATACTACTGTCAAAGATTAACAAGGTCTAGAATTGGCGCATAATCTTGATTAGTCCTATATCTACAGTACTTGCCCCCGCCCATCCATTAATATGGTCAGTCCTAGCCAGCTAGCTACCAACCAGTTCAGAGGCTATTAATGTTGCAGAAACTTGATACATATATTCATTTGTCCAAACACTGACAAATAAGGCCCACAAGACAACATGCTGTGAACCGTTCAGAGGCTATTAATTTGGACGAGTCAGATTCGGCCATATGGATCTTAGACACTTTGTTAACAAACCCCTCATATACGGTTGGTTAATCATCATTTATCGTAGATCCAATCCGCATGCCCTCATGGACCTGTTGGATCTGATCCATGATCCATCTCACCCAACGGCCACTCAAAAGCTCTTACTATATAAGTACATAGGTGTGTTCAATTATGGTTTCTCTATTAAGCCATATACAATGGTGTAATATCAGCTATCTATAAACTTTGCCACGTAGGATATGAGATGATATGGAGGAGAGAAAGGAAGCATAGAGAATTGAGTCATATATTATACAGTAGTCAGTAATCGACTGTAATATAAACAAAAAATATTATGTCATGAAGAAACTGTCTATAAAAATATGTAATAATAATAATCTATTACATGAGCATCTTTAGTGTATAGACAGCAGTTGTCTATGTCGTTGTGTATGTCCTTTGCAGTATCATGGTAATAGTTTGCGGAGAGTCTTGCAAATGATGTGCTGGAAATAGCAGGCAAAGCACCTTGGGGGCCCAGTCCTTTGAAATGAATGTGCAGCAGGCCCAGAAGTTATGAGGCCGGAGCAGGAAGAACGGTCGCGGTCGGGGTCGGTCATCAAATACGGTTGGGCGATGGGGCACGCACAATCAATGCGCTATCGTAAAAGTTCGTGTAAATACGCACGCAGCGATCTGTGCGTTCGATCTGGCCGGCCATACAGTGTGGAGGAGTATCTGTCACTGCTGTCTACTGTACATCGATCCGTGTATCGAGGCATCTAGCAGTATACTGGCTGCTTTTTACAGAATGGAGACGCGCGTGGAGGTCTAGTTATCACCAAACAAGTACCATGGATATACGTGACTGCGTCCACTCTCACATCCACGTTAGGATGTGAGCTGGATGTATGGGAAACGTGATGGTTTTTATTTAGGTCAAAAACAGTCATGATGATCTGGGACGTTAAATCTCTATCTAGCGGATCCATCAATGCAAGCTCCCCTTCAAAAAAAATGACCCCCTCCAAAAAAATGATCTAGGGCGTTGGATCTCCATCTAACGACTCAAAATCTGATTGTTTTTGTCCTAAAAACAGTCAAATGTTGTATAGACACTCCATTTTATTTATAGAATAAATATTACTAAATATTGATAAACTGGTAAATTATTTTAATGAAAAAACTATTTTATTTATTTATTCTTGTTTAGGAAAAGTTATAACTACTAATTGGTGTGGTTCCGTGAGTGATGAAAACAAGAGGAGAAAAAGGGTCTAGCTGACGACTAAAAAAAGTAGGGATAGAGTATTTCACAGACGACTAAATTTTTTTTATCTTTCAGTCACCTAAAGTTGCACTTTGAATCACCTGAAATTGCACATATTTTTTTTGGAGGGAGGCTGCAATTTTAGTTGATTGAGAGTGCAACTTCAGGTGACTGAAACACAAAAAAATTTCAGTCGACTGTGCAATAGCAAAACTGAAAAAAGTATGAGATGCTCAGGTTGTACATGGAGGTTTTCGGTTCTAATTTAGCACAAGAACTTGGAATCGTACCGTGAGATGTTATAATCGAATGGATCAGCTGCAGAACAACTAAAGTTCAAACGATCCATATGAAAGTTCTTGCCATTTTTCGAAGACAACAATTACTAAGCTAGTTCTTTGTAACAATCAATGAATCGATGTGCTGCATTACAATCGTACAGGTTTCGAAGGCGGAGTTCATCGATCTGGCGCGCAAGTCGGGCAAGTTCGACGAGGACAGCCTGGCGTTCCAGTCGCGGCTGCTGGCCAAGTCCGGCATCGGCGACGAGTCCTACATGCCGCGCTGCGTCTTCGAGCCGGGCACCAACTGCGCCACCATGAAGGAGGGCCGCGCCGAGGCGTCCGCCGCCATGTTTGCCGCGCTGGACGAGCTCTTCGACAAGTGCCGCGTCCGCCCCAAGGACGTCGGCGTGCTCGTCGTCAACTGCAGCCTCTTCAACCCCACCCCCTCCCTCTCTGCCATGATCGTCAACCACTACAAGATGCGCGGCAACATCCTCAGCTACAACCTCGGCGGCATGGGCTGCAGCGCCGGCGTCATCGCGCTCGACCTCGCCCGCGACATGCTCCAGGCCAGCGGTGCGGGCCTCGCCGTCGTTGTCAGCACCGAGGCCGTCTCCTTCACCTGGTACGCCGGGAAGCGCCGCTCCATGCTCATCCCCAACGCCTTCTTCCGCGCCGGGTGCGCTGCCGTGCTGCTCTCCAACCGCCGCCGCGACTTCCACCGCGCCAAGTACCAGCTCGAGCACATCGTGCGGACGCACAAAGGCGCCGACGACCGCAGCTTCCGCTCCGTGTACCAGGAGGAGGACGAGCAGCGGATCAAGGGCTTGTCCATCAGCCGCGACCTCGTGGAGGTCGGCGGCCACGCGCTCAAGACCAACATCACTACCCTGGGGCCCCTCGTTCTCCCCTTCTCGGAGCAGCTCCTCTTCTTCGCCGGCGTGCTCTTCCGCCACCTGTTCCCGTCCAAGACCTCCACCCCGCCGCCGGCAACCTCCAACGGGGACGCCTCGGCGGCCGCGCCCTACATCCCGGACTTCAAGCGCGCGTTCGAGCACTTCTGCATGCACGCGGCGAGCCGCGACGTGCTGGAGCACCTGCAGCGTAACCTGGGGCTGCGGGACGGCGACCTCGAGGCGTCCCGCGCCGCGCTGCACCGCTTCGGCAACACCTCGAGCAGCAGCATCTGGTACGAGCTGGCGTACCTGGAGGCCAAGGGCCGCGTCCGCCGTGGCGACCGCGTCTGGCAGCTCGCCTTCGGCTCCGGATTCAAGTGCAACAGCGCCGTGTGGCGCGCCGTCCGCCGCGTGCGCCGCCCGGCGCGCAACCCCTGGCTGGACTACATCGACCAGTACCCGGCACGCATGGACGCCTAAGCAGGCAGGGTAAGTGCAGTGCAGGCTAATGAATGATACGTACTACTACGTCATAGGACGTGATTCGCATGTAACATGCATGCGGCTAGTGTTACTGGTTAAGGTCTGAGCTTGGTTAATTTGTGTTGGTGATGTAGCAGTTAAGGAGTTATAGACTACCATAATGTGCAAGGACGACATTGTATGCGCCAGTGCGCGCGATCTGTTGGAATTTGGTCTTATGTGAACTTAGTATCCACGTTCGATTTTATTAGGGAATTGCTCAGTTATCGACGTTGCTACTCCTAGCAACATGAATTCACTTCATTGTCTTACGTCCGCATCATATTACGGCCCTGTTTGGCACAGTTTCATCAACAGCTTCATGAGCTGTTTTTTGCCAAACACCCTTTTTGCAAATAGCTTCATGGATGAAGCTCCTTAAATCATGCTCTCACAAGTGAATGGGGTGGGGTGAAGCTGAAAATAGTAGCTTTTCACAGCTCTCTCCCTCAGGCTCGCAGTTCTAGGAACCCACTGCCCTTGTAGTTGACAGAAATTACAGCACTTTGCCACTGGGTCCCCACGCCTGTTTCCTCTCCTCCCGTTCGCACTTCTCTAATGATTTTAATTTTTTTATTTTAATTTTTTAATTCATACTCATTCAAATATATTATTTTTAATTCATATGACCATATACAAACATACAAATATACAAACATATGACCATTTACAGACAGGGGCATCTTGGACAATTGCCCTCTTTCAGCCATGCATGAAGCTGTTGGTGAAGCTATTTTGCCAAACAGTTTTAGCTTCACCGGTGAAGCTGCTCGTGAAGCTGAAACAAAAAAAAACAGCTTCACTAGTGAAGCTGAGCTGTGCCAAACGGGGCCTACATGTCTCAGCTACTACCATGTAATCTTCATCTCCTTCCCAGCTCCTATTCGAAAGTAATCTTGTTGTATTTGCCTCCCTTTTGCTTCTCTCTCCATCTCTCTTGCTGCACATGGCCATGGCTCAATCAGAGCTAGGTGCTCCTCCTTGCTTTTCTCTCTACCTCCCTCCCCTCTCCCTTATCGCATATTGTTGCAACCAGAGCTCGTGAGTGGGGCTCACCTTCCAAGGACATCGCCGCTTGTGCTGGTGAGGAAAGGGTGTCGGGGTGGAGCGCGAGACTGCGATGGCCAGCTGGAGGAGTCGGAGTGGCGAACAGTAGCGAGAAGAGGAGCGAGGTGGTGCACGGCGAGCCTGCAATGACTTCCGAGAGCATGAGGCTAAGCGTGCCGCTGACACTGAGCACACCGTCGCCGAGGCTAAGGCCAGTTGATCAAGTGTTTATTGCAGCTACTTTTTTGTTGTCACATGTGATTTAATATGTTAGTATTGTATGTTTTTATTGTTGCGGTACAGATTTTTTTGAGATGTTGCATAGTGCTATTCAAAATATTGTTCCCTTCTCATCTAAATGTTGCTATTGTTATTTTTTTGTGATGCATTTTTCTGTTGTGAGAATGAAATTTATTCAATTGTTTTTGCCAATGTTGCAACAGTTGTGTGCAATGTTATATATGCAAAATCAAAATGTTTCATCAATTAGTTTCAATTATTGCACAGATTTGTTGGGTTATGGATATAATTGCACACAAATTTTTTTGTTGCAGTTTGTTGTTAGTTTATTACACCTTTTTTGTTTGTAATTAGTTGTTGCAATAATGAAAAATTTTGTTGTATGTTTATCAGATCGATGTTGTGCCTTATTGTAAAATTTGTTGCAAGCATCCCATGTAGTACTGTCCTTCTATTCTCTCTAGTCGATTATCCTTGAATTGAGTGATCCTCAAATTATTATTTATTTGTAAATGATATTCTTACGCTATTATACTCCTTGAGTATACCCTCTTATCTATAAAGAAGAGATTTCATAGGGCAGTCGTAAGCTCTTATACGATCACTTCTTAGTTGTAAGTTCTTCTACGAGATTACGACCACTCCTTAGTCGTAAGCTCTTCTACGAACACTTCTTAATCATAAGATCTTCTACGATCGTTTCATAGTGATAAGCTCTCCTACGACCATGACATATTCATAAGTTATCATGTGACCACATTGTGGTCATACATCCTATGAAATACATCCTATAATGATCCTTAAATTATCACAGATGGTTATTAACAAGAATCGTATGTGATAGTTGCGTATCACAGATGATATATGGTCACGCTTGTAAAACTGGCTATCATAATTACAGCACAGACAATTCCCCACGAACCGTCTGTGACGAGACGTCCAATATAACTTGTTTTCTAGTAGTGTCCTCAGTGCCGGCCCTAGGGAGGTGCACCGGGTGCGACCGCCTAGGGCCCAGGCGAGGGAGGGGCCCAAACCCATGTATACAAACCCCAGACCCTATAGTCCATTAGCAAAATAATGAGAACCAAAGAAGAAAAAAACTGGCCGGCCGGCCCAAGAAGGCCAAACGTCGGACTCCGACTCCTGAATTCCTGATCGAGTCCCGAGCTCGTTTCTTTTCCCACGCGAGCAGAGACCGCGACCTACACCGCGAGTCCGCGATCGTGAGACGGAGAGGGAGAGTCGCGCCGAGTCGCGGTCCGCGGACACGGCGGCGACGACCAGGGCTCGACGACCGACGACGACATCTCGGCTTGCGCTCGGCACTCCGATCAATGAGGCATCTTGGTTCTTGCGATTTGCGATCAGCCGATCGGTTCATCAGTTGCTCGGTGATTCAATCAGAGATTCAGAGTCTAGTCCCTAGGTTTTTTTCCTTATTCTTTTTTAATCCAAATTAATTTTTTGTACAGTATTTCAGACTTCTAGTACTCCGTACTCATATAGTCGTGTTTTTATTCTAATTTAGGTGTTAGAATTTTAGAATGTTACCTAAGAAACGTTTGTCGGGGCTGAGAAAAGAAAACGAAGAAAACTAGAAGATCAATTTATTCAATCACAAAAAGGTGCTATACATAAGTTTTTTCAGCTTCGAGCAGTGTTGTGCCTGATGATAATCCTGTAGAAGTAGATGCACCTGATATTGAAGAACAAGGGCAGCTGCAAGTTATTGATAATTTAAGTGAAGAAGAAGTTGATGCCAATGACCATGCTACAGAGAATGAAAATTTACAGCCTTCCTCTCAACCTGATGGAGTTCTATTCTTCCTTAAGGTAATCATATTAGTTCTAGAAGTACAAATATATTATTATTTTAGTCTACATTGTTCGTTGATAATTATCATACATGCTAAATTAAAAATATATTATTGGATTCATTTTCGCTTTGCAAGTAAAATTAGCACCTATATATTATAAAATTCTATACATAGTTTAATGGACCCGTCACGACAAGTTCGCCTTAGGGCCCTCAAAACCCTAGGACCGGCGCTGAGTGTCCTCAGCTCATTCTCTCTCAGCCAACTGGTCGGCCACGCCCATGACACGTCCAGCGCACCGGCGGCCATCGCCGGCATACTATCCATCCTGAAGCGCCGGCCGGTGATCGACGGGGACGGGACCGAGCGGCACACCATCAAGGACGGGAGTGTTAGAATGATCTCAGCAGGGCATTTGGCCCAACGGCCAAATACCCTCCCCTTGCTCGCGCCCTGATCGGGGGCGCACAGCCCAATAGGCTGGTGGGCCCCTGTCGCCAGCGCCATATAAAAGAGAGGTGGGGGCCGGGGCGGCACGCATGACGAGGTTCACCGTGCCGCCACCTTCCCCACCAACAAACCCTAAAACCCGATCTGAGGGGGCGCTCCAGCGACGGGAAACATCCACCGGCCGTCAGACCACGCCGCCGAGACCACGCCGCCACCAGGGAGACGCCGCTCCTTCTCCACCGAACGTCGCTGCCTAGCGCAGACTACCCCAACCAAAGGAGCGGGATGGCCGGGACATCGACGACTCCGGCGGCCGGTTTTGACGGTACCAATCACACCACTCTTCCTCTCCCCTACTCTCTCGAATCTAAACCCCAAGCGCAAAGAAGAATTGCTAACAATGGTATCAGAGCCTTGATTGAAATCCCCAAATTGAACCCCAATCTCGATCGGCTGCAAATCGGGAAAAAGAAAAGAAAAGAATTGGGGGAGGTGCTCACCGTTCGGGCGCCGCTGCCGTCGCTGGCGTGCCGCTGTGCCGCAGCCGCCGCTCTCAGTGCGCCGCTGAGCACTGCTACTCCGCGTTGGGGCCGCCGTTGCCGCGCGCCGTCTTCGGGGCCGGCTGGCGCTCGCGCCGCTCGGGCCCTCCGCCCCGCGTACCCGCGCGGGTCGCCGCTGGCTCACGCTCGGCCGCCGCCACGCCGCTCACCGGGCGCCGCGCGCACGCCATCCCTCTGCGCCGCTGCCTTGCAGCCGCTCGCCTCCGCTCGGGTGCCGATCCGATTTTTCCGCGTGGAGGCGGCCCCAAATGGGGTTTGGGTTAGGGTTGCGGGTGTCATTCCCCGCGCGCGCCTGCTCGGCCGTCCGATCTGATCGGACGGTCACCGTTTCTTGATGGGCCGGCGGGGTGTTGGCCTGGGCGGGGAATTTTGATGGGCCGGTGGAGCCGGCTGGCTGATGGGCCATGGAGCGCGCACGCGCTCAGGCGCGCTGAGAGAACCGGCTGGGCCGCGGCCAAAGGTTTTGGGCCAAAAGGCCGTTTTAAACAGTAACTCCATGAATTGAGTTTTATTGTTATTTTCAGAAGCATTAATGATTGAATTTGATTGAAATTTGAATTAAATTTCTGGAAAATTTTGCACCAACGTGTTAATTTTTCAGAGATTAAAAGAGTACAGTTATAATGCTTCTGTATAATGAATTATTTTTGAATAATTACAGTTTCCGCTGCAAAAGATATTATTGATTGATTTTTCATTATTAAATTCGAACCAACGGGAGAATTTAATTTTGGAAAAATAGAGATAAATCCCAGATAATTATGATATTGTTATTTTCTGACCAACGTTGAGAATAACAATATTATAATTTTTTAATTGATGAATTTTATGCATTATTTCTATTTCTGCCCAACGGTGATGTAGATTTAATGTATAGTAAAATAGATTTAAATTGTATGTCGAATTTTAACCAACGTTGAAACCAAAACATACAGTTGTTTACACATTAAATTGCATGCAGTTGTTGTTATTATGTTTAATTGTTCTCATTGTATATGAATTGTGTCACCACACCGTGTCCCACAGAGACTGTGGCACCGGTGAGGGATAAAAATGAGGCTGATGCTGTTTGGCAGACCAGACAGAGGGACTATGCTCCCATAAAAATGTCATATGATCTTGATCATAAAAAGTGGGTCACTGCCAATAAGAAATGTTTGGCTGTGATAAAGAACACGATTAAGCCTGCAATTGTGGGCTCAATCACAGAGTGTGACACTGTCACAGAGTACCTTGATAAAATAAAGAGTCAGTTCACTGGCTCTTCAAAGACTTATACTACACAGCTGATTAAGCAGCTTGTGAAAGAAAGGTACTCTGGTGGTGGCAGTGGCATAAGAGAGCAACTTGGCATCTAAACTTAAACCGATGGTTTTGGCTCTCAAGGATGAGTTCCTTATTCATTTGTTTTTTTTTGCTTCCTTGCCGAGAGAGTTTGACACTTTTTGTTGTCAACTACAACATGCAACCCGAAAAATGGGACTTAGAAAGGTGCATAGCTATGTGCGTACAAGAGGAGGAAAGAATCAAATCCTCACATGGTGGTTCTATCAACTATGTGAAGGACAACAAGAAACGAACTTCAACAGTAACTCCTTCTCAAAGAACAAGGGAAAAACCTCTGTCTATCAGCCTCAACAGAATAAGTTTGCAGTAGACAAATATCAGTGTCTTCACTGTTAAAAGACGGGACACTACAAGAAGAACTGTCCTGATTACTTAAAGATGATAATGGCAAAGAAAAGTGAGAACAATGATGTGAATGTCGTATGCGATAATGAGAACGTTGCGTGTGAGAAAGTGATTGAATCCTCGTCTACGAATGCAAACAGAAAACGAAAGAGAACTCTAGATGAGTCGTCGAAATTATGGCACTGTCGTTTAGGCCATATTTCGAGGGGGAGAATAGAAAGACTAGTAAAGAATGATATTCTTCCTCCATTAGAGTTCTCAGACTTAGAACAATGCAGAGAATGCATTAAAGGAAAATATGTAAAGAAAATAAAGAAAGATGCTAAAAGAAGCACAGGAGTTCTACAAATTATTCACACAGATATTTGTGGTCCTTTTCCTGTGAAAAGTGTGGATGGATATGACTCGTTCATAACATTCACAAATGATTACTCCCGTTATGGATATATTTATCCAATCAAAGAAAGAAATGAAGCCTTGGATAAATTCAAGATATTTAAGGCTGAAATTGAAAACCAACACGATTTAAAGATTAAGATAGTCCGATCTGATCGTGGGGGGGAGTACTACGGTCGACATACCCCATATGGACAAGTTCCTGGACCTTTTGCGAGGTTTTTACAGGAAAATGGAATAGTGGCCCAGTATTCGATGCCGGGCGAACCTCAGCAAAATGGAGTAGCTGAAAGACGCAACCGTACCC
This sequence comes from Dendrocalamus latiflorus, assembly GCA_017311315.1. NCBI lineage: Eukaryota > Viridiplantae > Streptophyta > Magnoliopsida > Poales > Poaceae > Dendrocalamus > Dendrocalamus latiflorus. Next base: position 11,103,429 of record CM029621.1, read on the forward strand.
TGATGGATATGGTGCGAAGCATGATGAGCTATTCCACACTCCCATTGAGTTTATGGATGGAGGCGTTGAAAACCGCCATTCATATTCTCAACAGAGTGCCTAGTAAGTCGGTGCCCAAAACACCGTACGAGTTGTGGACAGGAAGAGTTCCCTCACTAAACCACTTACGTGTGTGGGGGAGTCCTGCTGAGGCTAAAGTATTTAACCCAAACCTTGGGAAACTTGATCCCAAAACAGTAAGTTGCCATTTCATTGGCTACCCTGAAAAGTCAAAAGGTTATCGTTTCTACTGTCCAGACAGATACACAAAGTTTGTAGAAACGAGACATGCTGTCTTCTTAGAGGATGAAATGATGAGGGGGAGCATGGTAGCTCGAGAGATTGACCTTGAAGAGAAGCGGGTGTATGCGCCCACTCCGATGATTCAAGAGCCATTCTTCACACTACGTGCTGTCGCTGCACCGACGGTGCAAGACACTGTGGTGCCAGCACCTGTTATTGTTCCTCCCGTGGCAACAATGAATGAGAATGAAGAACTTGCTCTTCAGGATCATATAGAACCTATTGCCACAGATGAGGGGGAGCAACAGCAGCCTCAAACAGTAGATGTACCAAATGAGGAGGCCCCGAGGAGGTCTCAAAGAGTAAGAAGATCAGCTATTTCTGATGATTATCAGATTTATCATACAGAGGAATTTCAAATGGAGGATGATCCCACCTCATTTGAAGAAGCCATGAGAAGCGAAAATTCCTCAAAATGGCTTGAGGCCATGGAAGAGGAAATGAGGTCCATGAAGACTAATAAAGTCTGGGACTTGGAAATTATTCCTAAAGGAGCCAAAACAGTAGGCTGTAAATGGGTCTACAAGACAAAGCATGACTCCCAAGGGAATGTAGAAAGATACAAAGCGCGACTTGTGGCAAAAGGCTTTACGCAAAGAGAAGGGATTGATTACAATGAGACCTTTTCTCCAGTCTCATGTAAAGATTCCTTCAGAATCATAATGACATTAGTAGCACATTATGATTTAGAGTTACATCAGATGGATGTAAAGACGGCATTTCTTAATGGGGATTTGGAGGAAAATGTTTACATGGCACAACCGAAAGGTTTTGTCGTGGAAGGAAATGAAAGAATGGGATGCCGCCTAAAGAAATCGATTTATGGGTTAAAGCAAGCTTCAAGACAGTGGTACTTGAAGTTTGACAGTACAATAAGAAAATTTGGGTTTAAAGAGAATGTAGAGGACAACTGTGTTTATGCAAAGTTTAAAGATGGGAAGTTTATCTTCCTAATCCTGTATGTGGATGATATCCTACTGGCTAGTAGTGATGTCAGTCTGCTACTGGAGACAAAGAAGTTTCTGTCCTCAAACTTCGATATGAAAGACCTTGGTGAAGCTTCATTCGTTCTAGGGATCGAAATTCACCGAGATAGAAACAAAGGGGTATTGGGACTGTCACAAAAGGCATACATAGAGAAAGTCTTAAAGAACTTTGGTATGCATAAATGTAGTCCATCACCTGCACCTATAGTCAAGGGCGACAGATATGGGGATTTTCAATGCCCCAGGAACCAGTATGAGATCGATCAAATGAAAGCGGTTCCATATGCTTCAGCTGTCGGAAGCTTACAGTATGCTCAAGTGTGCACACGCCCTGACTTAGCATTTGTTACCGGGTTACTTGGCAGATTCCAGAGCAATCCTGGAATAGAACATTGGAAATTGATAAAGAAAGTCTTGCGTTATTTGCAAGGAACAAAAGGCCTCATGATGACATACAGAAGATCAGATTCACTCCATATAGTGGGGTATACAGATTCTGATTTTGCGGGAGATGATAGAAAGTTTACATCCGGATATGTGTTCACTCTCGCTAAAGGAGCTATATCGTGGAAAAGCTCAAAACAAACCGTCACTACATCGTCCACAATGTATGCCGAGTTTGTAGCATGTTATGAGGCTACGGGGCAGGTGAACTGGCTAAAGAAGTTCATACCCGGTTTAAAAGTGGTTGACGACATCAATAGACCACTTAAGTTGTACTGCGATAATGAACCCGCAGTAACGTATGCCCACAACAATAAGTCAAGTGGTGCTGCCAAACACATTGACATAAAGTACTATGTTGTGAAAGATAAAGTTCGGGATCAAATTATAAGTCTAGAGCACATAAGTACCGCAAAGATGTTAGCGGATCCGCTTACCAAAGGCTTACCACCCAACGTGTTCAGAGAACATGTAGCCGGCATGGGTTTAAGGGAAAGCCTATGATTCCTGGACTAAAAGATGGCCCAAAAGTTTAAAGTAACTATTTCAGAACAGAGAGGTGTATTGTAGCTGTTGAATCTATCGGCGATTGACCGTGACGATGAGACATGTTCTATGCACTAATCTATGATGGAATGTGTAAAGTCAAAAGTAATTAAAGATAAAGTATAGATTGAGATCAAGGGGGAGAATGTTAGAATGATCTCAGCAGGGCATTTGGCCCAACGGCCAAATACCCTCCCCTTGCTCGCGCCCTGATCGGGGGCGCACAGCCCAATAGGCTGGTGGGCCCCTGTCGCCAGCGCCATATAAAAGAGAGGTGGGGGCCGGGGCGGCACGCATGACGAGGTTCACCGTGCCGCCACCTTCCCCACCAACAAACCCTAAAACCCGATCTGAGGGGGCGCTCCAGCGACGGGAAACATCCACCGGCCGTCAGACCACGCCGCCGAGACCACGCCGCCACCAGGGAGACGCCGCTCCTTCTCCACCGAACGTTGCTGCCTAGCGCAGACTACCCCAACCAAAGGAGCGGGATGGCCGGGACATCGACGACTCCGGCGGCCGGTTTTGACGGTACCAATCACACCACTCTTCCTCTCCCCTACTCTCTCGAATCTAAACCCCAAGCGCAAAGAAGAATTGCTAACAGGGAGGCCCATCGACATGGAGCTACGGAAAGTGATGTTCGTGTACCCGTCGCGCCCGGACGTGATGGTGCTGAACGACTTCTCGATGTGCATGAAGGCCGAGAGCACGGTGGCGGTGGTCGGCGTGAGCGGGGACGGCAAGTCAACGGTGGTGTGGCTCGTGCAGCGGTTCTACGACCCTGTGGCGGGCAACGTGCTGGTCGGCGGTGTGGACGTGCGGGAGCTGGGCCTCAAGTGGCTTAGAGGGGGGTGTGCAATGGTTGGACAGGAGCCGGCCCTATTCAGTGGGTCCATCAGAGAATCGGGCTCGGAAACCCCAAGGCCTCATAAGCCGAAATTGAGGGCTGCCAATGAGGCCAACATCCACAAGTTCAACGCTATCGGCCTCTCTCAAGGCTACGACACTTAGGTACTACTAACACTTTCAATTTCAAGAAAAATAACCACTTAACTAGAACAAAATTAAATGTTCGTAAATTGCAATGATGTTTACATAATGTTCACTTTTAAAAAAATATAATCTTTTCACTTATATTGTTGAACTAATAACTGCTTATTTTGAGCAGGTTGGGAAGAGTGGGTGCAGTTGTCAGGAGGTCAGAAGCAGAGGATCGCAATCGCACGAGCAATCCTTAAGCAGGCCAGGATACCACTTTTGTACGAGGCGAGCAGTGCGCTGGACCTTGAATCCGAGAAGCACGTACAGGAAGCCCCCCAAGGAAAGTCGCGCGGCGCACTACCACGATCATGTGGCGCACCGCCTCTTCATGGTGCGCGAGGACGACCGCATCGCCCTCGTGAGCGACGGGAGGATCGTCGAGTTCGGCAGCCACGGCGCTGTCCTAGCGAACCATCGTGACGGTCTGTACGCTGTGATGGTGAAGGCGAAGGTGGAATTTTGGTCCATATAGCGCATTTTAAATTTGTATTTATAAAAATAGTTATATATATATATACATGAAAATAATAAAAATAACACTTCTGTCATCTGGTCACCCGGCGGCAGCGCCCTGCAGTTGACACATAGACTACCGGAACCCGACCACCGTGCGCCTGTCGCCCAGCCTCCATGTGGCAGGTAGGCTGCCGCCCCTCCACCATACGGTAGGTAATTAAGCCAGCTAATTAGCCGACTTAATTACCTATCTAAATTAGTATTATATATATAATATTTGTTTAAAATTTTAAAAATAACAAATGAGCTAAAAAAGTTACAAAATTTTATATGTAACCTCCTGACATAACGTACTTTATTGTGTAAAATTTTAATAATTGTATCCACTCTGAATAGTACTAAAAATTCATACAATTATAATAATTGTACGAATTGTTACGTATAGCAAAAGTACTAAAAAATTACGAAATTTTATGTGCAGTCTTCCGACATAGTCAACCTAATTGAGTAATTTTTTGGAAAATTTATATAATTTAAATTTATCATGTTAATTCATATTAATTTAATCAAGAAATGAGCATAATATATCGCTAATTACGATTAAATTAACATGGAAAATTCAAAGCACATAAAATTCTCAAAATACTACACAATTAAGCCGACTATGTCAGGAGGCTGCACATAAAATTTGTAATTTTTAGAGCTCATCTACTACATGTAACAACTCTTACAAATATCTAATAGTACAAATATTTAAGCAATATTCAAAGTGGATCAAATTATAGGAAAAATTATGCAATAAAGTATGTTACATTAGAATACTGCATATAAAATTTTGTAATTTTTAAACCCATTTGATATATTTAAAAATTTAAATAAATATGACATATAAAATACTAATTTAGGTATATGGTGGAGGGACGGTAGGCCACCTATCGCATGGTGGCTGGGTGGCAGGTGCACACCCACATGGTGGCCAGGCTCTGATAGTCTATGTGTCTACTGTCGGGCATAAAAGTGTTATTTTTATCATTCTCATAGTTATATATATATATATATATATATATATATATATATATATATATATATATATATATATATATATATAACTATTTTTGCTAATATAGGTGTAAAACGTGTTATATGCGACAAAAACTCAAGGCGGAGGTGGAGGCACAGACGTTCGCGGAGAAGGCTGCGCATCGCAATGTTCAATTTGGACATTCTTGGTGTATTTATTGTGACAAAAGTTTATTAGGAACATATATCTTGTTCTAGGCTATTAATGTACCCTGCATGTCAGTGGAATTTTTCATTAATGTTACCCCAGACCACAATAAAATATGCGAATTAGATGCGATGTCCATGTTGACAATATATGAACTCCGGACACCTGGCAATGATACGGCGAAATGGGGAGAAAAAAATATGAGGGAGAAAGATTGTATCAAATAAGATGGGAAATCTCGTTTTGATGAGACTGGTGAGCTGCTGTTTTTGATGGCATTAGCCAAGCGGATTGATGTGGTCATGTTATCACCTTGAGATGGATTCGGTGAGCGGACTGGGTGGTGGAACTGTTCTAATAATTGAGTGATTTATTTTATTCATGGTAGCGCTGAGCATTATGTGAGAAAAAAAAGGAAGAATACAGACCAGTTCCACAAATATCTTGCATAAGCGTGATGTCTTTTGCAGATTCTCAATGACAGAGCCAGTATTTTGACGATAAAAGTGTGAACATAAGACACATCTGAATTATAAGTAGAAAAAGAGTAATTATAAGCATAACAAAGTTTCTTCAACCTAACGAAGCATGAACTTAAAGCAATAGAAGAACTGCTACTAGTCGTACAAAGATTCATACCAGGAAATGAAACTACCTACATAGCACTGAAGTACTGAACTAAAGCAAGAACAACTACAATATTACTAAATTCCCCTGTAGTTAGCCTTTAGAAACCTCAAATGATAAACATTTGCTCTGTTCTCTATCAAAAACAGCAATCATGTACCAATATACTATAGATACACTGGTATTATGGTAATTAGACACCTATACATGATTTGTACAATAAAGAGTAAAGACAACCCATGTCATTCAAAAAGGAGTTGGCGCTTGATGAATCACATTCACTCCTATGCCTTCCTACCTATGAGCAACATTGAACCAAATACAAGATAATTAGATAAAGTAAAGCTAACTTCTAACCTTCACTAACTCAGTAATCTTAGTTGAGATCTCATTTCAATCTTCAGATTTGAGAACTGAGAACAAAACTGTACTAGTACACTGTATCATTGTGTCACCGATAGCCTCATCCCTCATATTTCAGATTTGACTCATTTGAGAATAGAGCTACACTACATAGAGTTATATTTGAGAATAAACATAGGTCATGCCAATGTCTGTTGCCTGTTGGGCCTAATAGAGTAATGGGATGTAAGAAATATGTATAATGTATAGGAGTATATGTAGTATATATTTTGTATATTAGGGGTATATGCCAGAGTTTTTGGTAAAAATTTTGGGGGTGCACTGCACCCCGATGCTATAGTCTGCCTCCACCACTGTAGATTCTAACGTTCATTTGAAGTGGGGGTCATGTTAGTGGGGAAGGGAATCCTGTGCGGCGGTGCCGCTCGTGCGACACCGCCCGTGAGGCCGCCGCGTGGCCGAGCCGCAGCAGCTGCAGCCGCCTCGCGGGCGGTGTCGCACGTGCGGCACCGCCGCATATAATTTTTTTCCTGTTAGTGGTAGTTGTTAAGGTCCACAGGGATCGGTGGATTAATTGTCTTTGATAATCAGTACTAAGGGTATGTACAATAGCACATGCTAGATGTCTGTAAACGTATGCCACATAGAATTTGGGTGATGTGGAGGAGAGGAGGAGAGAGAAAGATTTTGTCTACTATTTACGGACGATCTTATAGACAGCTTTTTACTGTCTATACCATTGTGTAAACAACTATATATATAACATATTAATTGTATAAGACTATTATAGGCCACATATTATATACGTTATTTTTAATCCTGTGTATAAATGATATAGATGTGTATTATAGATTATTGTTATCTATATTATTGTATATGTTTTAAGCCATTATAGTACGAGGATATGGAGTACCGATTAACCATCATTAGTATATCTTCGTAAATTACACTGCTACCAGTGGATATATATGGCATGTTCTCTCTAGCTAGTAGTGGCAGAGGTCAGACTTACGTCGCAACAAAACATTTCACCCTCAGCCCACAACATTTTCTTGTTCAGAATAAAAATAGGGAACAGACTGTCATTTTCTTTAGAAGTTGAAATTTCGCATAGCACGATTGCCCGTTCAATCTCTGAGCCTCTCGATTTTGTGAGGTCAGATGCTCAGATCCTCATCTATTCGTGAATGATAATAATGGATACATCCCCTTATTTTAGCCCATGTGCGAAAGTGCCATGGCTTTTAATTTTTAAGTGACTGCGAGAAAGACCGAGAAAGTAAGAAACATTCATATTGAGAAATCACTCTGTTTAAAGTGACTCTTGTAGCAATTGCTACAAATAATTTATAGAAAATAATCTTAAGAAATCACTTTATTTAAAAACCAGTTTTTAAAAACTAAAATCAAAAACTGTTTAGAACACGACCTTAACATCCAATTTACCAGTATAGTTTACAACGTCTGAGTGGTATTCTGATGGGGAATAGGAGGAGGAAACCTGTTTTGGCTTGGCTACTCATACACGCCTGAAGTAGTCGTTTATGGATCAATCTCTTTCGATACTTTTCTTAAGCAACGACGGCACGGTCAACAAATATGCCATCTCCATTTATTAGCGACGCGGACCCAATCCATTAAACAGTACTAGTCGTACATTTAATCCGTCTACCGGTTCAAGCTTGTTTATCAAGGGCCAATGAGATGGGAGTACTACTCCAGTGCTACCAATGTTGCAGAATTGGAGCAGCTTGCACGCGACCACTAGACCCAAATATTCGCATCACGTCCCCGTAAAATCCTCGTGGCCTCCACTAAAACCCGAAGCTGGACCAGATCAGCAAGGGGGATAGGAATCTGTCCCATTTTCCTCTTCCTCTCGAGGCAAAAAAGGGGGGCGGAGGATCATCGGCACGTTGCAAACGTGCGAGGATGACCTGCGTCGTGTCCGGCATCTAGGCCGGCCGGCCGGTGAGGTCAACCCGTCGACCACGCGCGCGCGCGCGCGGCGACCCAAACGCGGCGGCGAGGAAGCATGCAGCAGATGGATACGTGCGCGGGGGACGCGTACATACACGCGCGCGCGCGTACACGGCCAAACCGGGTTGACGCTGCGGTTTGGCCAACTAAATTTGTGCGCAAGCGATGGCATGGCATGGCATGGCGTGGCGGTGACCCGCTGCGGGCGGGCTGACGGCCCATCGGTTGCGACGCCGACCCGGCACCGGTTCCCCTTGGTTCCGCGCGCGACCAGGGATCGAGAGTCGAGACCTCCCACCCGTTGTACGTAGGATAATTTAATTATTTGCCACTCTTACGAGTAGGGTGGCAACAGATTTGCCACCCTGGCCCGTTGTCAGTGACTCAGACGGCCCCGCATGTAAGTGAGAGAGGTAATTGGCCAATCTTCAGAGTGGCAAAAAGTTGAATTCCCCACGTACGTATGTGCACAGGAACTGCTCTTGCAGCATGCTAACTTGTAAAATAACGGGGCATTCTTTTTAGCTTAAGGTTTTTTTAAATAAATAAATAAGATGATTTTATTATTATTTTAAAATAATTTATAAATTTATCAATATTTATTTTATCCATACACACACTTAAAAATGCCAAAACTATTAAGGGCCTGTTTGGAACAGAGGAATTTCACAGGAATTTTGCAGGAATTTTACAGGAAACAGTTCAATTCCCGCAGAAATGGAGAAAAATTCCCGCATTCCAAACAGGGCCTAAGCTCAGCCTTAAGCCGCCAGACCCAGCTTGCTGAAGAACGATGATCTGCGACAAGTAAAAGCGTGCCATTGATCGGTCATGCGTTGTATCGGTCGCATTACAGCATGTTACAAACAACAACGTACGTACCAATTCAAAAAAAAAATCCAGTATACGTATACCGTACAAGCATATACTGTTTACTTTATGGTAAGATGGGCTCGTGGGTTTCTCATCCCCGCAGGTCAGCGAGAACAAAGACGAGGCCACGTCCAGCACGAAGCTGACATGCTAGCCAGGGGATCCGACCCAAGGTGTCAGGCACAGTTACGGGCAGTTGGAAGCCGCTTGTCGCCTGCCTCGTCTCCTTTTTATTCTTCCGCCTTGGAGAGCGCAACCGCCGCTCGGTGGCTCCTCCCCTCCACTTCTCCGCTCCGCGCACCGAAAGGTACTCTTCCTCTCTCCCCTCCCCTTCATTTCCCACCACCTGTTCTTCGATGAAAAGGCGCGACCACAAAACTTGCTTCTTGTTTCCATGTATGCTGCGCCTCGTGTTGTTTGATTTGATGCCGTGCTTATACTCCAGTGACCAAGAAAACGGGTTCTTGTTCAAATTGGTTCGTGCCTTTCTTGTCCAAGGAATTTAGGCTGTTTCTTGGTGGTTCTGTAGGTGCCCTGGTGGTTGTTCCTGGAGCAAAGGGCAAGAATTATTGGCTTGGGTAAGTTTGTTCACAAGATTGCGGATGGACTTTTAGTTCTCTTGCTTTCCTAGTTTTCCGGGATAATCCTTTGGCAAGTAATGGTTTCCTCATTAAGGAGGTCTAACTTAGTCTGCGGTTTTAATTTCGTGTTTTCCGGGGAAGGATAGCTTAGTCTTGGTTACCTCAAGGTCATATGTGAATCAACCCCTTGACTTAAAAGTTTGGAGAGCATGGCCCATGTAGTGTTGACATGTTGTTCTCATGGCAATTTCAATAATGAAATTGGGAGCTATGCTCCTGATTCGGAAAAAAATGTTGTTCTCGTGGAAATTTGAGTATAACTGACCGCGTGATGCATTAATCCCATTTTTGTATCAAAAGACTAGCAGAAAGTTGGTGTCAGATTCAGTCTAAAAGTTTTCCTGCTGTAAGCTGAGAACTTGCATTCCCGACCTTGAAGTATAAGAACCAAAATACTCATCCCTCCCTAGAATTGCCGTTTCTTTGCTTGTTAGGTCTCTCCTTTCCTGGCCTAGTCGAGAAACCCATATAGGATGGCATATTCCAAGAATTAGTCAGGATTTTAGTTCCCAGTCTTCTTGTTAGGGGACTGAGACATGGGAATTGGGAAAGTTGGTGGCTTTTTGCATGCCCATGTTCCTGGCCATGAAGCTAGGGCTTTGCAAGTATTATTGGGTTGTGTTTTTGTTGATGGGGTCTACTAATCTTTGCTGGAAAGCTAAGAAACATTGATAGGCTCCTTTTCTCTTTTCCTATTACTTTCACTTATTCACTAATTCCTTCTGTACATTAGAAAGTATTTGATTAAACTTTCGAACTTTTGTAGTTGGATATCTTTCTGTTGTATGTGACTTTTTATGGCCGTGTGAATGGACATTGTTAGGTGTTGAGCAGTGGTGTTCTTGGGGTTTCTTGAATAATGTTTCTTCTCAGGCCTCCTTGTCAATTGTCATCTGGGCTCTATTTGGGTGTTTTTTTCTTGTCCTTTTGGTTGGTGCTTTCATGTTGTATTCATCTTCAGACATGTGTCAAAATTTAGATTGCAAATGATCGATGCTTGGGACTGCAGAATTTCATACTAATTGTATGTCCATATGGTTCCCTTTTGTGGTTCTGAAGCTTTGCCCTACCCCATTTTGTTTCTTTAAAATGGTCAAGCTTGTTTTGTTAAGTAGGAGATTGCTTTAATGGAGTTTACGTCTATATTCTCTGAAATAGTTCTGTTTGTATTGAGCAACCAACTGCAAGTCAACACCATAATGTCGCTACTAAATCAAACCCCATTCTTTCTGTGCAAACCATGATCAAGCCAACATTGTCAAGTTGGGATCCATCCCTCTGGGGGATCTTTAGTACCTTGAACACTGTGTTTGTACATTTTTAGTTGGGCTTACCAAATTTGTGTTCCCAACTCAATCTGTTTATCAAACTGTGCTACACAAACTGATGTACTTCAATTGGGGGCTAAAATTGTTCTCGAGGATCTGTTGTGCATTGTGGGAAGTAAAATTTGTTCTTGCACATTAATTAAATAATACCTCTTGCGTCTGCTGAGCATTTCCCAGAAAAAATATGATGTTATCCGCATTTTCTTTTGTAATTCACTTTATTTGATCATATTGAATTGCCAGAAAAATAATTGTTTGGTCATTTGTTTTCTAGCTTGTTCTTTTGTTGTTGTGTGGGTTTTATTATCCAACTGCACTGTATGACATTTAACTTGTCACTAGCTTTTTTCTTCTTCTTTTTTCAGAAGAAAAGAATAAGCTGGCTTGAACAATATGGCATCTCTTACTCCAGGGATACTGTTAAAGGTTCTCAAAAATATAAAATCGGATGTGAAAGTATGTGGAGAATACCGGTCCATTCTTCTCCAAGTTATTAGTATAGTTCCTGCAATTACTGGTTCAGAACTTTGGCCAGACCATGGTTTCTTCATAAAAGTTTCAGATTCATCGCACTCGACATATGTTTCTTTATCAAAGGAGGACAATGAACTCATTTTATCAAACAAACTACAACTTGGCCAATTTATATATGTCGAAAAAGTTCAATCTAGTATCCCTGTTCCGGTTCTTGTTGGGGTCCGACCGGTTCCAGGAAGGCACCCTTGCATTGGGAACCCGAAGGATTTGATGCAAATATCAACTCCCTCTGGGGTTTTGGAAGCACTGGATCATCAAAAGAAGACTACCAAGTCAGTCGAATTGTCTGAGAGTGAAAAGGAAAACTCTCAGAGGAAGGTAGTTATCAAAGAACAGAAGGCTGTTGTTGCTTCCCGTTACATGCTTGGGATATCAAGCAACAATGGAAAAATCACCAATCTGAACTCCAGCATTGATAGTGACAAAACTAATGGAGGAAGTAGTATATGTGAAGCAAATAAAAAATCCGTTGCTCCAAAAATCAAACAAGAGCCAAAACATCAGGTATGCTTAAGCTTATAGGTTTAATTGAAGTAAGATGGAAGATGCTATTAACAACAAAACTATGAACTTCATTATATCCTTGATTTGAGGATCTCCATTCATCTTCGTAATTTAAGCTGAATTGTTCCATTTAATATGGGTCTTTCAGAGGTAGCAGAGATGTAATTGTTTTGAAGCCAGTAGCAGAGATATACTAGTTATTGTATGAGATTTGATAACATGTGACTTCTTCAAAATTTTAAATAAACAAAGATATGAAGTAAAAAATGTCTCTAGGATGGTTAGTGATTACATTTGCTGCTAATATTGCAGGAACGACCAAATACTACCTCTCCCAATCATTCTAAGTTAGTTTTTGCAAAGCAAGAAGTTAATAAGGACACACAAAAGAATAGTGGCAGTTCACCTAGCCAGAATGATTCTGCTATAGTGAAGAAGCAAATACCCAAGGACAGCAAAAAGGAATCTGTAATTGAAAGAAGCTCACCGCCAAAGGTTTATAAGAGTTCACCACCGACGCAACCAAGGACTTCACCACCAAAGCTCAGTTTGTCAGCAAAGCAGAATGGTACCTCCAGTCCAGTTCCTTCTATGTCTAGTGTTAAAAGAAGAGTTACGGAAGCAGTCTCCTGGGACTCCCTCCCGACAAGCCTAATCAAATCAGGAAAGGTATACTTTATCATTTGTATATTGTAGGAATGGATTGAGTATGAGGTCCTCATGATTTGAATATGTGTTGTGTGTATGCTTGGGCATGTATGAACTGCAAGTCATTACTTTGATTGAACTATTCGTTTTATATGCTAAAAAATGTCTAGTAATTAGTTAAGCTTCGCTATTCGCTAAATTGTACTAAACCATGTTGCGTTTTCATTTCTTTTGTGTGAATAGGCTGTTGTCAGGAGGAAGAATATTGCTCTTATAGTAGCAGCTGAGGCTCAAAGGGAGGCTATTGCAGCTGCATCTCTTGTTAAAGGCCTTGGGTGAGTAGTTCTACGTTGACAGCTCATATATTTCTTATTTATAGCTATTTATTCCTTTTACTCACTAACAGTAAGATAAGTTTCATAATTTGTGTGGACTCCCTTCTGTTTTCCTTTTGAGCTGCCTATTCCCATTTGACAAATTCCTTCCATTGGGAGCTGGAGCTGCAGAGGATCCTAGAATCTTGATTTATTCTGAAATGAAGTCTTATGCTTTACTTTTGCTATCGAGTTTGAAGAAGGAATCTAATTTTTTATGTCCTTTTTCCAGAATTTTTGCTGAGATAACGAAATCCGCCGAGGAGGATCCGCATGCTACAATTACCAAGTTTTTTCAGTTAAACCGGCTTATCATTCAGCAAAAGATTGTTTGGAAAGGGCACTCCCCAGAGTCTGGCAAAGAAACCCGACCAGAGAAGGAAAAGCCATCGAGGAAAGCTTCTGTATCTCATAATAAAGCTGTCGCAAGTAGTGCAGCAAAGAACTCCGATGATGCTTACACTAGTGAAAAGATTGAATGGGCCAGAGAGGATGGTTTCAAGGAGATCTGCAGGTCTTGGATTACTCTGAAAAAAGAATCACAGTCATGGTTCCTGAATTTCTTGGAAGATGCTCTTGAAACTGGATTCAAATTCGAGGGCCGAATCAAGAACACTAGAGAACGAGTACGAGGACAGTCTAAGGGTGGAGATGGGCAAATCGCAGTCCGGTTGTCGCAGCTCAAGGAAACAAGCAACTGGCTAGACGAGCTGCAGAGCGAGGTGGACAAGTCTGCGGATGGTTTGGTTGAAACCATTGAGCGACTGAAGCAGAAGGTGTACTCATGCCTACTTGGAACTGTGGAAACCGCGGCATCAGCTCTTGAAGGTAGAACCGGTCATTGCTGAAAGCATTTGTCTGAGCTGGTTGTATTTGTTTTTGGCTTGGAACCAGCTGAGACATTCTGTCGTATAAGAGCACTACAGGTATACAACACAAGAACCGGTCCGAAGAAGAATTAAGTTATTTCAATTGTACAACGTAACGTAGGAGTGAGGAGTGAGAGGTGTAAATAGTCTGTTTGTTCGTTTAAGTTATACATTAATTTATTCTTTTTTCACATTGCCTCGTATTGCGCGTGAAATGGCAATTTCTGTTAATCTTCACATCTGGTCAGTACAAATTGATGAATCTATGCACTTCCACCAAAATGGACAATCTCTTTGGTTCCCTTGCGATTGCTGTCCTTTAGTGATGCGGTGCAGAACATATCAGCTCCCAAATTACCTGGAGCAACGTCGAGATAGTTCGAGAATGCACAGGGGCGGTAAGCCGGTTCAAGATCGAACATCCTTTCAGCCGAGTGCTTCCAGTGTCTTCTCCCTGGCGTTAACAGCAAGCACCCATGCTACTGGCCTGGGTCGTCCAAATTCAGCTTGGCCATGACGTAAACAGCATCGTCATCATTGCGCAAGCTCAGCTTAGCCTTTCCGCCGCCTCGTCCAATGTCCCAGGCAATAAAAACGACGCCCCTGGCAATTCATAAGGGTAGCTTAGTTGGTGATCGAGATGTCAGCCGTGTCAACCGTGAAGCACTTGTGCCAATCCTTTGAACAGGCCATCCTATTCCATACGGTGGCCGTTCAACCATGATCGGTGACGCCCATCGAGTTTGTTGTCATCGCTAGCCAGATGAAATTTTACCTCGGCAAACCTAATCAAACCGTTGGTCAGGGCAGCGTCGCGAAAGGGCCGCGAAGAAAGTTCGTCTAAGCACCTGTTGCGGCCTTGCGGGGCGCCGGCACAGGCCATTGGATCAAACGCATCACGGGGTTCTCGTCCAGCACATTGCAGAGATCGACCCCCCTCCGGCCGCGATCACCCAGCTGCTTTCATGGCTCGCCACCATATCGTAGTCTGTCTCCGCGTCCCCTGAGAGCCGGGGCACCTTAGTGCTCCAGCTATGCAACTTTTAGTCTTTTACTGCTCTTTATTCCTTTTTAGATAAAGGATATAAAATCCAGCCTCTATATCCACGCGGGATATATACAGCTAAAAGATACACGAGCACTTAGGCTCAAATCCTCAAAACTGAGGAGCAAAAAACAACAACAAAGATCTCTTAAGGACTAAGAAAAAAAGCTAGAAAGACTAAGCTTCAGAACATTTTCTCCGTCCTTGCTTTCAACTAAGTCCCTATTCCCATCCGACTGTGTCATCCAAACTTCGGTCTACTTTGCGTGAAGAAGGACCTCCGAGGCGACGCCTCCAAGGAGGCAACTAGGATCGCCGACGCCGCCCGCCTCACCAAGGCAAGGTTTTCACCCGGAGATCGGTATACATGAGGGCTATGGAGTGCCATGACAACTCCTCCAGGAAGGAAAATGGCGCCTGAAGGCGTCATCGTTGTCGAGACCGGTAAGAACACCGGCAAGGCTTTCGCCAGCACAACCACAGCACCCCACGCACTACCCACACACAAAAAAGACCGCCACCAACACACCAAGGTCCTGCACGCCTCAAGGCCATGGCATAGCCACCCATGAACTCCACAATGATCCGCTTCCTGCAATGTTCGCCTTTGAAGAAACCACTACGCAACGCCTATGCGCCACCACTGAGCAGATCTAAAAGCACGAACCACGGATCAATCCTATAGCAATCACAATGCGACAACGTCGCGCCATGGCCTCCTGCTCGAGCTAACGCCGCACCATGGCTCCCTGGACTGAACGTCACGACCGAGGACTAATCGCTGCAGCGCCGGACTCCCAGCACCAATGCCAGCTTCGCCTTCTCCGGCCACCGCGGGATGCCTCAGGAACCCAGCAGCCGAACTGCTCTTTATTCCTACATTTGTTACTACCAACTACTACATTTCAGTATAACAGTATATAACATTTGTGTTGTAACCTGGTAAAAAAATATACTGTAGCTACAAAACTGTTCAATGGAGTAAAAATGGAGCTGTCCTCGAAATTTCAGTAATTTTTTGCAAAAAAAATGTTTATCAAAATGTTTCCGCTTTCCGTCTAAATCTTTTAGGGTTTTCCCTTTTGTTTTTCTAAATTTCGCTGAAACCCCTCAAAAAATAATTTGCTTTACACCAAAAGGGTATCTTCTATTTTGAAAATCCCGGAAAATCTCTAAAAGTCTCCCTCGGGCCCAAACCCGGCCATCTCTTTCGCTACGGCTCGGCCGAAATCCTTTTCCTACGCGTGTCGGCCCAATCCGTCTCCTTCTTTCCTCGGCTGTCGGCCCGCTTGGTCTGCGCCCGCAGGCCGTGCCCAATCCAATCCTCGCCATGTCACAGGCGTCCTCGGCAAGGGTTGTCTCCCCTTTTGCGTTCACGTGTGCGGACAAACCGACACCACCCCTGCCTCAGTTTTTTGCTATTATGGTACCCTCTAAGTTGAGCTTCGCTGAAACGGTACTTATACCATGGGCTTCTCCCAAATAGTACTCTTGTTGTTAATACCTCTCCAAAATAGTATTTTCAGGGATTTGAACTATAACTCCTTCATATGACTAAACTGCCCCTGCTCATTTTGTTTCTTCCAGTTCCAGTAGCACGAACGAACTCTTCCATTTCTTTTTGTCTGGCGGCAGCTCCTCCATCCTCACGGTGTGTGGTCCGATCACACCTGTCGCGTACGTGGTCCGGTTGCCCCTGCCGACGTGCGACCGTCCCTGGCTGGCGTGCGATCGTCCGTGGCCTGGGGTGCGCGCACTCCCGTGCGATCCTTGCCGCGCTCTCGCCTGGCGTTGACGGCGCCGCGCCGAGTATTCCGATCGGCCAGTCGGCGTGCCGCCGTCGCCAATGAAACCCAAACGATGTGAAAAGAAGAAAATAAAAGTGATTAGGGTTAAACAAAATGAGCAGGGGCAGTTCAGTCAATTGGGGGAGTACAAATTCGAAAATCAAATTATTTGAGTTAAAATCCCTGATAATACTATTTGAGAGAAGTCTTAAGTACAAGAATACTATTTTAGAGAAGCCCACGACGTAGATACCGTTTCGTCGAAGCCCAACTTAGAGGTCTAGAGGGTACCATAATAGCAAAAAAACTCCCCCTGCCTAGCCCCTTTTTCCTATGCCACGCACCGCGTTCTCCGGCCGCACGCATGGCCGCCACGATGCCGTGGCGTGTTGCGCCGCCTCCGCCGCGTCGTCTTGCCGTGCAAGCCGATGAGGAGAGAGAGGCCCTGGACGGAATGGGATCAAATGCAGTTGGTGTTGTGACTGCAACTTGAGCGCGGCTCACCACGCGGATGCAAGCAGGCGTTCCACTCGGCGCACGCCGCAAGGACAAATCCTTCCTATCAACTATCAAGCAGCCGCCGCCTCCCGTCCCGCCCCGCGGCCGCGCGGTCGGAGGTCGCTACGCGTGAGTCCAATCTGCGAGTGGGCCGCGGTTGTAGCCTTGTAGAGGCCGTGCCGAGGCGCCGGCCCCCCGGGTGGGCCTCAGCCCCTCGGACTTCCCGCGTGGTGGTACCGTTTCACTTTCGTGCAGAACGTGAAGTAGCACGCAGGCTTCGGTGGGTGCCATTCAGTCCGATAGGCGGGCCCGGCAAAGCACGCAAGTTTCTTATACAGGCCGCGGCACAGGAGCCCAGCACAAAGGCCCACATGTTGGCAGCATGCAGAAAGAAGGCGGGGAAAAGTGAAACATTGCAGTGCAGTGCAGTAAATAAAGCAAGAAAGAAACCAACAAAAGCTGGTCGGTCACACGACATACATGTGCAAACGCGTTCTTAATCTGGGCAGGCAAGACGACCAGCCAAGGACCAGGAGTCTGCCTGTGCGTATGACAGCTTAGTTCGTTCGATCTCTCGCAGCCAAAACCGGTCAATGTTGGACTCAAAAACCATGTACCACGTTGACGCGTGCTAAATATCTATCTATCGTCCAAACCACATTAAGCGGAACTCCGTCGTCCAAACCACATTAAGCGGAAATCTCTGACTGGGCCGGCCGGCGTGTTGCGGGCTGGCCGCCGGCCAAGAGCCAGCAGATGTGCACACACGCACTTTGTTACGACGCGCGATTACGAGATCACCCGTCACCGTCTCGTGCGTCAGCGCATGCATGGATCGGTCGCTCTGGGCAATTGCCGTGCGCGTGCTCCGAAACAGGCATGATTTGCCTAATTCGGCTGTGCAGCACTGCGTTAGGAATTTGGGATCGCTTTGGATGTAGCCGGTGCATGCATTCACCAGCATATAAGAAGGGGAGGAAGCCCATCTAGCTTTTGATCTTTGAATAGAAAGCGTCGTACGTGGGAATCATACCGTATCGGCAGGTGTTGATCGATGACCTCACGTGCGACTAAGATATCTTGTCTAGATGATTTGTTTCATGTTTTGCGCGCCGAGACGAGGAAAAGATGGGGCAAATTAGAAGATAAAAACGATCGTGCGTGTCCCACCGGCCTCACTATGGAATTAAATGAAGTTTTTTTCCTTTGTTGATTTCGTGACTGCTTGCTCGTTATACGGGCACCTCTATCCTCATGACGGCCAATGTACGTAATATATACATATACTGACATACGCTGCGCATATACTGCTATATGGGCCTATAAACTGCAAAGGGGTAGATGTATGGGCCTAAATAAAAATGACGGCTTTCTTCATCCATTTTGAATCTGCTGGCGTCTTCTTTCTCCTGATCATCTCGACCATCTTTTTTTGTGTGTGTGTGATCATATATCCGATCATGTATCTTTGCATGAACGTGTAATCCACCAACTAAATTTGTCTGCAGTTTGAGCATAGCGTGGCCTGGCTACTGGTCTGCACGCTCAGTTTCCAAAAGTCGGTCTACAAGTCATCGCACATGGCGATCTGCGCATACATACTACATCATCAATGATCATGTATGCAACAATCATGGGGTATATAGATACCATTCATGCAACTATATGAAAGTAGCAACCACCAATACATCAATTAATGTACTGTTCCTGCAATCTTAGTAGAAACAAAATCGATAGAGACTGGACTTGTAAGCAAGAGCTAGCTAGCCGTGTTTCTTGCAAAAAAAAAAGGGATTTCGCTTATTTTATCACTAGCTACCTACCATGTAGGTCTTGTAAGTTGCAACCTCCACTTCTTCGATCTCTCTTCCGGTAATCTAGTTGATTACGCTTCTGCTTGAACTTAATTAGCACCACGTTAATTAATTAGTGGAAGAGTAATCTCGGGACAAATAAGCAAAAATACAAGGAAAGGACTGCGAAAATATGAACAGGACTATTAGTCAGCTATAAGTACTTTTACTAATTGATCTGTCTCTAGTCTTGCATATCCGTCTCTCGCGTTCCCTTTAATTCTACGGTCTAGTAGTTTGTCTCCAAGAATTCAAAGTTTTCTATCACATTCGTTGTATTATTATTCAAATGTTTCAAGTTGAAAAATCACCATGAACTAAATAAAATATCATATATTCGTGTTCTAGCTCTTCTTGGTTCCCCCTTTTCTCTCTTAAATCTTGACGAGTGAAGACTGAAGAGTATGCATCCATCTAGAATAATTCGGAAGCTTATCTAGGAGCGTCCCCCCCCCCCCCCTCATTGTTGTGTTATAGTCCATGTAGAAGAAATGTAAGCGAAATTTGCCCTAAGCTTAATGGTAGTTTCTCGAAATTAACCAGTGCATGCAAGTTGGTGCTTGCGTATATATGTACTTAATAATAATATATATTAGCTTGTCTAAGTATTGTCACAGTCCTTAATCTATGCATGGTCCACAGGAAATATATAGCATGCCAAATTGCCAGCACAAGGGTAATCAATGTGCCTTCTTTTGTTGAAATTTGACGGTCAATTTGAATTTCAACAAGCTCGCCAGTCTGTCTAGTACTCTTTTGCATACTCTTACTTTTCCCACGTACGTACGTAGGAGCGCTGTGTTCTTTTTGTAACGGGCGCTACGTGCTATCTGCCTGTTTCTCTCTCTCTCTCTCTCTCTACGAATAAATTAAAGAAAGCTATAGACATTAAATCCTCACATATTTCCCTGCCATTTCTGAGAGCTTTGTTAATCTTACGTACATTTGCAACTCCAAACGTGCTAATACCTTCCATTCTACTCAACTTAGTTACTTTGCAGGTTCATATCTATATACCGAGTTATTCAGTTTACCATATGCATGTCTATATAATATCGTTGATTGATCCGCCATTTCATGGGAAAGTGCCATGCATAGTAGTTCAAACGTAACTTCGTGGTAAATGTATGGAATAATCAGGAGCTAGATAGCGTAGCTAGCTGTGGTATTTGTACGATCATCAGTACCGATCAATTATATATACGACTACGTACTAATCCCCACCTAACCTTGTAGTGCATCATGCATGTAATTGAACTAGACCAACGCAATCGGACCATGTGGAGGATGTTGGTTCGCGCCATGTGGCACAGAATCATATAAACGTTGTGAATGTATCCAAAACGACTAGTAATAAATACGGTCAACGTAGAGGTCAAAGCTCAAGAGATCCAATATAATCAGGGTCTTCAAATTAAAGGTAGTTCAGATGAAAAATACACTTGCTATGGGTTTGCTGATCAACCTAATTATTGTTTTCTTATGCCTGGTGCATGTTCAAGGTCAGCCCTACCTAATCTTGGTTTCTTGAGTTCATAAGCGCACGTACATACATATTGTGTACTCCAGTTGATCAATACAGTGATCTAACTAATAAAGTTGGTTTGGTTACTTACTCGATCTCAAACATAATCATGGCTATTAAAAAACCAGCGTTGAAAAATTGGTGCTGCTGCCAGGGCGACATGTATAGCTTTCATGGTATGAAAAAGTGTGGAAAAGCTTAATTATTTTTTCCTGAGGAAAGCCAAAATAAAATGAACTGGGTTTTCATAATTGGAGTCCTACATTTGCACGGAGTATCTTCCGATCTTTATATGCGAAAAAAAATCATATAGTATAGTACAGTGTTCTCCAGGGCTAGCTATATCATTATCAGTTATATCGCTACGGTATTCTTCGGTTTGGATTTGGGTGTCTATTCTGTCTTTTAATTGATATGATCGATGACTATTTTCTCATACGTATTCTCACACCATTATCACAACTGTACTAGTCGGATTTAGTTCTCTCAAAATTCTACTCCAAGATGTCTACCACATTACACACAAACTTTTACAGGGGAGGGGGGGTATGGCCGATAATTACAAAATATCAGAAGAAAATTTTAAGTTAAAACTCAAATTTCAAAAAGAAAATATCGGTCGATAATCAGTTGAATCCAAATTAACTAAAATTAGTTGTGAATTGGTTTAAATTTAACTATAAGTAAAATTATTTGACCGATACCTATTTTATCGGTGGATACGATAAAACCAATAATCGGCCGATTATTGGAACCCTGTATGCAATCCATGGAGAGACCCACACCAGAAATTAAAATAATCAATTACACCGACCATGGCTAATCCAGTGAGCAGTAAAACTTTCGAAATAACTCTATGCATGACCGATCATATATACAATAATTACATTAGTGAGAGCAAACTAAAATATCTTTCCTAAATGCAATGGGAATATACAGAAAGAAAACGCCTCCGTAATCAATACCTCCAAGGCTGCCACTGTTCGGTTTGTTGCTTTCATACTGTGGCGAAAAGGAGAGAGTAGTCCGCATTAGCGTAGCTGCTAGGTAGCCGGTAGCCGGTGATGCCGATGGGCCATGGCAACCGAAGGACAAGGATGCACCGTCAACTCCACATTTTCGCTTCACAGAGAGGGGACGAGGAAGATATAGCCATGGGCATATAACCAAATTTGCCCAAGCATGGCCTACACCCCTTCCTTTTCTCCGGTCCAAAGTTTCGTTCAAGTTCTCTCGATCAAGAGGCGCCCCCTTGAACAGGACATGGTCATCGTTCCCGTGTCATGAATCCATGCTCAAAAGAAAAAACCAGTAAAAATGTATGACTAGGCCCTGATCCATCGAAAACGATCCGACTAATTTACTGCCTGATAGATCAGTACATAATGTTTAAACTTAATTAGTTTTGTTAAGAATAGAATTAACCAAGAAAGTGAGATGGAACATGCATGATCGAATATTACAGTCAATAAATGCGTGGGCCTAGTCGCCAGTGGTACAACCCCCTCCGGTGATATCTGGGCGTGCATGGATGCCACCTAGTTTTCTATGGCATTTTTTCTCTTGCAATGTTTCCCTCCATTTTCTATGACACATAGTGGAAGCTCACATGCTACAACCCTCGCTAGCTTCTATAAATACATCACCAAGCCCCCTTCGAATCATCTCATCATATAAACTCAACTACACGCTCTAGCGCTCTCTTGTAGTTTCCTCCTAAACCGGTCGTGTCACTGCACATCACCTCACGCACAGCTCAAGCACTAGTTCACCTTTCCATCGATCATATGGCGCAAGCCCGGTGCACGAGGGAGGCCGTGCCGCCGGTGTCGAGGGTGGCGATCATCGGCGGCGGGATCAGCGGCCTGGCCGCGGCGAAGCAGCTGGCGGGGCACGATCCGGTGGTGTTCGAGGCCACGCCGTCCATCGGCGGGGTGTGGAAGCACTGCGTGTACCGCTCCACGCGGCTGCAGACGCCGCGCCCCGACTACGAGTTCTCCGACTACTCGTGGCGCAACCGCGACGACCCCACGTTCCCGACGCACGAGGAGATCATCGAGTACCTCGAGGGCTACGCCGACACGTTCGACCTGTGGCGCTACATCATGTTCGGAGCCAAGGTGGTCGGCGTCAAGTTCCTCGGCGGCGCGGACGCCGGGTTCACCGAGCTGTGGAGCGGCACCGGCAAGCTGCTCCAGGGTAAGCCGATGTGGGAGGTCGGCGTCGACACCGGCGACTCCGACACCGTTCAGGTAACGTGTGCATGCTTTGACAGTCGTGCTTTGTCATCCCGGCCTTGTTCTCACTTCCACATCTCACGCGCGTAGTCTGATTTCGTCGGATATATATGATTTTGTATGTGCAGTGGTACAAGTTCGAGTTCATCGTGATGTGCACGGGGAAATACGGCGACGTGCCGCGGATGCCGGTGTTCCCGCCGGGCAAGGGGCCCGAGGTGTTCAAGGGGAACGTGATGCACTCCTTGGACTACTGCAAGCTCAGTAAGCAGGAGACCGTGGAGCTCATGAGAGGCAAGAAGGTTGTGGTAGTTGGGTACAAAAAGAGTGCTATTGATCTAGCTCTTGAATGCGCCGAGGCAAACCAAGGTAAAAACATTCATATTATGAAGTAAAAAAAACAGCATTCATATGTATTGCTATCGTTAATTTGCAAAATATATTCTTGGTTATATACATCAAGGAACCATGCAAGTTAACTAGCAGCCAGATAGGCTATCATATGTGCACGCGCATTTACAAGGAAATCGTAGAAAAAGAACATACCAGGCAAGTTTTTTTGAAGAAACAAGCTACCAAGCAAGTTCACACAAAACTAAGAATATACCAAGCAAGTTCACACAAAACTAACTCAAAAAGGATTATTTATTTTGGAAGCATCCAATCATTTGATGAACTGAGATTAGATAAATATCGCATACCGTATTTGGTGACATGTACGTTGCGACAGGTACATATATGGCTAACGAATCTGGAGGCCCAAATCTTAGTTGGGATACCGCGTCCCAGAAAACGGTCACTCTTGTCATGATCCGTCGTACACTCCATCTAGACAGTGTAGCTGCATTTCCGAGTTCAAAGTACACTAAACACAATACGTACGCATACTTTGACTTTTCAAGCTCCACGAATGAGCTACGCATACTAGACACTAGTTGATATTTTTCTTTCTGAAACTCAAGCATCACTCCATCGTTTTTGACTGCATACTAGACTACATCGAAATGTCTGCAGGTTTGACTAGAGCAACGTACGCTGCAACAAAAATAATCTGTCATTCTAACCAACGTTCCAAATTAGCTTGATCATTCGCAGTTGCAAACTGGGTATCTTAGCTAGCTGCCGTTGTACCCTAGCTAGCTAACGAACTCTCTATTGGGTATACATTCCAACTGTTCCTTAAAAATATGTATATACTTGTATCACCTACTAGTAATCAGTGCCAGTGCCAAATAGTTTAACGTTTGACTTGGCCGGAGACTTGATTTAATTAGACGATTGACTGGATCGAGTGATTAATTAAGCGGTCTCCGTTCGTTTCTGGTTTGCATGCATGCTGATGCAGGTGAGGGAGGCCAGGCGTGCACGATGCTGGTGAGGACCCTGCACTGGGTGGTGCCGTCCTACTCCATCTGGGGCTTGCCCTTCTTCCTCTTCTACTCCACCCGCTTCTCCCAGTTCCTCTACGAGAGGCCCAACCAGGGCCTCCTCAGATCGCTCCTCTGCCGCATCATGAGCCCACTGGTATGAAACATGTATCTTGCATTCATATATATGTACGTACGTGCAACACAACACATCCACGTCCTAGACCACGGGCGTGCGTGTATGGATGGATATGCCCCATAAAAATGTAGGAGAAGTGCTGAGTGAGCGACACTTGAATGTTTTTAGAAATTAGGAGTAATCAGATTTTAGAGTATTAGATCTTTATCTAACGGATCCCCGTACTATCTCTGAATATATGCACGACCCACAAACTTCTAATTAGGCGGTATCAATTTGACAGTTTTTTTTGTTTGGTGGGCAGAGGGCGGGGGTGTCCAAGTTCATCGAGTCGTATCTGTCATGGAAGCTCCCGCTGGGCAAGTACGGGCTGAAGCCGGAGCACCCGTTCGTGGAGGACTACGCGAGCTGCCAGATGGCCATCCTGCCGGACGGCTTCTTCGAGATGGCAGACCGCGA
Source organism: Dendrocalamus latiflorus (assembly GCA_017311315.1). Classification (NCBI taxonomy): domain Eukaryota; kingdom Viridiplantae; phylum Streptophyta; class Magnoliopsida; order Poales; family Poaceae; genus Dendrocalamus; species Dendrocalamus latiflorus. Next base: position 11,128,129 of record CM029621.1, read on the forward strand.
CCTGATCCGGTTCAGGAGGGCCTCGGGGTGGTGCTTCTCCGAGAACGGCGTCGTCCTCGAGGACGGCACGGAGGTGGAGGCCGACCTCGTCTTCCTCGCCACCGGCTTCGAGGGCAAGGACAAGCTCCGCGCAGTGCTGCCCGAGCCCTTCCGCGGCCTCGTCGTCAACAAGTCCAGCATGATGCCGCTCTACCGGTACGTACGCGCCTGCTGCCTAGCATGCAGCTGCTGCTAATTAACACGCATGCAGCGTGTTTTAACATGGTGAACCAACTGCGCGCAGTGGGACGATCCACCCGCTGATCCCGAACATGGCGTTCGTGGGGTACGTGGAGAGCGTGTCGAACCTGCACACGTCGGAGCTGCGGTGTCGGTGGCTGGCGGGGCTGCTCGGGGGGCGGTTCGCGCTGCCGAGCGTGGAGGCGATGGTGAGGCACGTCGACGGCGAGGCGGAGGTGATGCGCCGCACCACGCGCTTCTACCGCCGCCACTGCATCTCCACCTACAGCATCCACGACAGCGACGGCATGTGCGCCGACCTGGGCTCCAGGGTGCACCGCAAGGGTAACTGGCTCGCCGAGCTCTTCGCGCCCTACAACAACCAGGACTACAAGGAAGAATGAATACGTATGTACTCGTATGCATAGGCCGTCGACTGCGTACGTACGGTATATTTCATCCCTTTGAGTCAAAAGATACGTTGATTGCTATACATACACCTATACGTGTACGTAGCGTAATAAGATCAATTCGTTATTTGTTTATACTAGCATGTAAGTCGTTAAGGATGACCAATAATCAAGGACTAGGTCATGATCATGTGTCATGTGAACCGAGGAAGCGTTCGGCAAGGACTCGAGACCTTGAGCCTTGAGGTCTCGTCTCGCCCGCGACCGCGAGAACGGGACCACGTGAAGGCCGGAGCATGCAGTTAGGTCCGTGTGTACTTCTTGTACGAAAGGGTGGTACTAGCTACATAATTCATCACTCCCATGTAATCCATTTTTTTTGTCAGTGTAACTAATTATGGATTTATTATAAGTGTGCAATAAAGTCGTTTATGTAAATTTCCATCCCTCCTCTATCGTTCACTTTCTGTGTGACTGAGCTGGGTCCGTCTCTATTTCAGTTTTCTTTGTAGTAGCAGTAATTTTTGGTTCCTTGATGTATAATTATAGTAACATTGTGCAATCGAACTCCTCTTCAATGGACGATTTAATTAGGGGGCTGTCAGGGCTCACACGCTCATTGCCTCCGTTATAACTCCATCGATATATATATATATATATATATATATATATATATATATATATATATATATATATATATATATATATATATTACATTTTGTGCATTGTGTATGACCTCAGCTCCATTATTTAGTCACCAACATTTGGGGCCTACATGTCATTGACTTTTTCTTTATTCTCTTATACAAGTGGTCACACACACACATATGGTCCTAGTTGCCGTTGACTAATACGGTGATGAAACGAATATACCAAGAGTTGTTAAGAGGGGCATCGTCGCATCACTTTATTCTCTTGCAAGTATATACAGGGGTTTGACTGGTTACAGATACAAGAGCTTCAAGTGCAATTTCACCGTGTTTTTCCTCGAGTATGAATGTGCAATACGTTTGCCAACTTGTACGATGACTAATTATTGGTATTGACCTTACTATTGTTTAAATTTTGTACGATGACGAATTTAGTTTTAGAAGCTTGTATATGTACACTTCGAACGGGACACAAACACTGTTGCCTTGTGTTGAGCCCTACAAGCAAAACAACAGAAATGCATAATACCATGCGCCCAGCAACCAAATAATTTATGGTGTTTTCACAAAGTCAAGTCAATTGCTTCGAAATGGCACCTAAAATTTAATCAAACCAAGTGAAAACGGTCAAACTATTCCATGCTTAAGTACCAACTAAGTAACACTTAACTAAGAGTTGACCTGATCAGTACTTCAAATAGTTGCTGGCTATATATCTCCCTATCATTGTATCTAGCTCTCCCTTTCGAGTAGTTGCATCATCCAAAGTCAGATGTTAAGCAGTAACTGCTTAGATTGATGTACGTATAATTCATCGGCAGGTTTCATGAATGTACGCTAAGACTTCTGATGGAGGCAGATCGATAGGGCAAGTTGAAAATAAATAAAAGACGCAACTCTAGTTTGCAAGTTGCTCGTGCACGTTGGGGCCTTGGTGGTCAACCGGTCAAAACCGTGGGTTGCACATAGCAGTCAGATATAATTGTTTTTTAGAGGTTCAATTTCGGCCTCCGAAAGGGTCAACTAGCTATCGCAAACTCGTGCAAATAGGCCTGATAATGGCCAGTCCGAACCCCATCTCAGCCTCATATGTTTGGCGGTGGCCCTAATCCTCATCTAGCCCACTTCTTACTTTTTCCATCCAATTCAGCCTGACCCAATAAGTAATAGAATCTTAATCCTATCATGGCCCATTCTAAATCCTTGGGCCGGCCCGTTAAGTCTGAAGCAAGTAAGCATACGGGCTAGACAGATATAGTTCTTTGTCATACAATATAGTTCTCTGTCATAGATTATGACACAGCGGTGGAATCATAGCAAAAATTGCAGGTAGTTCTAATCTTTCTTACGGTTGTGGACCTGTGGCTGCCAAGATTTCTTAAACAAGGAAAAAGGATAGAATCACCCTTACAATTTACAATTTATGAATCTTAGTGACCCTCCTGAAACTGTAGAGAACTGAACAAAAATACAGAGCATAATAGCCTATGCTGATGAATCTACTAGAAACTCAACAGATATACCCGACCCAAGCCGCAAAAGTCTAGAAGAAGTAACTTCATGCTTTAATAAAAACTAGCATAGCTCAATCTAAAACTTATATAGATTCTAAACTCAGCTTAGCTTATTTGATATAGCGTAAATCATAATATGATCACTACAACAAAACTTTAAATAAGATTCAATAAGACATGTTTAGTTCAAGCTTTTCATATTTACAAAAGCTAGCATGATAAGAGCTAAGCTACACATAAAATGACATGATTAATCTAGCAAACTAGCATAAGACATGGTAGAATATAAAACAAGATATCATGTCACACAAGAATAATAGTCAAAGCTCCATGTAATATTATACAATGCAAGTTGCGGAATTTAGATATGCATTATGTTAGAATGGTTGCAAAAGAAGTCAAACTCTCCCTAAAACATGCCAAAAGAACTAATAACCCCCCCCCCCCACACACACACGGAAAGAAGCAAAATGAGAAAAACTAAGAGCCTTAGTGAAAAATATCTACAACTGATGCCTTGACTCGATAAAGTGAAGCACAATATCACCCTTCTCTACATTGACTCTAAGGAAAATGATATCTAATATCAATGTACTTGGTTCTAGAGTGTTGCATTGGATTTTTGGTAATATTTATAGTACTAGTGTTGTCACAGAAGAGGAAAACACTATCTAAGGCTAACCTATAACCCCGTAGAGTAGATATGATCCAGAGAACCTGAGAGCAACTACTGGCTACAGCTACATACTCCGCCTCAGCAGTGGATTGTGCAACAGAGGACTACTTACTTGATGACCAAAAGATAAGAGATGTGACTAGGAAATTATAAGTCCCATATGTACTCTTCCTATCTATCATATACTCCGCAAAATTAGCATAAAAAAAGTGCGAAGAGATAGTGCAGAATCAGAAGAATACCATAGCTCAAAATCAAAAGTGTCCTGAAGGTACCTAAAGATACGACACATTGCTCAACGATATTAGGCACGAGGGGAAGCCTTAAATTAAGTGTACATACACATATCAAACTGTATGTCCAGTCTCAATCCATGAGGAAGAGAAGGGCCCAATATAACTGCGAAAGCATAAAACACCAATTGGCTCTATGCAACATGACACTCAATCTTTTCTTATTTTGTAAAAATATGATCCGTATTGATCTCTTTGTGTTTAACTAGTCGTGTGCTACACACTAGTTTAAACCGACTATAAATTAGAAGCATACTTGATTGAATTTCGTAAATCAAAAGCAAAACGTTCTTGTCACAAATGGGCACAACCGCACAACCAGCCATGCTTGTGTAGAGGTGGCAACGAAGCGGGGATGCTCCCGTGCCCAAAAAACAGTGGACCCCAAGTGGCATCCACAGAGACACCGTTTTCTTTCCAATGTGGCACAGCAGGCGGGTGAGGAAGGATGCCCAGATTGGACGGGCATGATTATAGAAAGCGGCAAGCCGACGGCTTGCTCGAAGTGAACAGTGGAACAGTAATATGTCCGACGGAAATCGGACAGGTGGCAGAGGGAGGTTGCAGGGGGAAGTTTCACCGAGATTATATGTTTTATAGGATTAGGAGATCATTAATTGGGGGGCTCTCATGTGCATGTAAGATTGCAAACGTCTGTCAATGGTAGCATTGAGAGGCGTTCGTATTCATTTTTTCTTATGCCTTTTGTTATAACTTATAGTTTTTAAAAATAAATAGTAGCGACGGAAAGAAATATTTTTTAGAAAGAGGGACTGAGCGGTAGAAAAAGTTAGAGAGATACGTGCACGTGACATGAGCGAGAGGGATGGGGTGCGTAATGCACCCGTGATGCTCTATCTTGTCCCCAGAACGAGATGGTAGGAAGAGAAGTAAAGAAACTGTTTCAAGAAGCCAGATATTCGTATTAGTTTTTAGCTTTTTCTAAATATAAACCAAAAGCAAAAAACAATACATACAAATCATGTGGCTAATGAAGGGAGTTAGATTTCCACCAATCACAAGCAGAGTACACTTGTTTGGTGAGCTTTACTCATGAACTTAATGGAATTTTTTTTTCAAAAAAATATATAATCAGAGTTAGATTTCCACCGACCACACTTGTTTGGTGAGCTTGACTCATGAACTCAATAGAATATTTTTTTTTCAAAAATGCATATATAAAATTTTGGCCCATAAAAGAAAAACTTGTAAACCAATATGCTAGCTTTTGGTCTCCTGCTCAGTCCTAACTCCCAGGATTGACAAACAGCTCATCTATTCCCGCATGAGCCACAAGCCCACAAGACGTCCAATCTATATCAATCTAGCTGGTGTCTATCATTGTTGTGGGGAATCCACGCAGAGTACGTTTGAATATGAGATAATTGGTTATATATCACTGAATAACATCTATTTCTATAAAATATTACTAAAAATTACTCTACCTATTATATATCATCGAGTATCATCAAAATTCTATTACATATCACTGTCGTTAGTCGACCGTTAAACTCCACCACAATGCTCCCAATAAAGACCAAAGACCCTATTTATTTAAAATGGCAAACAACGTCTAAAAATTATCAAAATTTACAGAGTTGTTATTCGATATATCAGTGAGCTAGGAAAATTTTCAAGGCACTGTTTAAAGAAAAATTTTCTGATTTTTAATTTAAATGCTAATAAAGGCTACTATTTACAAACAGAGATTAAATGAGGTCTAACAATTTTGGAAAATTCCCACATTCTCCTAATATGTCACATAGCTTCTGAAAAATATGATTTTCCATTTTTCTTCAGTGAATTTGTCCCAGTTTTAAAAATAGCTCAAATAGGCTGATTTGGATTTGACCTTAAAAAATGGGACAAATGGAAGAGTCAATTCACGAAATTTTATATTTGAGCTGTACACTACCCCAATGATCCACGAAAGAAATTTAGTATTTTTGGCTAACCTAATTTATCCTATATTTAATTTTTATCATAGAGACATATTTGAATTGAGGGCAAAATCGTCCTTTTTCAGGGGGCAAACGTACCCTAACTGATGGCAATGGTATATAATAGAATTTTGGTATTATTCAGTAACATATAATATATAGAAAGTGATTTCAATGATATTTTATAGAAGTAGATGCTATTTAGTGATATGTAATCAATTATCTCTTTGAATATTTGTGCACGCAGAACATGTAAGTTGAAAGACTTTGTTGATTTAACATTAGCAATGCAACTGACACCAATACTTCTAGTGAATTGGCAGGTAAATGAGTTACCGAAGCGCCGTCAAGTTGATGTATATATAGCTAACACAACAACATAGGAAAAATAACCAAGAAATAGGCAAGAAATTGCTTCGAAAGATCGATGTATGCATATACATATTCATCAGTAATAATAACATTAAATACGTACGTACGTGATCCATGCATAGGGTAGGATCCCAATTTTGTATCGGAAAATCAAGCTAAAGTTAATTATAGCAAGCACCTTATTAGCCATTACCATTGACCGTGACCGTGCGTACTGCATACCATATTATAACAAGTTATACCAAGCTCCTCATGCACGTTATGCAATGTTCTAAGAAAACATAATCTAAAGAGTAGATCAATGCACTTTCGACGAATATTTCCAACCAAAAATTTAGCTAGGTCGGTAGTGTAAATTTCTCGTATATTTTCGCTCATTCCATTTCAAAAACCGACAATTATTTTTCGCTCACTTTATACATACAAAGTGAGCTTAAGCTTTAGTTCTTCCAACTTAAAGTTTTTCCAAATAAACAAATGAGATTATTTCTTAGTCGCCATCTCGAAGCAGTTTATTGGAACATTTTTTTAAAGTAGTTTATTGGTATTCGATTCATTCACACAATCATTCACACTATATTAAAAATCATAAGATACAGTTAAAAAGAACCCACTCTAATTCACCCTTAAAGACTGTAATCATTTACTAATGACGACGTCGCTTAGGTCAAATCCCTCTATTATTTTCTCTGAGTACGTGAACAGCTGAACAGGAGTGGAACGGCCGAATGAAAGCTTGGAATAATTCAGAATTGCGTACGTCAAGATTCAACATGCGAACGAAAGAATGGTTTTTTTTTTCAAAACTTGGATCAACCATGCATATATCTTGAGATCTTTCAACCCTAAGGACTAGACAATTATGCACGAGAATCTACACGCGAGATGTACGGTCCTATTCTTTGGGTTTGACTTGGTCCGACCAAGCCACCACACATAGGCCCGTACGTCCGGCCGGTCCAAGAGTTCATTCAATTCCACTCCGACGCCGTACATTCTGTGCGCCGTAACAGGCTTATGTGTATGCCCAACTGTGTACGGTGCACATCTGTTCTGCCTTTGAATGCGTATACTAGCGCCCGCGTAGTACGTTTCCAAAAACAAAACGTGCGTACGCGCGCGGAGATCAATTCACGGGCCGCATGCGGGCGTGTCGTTGGGTTTGGGCATGTTGAATTTTGCTTTGACTATTTGTTTTTTGGAAACGCACTAGCCGTCGACGTCTCGCATGGCCCTTGGTGTGCGCGGCCAGCAGCAGGAAGCGGCAACCTGCGTCCGTTCCAGTTCCACCGCGCGATCCGTGATCATTCTGTCCCGTCACCGCGGACCAAATTTGACGTCCGATTATTCTTCCGCGCAAGGCCGGTGGCTGGGCCGTGTGGCCAGGATTCGGCCCGCCATTTCTGGGCCACAGCGGAGGCTTGTTGGGATATCCGCGTAGAAGCCGCGATTTTGCCGCCTCGCACGGGCCGTCTTGCGACGCGTCTCGGCGGTGCCCAACGCAGCGTCCGCGCGGAGGCAAGAAGGCCGACCCATCCGCGGTTCCGCATGGGCCGTGTCGCTCTTGCGTCTGACTCTGACTGGGCTGGGAGCGGCGGCTTCTGCCGGCCGGTCCAGGCGATAACAACAGCAGGGAAAGACGGCCGTGACTCGTTTATCGTTATCCTGTCCACGAAAGCGGAAGTGGATAACCGCATGTCTCGCGAGTTCGTTTCTTCAGGTAACGAAATCGTACATGCAACTGACGCCGTCCTGACAGGTGACGGCCACAGAGCCAGGCATCGACGAGTGTAGCGGGCTCCACTCTTCTTACTCACTGGTGAACGAAACAAATTGGAAAAATTACTCCCATGCCACACAGTTTAATGGCGTTTGTTAAAATGCTCCATGATATCTCACTGACATGCGGGTCTAGGGCCCACATGTCAGTGAGACATCATGGAGCATTTTAACAAACGCCATTAAACTGTGTGGCATGGGAGCAAATTCCCCAAACAAATTTGATTTGATCAAGTAAGCTGCTCTTCGTCTCATCTCTGTACCTGTTTAATGCGACATGAGAGGCAAACATCAGTCAATTTATTCCGTAGGGAACAAAAACCCGATCGAGTTATCCTTGCAGCTGTCCATCATTCCATCCATCTGCTTGATATTTATGTGCGGATTACGACGCAGTATTGACCCGGATTACAGCGGTATGCTTTGAGCAATTTGTCACATTACCTGCAAACCTGCTGGTGTCTCTCTCGTAGATATATCTTGAGGATCTCTTGATAAATATTTCTAGGAGAAGTAACACCAGTCATACTAGCACTGCCATTATTCTTATCGATTACGGTCTCGTTAGAAAATCTTCTGGCAATTCCTCGCAAAAAAAGAAGAAAAAGAAAAAAAATATTCTTGCAGTTGCTACTGCATTCCAACACCTACAAATCTGTAATATAATGACAATGGTAAGCGCGAGTATATCACTGAGATGGCCTTTCTTACGAGCTGACCTTTGGTCTTTGGAACACATGTATGCTTCTGTTGCAGGCTTGTAGCTAGCTTATGCTTAACGATATAAAAATTCTGGAGCATCTTAACGAAAGGAAGCTAAGTTTATTAGTTTAAGTTGGCACAAATGGGCACGAACTCACCGAGTTGATCGCCACGATCGAGCTGGCCCCTCTGACGCCTTCTGATTGGTCCAGCTGATCCATGCCAAGTCAGCATTCCCCACGAACTCGGTCTTGTGAAGTTGTGATGGGTAAAGAATGCGTGTCGTCGTTGCGTCTTGTAACTGGACGAACCATTATTCTATGGAACGGATTGTGTTTGTTTACCTGATCTAGCAAGCTTTAATTAGGTTGACATAAACCGATGGGGAATTACTCTAATCACATGCCAAACTCGCTAAGGTCATGTTTATTTCCACTTAAGATTATTATAATCTAGCTTATAATCATAAGTAGAAACAAACAGCCTAGATTATAAGGTGACTTATTATAATGTAATAACCCAGATTATTGTAATCTAATAAGCTCAAAAAAGGAGCTTATTTCAGTTTATAGATTCACCTTTTATCTTAAGGACAATAAAACTTTAGGAATATTACCCACATTTGCCATTCATCCATCCCCCAACTCCCTTGCCTCTCTCTCAAGGACATTGTAGTCTTTAAACATTCGAATACAACAATACATAACTCTGATAATCCAGACTGCCAAACACTTGACAGCTTATTTTCCACCAGCTTATTATAATCCAGCTTATATAATCCCCCACCTATAAGCTAGATTATAATAATCTTAAGTGGAAACAAACAGGACCTAATTACCTGGGCTAAAAGAATGACACGTCATTGACAGTTCCGATCAGGAAAAGGCCAAATCCGCCGTGGAATTGGCTTCCAGGTGTGTATAAATATATAAATACCACGCGTTATGCAAGCAATGGAAATGGATTAGCTCTGTTTTTTTTAACTGTGGCTACGATTTTTTATTATGTTTTTCGAAACGATAACGGATAGCACACGCGCCGACGAATGGCACATGTGTCGACGGATTGAGAAACCGTTTGGCGAAGTCATTGTTTGTTTTGGCTTCCGAAAAATCTGAAACCAAAACCTACCCTACAATTCCAAAAGAATAGGACATCATCGACCTATGTCATGCCAGTTTGGACGCAGCCGGGCGCTGGATGTGCGTTGTGTTTGGATATTTCCCACATGCATGTATGTAACTTTGAATCTAATCTAATGGTAAGACAGTAACAACCGTGCGCTTAGCGATTACGTTTGGCTGCTCGAACCAGTGCATACGGATGAACCAAAAGAATGCCCACTTTCGTAATATAGTAGTAATACCCACTTGACTACTTGCTTACGTGCTTCTAAGTGTAAACCATAACTAAAAGACTTCGAGATTTAATCACGTGGTGAATTGATTATGTTCAGTTGTTCCTGTTCGTGCGGTATCAGCTCTAGTCAAACATTCCAGTTTTTGCAAATACCAAATTTTGTCACGCATTGTTACACCCAATTAATTTTGGGTATCAACCAAACCAACCCATGGTGTTAACAACGATGTTAATTAGTCCTGTTTACTTCGGAACGAATCAATCAAGGATTATCATTTGAATTACAACAGAGTGCTCTGTCCCAAACATTGTGAACATCAGTGGCAGATCTAGGATCAAAATTTAGAGAGGCTAATAGGACTTACTGAACAGTTTGCTAAATGCCAAGTTGCCGGTCTACGATAAACTTGTAGACACGAGAGGGAGAGAGACTCCACGCTAAGAGCCAAGATGTCGTTGTGACTTGTAATCACAACTACAAATACAATTTTCTTCATCATGCACAGGTTTTTTAAGTCTGACAAGATCATTCAGATGGCTAACACGAAGTTGTAGGGGATAAGAGAGGTACGCACAATCGGCCAACGATAGAGGGGCTGGCGCCCCACCTGACCCACCGCTGAGTCTGCCCCCGGTGAACATCTTGTGTTGCAAATACGTACAACCTTGATCTCCATGGATGATGGATGGATCATGCATGTATTGATGCGGCATTAGTAAAATAAAACGATATATAATACGGGGGGGTTAGCCACCCTGTATTGACTTGACCATGCAACCCGAAAGGGACGTAAGCATGAATGAGATCAGCGCAAGTGACACCGATAGATGGACGCATGTGTCACGTTCTGCAGGTTGCACGCAATCGCTCGCTGGAACCGCGCGTACAGATTGATTTTTGTTTTGTTAAATTAAGAGACTAGACTAGGACGGACCACTCGTACCGGGTTAAGTGGTGAGCTAAGAAATAGTTTTTTAAATAATTTATTTTTTTATTAAAATTACATAAATATACTGTCACTAAAAAAATTACAGAAATAATCAGCTGTCGTCATTTCAAATAGTGATAGAGCTTCTGTCGCTATTTCAATATGGGACACAGCTTCTATCGTTGAACCAATAGGCGATAGAGTGCCACATCAGTGTCACGGGTTCTGTCGCCGTTTTAATTAGCGATAGAGAGGTCAATCATTAATTGAAATAGCGACGGAAGCCTTGGCAACTTCAAACGCCATATCAAATGACGACAGAGGTCCTCTACAGCTTTTGTCGCCATTTGAAATAGCGGCAGAAGCCAACCTATAAAAAGGAAAAATAGCCGAAATTTACTTTAATTCGGTAAAAAAAAGAAAGAGGGGGAGAAAACCAGAGGAGAAAAGAAGGGAAAAAAAAGGAGAGGAGAGGAGAGCATGGACAAGCACATGATCTAGTATGTTAGGGAGATAGAGGACACAGAGTTGGAGGACATCCCATAGCACGCATGGGGACCGGCAATACTGGCTGCCATGTATCATGGGCTTTGTGACGGGTGTTGGAGGGTGGCGGAGAACTCCATACTCTCTGGATACCCACTCTTACTGCAGTTGTAACCATTCGAGCACTTTCGGATTGAATGGTCACATATCAACCTAGGTCTGTACGGTACAGACTTCTATGCAATCCCAGCCAACGATGTGGACCATCCTACCATAGGGACCCTATGGTGTCACCGATGGGCTAGTTTCCTGCTTTCGCTATAATTTGTCTAGTACACTCAAACTGAGCTTACTAATGTACTTGCAATATCTGTTTTTGCAGCATGTTTTTACTCTAGTCACCTCTCACGCATCGTACCTTGAGTATGTCATCATGTTTGACCAACTGACGGACGACCGCACCATATGGAGGCCATATGCCGTCGAGATCATCGTCTCTCACACACCGAGGGGACTGTCCGTGTAGTTCACCCAAGACACTGCCTTTTGGCTCACATGACTTCACCTGGTGCACGACGTCTTCATTGAGACATACGCGTGTGCATTGGGTGATGAGGCATTTCCAGTGCCTGTGGGTAATTGCATGCAGCCGCACGTTCATGGGTGAGTTGCATATTCCGGTACTTTCTATTGAATAGTAAGTACTAACATTCATCAGCTTTGGGTATCTACAATCGCACAAGGAGGGGGTCACAGGACATGCAAACTGGGCCCAACGCATGGTGCCATGCGTCCGGTAGTAAGCACTTGTATTGGAGGACATCCACATGGAGCACCCCCCTACGACCGCTCGACCTACGGTGACTATATCAAGTGGTACAACACGCGCTACCTTGCCGCTCGTCTAGCGCCTTCTTGAACATTAGTCTCGCCTCCCCTCGACGCCACGAATCCGCGGGAGAGGTGGGTGAGTTGGCGAGGGGAGGTGAGCGGGAGAGGAGGGCAATGGTAGAGGCTAGAAGGGAGAAGGCGAGCAGGGGAGAGAGCAAAGACGTGCGGGGGAGATGGCCAAGGCGAGGCATGCGTGTGCAGTGAGAAGTGAGAATGGAGAGAGAGAAGAGAAAAGGGGGTGAGGCATGCGTGTGCGGTGAGAAGTGAGAACAAGGAGAGAGAGAGAGAAGAGATAAGGGGGGGTGTGTGTGCGGTGAGAATGGAGAGAGAGAGGAGATAAGGAGGGAGCTAAATGGGCCCGTGGGCTGACTACATGCATAAATAAGCCCAAGGACTAAATATACTAGGAAGTATTTATGGGCCAAATAAGAAAATGGACCAGAACATAAAAGAAAGAAATTAAAATAGAAATTGATACAACTCATTTTTAATTCCACTGCTTAGCGCCTACTTGAACACTGCTCTGTCGCTAGTCGAATTGGCGACATAGGCTCTGATTGACTAGCGATAGAGTCTCTGTCGCCGATTCAACTCTATGTAGGATAGTCGCCAATTCAAATAGCAAACTGTCGTCTTTTGAATTGGTGATAGAGGATTATTTCTGTAATTTTTTTTAAAACGGTGGTATCTTTACGTAATATTAATAAAAATAGATTATTTCAAAAAAAATTCTAAGAAATATATGCCAAGAGATATTTGTTTAAGCTTAGTCTTGGTCTAAACTTCTTGAGGTTGTCTAGTGTACTCTTCATTTCAAAACTATGATACTAATTTAGGAGTATTTATTATCTGGGTGGAGCATGTGAAAAGCTAAAAGGTTGACCTTTTTTATGTATATTTTTCAGCTTTACTAATCTATATGGTGAGCAGTACATGTTGACATGAATTGCAATCAAGTCTTCTCCATTAGGTTTCATTGTGCGTTATACTGCAGTGATTATTCAACAAATCTTCCCGTGTGTATCTGTACACGTAACCGATCGATGACGCATTTTTGTAACATCAATCAATCATGCACACCAACACGTCCTACCCTAGACACCGCTATGAATATATGTATGAACGGTTTCTTTATGAAATTCTTATGGAATGTACCAGTACGCGGTGTAAGATAGACCATTGATCTATCACGGATTGCATTTTTTTCACCTTAATTAATAATTAGCGCAAATCTGAACAAGAGAGACTCTTAACCGGCGCTTTGAAGGCTCGAAACTAATAGCCCTGTTAGCCATCTAAATCAGCGTCTTTCTCGTCAGGACAACCACATGGAACATGGAACTCATGTATAATCAAATTATTATTAAGCTCAGGACTTAATTTGAGGCCACCATTTCATTATATCCAAACGGAAATAGTAGTTGTTCACGCTACATGCCAGTACCATAAATTCATGATTAATTAACTACGAGCTTATTTATATTAACTTTTGGCTTTAATTTATAAATAGTAATAATTTGTAGAGAAGTTTATAGAGGCACTTATGTAAGATTTTAGACGATATAAATTAAGTCACTACATTGTAAATAGATCTCACATTAAAAAGATTTTTTATTTAAAAGTTAAGTACTATAGAAAAATAATTTACTTAAAAAAATCAGCTTTTTAAAAGCTACTAAAACTATTTACTACTAGTGGCACGCTCTTTTCTAGTGTATGCTCGGTAAATACCGTAACTTTGGCAGTACCACTAACTGCTTTATGCATGCATTACCATTTACCAGCAGTAGAATGATATATCAGACTGTTCAACCTGCAATTACCAGACAGCAAATTAACCAGACTTCTGCTGCTGTCGTTGTTTCTGGAAACCAACCTGACAGAAAGGAACCCGAAACTAAGCTGAGAATATGTCAGATATTCTCAGGTGTAGAGTTTTACTTTATATACGAGTACTCTTTTCTTTAGTACAGCATGGTACAGTACTATATTTATTGGTTCTGTAAAGTCGAAGCTATAGTGAACATATACGTGTGCTAATCCTAATACTACACACCAGTAGAAAGTTAAAACACTGTATGACATATCTGGTGAGTTTTTTAGACTTATAGTTTAATTTTCTATAATAAATATATTTCAAATGAAGTGTTTTAAGGAGGGTTTATAATTTGATTGCAGTAAATACTGTTTTGACTTTATCTACATCGGTTAAAATCGCATATGAGTATCTATCCGCACTTTCTTTCGTGAGTTGTTAGAATTCAAAGTTTTAATTCATAAACTATAGTTTAAAAGAACCCATCTAACCTCAAGAAAGTCACGAACACTAGAATCACCCAGTCCCAAAGAGAAAAAGGGAAATCGAAATTACAAGAAGGAAATGCATACTGCTATAATCGTGGATTTCTTGTTATCGGAGCTACCTAGCCAAAAGGGGCATAAAGGAAAAGGAGGGTTTGTGTTTGGCTTTGGCATGGATGCCTTTCTAGCTAGCTATCAGTGAGTGGCCAATCCGCTATGCCATGCTCGTGGTCGCTTATTCCCTTCCAAATCCATGTGGAAAGGCACAGTTATATTTCTGAGAGCATCTCCAACAGTACCATCTTAGCTATTTTTAGCTATATTAAATAAATAAAATTTTGTATGAAGAAGAGAGAAGGTAAGAAGAGATAATGTGTTGTCTCTTATATAAGAAAAGACTTGAATCTGCAAACAAACGCAAATAGTGAGAGAATGTAAGTCAAAAGTTATAATAAAAATAGTATAAAATAATTAGAGAAATGATTTACTGTTAGAGAGTTTATCTCTAATATTGTCATTAGATAAGATAAAATTTTAAAGATAATATTAAAAGATAAACTATTATACATACTCTAACAACCAAGGTCCCACTCTACAGTGATGCAACGAACTGCCCAAAAAGGAGGTCAAAGACGCTGTTGATTCAAGGAAAGAAAGAAAAAGAGCAGAAGAGGGGTCAAAAACGTCCTCACAATCGCATGTACGAGCTGGTTTGGTGGTGTTCAGTTTAGCTATTGCTTATGTTTTTTTATTATAGCTAGTTTATTTTTTACGTTAATAATAGAGATTTATTTAATGTAATTAAATTAAAATAATTAAAAATAAATAAAAAATATGTTATGCCATCATAAATAATGTTGAAGGAATAAAAAAGCAAAAAATAAAAAAAGCTAAAAAAACTAGAAAAAATAAAATAAAGAAATAATAAATTAAAAACTAGAAGTTAGAAGCTGAAGGTGAAACAACCGGAACCGTTACAGCTCGTTCCTCCGATGTGTGCGAGATGATCTGATTGCAACACCTGTCAAGACTCAAGGATCCAACAGAGAGGAGGTTAAAAGTAACCACGTAAAAAAAGTTGGCTTAGATCGTGCGTACGCAGCGATGTTGATGTGCTAATATGCGATAAGTCCTGTGCTAAAGGTCTACTTATCATGAGTCCTCGATCGATTGAATGGATAAGATTAAGATTTTGGTCAAATCGAGAAGGGTTGCATGTACAGCGTTGGTTCCCTGATTAATCTGGTAGGTTGATTTTTTTAAACACATCTGCTGTAAATTTAAAGCTGAGTGATAAAATGGTTTTCAGTGGTCCTGGAGAATAATAGACCGCTGATGCTATGGTCTCCACACATACAAAGGAAACAAGGTTTCATGCGTAGGCCTGCCCTAAAATAAACCCTAAGTCTCTAGCTTTTAGCTATTATTTTTTAATTAAAATTATACAGTAATAATTAGTTTTTAGTCATTTAAAAATAAAAAACCGTTATAGCATCATGGATAATACAAAGAAATAAAGGAGAAAAAGGAAAAAAACCAAAAATTAAAAGACGACATAATACAAGTGACTTCTGTTTTAAATAAATCGAAAACCAAAAAGGTAAAAGCTAAGATCATTTAAAACTAGCCGTAATTCAAGTAGTTGGACGATCGATTGTAATTGTGTAACAATGATAATAACTTAATAGCACTCCTAGTGAAATACTGTACTATATACTTAACAAAAATCATGCCGTAAAGCTCCATTGCAATAAGTGCAATTTGGCCAGTTGATTGTGTTCATCATCTCTCTTTTTTTACCTTAATGATATAGCTTTTTATAGGAAAATAAGCTGAAGTATATTTAAGTCCTTGCTCCTTTTTCATCCCCAGCTATCAGAAAATCGCAGCATGCTTGAACGCTTGTTCTCCATGACTCCATCTGCTTGCTTGAATTGATCGTTAATAGATCACATCTGCATGCTTAAATAGATCGTTATTCCCCCTCAGTGAATCACATCTGCTGGCTTGAATAGATCGTTAATAACACACGAAGAAAACCCACTATAATGTTTTCCTAAATTTCCCTTCATAACAGCTAATACAACATTGACATTCTGACTATGCTTCACTATTAGACCCTGTTTGGATCCCTTGGGCTAACAATTAGTTGTTAAACTTTAGCTCTTGAGGATCCAAACAGGAGGGCTAATGGGTGGGCTAAAGTTTAGCCAAAGCCCTAACTAGTTGTTAGCCAACTAGTCCATCAAACCCAGCTAATGAGGGCTAAAGGACCAGCCAGATGGAAAAAAGACGTTGATACCCACGTCAACCCTCCCAGACCACCATGCATAGGGGTATAACAGACTTTGCACTGAGATAGTAGCACTTATTAGTCCTTGGATTCAAACAGGACTGGGCTAATCTTTAGACAGCTAACTACTAGTCAACTAACAATTAGTCCTAATCCATCCAAACAGGCTCTTACTTCGTCGTACTACAAAAGAGACCATTTACCAGTTTCCTCTTGGACAAAACGAAACCGAATTTCTTCTCTATTTTTTACTGTTTGCGGCAATGATTACTCGCGTCTGCGCCCTGTCACTCTCGCCTCGCCCTCTTGCGTGGTGTTTTTGTGGACGACGGCGTCGTCGCCAGCTTCCTGTGGCTCTCGGCTTCCCTCTCTTCCTCCCTCGCGTTCCCTCAGAAAAATCCTTCCTTTTTCACCCCGGAAATTTAGCCCCCTCCTATTTATGACCCATCTCTCCCGCGGGGGCGGCCAAAGATCGCGCTGTTTGCGTGAAATCGTCCTGTTTCACTGCACCCGGAATCCCGTTTTCTTGCTGCCAAGCCACTAATTTTGCATCGATTTCCTTCCATTTTCTGGGTCCTGCATCTTGTGCAGATCCAAAGGTGCTGTCTTTCTGGAGGTTTCGCGGTGCTGGGGTGTGAATTGGATCGATTTCGATCCGTTTGTTGCCGTCTTGGGGATCGCTGGTGCGTTCTTGATCCGAAAGGTGGAGGCTTTGGTTGGATTCTTTTCCTGGAGCATTTGTGTGCGCGAGCAAGATGCTCTACTTGAAGCAGCCGACGAGGAGTTGAACTGCGCAGAGGGTTTGGTTTTTCTGAATTTCGTGGCTTGGATTCTCAGCGCTCTTGTGTTTCGTTTGTTGATCTGATCCGATGGAGGCTACGACGGGCGGCAAGCTCCTTCAGAAGTTCCGGCTCTACGAGACCAGATCGGTAGGGATCGCTTGCAAATTTTCTTCTCTTAGTCGCTTGATTTGGTTTGGTTTGAATAGGATTGTAGGTTCCTTAAACATGGAGATCTTTGTGTCAGTTAACCTCCTGTGTTTGACCTTCCTACAATGGGTGTGTGTTTGTTTGTTTATGGTTGATTGAATTCTTGAGTTATTTAATGCTTGCGCTGTGTGACAGTGTGAGGGATCTCCTTTATGATTGGCTCGGTTGAATTTTGTTATATGAAAGGGTAAAAGGCTCCGAAAAGGTGAAGAAAGATCCTTCTTTTTGTTTCTTTTACAGGGGAGTAAGAGAGTAGCAAAAAAAAAAAAGCCATTCCTTTTTGCTACTTGCCTGCAATTGTTTCAGGCAGATTAAATATATGCTGCATGATCTTGTTTAATGATGCTGTACTGTTGTGTTGTTTGGCTTCTAGTGTTTAGTTGCCTTCTGCTTTGCTAGTGTTATGCCAATGCCAAAATACAAGATTTCAGCTGACGTTATGCATATGCATAAGTATCATCAAAATTTCGAGGATAGTTAGCTTTGTGATTCAGAAATCAAGATTTCATTATTGGTACCATAGACAATAGGAGTTGATTAATTGTTACCCATCGTGTACTGTTTCATTGATTTATTGGAAATGAGTTTTGGTATCGCAAGTTCTTATGCATTTTATTTATTGTTTGATTTTTATTGTACTTAATATTCTTATGCTTTTTTGGTGTAGAAATTTTATCTTATCGGAAGAGACAAGAGCAGGACTCTCTGGAGGGTGCTAAAGATTGACCGGTTGGAGTCTACTGAGCTGGGCATCGAGGAAGATCGTACTAGTTACATGGAGAAGGAATGCCAAGAGCTGCTTTTGCGTATTCATGAGGGGAATAGATTGACTGGTGGGCTGAAATTTGTTACAAAATGCTATGGAATAGTTGGTAATTCAACATGAGCTGAGATTCCCAGTGTCTCACAATTTTGTAGCAGTTCAAATTATAACATTTGCTTCATCTTTGCTTCTTCAGGTTTTATAAAGTTTCTTGGTCCTTATTACATGGTTCTAATAACCAGGAGAAGGAAAGTCGGCACAATCTGCGGCCATGATATTTATTCTATTGGCAAGAGTGAAATGATCGCAATTTCAAGCCCTATAGTCTGGCCCAGCGTGGCTTATTCTAGTGATGAGAACAGGTCTTTCGTATTTTCAACATGTAAATATTGTGTATCATCTGTTGCAATTCCATCACTGGTTCTTAGCAATATCAAAATCGCCAGCTTGCTTTTGCATGTATTTGGACATGTTATAGTTTTGTTATTAATTTATCTTATTATAGGCCCTTCCTTTTCCAAATATTTCAGTTAATTATGTCGCTACATTGTGATGAGAGCGAAACAATGCACATTATTGGCGACGGTGTATATTATTTTTATTTATTTGCACTGTTTTATGCCAGTTTGCATATTTTCAGATAAGTTTTTCTTCATGTATTCACGTTTGTAGTTGAACGTTGCACAATTCCATTTGGTCCGATTGTATAGTGACATAGTAGTATTTGTTGTGTATGTATTTAATGTCACTTTGCCTATAAGTACAAAATTTGCATGTTGATGACAATATGCATCCAACTAATATGGTCAGTACACCATGGCAATTCTTGCAGCTCTTAACTTAATGTATGATGTTCATTTGGTCAGAGGTATATAGAAATGTTTCGAAATTCTTTGCTTCATTTGTATTCTACTTATTTACAATGTAATCTACTACAAATATATTCTTGCAAGCATTTTTCTCATTTTCATTATCTGCAGATATTTATGTTTTCATCCATAATTTTTTGTAGATATAAACGGCTCCTTTGCTCGGTTGATCTCTCGAAGGACTTCTTCTTCAGCTACTCTTACAACATCATGCGCAATCTTCAGAAGAACATAACCGACAAGAATAATGGGCAGGTTGTTTATGAAACAATGTTTGTATGGAATGAGTTTCTGACACGAGCAATTCGGAACCATCTCAAGAATACCAATTGGACAGTTGCCTTAATCCATGGATTTTTTAAACAGGTATATTCTTTTGCAACGTACTAAGTCTTTTGGTACTGCATTTTATTTGATTCCTCCTTGTCATTTGTTATTAATGAGCTTATGCATATCACCAGTATCGTCTATTCATCATCAAAGACCACAAGAAGGGCTTCAGTGGTGCTAACTCAAATGCCATCCAACTAACCTATGCGTTTACTTTACTCCACGTTTCATGACCTGACACATAGTGAAAGCTTGAAATAAAGGGTTTGCAAAGGCATGGCTTTGTATAACCTGCTGACATTTTTCAGTATGAGCTGTTTGAGGCTTTACCGAGTCAAAACATTTCCTTGTAAGTCTCAGCAGACTGTTAATGCTTTTGTTCAGTTATTTTTTATCCATCGTTAGTGTCTTGCTGGTACATAGTAATATCGTACAGTCTAACATGCTAATGCTTAGATTTGAAATTGCATCGCAATTTATACCTATTTAAAATGTTGTTAGCTAGTAAGCATTGAGCACCGTCCCTTGATCATAGTGCAAATCCTGTGAATTACACTGTGTATAGTTGACATTTTTGAATTTGTTTTTCTGAGTTGAGACTAATCACATCCGCACTTAATTAAGTTCTTCGTGTACGTTTTGCTAGCTTCTTCGGTCACCACGATTGTAATTCACCAATAAGAACTAAGAGCTTCTTGTTGCTATTCGATTTACATTTTTGTAATGCTAGTAGTTTGTTTCATCCATTTGGGTATTATATGAAGACAAGCTAATAGACATATTTTCGGTGCATTCAGTCGAAGCTGTCCATATCTGGGAGAGATTTCTGGTTGACACTTATAGCTAGGCGCTCGCGTCATTTTGCTGGAACCAGGTTTGTATTACAAGCCCTTAGGTTTAATGGCCTAATTTGGAAAAAAAATCTTATACTGATATCACGGCATCTATTTCTTTTATTGTTTTAAAATATAGATTCTTGAAACGAGGTGTTAATGAAAAGGGTAGGGTTGCCAATGATGTTGAGACCGAACAGATTGTTTTTGAAGACACACCTGATGGAATCCCACGTCAGATAGCTTCTGTTGTACAACATAGAGGATCAATTCCTCTTGTCTGGTTTCAGGAAACTTCAAGACTTAATATTAGGCCAGATATCATATGTAAGTTCTGGGCTGTTAGTCTTTTCATGAATTAGTTTATCTGTACACTGTCTTCTCTGATACTTCAATCACCTTGCTATCTGCAGTAAAACCGGACGTGAACTACAAGGCAACCCGCCTTCATTTTGAGAACCTTGCACTTAGATATGGGAACCCGATAATCATCTTAAACTTAATCAAGGTGAGTGTAAGTGCGTAACGTAAATGTGGTTTGTTCTTTGACATGAATGATGTGAATTAATTTCCATTTATATCACTGCTGACATACATGTCTATCAATTTAATTGTCAACTTGATAACCTTTTGCTCTTTTTTACTTACATATCTGGAATTCTGACTATTCCTTTTGGGCCACATGTATACTTATCAGACTCGTGAGAAGAAGCCTCGTGAATCTTTGCTCCGTGCGGAATTTGCAAAGGCTATCCATCACATAAATAAGGGGTTATCAGATGACAAACGTCTAAAGTTTTTACACATGGATCTGAGTAAGCTTTCTCGAAGGTAATCTATTGTATTCAAAGAGAATCTTATATCTAAGCTTGCCTCTGCCATTCAAGTTGGTTATGTTGGAAAGTACCTACAATGTTAACTGTTAAGTACTACATGCTATTTGCAGGAAAGGCACCAACGTGCTTGCACTGTTGAACAAGGTAGCATCAGATGTGTTGGACCTAACCGACCTTCTCCATTGTGAGATAACAACATCATCAAAACCTGAGGATGTCTCAAGGTAACTTTCAGACCTACTTAGGAACTATTCTGGTGTTTTCTAAGTATACCTTCCCTTAAGATTCCGTGAGTTCTACATAGTAAACACAGGAAATTACTCCCTCCAGTAGTCCAGTCCAAAAAAACATGTAATTTTTATACGATCTTTTCTAAATCTGACCATATATTTTTGTACATATATGGATTGACCACAAGAAAACTATGTGATGCCATTTGTTGTAAAATGTTCTTTTGTGACATATGACTCTGTTGCATATCTGGATTGGTCAAAGTTGTATCTTGGAGATAATGCAAAGTAAAATAAAGTGTCAATTTTTGGACAAGAGGGAGTAGCTGCTCTGATATGGTATTATTCTAACGAGCTAATTAGCAGTACTAATGGCCATCTTTTACATGTTTTACAGTGGACAAGGAACTGTTGCCAAGCCATGTGACATCAAAAGTAACGAGTATCAAGATTTCTGTGCAACTAAGATGGTACCTCTTTTACTACAAAAGGGTGTCCTCAGGACAAATTGCATAGATTGCTTGGACCGTACAAATGTCGCACAATTTGCATATGGCTTAGTTGCTTTAGGGCGTCAACTTCATGTGCTGCGGCTAGTTGAAGCACACGAAATTGAATTGCATGCTCCTTTGGCTGACGATCTAATGGATTTCTATGAAAGGATGGGTGATACATTAGCTATTCAATATGGTGGTTCTGCTGCTCACAACAAGGTAAGTGTCTTGTTATGAGTACTCAGATATGGCCGTTCTGCTACTCACAATAACTCTTGATATGAGTACTCTGAAAGATGTGTACAACTATTTTAATTTGTTCTTTACCCCATTTGCAGTAGTTTTAATTTTCCTTGCATCATCCTTTCCTTTTTCCTATTATTTGAGATATTTCTCCCTCTCCCTATTTTTCTGTCAAGTTATGTAGCTACATGTTTAAGTCAAAAGCACATTAAGGCAACTTGTCACCTCAAAATAGATTTCAGAAAGTTCGTTATTGTCAAAGCACAATTGCTAGTTACTACCTCTGGTCCATAATACTTGTCATTTTAGTCAAGATTGCACATACTAAGGCAACTTCTACCAAAACATGAGACATTTTCTCTCACAGATCTCCTATGATAAATGAACTTCTCCTAAATTATTTGGTACATGTAGCGTTGCCTTTTGGAAACAAGTGAACAAATGGAGGTTTCATTAGGGTGAGGACATCTATAGCTACCCAAGCATATTAACTATTAAGTGTATTTTATGAATTATGTAGAAAATGTAAAACAACAAGTGTTTTCAGAATATTTGTGATTAAAACAGCAAGCATTTTGAACTGATCGTAGTAAGTTGTCATTTATGGCCTTGCCATATCTGTGGTTACTGGTTACTAATCCTGAATTTGTTTCTTTCAAAATGATTTGAATCTTCTTGATATGCAGTAAAGTCAGCATTTTCTTTCGAAGTCCAAACTATTTTTTAATTATCAGTATAAGTTCATATTATTCGCGTATGCCGTAGATCTTCTGTGAGCAAAGAGGCCAATGGAAGGCAACAACCCAATCCCAGGAGTTCCTTCGGACCCTTCAACGTTACTACAATAATGCCTACACAGATCCTGAGAAGCAGGATGCTATAAATGTGTAAGCTTCTTCATGTCTGTAAAATATCTTTCTGTACGAATGACAACCAACGGAAAATGTTGATGTTGGTCTTGTATATTACCACGAAAGGTTTATCTGTCTTTAAAAAATTACAGGTTCTTGGGTCATTTCCAACCTCAACAAGGCAAACCTGCACTGTGGAAGTTGGACTCGGATCAGCATTACAACATTGGAAGGCAAGGAACTTTAAATGAAGAATCTGGAAGGTACTGAAGTCAACGCTTCCATTAAGAAATGTTGCTTGAAAAGCTGGTCTCCAACATTCAGTACAGCCTTAGCTTTTATTTCGATATTTTACCTGACTTGAATCAGATGGAATATAAAAGTAAAACTGATAACTGTGTTCTCACTTCTCAGTCCATGTAATGCCTGCAAAAGGTATCACTGTTTCATTTTGCTCTAGCTGCAAAAATAGCACCACTTGTTTCATGAAAAGTCTTGGGGAATGTATTAATCAAGTACTAGAACTTGTTTTGGAACTGCAAATTCCTAGGGCTGTGAGAGCTTAGACCAACACAAATTAGGTGTTTGTTACCTGTTTCACTCCTTACAGAAAACTTAGATTTTGATGGTCCAACTGAGGATTAATGCCAGGTGATCTTTTGATAGAATATGATATGTTGATTAGCTTTTACCTTGGTGTTAATTGCTTATATAATGATAGCTTACTCAAGCCGTCTAGAGTCTAGACTCAATCAGTGGTTCTGTTGATTGTACTTTGTTATATTGGTTCTTCAACTTGTTAAGTTTCCATGTCTAGTTTAGTAATTGGCAAATGTCATATCAGCAGATCATTCATAAAGAGGTCGCTGTCAGATGGTAATATCCTATGCGAAAACACTGTACCTGTATCTGACTGTAAAGTCAGAGAAAACAACATTGCAAGCTCAGAATTGCTCCCAATGCAACAGCTGGATGACATTCGAGAGCCTTCTGATTCTGCACCAGAGATCTCCATGTGTGAATCCTACCCATGCTCCAGGTGCGTTAATCCATTTTTTGAAAATGGCTGTTGGAAAAATTCAGCTTGTCCATGAATGTAATATGAGCTAACTGCATCTTTTGATGTTCAGTACAAACTATAGCACAATGCATGCAAGACACTCCATTTCAGAAGAGTGGCAGAGTTACTTGGAAAGATTAGGTTACCCGGAGTTGCATTCTTCAAATTTTCTCGATCTTGATTTGCTGTCATCTTCAGGAAATTCTTGTGACGAGGAAATTTTTGAGAGGTAACATATACTGCGATAAATTTGCATATCCTACCGCATTCGTTACATTCTCACCCCCTTGATATGTCAAAGAGTTATGAGATTTAGGCTCCCCTTGACATTAATAAGGTGTTTCAAACTCATTTACAGGTCGTCGTTCATCAATTCACCTACGGATGTTGTCAGTGTTGAATCAGCTACGTCATACAGTGAACAAGGGCACAATGATGAGGTTATCTTATTTTTCTAAACTTCCCCCTAAGAAAAGCTTATTTAGGTCAACATGGCAACGAGACTTTACAATATATGTGTAACCTTGGTTTTCCGTCGATCGGACTTTTACATTTTTCAGATTTAATCTAGTGCTACACTCCTGCATTCTTATGTTCAGGTATCTACTCACACATATATTCATCAATATTGGAACTTTTTTTGCCCCCTTTTTAACAGGTAAGGGATGACACAGATCTGTCACGCTCGAGCAGCCAACTCTCAGACATTCGCGACTATTCTGACCGCTTTGCTCACTGGGTGGCTAATGGAGGCATGCTTTGCTACTAGTGGTAAAATTTTGTCCCGGTGACATCTCTCGTAAGAATTTTGCCGCGGCAGGGATTTTGACAGCTAGAGCGAAGGACAGGCTAGTGAGCAAGGCGCATCTGCATGCATAATCGAAAAGATGGCAGCGATGGAAGAAGCATCGGCACGGTTGATCAGCGGAACGCTTAAACGTGTATTCCTAGGAGGAATGAAAACATGCTGGCTCGGTTCGGTTTGGGTACAGGATTCAATTACTATGGTGAAGAAGAATTGACCATAGTGCAGACAATAAATAGGCGAAATATGTCTTATCTGATTCTTTCAAGGGTTAGCTTAGTTAGACAGTTTATCTCTATTTCTCCTTGGAAAATATAAAAAAATCTCGCAAAAAGAAAAACACTGCACCTGTAAATATGGGTACGTACAGAAGTACACATACTTGCTACTCACATCTATTTTTGACGGCTCTAGTTTCCCTTTTGTTGTTTAAACTTTACGCGCCGCTCATTTGGGCTTTTAAGCTTGAGCTTCTGCTTTATTTTGTATTATAATCGTTTTTTGCATTGTAATTGCAGATAGTTTTTTTATCATAAGTAAATTAAAAAACAAAAAAATATTATATTATCACAGACAATGCAAATGAATAAAGAAAAAAGAAAATACAAAAAAGCCCAAAAATAGCTAAAAAGTCAGAAAAGACAAAATTAAGAAGTGGCACCTTAGTGTGCTCATCAATCATCTCGTTCTGCCGTGTATGGCATCTGCCATGGTGGAATGGTAGTACTTGGTAGGAATCGTGCTATTCCGTCCAAGCTGGGCGTCAACCGTGTCTAGGCCACGCCATGTCATCCACGACTGTGTCGTTTACGCCTTGTTGCCCCAACCGCACGGGAGCTTGCACTTGCACTGGCCAAATCCGCCATGCACCACCCTCCCCCTACCCACCAGAAGTGCCGCAAGTCTTGACTGCTATGCTCAAGCCAAGCGTCACAAATGTTGACCCTGTCATTGCCACGCCATGCTCTACCATGCCCATACCTTGCGAAGGTTGCCTCGTTGCTCGAGCCACAACCAAAGACCGTGTCAAGACGATGCCAAGCACCCATGTTGTTCACTGTAGCTTGGTCGTTGGTCAGAATGCTACATCGCCTCCTCCGTGGCTATAAAAGCCCTCCTGGAGCTTGCCTTGCCTCCCCGCACCCCCTCCATCTTCCTCCTAGCCTCTTCTTCCCCTTCCTGAGCTCAGCTCGAGCTCGCGCACGCCACCTCCTCGCGCTGGCCGCCATGGCTACCTCGCTATTTGATCGCCTCGGGTGAGCTCCCCCTTAACCGAGCATGTCAAGATGCGTTCCGGAGCCCCCTAGTGCCTTGCCCTCATGCAATTGCCGTCCCATTCATTGCAACTCGCCGACACCGCCGTTTCCCCCAAATCCGGCCAATTCCTCCCATTCCTCCAAGGTGATCCTGGTCCAATTCTTCCTCGGTTGAGCACCTCTATGTCATGGGCTACCTCCCCCAACCCCCAATAGGAGCTCTTGTTTGCCTAGATTGTCGCCATTGTCAGCCTGTCTACACTGCCCCAGGCCCACGCTGCCTGCTTGCCTCGGTATCTCCCCACTGTCACCGACTGCAGCATCCCAAATTTTTAGTTTTTATTTATTTATGTTTATTTAAGTTTTTTCTAAATTTTCTTTTTCTTCTTATTTAAGCCTAGAGATAGAAAAAGGCTCCCAGCGTTTAATTGTAGCCTAGTAGAATTAATTTTATTTTTCTTGAGTTCCTCTTGCTCTGTAGTATTTATGAGAATTTTTCTAGAATTTTTGGATCTTATTTGCTAATTTCTAAGCCTTGTTGATAAATTATCAGCCTTTATTTAAATCAAAAATGAATTTAGAGTCCCCTAAAACCTTTGGGCCAAAATTCCTCTCGCTTCTAGCCCATTTCTTAACTTCCTCAGCCTTGGCCCAAGTTTTGCCTACACGTGGCCTCGGCCCACATGGCTTGAGTGCTCGCTAGCCTGTTTCCTGCCATGCGCGCTTAACCTCACTGCCGTGTGGGCCCGTCCTGTTAGCGCCTCTCCCCCGCCGTTGTCCTGGGCCCGCCTGTCAGCTCCCCTTCTACCTCCTTCCATTCTTCCTCCTCACGCCCGAGCCGTCGTCTCTGGCCCGATTTTGATGTTCCCTTCTACGCCATTGCCATTTTTGGAATCCCTTCGTTGCGTGCACTACCCAGACTCCAATCCCCTAAACCCCGCGCTTCCTTGCCTTCCATGCCCTCCTTCCTTTCTCTCTTCCTAATTTGCACCGCCGAGATTCTAACAAGCAATTGTCGCGTCATGCATCCCTCCCTAGCCTTATATAATGACCTTTGAGCACCTCTTAGCACCGTACCACACTTTCCCGCCTCCAATTTGTTCTCTAGCATCGTCAAGAGCCCCACTGTCACTACCAGGAGATTCCTCGTGCCGACACCGACCTCATTCGCCCCTCCGTCGAGCAAGAATGCCGTTGTAGCTCCCCCTCCATAGAAAGCCCCTCGCCGCCATCGATCCTTTATGCCGCTGGTCGCCTCCGTTTATGCACATGCCCCACACTTGGGTAAAATAAGTCCCTCTCACTTCTCTCTTCCGTTTGCACCCTTCGCCAACCACCACCGTGCATCGGAGTGTCTATGAGCCTTCGATCTTTGCGCGCCACCACAGTTGGCCATGCCATATCAACGCATGGGTCTAACATGGAAGCCACGCGGTGCCACGCGTGTGCCACATCAGCGCATAGCCACCCCATCAGCTTCCCATGCCACACAAGCTTAGACTTGGTCCACCATATGTCCAACTAGGGTTGTAAACGAGCCGAACTTGAGCATGCTTTGCCTTCTAGGCTCAAGCTCGGTAGAAGTTCGAGCCGAGCTCGAGTTGGTGTTCGAGTCTGGACCTGGGCGTAAGCTCGACTTGGCCTAAGTTCGAGTAGGCTCGAAATCGGCTTGTTGAAGCTTGATAACAATTAAAATAATTTATTATGCACTATTTTTCAATAATAAGAAAATTTTGAGTTCGATTTTGGTTCTAGTAAACTCGATAACAATCAAAATAATTCAAACATATACTAATTTTCAATAATAAGAAAAGTCTGAGCTCGAGTTCGGCTCGGTAAGAGTTAATATGTATCACTATTTAAGCTCGAATCGAGTCCCGCGAACTATTCGAGCTCGGCTCGGTGAAACTCGCGAGCTTGAGATCAAGCTCGAGTTCGGCTCGATTAAAGTTCGGGCCGAGCTTGAATCGAGTCTAGAACAAGCCGAACTTGAGTAGCTCACGAGCTTCGAGCTTTTTTAAGCCTTAGGGCCAACAACATTTGTGGACCCAGTCCATAGACTCGGGCCCACATGTTAGTGTCTCCAGTCCGTTTTTCTTTGGAAAATAATTCGGTTGAAATTCATAAGCTAATGTCATAAATTCTTTTTTCTTTATAAAAATAAATCCAGAATCCAATAAATTGACCTTTTCTCTTTTTCTTAGTTCTAAAAACTCCGAGAGCCTGTTCTCCTCCGTCTTACCTCCAAATGAACCCATTCTTTTTTATATAAATTCATCTAAAATCCCAATCTATCCATTTTTCCTTTCTTTTGAATTTTGGAGTTTATTTTAATTTCTTTTGAATTTAGTTTGTTTTGGCTATTTTCATGTGTAGACTGTTTTCGAGGAGTACTACTTCGATGACTTTCACCAATCCTCGGAGCAAAGTAAGTTACATACCTTGACCATATTAATCATAATTTGCAAAAGAAAATTATGTTGATTTAAATTATTTTGTATGCTTATATTTATTTAATGGATTTCAATTTCAGTTTTAAATACTTAGTTAATAGCTGCTTGTTATAACCTCACTTGACATTGAATACTTAATATCTTGTCACCCTAGAATAAAACTCTGATTAGTACACTAGTATTAGTTGCAAAACTTGTTAGCAATACTTAGACATGCTTAGAGATAATTCTAGTCTTGGGATAAATTTTTCACATAAAATGATGATTATTAAAATATATTCTTAACTTTGGTGAGTCGAGAAGGATTATGAAACATTTGACAAAATAAAATATAAAACTTGATTTAGACTTTGGCAAATTATTAGGTGGTGGGTGCTTGATGGTACAACGTACGTGCTTGGTGGCACAATGTGGGTGTTGGCATAGGGGGTATGTGAAAAATCTATCAAAGTTAATTAAGTATCGGTATGTGAGCTACAGCTATAAAGCCACATTGTACTACCACAAGTTTGGTATATGACATACTTGGCCGACCAATTTCCAGGTCCTAACCTAAGTCTTGCTATAGGTTGTATCTGGGTGTGGCGTAGCCCACGAGAACTCTCACACGGCACAAGAGGGGGCTTCAACTTAGCGGATTTTATGTTGTGGTGAAACCTTAGCGGGGGGCGTGACCAGATTGGCGACTTTGCATTGTAAAAGTCTTGTGATAATCACTTAGTCGCACGTCGAAGAAAACGTGTTATGACCGATATTATAAGTTGATTATCTCTTGTGAGTCTTTTTGTACCACCTTGCAGAGTGTATAAACTATCCTAGATAGCTGTGCTAATGGTCATTGGCATACCGAATAAAGTTTTTCACAGACTAGATTTTGTTTTTCAAAAATTGGTTTAAATGGAAATATTAGAATCTTTTTTGGAGAAAGATAGTCTGTGTAGGAGACTCGTTGTTAGGTTAGTGCTAGGTTGGACCTACACTAACGTATTAATTTGTTTAAATTATTGTTTTACTTATAGTATTAAATTAAGTAATTTATATCTATTTATTGTATTTAATCAAATTTGGCTTTATGCTCAAATAACCCTATTATACCTTTTCTTATTTTCCCTACATTAATATTGTATTTCCCGTGTAACTTGCGGAGTACATTTTTATGCTCATCCTTGCTTAATTCTGTTGCTCAAAGGAGGAGGAGTTCGACTATGGTGAGGATGAGGACGAGTAGACCGCGTCTTATTGCTATTCTCCTATGGGTAGGCTTATTGAGCTTATTCGCTTTGTTTATTATTTTCCGTTGTTATTTACCTTATATTTGGTCTAAGGACCGTGGAATTGTAAAACTTAACCATAAGCCCCATACTTTTTTGTTTAATGAAGTTTGTCATTATATATGGTATGTATCTCTGTTAGCACTGTGTACATTAGTTTTTTTTGAATTAGTGTAATTGATATAGAGGGTCCGGAAGTATTACTCCCGTGTTCGACAGAGATAGTATCAGAATCGTAATGACTCTAAGACGTGATTCTGTGCGTGTGGATTGCAGTAGCTGCCTCCACCTCCATTCCAACGGTTGATGTTTTGCGGGGGTGGCTGCAAAAGCAACCTTAGTTAAATCTTACGGCGTAAAGAAGGGAGAATGGAGATATCGGCAACACGACATACGGGTGACCACATATACCTGAAGAGTAGCAGTCACATGAAAACGAACATCCTGCGTTGTACCAACTTGAGCTCCATCTAATGCTCAGAGTGCAGGAAACCATTAAATTCGTAATCACTCACTACAGATATAAAACAATGATATCATAACCAACTGTCAATCTGAATTCAGGCTCAAATTAGTAGACATCTAACAGCTGATTAACCATACCAATTCCAACGCAGGGCTTAAAGTACAACATGTCTCGAACAATTTCAAATAACAACACAGGAAAAAGTCTATCATGATTCATGTCTTAACTACTAGTGTCAGGACCGTGAAGTGAAGAAAGTGGGCCGATCGGTACGAATTATCCATCTGCATGTAAGGCCCTGCGGCTCAAAATTCGCTAAAAGTCCAGCCTACCCACGGGCCGGGCATATATATGTAGCATGGGCTTTCGTCCTCACTTCAACCGAAAGGATTAACCTAGAAATGTTATGATTTGGACCAACAAATATTATATACTAGTGAAACTTAATGTAAACTAACAATATGGTACTGAAGTATAGAGTGTTACATTCTCCTTTTTTTAATGGGTTGCCACCCTCGGCGGAGTGAAATGTTCGAATTCGAAAGCAAATCTTTTTCTAAGGAGGAGCGCTGGAACACTCCAAAAAAGTAAAATCCAAAATAAAAGGAAATTCGAGTAAAAAAGTTCCAGAAATTTTGGATCTAACTCTTGCCTATATATTATCCAGAAAGCCAAAATTCTTTTCACATATTTCCAAATGGATAATTGATTATTTGCCTCAAAGTTGGAGAGTCATTGATAAAATATCCTCCATTACATGTTAACGGATCTTTTGCCTCAAAGTTCATGCGCCAATTGATCGTTTGCCCCCTTTTTGAATTTTTAACCATTTTTCATTGAATTAGATATAAAATCTGAGATTAAATGACCATCCTGCCTCTAGGACCACATATAATCAAGACACACGAAACGCTCTAGATTGAATTTGGATCAATATAGGTTCCTAACGATTTCCACAGTAGATCAAATATTCATACACAGGTATGACCTACAAACAGCCAATTTGTTCGTATCGAGAAAAGGTTGAATCAAAGAAAAAACAGAGAGTTCTTATAGGTTTCAACTACATTGAAACAGAAAAAGGGCGGAGTAAGAATTTGTGTTGAACACAACTGCGATATTTGTTTGAAAAACAAATTATATCTATACATGGATTCGATCTGGAATTCAATGAAAGAAGAAGAAACCAGATTGGTCTCACTGACCAATCATTTTGTTGTTGCCGGCTTGCATACCGACCATCATCACAGCTGCTACCACCGCCATCCATGGTGAGGACGGGGTGGAGCACGAGATCACGCTGCCGATCTCGGCCTTTGGTAGGAGGGCGTATGAGCCTTCACGATGCATTCGTCATCGTCTTTGCGGTTGGTCAACATCACCACATCAATCGCTTGCGACACCATCTTCTCCCGCGATGTTGCTAGGCTGGGAACCTGACATTGCCACACCACACCGTGCGCGTGGACGTGACGCACCCCACCGAAGCCATCGGAGATGAGCAAGGGGAGAAGCTAGCTCAGGCGACTGCTTACAACCCATTTACATCCACTTACACCATGTACATCTACTCACACCACACATACACACGCTTGCGCGTCCTCTACACATGTTAGGAGTTTTTAACGGAGGCTTAGTAGCCTCCGGAGCATGAGCATGTGCAATACTACTGAACGTGCATGTGTGTATACCCACTCTAGAGGACATTGTTTACTAAACAATACCCGAGACGAGCGTGCATGACGAGCAAAGCTCAGACGCGAGCGGGTAGTGGAGCGGCCACATGCTCCTGCCAACTAAGCAAACTTCAGTTATCAGCACCAGTTGCTTCTTGGTCCACGCGTTGTGCTTCAACGAGGCTTGCGGTTCATGTCATACTGAGAGCGACCAAGACGAAGTTCCAATCGTCGCCGTAAGGCATGAGGCCGACGACGCTAGATACCCTAGACTTAGAAAGATATGGATGGATCTCTGGGAGCAATTCTAGCGATGACCGGCGGCGGCAGGGTCCTCCGGCCCTATAGATGAAGTACTCGCAAGGGGCCTTGTAGGAGAAGGCCTCGCCTGGGCCGAAGGCGATAGGCATGATGCGTCGAAGGGCGAGGTTGTCCGTAGAGTAGACGATGTAGGGGTCATGGGTGAAGGGGGTGTCCCTGCGGTTGGGGCAGTGGACGCACAAGTAGGAGAAGCACGGCGGATCAGCGCCAAAGAAGGTTACTTGGACGGTGTAGCGTGTGCTCATGTAGGCATCCACGGTGGTTACGTCCTTGCGACAAGCTTGTCCGACCGCTCCCGCCCACTTGCTTGGTGAACATGCTCGATACACTCGATCTTCACACCGAACTAGGCGCCCTGGTTGGCAATAAGTAGGGGTGGATGTCGAGCCGGCTCAGCTCGGCTCGCCTTGTAAAGGCTCGTTAGGGAAGTGGCTTGGCTCGGCTCGTTATGCTAACAATCTAGTATAGAGGCTCAGCTCGATTAAAAGCTCAGGTTCGGCTCGTTAGGCTCGTCATACTACAATATGCAATGCAATTATGTACACATAAAATCAAATCGTAACATTTCTCCCCACTTTATACATCCCCACTCACCCATCACCATCGATCCAAACCCAACAACACAACTAAAGCACAACTATCCAAACCAATGCACCAAACATTCTAGAAGGCGCTAAGGAGAGAGAGGTCTTACCACCATCGATGAGGAACCAGAGCGCTAGGAGGCCGGAGGGGAAGGAGATCTCACTTGGGAGCGAGCTCAGCCTCATGACAAACAACGCATCATGGGCATCCACCACCTCCAGCGGTGGCGGTGGGATGTGCGACTAGAGCTTGGAGAGCAGCATCGGTGGAGGTAGCCCGTGACGAAGAGATGTGGACGCGAGGAGGCGACCGAGGAGGGAGAAGCCCCCCGTGCTAGGTTTTTCGTCGATGACATCGCCGCGTTCACCTCCTTGGTTCGCCCGTCGGCTGTGCTGTGCGGTGTGCCGCCTCTCAGTCTAGGGTTGAGAAGGGGATTTGAAATTGGAGTGGATCTCAAATGAATGTGGATGTGCGGTGGTGTCTTTAGATTGGGCCAGAGTGCATAGGCGAGCCGATATATGCACGTACCAGGTGGTGGGTCGGCCAAGCCTAGTGAGCGACTCACAAGCCGGCTCGGCCCGGCTCATTATGGAAACAAGCTCAAACCCTGGCTCGGCTCAATTCGTTTATACCACGAGCCGAGTCAGCTCGCGAGTCTCGAGTTTTTTGCCACCCCTAGCAACAAGCTTTTGCTGTGGGGCATCGAGTTCAACCGCGCCGTTGGGGCGCGCACGGATGGAGCGGCGCGTTGCGTAGATCAAGTTTGGCACACGAAAGCAGAACCTCACGACCAAGGTTGCGGAATGCTGCGTGCCCGCCGAGCCGCACGCAGCCAGCACGGCGCTCGCACACAGCCGTGACTCCGCCGCTGAATTTTTTTGTATCGCACGGCACGGCGACGTCGCATGCAATTGCAAAGGTTTGGCCCGTAGGATAGGAGTCGGACTTAAGAGACCGAATGGCCCAAAGAAAAGCAAATGCACGACGCGAGACAGCAAATAACATGAACCATCGTCTTCCATGGAGCAGACCGAACTTCAACTTTGTTACGAAGTTCAACAAGCACCAATCTCTCTGGCAACCGTACCGCTATTACCGATCGTGAAACAAGCCAAGAAAACGCAAGCGCAGGATACAAAACTACAAAGATAACACGCAGAATACCTTGGCAAACGCAACAGAAGTGACATGGAGAAAACACTTGAACAGAAATCCTGGGATTCCAGAGAGTACACGTCCCAGAAGCGACATAACATTTCACAACTTACGACAACCTTGATAAATTGGGGCAATGACACTCATAGTAATACATTCATCTCAGATTTGCTAAACCGAACTGCATTACAAAAGCCATCACATTGCATCGAACCTTTGATTATAAGCACTACAAAATAAAAGGGGCAACGAATTGAAAGATAACTTGTACGGTTATACCACATCTTCCCGAGCTTTCTCCGTCATAGCAATGTTCAAAATAGGGACAAACAACAAGTTTACCTAGAAAATCCTACAAGAGAGGTGTTCATAGCCTAGCTATAGAAGGTCGCATCTGATTTTAGATACTCATTCATGCCTAAGAAAAAATATTTAACTTAAGCTGCAGAAGACATCTCAAAGTGACAGCCTAGTTTACTCCCAGCCTTGAGCAGCGGGCTGCAAGGCTGGATCCCAGCCAGCAGGGGTCACCACTGGAGGAACGGCACCTTCCACAGCTACGGGTGCTCCTGCTTGATCCCACCCATCAGCAGCAGCAACTGGAGCTGCCACCAAAAACATAGGAACAAAGAAAATATGATCAATTCAAGTTACCAAAACAAAACAATAGGTGATTAATTAACTAGCTGTAAAGCAAATGGACCCGTAAGCTTTCATACTAATATCAAAAACCTCGGAAACGATGCAAAAACAGTGTTAGCAACAATCGGCGCTGTAGTTTTCATTTGAATACTCTTAATGGGATTTTCATATATAAGTATCACTATCACAATACAAAAATAGGAGGTATGCACTACTTGTATACAAGATAACGGACATTTATCAAAAGGGATAACAATACAAACCTTGAGCAGTGCCCCACTCGGTGCCAGTAGCAGCTGGTGGTGCAGCCACTTCAGAGGTCCACTGGTCGCCAGGCCATTGATCAGCTGCTGGGTAATCCGTAATGGCAGCAAACTCTGGGGCCGCAGCAGTTTCCTCCTCCTGCTCCTTGGCTTCCTCAGGGTCTCTGTAGAAAAACAGATCAACCTGCAAACAGTGTACTCACCGTATAAGCACGCAAAGGATAGAAAACTATCTCCACATAATGCACTAGAAATGTGATTTTGGAAAGGTCTAATAAGCCGTGTACCATGACTTCCCACTTGTGCCCAGGGAGGATAGTGCCCCTCATCTGCAGAACCATCCTGGCCAGGAGCCAGAACAGGCAGCCAATGCTGTTCCTCCCCTTGTTGTTGGCCGGGATGCCGATATCGACATACCGCATGGGGGAGTCAGTGTCGCAGAAGGCAATGGTTGGGATGTTCCCCAGAGCAGACTCCTTGATTGGCTGCGCGCAATTCACAAGAACAGTCAGCAACATCGCAACACCTACGGCAAAGTGTACTACTCAGGCAAGGCAGTTCATTCGCCTGGTGGTCAGTCCTTGGGTCGGTGAGGATGAGCAGGCGGGGCTCGCTGAAGGAGGTCTGGAGCTGGTTGGTGAAGGTACCAGGGGTATGCCTTCCCGCGATGGCGTGCGCGCCGGTGTACTGCGCGAACTTGAGGACGGCGCGTTGGCCGTAGGGGCGGGCGGACTGGACGATGATGTCCTGCGGGTTCTCGATGGTGACGATGACCCTCGCCGCGAGCTGGAGCTTCTCCCATGTCTTGCCAAGATTGATGATGTAGATGCCTAAGAATCAGAGCAACGAACGGACATACCACATTCACATTCTACTGTTCCTCTCAGACAACGCAATTCGCAAGGCAACTACGCTGCTACGTAAACACATCCCAACGCACATCGCCGATAAATAGCTGTACAAAGTTGCCATAATGTGCCTCATGCCGTGATAATTCTAGCGTTCAACGGCAAGTTGAATAAAGCTAGATCACTAAGAACATATTAACATGAACAAGGCTAGCAGTCTAGTGCCGCGATACAAGTACATACAGGTACGCGACCCATCCATGCTGTAAGCTCCATGGCAAGAAGGTATGACTAGGGACGTACCGTCCGTTCGGCGCTTGAAGACGTAGCGCTCCATCTGGAAATCGCAGTTCTTGGTGCCCAGGTGGACGTCGGCGGCAAGCATCATCTGTATGTCCTGCTCCCGCTGCGACAGCGCCCGCGCGGCGCCTCCGCCTCCAGCCGCTGCCGCCATGGTGGATGGGGGATGCGAGTGTTTGGGTGGTGCCGCGAAGGGGGAGAGAGAGCGAGCCTGGGAGTGGCGGCGCGAAGGGGAAGGGAAGGGCGCTCTTTTCTGCGGCGCCTCAAAACCCTAACTGGCTTTTGTCGCGAGGTGGCAATACTCCTTGGGCCATGGTAAAAGATGGGCCGGCCCAAGTGACTAATGACTTCCTCTCTCCTTTTTTCCAGATGAATTTGCTTTCTTCCCTAAAAAAATGATGAATTTGCTTTCTTTTTCTACAGATGAATTTTGGCAGTTTATTTTGTCAGTGACATTTTGCATAACTGACACACTCAAAAGAAATGCATATATGATATATGATGAGACACGGGGAGACTATACTATTGATTATTGATACACGACCATGATGATGCGAACAGCAAAATTGAGATGAAATGTCAGCGTTAACACCAAGGAGGCTGCATATGAATCCTCTTTTGAGTCGTCGCCCTCACACAGCAGGCATCATGAAATACTAGGTAGTGCCAGTGAGGAATAGTCGTGGACTCGTGGCAACTGAAGACCAGATTGCGCCGAGACACGAATACATAACTCTTTTTTTTAGAGATAGAACACGAATACATGACTGATGTGCCAATTTTGCTCTGATAAAATTTCTGAGGCAATTGTACCATCACCACAGGAATGCATAGAAAACATCCCAAAACATCAAAATGTGGGAAGCTCCTGCTGAGGGTCCCTGATCTCCGCCGCCCATCTGCCTGACGGGCGGTGACGGACGCCTCTGTACTTCTTGCTATTTGGACCGGCCATGCGAGGCTTGGAGCTCGAAGAAACGGAAACATCTGAAACTGCCCATCGAGCAACAGGAGAAGATTTGAGTCGCTGGCAAGTAAAATATTCTTCAGAAAGAATCCGGATTTGCTCAGGGGGAAAACACCAGAGCTCATGGTCTGATTGTACCAGCAAGGGAAGGTGCCTTCCACTTGGATGCTCCGTCTGCAGACGGCACGGCCGGAGCCTTCTCGTCTTCGTCGTCATCCTTGAAAAGCTGGAACTCCTCCTCGAACTCGTCATCACTCGAGGCAGCAGCCTTCCTCTCCGCCGAGAACGCGTTCGGCCAGAGCACGGCGACCGTCAGCCGCCGCTGCACCCGATCGGGAGAGATGTCCGAGAGGATCGCACCGCCGCACATGTCTCGATCTTCCCGGTTCCCTGGTTCTTGTTCTTGTCCGTGATGTCTCTGGTGTTTGCACGCGGGAGAGGGACCGGGGAGTCGTGTTCTTGCGCGGGGGAGCTGTAAGGTAGTGTTTGGATCGGGGACTTGGTGGGATGGGATAGCTCCATCCTAGGTATGTGGGATGGGATAATCTTACTTTTTGTTTGGTTGCAAGGATGGATTAGTCCCTATTTTTTATTTGGATGGAGGGATAGAATGAGATCTAGTGATCCCACCTCTTGTTTGGATCAAGGAATGGAGTGGGATAGCTGCGTATACTCACCTTCTTATGAATTTGGTAGGATTACCTCCTTACCAACTCAATTTTCATATGCACAAGTATAAGACAGATCTAAATATGTTCATTTGCAATTTTCAGTAGTAATTGCAATATTAAACCTTACATATGGCTAAACCACAATTCATTGTCTAGTGGTACACACAACAGTACTCTTCAACCAATACATAATTAGACCACAATTCATTGTCTAGTGGTACACACAAAAATACTACTCAGCCCATACATAATTAGACCACAATTCCTTGTATATGTGGTACAGACAAAAGTCCTACACAGCATATACATGTTAACTAGTAGTAATTAGAGCACAATTAATAGTTCCATGTGGTACAAGCAAAAAGAGGAGTCAATACCTTGCAGGAAAAGTGCACAGCAGATCTGCCTTGGAGGAGAGGAGGCCGGCAGTGGAGAGGACGGTGGGGAGGACGCGCCGGGGCGGAGAGGAGGCCGGAGAGGACGACCCGAGCACGGCGACCCGAGCAGACTCGGAGCGGAGACCTGAGCAGACCCGGAGCAGCGACCCGAGCAGACACGAGCACGGCGACCGGAGCACCGACGGCGTGAGGAGCGGCAGGGGAGGCGCGCGCACACCCGGCCGGGCCGGCGCCCGCGCGTCGAGGGAGAAGGGCAGAGCGGCGCGGGGAGATGGGGGAGAATGGCATGGCGGCGGGAATGGGGATTAGGGTTGAGGGAGATAATCTCACCCGCGCGCGCCCGTGAATCCGCTATATGCGCGAAGGAAAGTGGGTTGGCGTGGTTCGCTCGATTTCAGCGGACCATCTCAACCCACATTTCAGCGGAATATTCTCTCTTGGGTCTAACCCACCCCACCAAATTCTACAATTAAACACTACAAAAAATAGGTTGACCACTTCCTATCTCGGGATATACCCCAAACCAAACAGCAAATAGACGAGCCGGGGTGAGGTGGTTGCGATGCGTAGACCATGGGCTGCTTTTCGTCCTCCGTTTTTGCACTGGGGTTCCCAATCTTGTGGACGCCGAGTCTGTGGGCGCCAAGTTATTCTGTTCAATGCTGTGAATTTGCCTGACAAAAAAATGCAGATATTTTATGAGCTGCTGACGATGTGGTACCGTCTGAATTTGGTTACATTTGAGCTGAACTGCACCTTGAATTAAGTAGATTATGGAGCCGATCGGTCACTGAACTAAAATTCGGATGATGTCCTTGAACAGTGAGTGGTACAGCAAAAGACAACAGGATAAGAGATTAAGAGGAAGGGGTATATACTATGGGCTCTTTTCAGCCCACAGCCTGCCTGGAGGTACCCTGGGTTTTCTGCTCCCATAGACTTGCATCAAGTCAGAACTTGGAATCATGAGGTGTAACACTAGTATAAGACCCTCCTATACTCCTCATTTACAGAAAGGGTTCGAAACCCTTCGGTTTCAGGCCATTACACATAAACACCATGACGTGGCATTGCTCCTTA
This sequence comes from Dendrocalamus latiflorus, assembly GCA_017311315.1. Taxonomy (NCBI): domain Eukaryota; kingdom Viridiplantae; phylum Streptophyta; class Magnoliopsida; order Poales; family Poaceae; genus Dendrocalamus; species Dendrocalamus latiflorus. Next base: position 11,167,598 of record CM029621.1, read on the forward strand.
TAGCTTCCCAAGTCACATACATTTATCATTTGCTCTTGTTTGCCTACTATGTCTAATGTGATGTCTGAACTGAAACTGTGGAGATGTTTCTTCGTCATGTGCATTGCTTCAGCAGCAATAGGTTATCATGCAAGGTCCAAGCATCTTTGTTTCTACATGCAAGTTTTTTCAACCGTATTTTTACATGTAAGTGATCATCTATACTTCATCTTTTCTTTCTTAGCATGTGTAGGAAATTCTGTTGTTTTGGGCTAGTTTTTGTTTGTGGAGTAACAAATTCCTGCACAAAGCTCATGTCTTCTGAATGTGCAGTTGGTCACTTTCTAGCAGGCTTTCGATGGAATAGAAGGTCGATCAGAGGGATTTCGGTCTGTGGTTTGAATTTCAGAACCAAATCCAAAATCTCATATAAAATCCTCGGCTAAAGACAAATTTAGAGTTATTCGCAATTCCACAAGAACAGTCAAGTAGTACTCCGAGGAGAACAGTTGATATTGGTACTGATCCTTCAATTGATCCTGCAAATTCCGTGCCAGGAAAGCTTGTTAGGACCTTTTAGGCCCAAAAATAATTATCATCGAAAGCGTTGAAGATTCTTCTGTTTCCTTAGGATGTTCAGGGAAAATTCTCGATATAGTGGAACAGGTGCAAGTAGCCATCCTAATTATTTGAAACCCACACAACTTTTTATCAAGAACTATATATGGCAGATCCAATCTTTTATGAAGAATCATGGACCACAAAATTGGGCCATCATGCCGGGCAAATTATGTGCATACTAGAATATGTGTAACTAGTAGTTTTCTGAATGTAAGATTAGGTAACATATGTTGGTTCTGAATTATAATGGCATGACACTCAACTTGCAGGTAAACAATGCAAAGTTTGAAGACCTTATCAAGCTCTCTTCATGAGGCATTTGCCTTTGCTTGTGCCTCCACTTCTGAAATTATCTATCTTTGCTTGAGAATCCTTCAAACCAACTTAATTTGGAATGTAGTTCAGTGGAGTCGCTGTCATAGCCACATCGAGGCAAGAATTATAAGAGCAAGACGTGCAAATTGCAGCCTAAAATATCGTTCAGAAGTGCACGAAACCACCGATGTCCGTTAGGTGCCCACCGGATTGCGAGGCGGTTTTCGTATGACTTCCTGGAAAGCATCGTAGCTGAAGAAGGGAGACTTATTATTTGCAAGCTGCAACATGAGATGTGAGAACAGACAAAATGCTACAAAAGGATTGCCAGCAGATAGGAAGAATATACATGTGTCCTCTGAACTTCTTCAGGTGTGCTAATTGGCATATCAGCCATTGTCCACTGAGATGATCATTCGTTTTTGCAATGGAATAATATCGAACATTATGATTTTCTTACATAATCCAACTCAACAATGACAGGATGTGTAGGTGACACATACAAACGAGAGGACCAGTTTCAGAAACTTATTTGTCATTAACAATCACAACATTAGGAATAGACGACATTGCCGACATGATCAATTCATAGGACTATTGACCAACAGTACGAAAGACCACGTACGAGTAGCACAAATTATCACAAAGTACAATATAATTTGATCAGAAGGCCGGCAGTACAAATACAGGATCTAACGAGCAAATTCAAACAGTACAATATAATTTCATCAGCAAGCAAGCAAATCCCAGAGTAACTCTCAGCTGCATCCACCGTTTTAGCATTGATCAACGACGTTCCTGTACCAAGAAACAATTTTTGAGAAAAGGAATCGTGTGTATATGAACATGACGAGCAAAAATCGCGATGGTGAATTGAGATGCTTACAACTGAATGCATAACTGCACCACATAGCATACATCAGAAAGCAGCGCCATCGATTGGGAACTCATCGAAGTTCCAGAGGCTGACACTGTTCATGTCATTGTTCATCACGCTGCTCACATCCTGACTCGCCTCGCCGGCGAAGAGGCTCTCGATGGATCCGTATCCGTCCGAGTAGGGGAGCTGGAACAGCATGAACGGATTGAACTCCAGCTCGTCAGCGAACCCCAGCGTGGCGCCGCCACCGATCCCTTCCGACGAGTCGTCGGCCCTCAGCTTCTTTGCAGGGCTCCCGGACTCCGACTCGGCGCTGTCGGTGAAGGAGCTCTCGATGACCGGTGGCAGCGCGGCGGCGGCGGCGGTCAGGTCGAGGAAGCTGTCCATGTCGAAAGAACCCACCATCTCCGGCTTGATGACCAGCGCTTCCGGTTTCTGTCCTCCACGCAAAGCTGGCTGTGCTTCTGAAGAGTATGCCGTCTGCGCCGGGCATTGCGGTTTCGGCGCGGTTCTTGGGTTGGCCCGGCGCGGGCGCCCGCCTGCCTCGGTAGGGAAGTTGACCTTGGCCTTGCTGCCGCGCAGGCGGCGGGCCTCGACGTCGTAGGCCCGGGCGGCCTCCTCGGGCGTGTTGAACGTGCCGAGCCAGACTCGGGTGCCCTTGTGCGGGTCGCGGATCTCCGCCGCCCACTTGCCCCACGGGCGCTGCCGGATGCCGCGGAAGTTGCGGCGGCCGCGCTTCTTCTTGCTAGCCGCCCCCGCCGCGCGCCCGTCGTCGTAGGCTACACAGGGAATCATCGATCTTTCCCTTGAGATTAAACCAGGAGTTCACGTGTACGTAACGATCGTACCCGAGAAATCAACGCGCGTGAACGTTGTACGATTGCATCCTCGATCGAATGATGCGAATTACCTGGAGAGAACGCGGATTTGGACGCGAACACGAAGTGGTCGTCGTCCTCCTCCTCCTCCGCCTCGTCGAAGTCGTCGTCGAACTCCTCGAAGGCGGCCTCGAAGTCGTCGGCCTCAGCGACGCCCCTATACTGGTGGTGCCTCTTGTTCTTGCCGCCTTTCTTGGAGCTCGCCAGCCAGACGTGTTCCGCGGTCACGCGCTTCGACGCCGCGCGCGCCGGCGACGGGATAAGCGCAGCGAGGATGGCACCGCCACACATTGTTCGCTGATTGGGTCTCGCACTTTTCTTCGACCTTTTCTCGTACGTGCTTTGTTGTTTAGTGTGCTGCGAATTGAAGAGAGCAAAGGCTTGTTCTTGGTCACCGAGGGAGGGAAGTGTATTTATAAACAAGCTAGGATTGTCTGATAGCGGTGAAAAGTGGATGTTAATTGTTCGTGTTATTCGATTACTGTATTTGATAGGATGTAAATATGGTATAGATTTTTTATTCAATTAATAATTTCTATTCTATTCGTATTCGAATTCAAATAAAAAATATGGATGCGAACATGGTATAAACTTTAACATTCGAAATGTTATTTTATCTGGACTATTCACATCTATATTTGTATTCGACAAAGTAATATGTATATTTTATTACAATATGACTAATTAGTTGGACACATTTTTTTAATTGAACGTGAATTCATATTTCCTTAGGTGAAATAAATGAATTAGTATGATTAAGCGTGATTGTACGAAGATAAAATGTTATTAATGTTTTTATGTTACCTAAGTTACGAGGATATCTGAATCTAATCGAATTGAGTAGATATTTGATTTGAATTCGTATATGGTATTTGTCTGATCCGTATTTGTATCTGACGTTTGTTCGATTCATATTCATATTCGAGAAAAAATGTGGATACGAATATGATTTAAGCACTATTCGATCCATTTTTATCCCTAATTGTGTCAGTGGATGACATGGAATGAACCAGTGCATTGGATGACTCAACCATTGGCACGCCACATGGCAGGAACACACCCCTCAGCTTCCCAGATGACATGGCGCATCTACGTGGCAACTGGTAAGCCACATGGCATACCATTTCTTCTTGGATCCTAAGCTCCTATAAAACTCAAATAAGCAAACCATAAAAGGCCACTTATATGGGAAATCCTTTGCAAGATATTTGTTGAGTCATGTTTGCCGTGCAATTTGCCCCTCGCAAGAAAAAAAGTACATCAATGTTTCATCCCTTTCTTTCGGGTTTTTTTGGTGCTTTAATGTGTCAGGTGATCGGAAGGACACGTGAGCCTGTTCTAAACAGCGATGGCTTCTAACTTCTAAAAATCAGAAACCATTTAAAATACGTTGGCTTTTTAACGTGCCTTTTTTCTTTGCACAGATATAACGGTGTTTTTCATTTTTCGTATTTTTTCTTTAATTGAATACCTAAAAAAAGTTAACAGGTGCTACAATGTCATTTCAGCAAAAGGCTACAGCACTTTGAAACAAGGCCCGAGCACAAGTCCCATTTTTGAACTATATTAGGTCAATTTAGAATCAGATACACACATACCTCAAAGCTAATTCAAAGGCCAAGAAAATATTAAGGCAACTTGCAAATAGCAAACTTAAATCAGAAATCAGATATTGGAATGAAGATAATATTTTGTGTTACTATCTTCAGAATGCTTCACTTCAGGCTGATGCTCAATGGCAATTAGGCGAAACATGAATAACTAAACTGTTCCTGATTTACTAATGGAGAATCAGTCTACGCAGCAGGGCACTCCAAAATACAGAGAACCCGGACTCCTGCAAACAGAAGAGCATCTCAATAAAAATGAAATGGTCGTTTAGTATTGTAATGCCACTTGCACTGCAACTGTCTACCACGGGCAAGTGTCCGTAGTCTTTTGTGCCTGACGTGTGGCAAGCACATCCACGGGGGATATTTGGACACGTTTGGACTTCTAAGCACCCGAAATTCCATTTTTGACCTCCAAACCAAAAAAAATCCATTTCTGGACCCCTCCTGAGCGCGCGTTCGCGAAATGGCGCCACGTGTCCCGGTCGTGCGGTGTGGTACCGCACGACCGCACTGTTCACGGGTCGTGCGGTACCACACCGCACGACCCTGCTGTCTGCCGCCTCGAACAGTGCCGCACCACCACTGTCAATGCCTAGGCATGGCACTGGCAGGAGCTATCACGATTGCTAGTATTCCAAAAGTTACTGCTACTACTATGGTGGTAGATGGTGGCTAGCTGCTAGCACTATTGCCTATGGCTATAAGCCGTTTAATTTGGATGTAATGGTAGCGAAGTGCATGCACGACCGCACGGACACCGTGTTCTGCGTTTGCTCCGCAGGGTCGTGCGGTGTGGTACCGCACGACCCGTGAACAGTGCAGTCGTGCGGTACCACACCGCACGACCAGGACACGTGGCGTTATCTCGCGAATGCGCGCACAGGAAGGGTCTAGAAACGGAATTTTTTTGGTTTGATGGCCAAAAATGGAATTTCGGATGTTTACGGAACCACATATGTCCAAAATTCTCCACGGGGTACCACCACATGATGCATTATTTTCAGCTACGGCTACTAGTTTTTAACTCTAACCTGAGTATTTATACGAGCAACTGAATGTCGATAAGCCGATAACTCATTTTAAAAAGACTATTTCGATAAATCGCTTTAAAATAGTGACAAAAAATCATTTCGTTTGCTTGTTCAAAAAAATCATAAATTATAAGTTGAAAAGAATGGATTCTACATCCACCTGGCTCAGTCACAATAATAAGCTTTAAAAAAGATGGCTAATTGTATCGCAGAACTTTGAAGAACGATTGGTTTTACTTAGCCATGCCTTGATCATTCTCCGGTATATTAGCAACAATCGAGAGCTGACTCTTATATACAAACCTTTTACAGGCTACTGATTTTCTTTTACCTCGGTTATCACGTAAATTTCTAGCTTTGTATACTTGTGGTTCCAAGGGAGCCGTTTTTTTAAAACAAGCCAAGAGAGCAGCTTTAATCACATAAGTTTGGTACATATTCACGGTGGCGGATTAAGAACATGCATGCAGTTTGTGGGTCATACAGTCTTAAGGTTTTACAGGGTGCTTAATCATCTAAATTTTTATAAACTTCACTACAAATTCTAACAAGTGCCGAACTATTTTGCTAAAGAAAATGTGCGTGGTTCAATCGGTCTCAAATTCTCACAGCTTCTCCATGGATCTAGCACCGTAGATTCGACCCTGAACTTCACTCACTCTAAGAAAACCTTACCAGTATTTTCTAGGGATCATTTCCTTGGCGCTGCAGTAGCTTCTGGCTTCTCACTTACCGACAAGTAGGCCATTTAATTTAGATTGTAAGCTGCGTACCACTTTAGATCAGCAAACAAATTTCGTTCCACAAGGGATCGTCAGCGCACTAACTCAAGTTTGATTACTGGAACAATGATGTTACACTGCGAAACAGCCAATATCATAACATAATAACACCAAAAACTTTAGTTTAAGGTAGATAAGACAGATCGACAACAGCTAAAGGGATCAGAACGCTGTAAGATCATGTGATCACCCTCATAATATGCGATGAGTATTTAACTTGGTTGTGCAAATATTATCGAGGTTTAAGTTTAATTTTGGAAGTGGCGATTTTCAGAGTTGTTGTCTATTAAAGATGGTCTGACTACCAGGGTTGGCGATCTGACTGCCGGTCCGATATGATCGTACTCTGGTTGGCGGTCGGATCGTCGGTGCAGTGTGACCGGACTTTGGTTGGCGGCTATTTTTCCAAAGATAGTCGGTGATGCTTTGAGGTGAAGGTAAGGATTCCTGGCTCATCAATTATGTCAATTGACGATTTTGTGTTCTGCGGTACTACATGACGGTTTGTTTGTTATTGTTGGTTGTAGTATTTCGGAGCTAGATTATGGCGAGTTAGACGGGACCAGGACTAAACTAGAAGAGCTTAGGTCCAGAGCAGCAAAAGGATTGAGACTAAGCTATAGGAGTTGAGGTCTAGAATGATCAAGGTACCATTGGAAGATGACTGAGTCTAACGAGGTGACTACAAGCTGAGAAGACAAGAAACCAAAACGGAAGCTATCGATGATGGACATGATGGGTAACAACAAGGTGGATTGGGACTAAGGTTAGGAAGAATCTGAGGTCCAGAATGGTTAGGGAAGCCAAGTGTCGTTATGGCATATGAAGAGGCATGTGACTCACCAAGTGACTTTAGACCATTTGCAAACAAGGATGGTTCGGTAAGATCCAGACATGTGATAGGCTTGACGGCAAGTCATTAGAGCCACATGGAATTAAAGATGAAGCACAGGGCTGCTTCAAGGTGAAGGAATGGTGAAGCTTCATGTAAGGTGGTTTGGAGGCAAAATATTCTTCTTGCCCAAAACCGAAAAGTTAATACTTGATCAAACAACAACGCGAGAAGGCACAAGAAAGGTGGTTTAGGTCATGAATATGTTGAAAAATGTTAAGTGGATTAAGTGTTAATTCAATAACGGGTTAATGTTTATGTGCGCTTTGAAAAACATGTATGTGTGAGTATAAAACTCGATATAATATTGGGTTAACAGGTTAACCCATGTATGTGGATAAAATCCAACTAGATGGTAGGTTATGGTTTCTTATGAGCCTCTCTATATAAGGAGGAAGACGTATTGGGTTAGGGCTAAGCTTTTAGAGAAACTTGTGTTTAGCCAACTTGAGGAGAGTAGGGTTTTTGGAAAGAACATTTGGGAGGTAGGTTGTGCCTCTTTATCTTGAGCTTTTTGTCATCCTTACGCTTTGTGAGTGGCTGTAAGCATTCATCTCAGTAGATATCAAAATTCGTCCAAGCTTTTCTCCTCTTTGCTAAGTGTTGAAATCTTAATTTGGCTTGGTTTTTATGTTTCCTTCTCTCCTCATGATCTTGTTATGATCCATGATGAGTAAGAGGCACTAGAAGATCCTAGTTGATCAATCGTTGCCCATTCAGACCACTTATATAGCAAATTCAAGATCAAACCCGATTTGGCTCATTTTTTGCTCAAATTTGGTTTTTTGTGGTCAAGATGATTTTATCCTGAATCTATAACTAAATTAGCTTGTTATGATATGTAGGAGTAAATATGAATCATTCTCTTGATTAGAAACTTCTTGAGCAAGAACTAATTTGTATTTTAGGGTTTTGGGTGTTCTTAAAATCTAGATTTGATCTGCTTTTAATTAGTGAACTTAAGCCCAAGAATCTTATGATTTTTGATTGATTTATATTCCTAATGCCTTGATTAAGTTTCATACAAAATTTGGGAATGTTTGAATAAGATTTGACTTTTGATCCGAGAGATTTTGAAGTCTGGAACAGGAGTCCGGTCAGACTAGTGTTGTCTTGGCGATCAAATCGTCTGGGCCCAGTCAAACTGGTCTTAAGCCTGTGGTCAGACCGGTCCAATGACAATTTAGATCGTTTTATATTTTAGTTGTTCCCTTGGCTATTTTGCTTTTGATTGAGGGTTGTTTCTACTATGTATCTATTTTTTTAGTTCTCTTTAGCTATTGAAGTGAAGAAACTTTTGTTTTCAAAATGATTCATTTGGCTGAAGTAGAAAAGGAGAAACCGCACAATGTTACGCACCCAACGCCTTTCTTTAATCATGTCTCCTTCATAATGCATTTTGTACTTCTGACTAGTTAAAGGAAAGCGTTCCTCGAAAGCTAGTTCATTGTTGCTGTAACTATGCTGTTTCTTGATACTCTATGATAACTAGTTTTTAAATAAAATATTTCTAAAATAAAATCTATAATTTAATTATAGTATACACTATAGCATTTTATTTATATCAACAAAAATTATATATAAATTATTTATATCTCTATACTCTTTTTTATGAATAACTAAAAGACATAAACAACAGCTATAATCCATAAGCCAAAAACAAAACAAACAGGCGCTATATCTTTAGGTTTGACTTGTGGCCAACACGTTTCGCTTGGGCACAAGCTAGCTAGGAGTATAATTAATAAAATAGGCTGCTCTTGGAAAATAACATAAACAAATACTAGTAGTACTACGTACCATAAATTTAGGATCATTTCATTCCATCCAATTTAAGAAAATTTACGCTGGCATGATTATAATTTATTCTCTAAAAACTATTTGTAGTCCCAAACGGCATAAAAAACTTTACACGATTTCATGAAAAAAAATTGCTACTAATGTAAACAAAATTTTCTTATGCAATTGTATAGCCAACTAATAGGTGTCTCGGGAATACACGGGATCGGAAAGCTTATTAAGGGCCTGTTTGGCAGAGCTCCACCAGCTTCAGATTCACAAAAAATAGATTCAGATTCAATTTTATTAGCCAAACACTTCTAGCTCCAGCAGCTTCACCATGGATCTGCTCCACGAAAACAATGAATCTACCCCCAGATTCATGGATTTGGTGGAGCACCTCAAGGGGTGCTTCACCAACTCAAATTTGGTGGAGTTGGAAAAAATTACCCACCACTGCCACTGGTTACATAAAAAACGGTTCATTCCTTTTGTTCTTCTCGCAACCGAGCCGCCCCGTCTCCACTCCTTCCCTGTCTCCCCCGTCTCCACTCCTCCCCGCGTCCGCTTGCCTCCCCCGCCTCCTCCCGGGCCGGCGCCGCCTTCCCGGGCCGGCGCCGCCTCCCCGCATCCGCCTCCCCCCGGGCCGGCGCCGCCTCCCCGCGTCCGCCTGCCTCCCCCCGGGCTGACGCCGCCTCCCCCGCCTCCTCCCGGGCCAGCGCCGCCTCCCCGCGTCCGCCTCCCCCCGGGCCGGCGCCGCCTCCGCCGTGCGCCTCGCCTGCGCCGCCCGGGGCCGCGCCTGCGCCGGCCGGGGGTTTTTTTTTCATTTTGCCCCCTGACGTGTGGGGCCCACGTGTAAGTGAGATAGAGAGGGAGGTGGAGCTGTACCAAACACTTTGACGAATCCCAGATCCACGATGGAGCTGCTCCACGGTGAATCCAACTCCAGATCCACCTTTTAGGTGGATCTGGAGCTGGTGGAGCTCTGCCAAACAGGCCCTAAGAGACTTGTGGTGGTGATCAGTTAGGTTTTTTTTGGGTGGCTTATGGCTGAAAACATTGTAGCTGGCTGAAAAAACAATGTAGCTGACAGAGGCTTATTTAGCATAATTAAATTTAAAAAATTAAAAAATATAAAAAATATGTTAGCCTATTACGTATAATACAAACAAATATGGGAAAAAAAGAACCGGCAAAAAAGCACAAAAAAGCCAAAAATTCAGAAAAAACGAAATTTGTGAATAGTGAAAAATAAGCCGGAAGCTAGAAGCTTAAGCCGAATTGATCAGGGCCACAGGGATCATATACTTCTTCTCGATTTCAGTTTTTGACTTTTATACAATAATTAGTTTTCAAACGAAATATTTTTTTAGAGCAGAGTCTACAAGTTTATTATAGTATATACTGTAGCTATTTTATCTATATTAGTCAAAACCGCACAAAAGTTTCTCGTACTCTGTACTCTCCCTCACGACTTCTCTATTAGCTATTACTTTTTATCAGTCGAAGCCAAAAACCACCGGTTAAAGCTCAAAAGAACAGACCCCATGTCTGCAATCCTTTGGTCAATGAAAACCGCTACAGCCGTCGCAACGCATTCGGTATGTTGAAAACTTGTATTGCCACGTCACTTGCTTGAAAAAGAGAGACTATATTTGATCTCATCTTAATTAAGATCAGCACATATATTGATGTCATTAGATAGAGTACGAAAATACAATCGGTACACTTCAGCGTACCATGAAACGGCGACAAAAAAAAAACGTGTTTGTCGTAGATCACAGGTGTGGATTTCCAGAGCTACCATGTCGCGGATCAACATTTTTATTTCCTTTCATTTTTACGAGATTACCAGACTGCGACAATATTATAGTAACCATAATTCAATGCAGACATAAAAGGGCAAGAGAGGGTCAAGTGACGGATAAGATTAACACGGCCTATTTTTACTTGTTACTTGTTAGGCACCCATCACATCTTATCTGGAGAAAGCATCCATGGTGAAGTGATAAGCCTAACTTGCGCCTTTTTCCTTTTCTTTTTGTTTGTGGCTACACAACTTGTAGCGCAACTTGCGTTTGGAAATAGAGCTTGCAAGTTGTATTTGGTCCCTTTTTTTAGCTATAATTAATAATTTTTGTTATGGTTAACAATTTTTATTTGTGTTTTATGATATGACAGTGGATAGTACAGACATATTTAGACAAAAAAACCTGTTTAGAGTATTTATTTTAAAAAATCATCTGTTCATTTTGACTTTTAAAAAAATACAAAAGGCCCGAATAACAGGGCGTGTCTTCAACTATCTCATCAGGAATCGGCAGTACACACGCGCCGAGCAACATAGGACGAGCTGAGCTTGTGGCCAACACGCTCCCCGGCTCCCCTCTGCACTTTCTTGACCAAAAGGGGAAAAAAGGAGGATTTTTCACTGTATGAATTATGATTACCATTTGATCGTATTTCTGAAAAAATGAGCTTGTCAGTCGTCAGTCTTTCCGGGAAGATGGTTTTTTATCTGTTGAAAGAAATTAACCAGCTTTAAAATGGTATGATGAAATAAGAGCAGGATCTAAAGAAGAAGAAGAATGGTGATAAGCACGCCACCCTTATAGAGCGTAGTACAAGCCAAAGGATCATGTAAAAAGATCTATTTTATGGTAAAAGCACAACAATAAATACTAGGTACCCTTTCTCTCTTAGGAGATATAGAACTAGGAGCTATGGAGCCGACCGAGAGAGAGAGAGAGAGAGAGAGAGAGAGAGAGAGAGAGAGAGAGAGTGAGTAAAAATAAGTGAACCCTTTACTCTCGTTCCCCTCTTGGGAGTTGGGAGTTTATATACATGATTAGGAATTTTTCATCCTACCCCTTAATAGTTACAAAAGGTGATGATACATTTATACATTCTTTTATATGCATATCCCTATACTATTGGACATGTTGTGAAGCCAAATAGTTGAACTTAACGGTCCTAGGGGGCTAGACCACCCCACAACAGTACTCCCTCGACAACAAGCGCGGAGGTCCCGAGGGGTGAGCTGACATGACTAATTGCCCCAGCCCCCTGTCCCCTGACAGCAAGCACGAAGGTCCCGAGGGGCGAGCTGATGAAACTACTGGCTCCAGCCCCCGGGGGTCTGGACATTGTAAACCTCTCGGAACAGGGTTCATTTTTCACTAATCATGATGTAGTCATGAAGGTCCCCCGATAGAGCTTGAGCCGTCACGTCAAGGTCGTGCCTCGGACTTGGGCGGCATGTATGATTATGTCAATCACGACATGGTCGTGGCGGCACATGGAGGGGGAGCCAGGGGCAGAGCCACACCCTCCAAGGCGATGTATACGAGGAGGGCGGTAAAGTCCCCTGACGAATCCGGAGCCACGACATTGAGGTCGTGCCTCGGACGCGGGCAGCGTGTGCAGGCGGAGCCGAGGGTGGGCCCGTCTCTCCAAGGCAACGCCTACGAGGAGGTCGGCTGAGTCCACTGGCATAGCCAAAGCCGCTGTGTCGAGGTCATGCCTCGGATGCGGGCGGCGCATAGATGTGGGCGACGAAGTTCGACGCTGAACCCATCTTCGTCTTGTCGAGGTCCTGCCTCTGATGTAAGTGGCACATAGAGGTGTAGTCGTGGGTTGGTTCGCCCCTTCGAGGCGATGCCTACAAGGAGAGCAGCAAAGTCCACTGACACAGATGGAGCCGCTGCGTCGAGGTCATGCCTCGGATGCAAGCAGCACGAAGAAGTGGGCAACAGAGTCCCACGGTGAAGCTATGAAGTGCGCACAATGCCGATTATGACGTTGTATGGGCGTCGACGAAGTCTTGACCATGAGGTGTCGGATGAGCGTCAATAAAGTCTCGACGATAAGGTGGTCGAGGAATACCTCATGACCACGTGGTCATGGACGTCAACGAACTGGTGACTACAAGGTGGTCATAGAATGCCTCACGACTACGTCGATCATGACATGGTCGTGGGTGTCGTCGAAGTCAGCGATGAGATGAAGAATTGAAGTGCGTGTGCTCTGTCCCCACGCTTTAGACTGGCATTGACGAAGTGGTGACCAAAAGGTGGTCATAAAATGTCTCACGACTACATCGATTATGATGTGGTCATGGACATCGATGAAGTCCGGCGGCAGGACAAAGACATGAAGCGCTCATGCTCCATCCCCACGCTTCAGACTGGCATCGACGAAGTGGTGACCACAAGATGTCGTAGAATGCCTCACGATTATATTGATCATAACGTGGTCGTGGGCATCGATGAAGTCTGTGGAGGGACGAAGACTTGAAGCACACACGCTCCGTCTACCACGCTTCAGACTAGCATCAATGAAGTGGCGACCACAAAGTGGTCGTAAAATGCCTCATAACTACGTCGATTATGACGTGGTCATGGGCGTCGACGAAATTGATGGCAGGACAAAGACTTAAAGCTTGCACTCTGTCCCCACACTTTGGACTGGAATCAATGATGTGGCAACCACAAGGTGGATGTAGAATGCTTTACGACTACATCAATCATGATGCGGTCATGGGCATCGACAAAGTCAGCAGTGGGACGAAGACTTGAAGCATGCATCACGACCACATGGTCGTGGGCATCGATGAAGTGGCAACCACAAGATGATCATAGAATGCCTCACGAGTACGTCGATCATGACATGGTCATAGGCGTCGATGAAGTGGCGACCACAAGGTGGTCGTAGAATGTTTAATAACTATGTCAATTATGACATTGTCATGGGCATCGACGAAGTCCCGACCACGAGGTGTCAGACGAGCATTGATGAAGTCCCGACGACGAGGCGGTCAGGGAATTCCTCACGACCACATCTATTATGATGTTGTCGTGGGTGTCGACGAAGTCGATGGTGGGACGAAGACTTGAAGCAGGTGCGCTCCATCCTCACTATTCAGACTGGCATCGATAAAGTGACGACCAAAAGGTGGTCATAGAATGCCTTACAACTATGTCGATCATGACGTGATGGTGGGTGTCGATGAAGTTAACGGTGGGACAAAGACATGAAGCACGCACGCTCCGTCCCCCACGTTTTGGACTGGCGTCGACGAAGTCTTGAACACGGGATGGTCAGACGAGCGTGGACGAAGTCATGACCACGAGGTGGTTGGATGGGTGTTGACGAAGTCCTAACTATGAGGTGTTGGACGAGCGTCGATGAAGTTCCGACAACGAGGCGGTGGAGAATGCTTCATGACCACGTGGTCATGGGCGTCGAAGAAATGACGACCACAAGGTGGTCATAAAATGCCTCATGACTACGTCGATTATGACGTGGTCATGGGCGTCGATGAAGTTGATGGTAGGAAGAAGACTTGAAGCACGCACTATGTCCGCATGCTTTGGACTGGCATCAATGATGTGGCAACCACAAGATGGTTGTAGAATACTTCACGACTACATCGATCATGGCATGGTCGTGGGCGTCGACGAAGTTAGCAGTGGGACAAAGACTTGCAACGCACACGCTCTGTCCCCCACGCTTCAGACTGGCGTCGATGAAGTCCTGACCACGAAGTGTCGGACGAGCGCCAACTAAGTCTTGACGACAAGGCGGTTGGAGAATGCCTCACAACCATGTGGTCATGGGCATCGACAAAGTGGCCACCACAAGGTGGCTATAGAATGCCTCACGACTACGACGATCATGACGTGGTCATAGGTGTCAACGAAGTTTGGACCACGAGGTGATGGACGAGTGTCGATGAAGTCCTGATGACGAGGCGGTCAAAGAATACCTCACAACCACGTGGTCGTGGGCGTCTATAAAGTGGCAACAACAAGGTGGTCGTGGAATGCCTCACAGCTACGTCGATCATGAAGCGATCATGAGCGTCGACGAGGTGGCGACCACAAAGCTGTCGTAGAATATTTTTGTTGGAAATCGAATTCGATGAGTTGGCTGCCAGCCATAATCTTGTTGTCTTCTTCTTTCCCATGTTAACCTTATCTTAGCCTTAGGCGCCTCTCGGAAACTTCATAATCTGAATCACTTTCCTCTTCGGGTAGTAACCATAACTTGAACTAGGAACTCGGCATTATAGGACCGAGTCTTCTTTACTTACTGAGTTTTTCCGCTTTCTCCGATCTTTTAGCTGCCGCCACTTCATCAGTTGTGGCCCTCCATGTCATAGCTTTCAGGGTTGGGTTCTGATAGAACTCTATCCATAGAGACCTCCTCCCTTTGCTCGTATATAGCACTTAGAAGAGTGACTTCTCCCCGATAAGGGTTTAGAGTATAGAGAGGATGCCTTTCTCTAAAGAATAGTAATAGTAAAAGACAGAAAGCCTAGAAAAGATTAGATGTTGAGTCCGCCGGCATTTCTTTTTTCTCGACTTTTTCGAAGATTGATTGTGACGAACTGGCGCATTTCCTTGGGGAACTGATCATAGTCTTTTTAGTTTGATTTATCGGATTTGCTCTTTTATTATTACCGTAACTTTATTTTTACTTGATACAAAGTTTTGATTACGAAACTTTCCTTGTGACCGGATCTTTTTATGCTCTCTTGGAACCGACAACTTACTTCATGCTATTACGAACACTTGTAACACTGTGTCGGTCTTCCAGCAAGATTAGAGTTCAGACGGCTGAAGTCTTGCACGTCTTCCCCTGAACACTACAAAGAGAGCGTAAGGCGGTCACAGGAAAACGTTACTGAAAACGTAACACAAAACCGTCGTGTAAAAACTTGTGTAAGGAGTTTTTAAGACAAAATCAACAAGAAAGTTTAGTACAACTAAACCACTGAAGTAAAGCAGCCTACTGAGTTATTTGAGCTATCAGCAAATTGACCAGCCAGAATGCTGAAGACCAACCAAAGAGAGGCATACCTTCCAACAGAGCAGAAAGGGCAAACTGTTAACAAAAAATTGTCAGCAATCCGTCAGGCCGCTTCTGGCAAATTACTGAGATCATGGTTTTCATGCACAGAGATGTAATAAAAGGCGATTTCTTCACGTAGCAAGATTGGCCATGTTAGGATAGGTGTCAGGTAATGTAAATCTTCTGAGACGAAGTTAGTTAACTGGTCATCAGCGAGGAACAGGGTAATGTTCAGTTTATACGTTAGCATTCAGAAATTAACTAGCTAAATCTGGGCACTCAAGATGCAAACATGCGAACTATGAAACTAGTATATCTGCTTTATGGCAACGATGACATTTTAGTACAGTGAAGTGGAACACGAGGAACCCAAAACTACTCCATTTTTACATAAAGGGGAAGGAAGCATAGCTAATTAATAGCACACGCGGTCCTCGACGAGACAGTCGTCGTCAAAGCTCCACAGCCCCAGGCCCTCGTCGACGGCGCAGTTGCTCTGCACGGAGTTGCCGCCGAACAGGCTGTCCAGCGACTCGTACGCGCCGCCGTTGAAGAAACTGAATTGGTCGCCGAACACGAAAGGGTCGTAAAACAGTAGATCGGCAGAATCCTCGGATGCCTTGGGGAGTACCTCGTCGGCTTCCTGGGCTTCGCTCCGGAGCCGCTTCTTGGCGCCGCCGAGGTCGACGTCGGACTGATCCGATTCCACTTCAAGATGGATAGGATGCGCTGCGCCGTCGTCGGACGCGGACATGCCCTGCCACGAGAAGTCCGGCAAGGCGCTGCTGGTCTCAGAGCTTTCGCTGGCTTCGGCTTCGTTATTGACGGCGACGAGGTCAACAACGTACGGCGTCGCCTTCGCTGCAGCGACGGGGCGCTTGCGGGCGCATGCCGTCGCGGAGCATGAGGAGGCGAAGTTGAGCTTGGTGTCGCCGCCGCGGAGGTCGCGGGCGGCGGCGTCGTAGGCGAGCGCGGCGGCCTCGGCGGTGGGGAAGGTGCCGAGCCAGACGCGGACGCCCTTGACGGGGTCACGGATCTCGGCAGCCCACTTGCCCAACGGCCGGCGCCGCACGCCCCTGAACCGTGTCGGCTTCCTCCGGCGGCTCGGCGCCTGCCGCCTGCCCGCGGCCTCTCCGTCCCCATTCGCGCCAAACTCGAACGCCTCGCGCTCGAGCACCTCGTCGTCTTCCTCCTCCTCGTCGGAGTACTGGACGAACCGCTCGAAGGCGGCCTCGAAGTCGTCGGCCGCGGGGCCTTCCCTCTGCCGCTTCTTGGCCGGCCAGAGGTGGCCCGCCGTGACACGCCGCGCCGGCGTGGTCGGTATGAGCTCGGTGAGGATCGCACCGCCGCACATCTTGCACCCTTGTTGGTGTTTGTCTGTCCCTCGGGTATCCTCGCTAGATTGGAGTGAGGACTCGAAAACAAGCTTGAGCTCGGTGTAGTGTCGTGTTTGTCGTGGAGGTGCGGTGGTTATATACAGAGGGAGAGAGGTGGAGGGTCCAAGGCGAGCGCGGGAAAAGATAAAAAGGGGAAGAAGTCGGGTCACGAGCACGCGTGACACTCCAAAATTCATGGGGGACGACGACGGCGATAGGACTCTCCCAAGAGGCGGCCGATGCATCGCACCAGCAGCCTGCGTACCAGGTGGGGCCCACCCACTACCTTCCTTCGGTTGCGGCCGCGCCTTTTCCCACCACCTTCTCCGCTGTTCCTTCCTTCCCCGGTTCCTGCACTGCGTCTGTATGGGCTAGCATATCAGGAAAAGGTTACACCTGGTCATTTGGTTCCAAAATTCTGGACAGCTGGATCTGAACAAGGAGGTTCTGAGCTTTAGCTTGACCCTTCACGACCATACTAGCTGAACATGCAGAGTTTAGGTTCAGTTTTTTAGCTTACGCTCGAATATTTTTGGAACGGTTTATCGGCTGGGAGCTTACTCCTCCTCGACGATACTAGCTGAACAGGCAGAGTTTAGTTTCTGGGTTAAAACTTCAGAATTCAGGTGTGTAACTTGGGCGCTTTCAGCTCCTTAACCAGTGACACGAACAAGGCTGCAAAGGGCAGGGCATCTCAGAGATTCCGCCTCTGTGAACTCGAATCATGCGATGCCGAAACCTTGTACGACCTGCCAGTTTTCCCGGAAGGCTGTATCACCAAGTGGATGTTTATCTAGTTATTACAATCTACGGTGCTTAGTCAGCTTAGTACCATGCATCGGGGGGGTTAACGTTAGCTACTCTGTACGCTGCTGAAAAAACAATTAACAACTCCTAAGTACAATGGAGTTAGTCCTGATCCCTTTCCGATAGAAATTACAAAGCGTCGATTCTGACACTTTGCGTCCCAGCTCATCATGCTATTGCTACCTAAAGCTCCTCTGTCTCTACTCGAGTGCGAACATACTATATAATTGTCTCTGTCGACTAGCTAATCACCTAGTATTTTTAATCGACACTAGTACTAATCAGCTTTTCTATGTTGATCATATAGGATAGCCTTGACGGTCCATACCGAGCAACACAAAACCGTGGTTCATGCCCGAGTATGAAGAGAGCGGTATTGCTCATAACTTATAGCTGACCCGGCACAAATATTTACAATCAATTGAACAATTTTACAAATCAGCTGATCGTTTCATGGTTAATCATGTCACTTCATAAACCAGTTGAAAATTACCAAGAACGGTTTCAGTTTGGTCATTTCATAGTTTCATTTTTCACCGTTCGTTTTCGTGTTAATTCGGTCCAAGTTTCAAGCTTTTCTACACCATATTATCCTTTTTTTGCGAAGAAATATTATCCAGTTTTTTTAGTTTATATCGTACGTACTTATTAGTCGGCAGTGCAGAGGGAAAATGAAGGGTTTGGTTACAGGAGCGTGGATAGGATTTTTTTTATTAACTATGGAGACAAAGGTTTACAAATTACAAGCAAGCATGTTCTAGTGCCCTTAAGGGCGCTATGATGGCAACGTTTTGGTTTGTTTATGGGGTTGGTACGCGTGTTCTGTGATGCAACCTGTATCGATACCATCTTGGGTTGGCTCTGGTGATGAGAGCGCAACTTGTAGAATACACTATTATGCAACTTGACAAACTCCTATTGAACAAGTACACTGTTTCTAGATGTAAAAATGGATTGAATACAGATCAGATAGCGTTAAAATTATATTCGTATTTATATTTTTTGTATTTGAATACGAATCGGACAAACGTTGAATATGAATACGAATCGGACAAATGTTGGATACGAATTTAGATTGGATTGCACTTAGAATTAGATCAAATTCGATTATTTTTCGAATTCCAAAAATTATTAGTGGCCTCTCCTATTTAAAACATGGCACCGACTTATTTTAATATTTTAAATTAATAAATAGCTAACTCAAACATGTAACTACGCATTAAATATTGACAGCAACAATGAATCATTTATCTCACGTATTTGTATAATACAGCTTTTGAGGACAGCTTTATATCTTATAATACAATGGAGTTTAGCAAATTGACATCAGTTTTATAGTAATATTTATGCCTCTTTTTCTCAATTTATTATGTAATCATTGATCATTTGTTCCATTTTGCCACCAATTATAGCTAATTCTAGATATATTGCAAATAAGTCGGTTATAAACATATTAAATTTGGCTAAAAAGAGCATGCAAAAAGCTTTATTGGAGACGTGCCAAAATGAAAAACATGAAATACCAAATTAGAGCCCACCATGACGACATGCTCGTCAAGATGATCAAAATGCACATATAATATGCCCAATTTGGAGGTCAAATATAAAAAGATACGTATTAGATAGTTGCTGCTATTATATCTGCCGAATCCGGATATTTGACTCTGAATACGAATCTTATTTGGATATCCGACTTCGAATCCGCGTCAATCCATATCAGATTCGTATCTGATATCCAGGACTTTGCCAGTTCAACATCTGAATTCAGATCTATTTTGTATTCGGATTCGGATATTAAGTATACGATTTCAGTAACCGGATAATCCGACCGAATCCAGCTCCGTTTTCACCTGTCTTCCAATTAAAACAATATTATCTCCTTAAATTCAGAAATGTCTTTCCTATCTTTCAGGGTACTACATATGGGCTTGCAGGTGCAGCCAACACGTTTTATTATTTTACCCTTTTCTTTCCTCGTGGCTCTTAAACAACATCTATTGCCATTTCTGAAATCTTGACTTCATGAAATTAGGGGTGCCATTGGGTAGGGTATGGGCTACCCATACCCATACCGAAGATTACCAGTAACCATTTGGTCTCACATTACTCATACCCAATGACAATCTGGTTTACCCATGGTACTGGATGAGAGCGGATGCCTTAGGGCGACGATTGGTTGCACGGTGGTAGAGCTTGTGCCTTCGTTGATAGAGCTAGGTAGCGTTGGTGCCAACTCCAGCCAAATGGAATCGATTTGATTAATCATTCATGTGATGATCCTGACATCGATTGGTGAAGCTGTTGAGCTCCTTGTTCGAGTACAACAACGGCAACATGATTTTTAAGTGGCTTTGCATGTAAAGAAATGCGTGTAAAAAGTAAGTTATTGGAACCTATAAATTTTGGCTCTGGAGATTGACAAGTTCTCACAAAAATCAGAGCAAATAAAACTTATGAGCCACTCAAATTTTTGTTCTTTAATTTTTTTTACTTGTGTTGGCAATGTAAAAAAATATGGAATTAACAACTTACTCCTCAGAAACATCAGCTCATATTATATGTTGTTAAGTTTTGTTTTACTGCACTATTATTGCTTATAGTGCCACAAGCTTAATTCACTCGAGATAGAAGTTTAAGACATGTTTTCATTGGAATGCTTAAGCTGGGTTGCCCCAACCTATTGTCACGAATTTATGGGGTTAAGTTTTTCTGGGATTAGTATTTCTGTAGTTACATTGTAGTACTAACTCATATGTAGTTACATTGTTGTTCAGAATTAGCTATGTAGGTTGGCTTCTCACTGGTCATTACTTAACGATGTGAAAGCAGGAGATGCTAATGGACACTTGGCTACATTGTTTATATTTTATCATATTTTTTTATTATGTTTTATGTTGAAACATTAAGCTAAATTTGTATTTGCAATGTACTTCCATTGTACCATGGTGTGAATATAAATTCACATTTGTTCTTAGCCTATTAGCCTATTACAATTTAGCCTAAACACGATAAAAGGAGTGAAGAAAGAACTATCTAGATGGAAGAAGGATGAGAGAGAGAGAGAGAGAGTATTTAATATATTTTTGGATCATGTGCTTTAACTTTTAATTTGCTTGAATGGGTATGGTAAATATGGTTAAGTGGGTATTATTTTCCTAAGTTCGAATTGAAATAGATATCTTATTTTTTTAACTATATTTCATCTAATAATGTGAGTATGGCTTTAGATAAGTATACAGATATCCAGGGGCACCCCTACGTGAAATCGTCACAGATCCCATAACAGTTTGTCAGAGGATAGGAAAACCGAAGTTGCCTTGCCTTCTGCACGACAGCATCAACATCAGAAAACCTAACAAGCGGTTAACTATAGCAATCTGTCACGGGAATAGTACGTTTCCATGGTATTTTGTTGTGGCGAGCAAGATAACTTCACCACACCTGTGCACCACAGAGTCGCAGCTCCAATGGTATTCCCGTACAGTGCTGCAGTGTGTCTGCCTTCGCCCAAAGGGAATCGATCCCTGACAAGGACAAACCAGAGCACGGTATGGGCTATGGCTTTGCCTTTTGTCTTAGTACGGCGATATTGCACGACAGGGAGATCAGTGTGAAGTTAATGGAGGTAGGCATAAGTATCTGTCACTCAAGGATTTTCTCCAAACTTTTGTTTCTTTCAGTCTCTTTTGAAGCCGTGCCATGCTGCTGCCAGCAAGTTCGTCGAAGTGATCTGATCGATGGAGCTCGGCACTGCACCGTAACCATATCACTGAACGTTGTCGAAGTATCTCTTTTCAACTTATAATTTATAGTTTTATTTAATCAAATAAATATAATAATTTTGCATTATCGTTTTAAAATAATTTATTAAAACAGTTTATCGACTTATTCATGATTTATTCCCATAAAAACTCGTGGTACAGAAAAAAAACATCTGCAAAAAAAATATAATCTACCTGTCCCGCTAATCTTCTCTTGGAACACAGTCCTCTCTGATTAATAACCGTGTAACAGTACAAAATGATATTGTCGAGCTCATAGCCGTGGGTCCGTACTGAACACTTGACAGATGACAGAGCATTACCTTAGCACTTTGCAGTAGAAAGTATGTTGTAATGATACTGCCTTAGATCACAAAGCTCACGGGTTATCAGCAGGCTGTATGATTAATCCCAGTTACGTACTACGGCTATGATATGAGATCAGAATATGTCATTACTCCTCTCTTGAACATTTCATAAACGCAGTAGCTGAAGTCAACTTTTGCATCGAAGGCACAGGCAAAATCTATTAGGAGAACAACGAACCCAGCTCTTCCATTGCTACCACTTCCTGATCCGAGAAGTTACACGTACAAGCTTTGACAAAACCACTCTATTTACATGACATGAACAGAAGTGAAGATTAAAAGGACAAGCTGCCCTCGACGAGGCAGTCGTCGTCGAAGCTCCAGAGCCCCATCCCCTCGTCCGCAGCGGTGTTAATCTGCACGGCGTCCGCGCTGAACAGGCTGTCCAGGGACTCGTACGCGCCGCCGTTGAAGTAGGCGAACTGGTCGGCGAAGAGGAGCGCGTCGAACAGCGCGTCGCCGGAATCGGAGGCCCGGGGCGACGCCTCGTCGTTGGTGTCCTCCGGCTCTGTCCTGAGCCGCTTCTTGGCGCCGCCGAGATCAACGGGCTGGTCACACTTGACCTCGAGGACAGGGTGCGCCGCGGCCTCGTCGGACGCCGACATGCCCTGCCACGAGAAGTCTGGCAGGGCGCCGGACTCCGAGCTTTCGCTGGCCTCGGCTTCGTGCTGGATGGATGTCGCGTGCACGGCGGCGTCCTCTTCCTCTTCTTCGTCGACGAGGTCGATGACCTGTGTTGCCATGGCAACGGGAGCCGCGTCGGCGCCGGCGCGGCCGCGCTTGCGGGTGTCTGGGGCGGCGGAGGGGAAGTTGAGCTTGGCCCTGGAGCCGCGGATGCCGCGCGCGGCGTCGTCGTAGGCGAGGGCCGCATCCTCGGCCGTCGGGAAGGTGCCGAGCCAGACGCGGACGCCCTTGACGGGGTCGCGGATCTCGGCGGCCCACTTGCCCCACGGCCGGCGCCGGACGCCGCGGTACTGGGTCGACTTCCTGAGGCGGCTGGGCGCTGGATGATGCCTCGTCGCCCTCCCGCCGGACGGCTTCTCGGAGGAAACGCGGAACACGAACGGCTTGCTCTCGGCCACCTCCTCCATCGCCATCTCGTCCTCCTCCTCGGAGTCCTCATCGAACTCCCGGAACGCCGCCTCGAAGTCGTCGGCCGCCGGGCCCTTCTGCTGCTTGGCCTTGCCCTTGCCCTTGCTGGGCCAGAGGTGGGACGCCGTGACGCGCCGCGCCGGCGTGGTCGGTATGAGCTCGGCGAGGATCGCACCGCCGCACATCTTTGCAGTCTCTTTCCTCTCCTCTTCACTCCTCTGTTGCTGGGTTAGCTCCTCTGTGTTGCTGCTGCTCTTGAAGAGTTGAACTAGTGCTTTGGGTTTGGTACTTTGGTTGGGGAGCTGGGGTGGGAGTGAGGCGCTCTTAAATAGGAGTGGAGAGTAGTAGGGTGCAGACGGTACACGCTAATCTCGACTGATTGATACTGGATAGTTGCAGTCAGTAGTGAAAATAGAAGAGCTAGAATCCGACTGAATAACGGCGGTAAATGATAAATCAGATACTATCTGGCTAGATATCCAACAAGCAAGTTAGTACTCTAACTGGCTCAGCCCATCAATTATCATTGACACTAATCGGTTTAGATTTTATCTAAATCCTAATCTAACTCCAAAATCCAGTCACTCTAGCCAGTTGCCACTAATTCTCTTCGTTTATGTTGAACTTACATATGAATTTATCGGTTTTTGAACTTATATATGAATTTATTGGTTTTCAAACTTATGCATGAATTTATCGCTTATGTTGGACTTATATTGTGTCGGCTATTGTACTTAAGTAATCTAGATGAATTTATTGCTAATTGAAGGCTTGAAGTGATGGTGGTATGGTTCAGTGTATATTACTTTATGTATGTATATACTATCCGTCTATATTGTCTGTTTTCGATTTGAAACTACGGATTCGTATTCATATTCAGTCTTATCAATCAAACTTTGAATCTAGAAAAAAATGTAAGCTGAAATACGATATAAACAATATCTGTTCGAATTCGATCTGACTATATAAAGAGGAGAGTGGTCAGGTCAGTCAAACGGTGGTGATGAAGTGGAATGGGCGCTCCAACATTCGCGGTAATGGAAGGGGAGGAGGGCGGGGCGTCCGCGGAGACAGCTCAGTCGGGCCCCCCCTTGGGATAAGTGCAATGTATCTGCTCTGCTCTTTCCTCTTGCAAGCGTCTGCGCGCTGCCGCTGTCCTGTCGGCTCGCGCGATGGGGTCGAGGAGCGCGATAGGAGCAGCGCGCGGCCATGCCGTGTAGACCCCCGTGCCTGCCGAGCCCAAGCGGGCAGTTGCCTGGGCTGCGTTGGAGGCGCGTGCTGCCCTGCGTTGGTTTTTCCGGCAGCCGTTGCTCTCCGTCCGTCGAAGCCAACGACCCCTGCCGGAAAAACCAACGCAGAGCAACGGCTCCCAACCACCGTTAGTGCAGGCCATCGGACCGGATCTATAATAAAACCCGGCCAAGCCCCATGAAGCATACGAAGCTAAACAAAACTCAATATATAAATGGAGCAGTAACTTCAAATCAGTTCTAGCAGAATATGATGCGCATATCCATCAATACCCTATGAAACATAAACATATTACTAGCCCGATAGCATGAAAGTATTTTCCAAACTCCAGAGCATTGGTTCAGCTTTGGCATGTACAACTGATCCGAATGCAATAGACCAGTTGGATAACCACAAACAACGAAACAACACAGGCCAACACCCAAGAAGGCTTTGTCGGTTTTGAGCCTGCCGAAGTGCCCATCCTTCGCAACATCCTACTCTGCTATCAGCCTCAACGGATGAATTCTCGAAACAGTTCCTTTAAATGATTTTTTAAATTTAAAATTATATAATTATCTATATCAGTATTTTTGTTATCCATTATCATCTTAAAAAATATAGCTAAAAATCATCGATCAGAGCCAAGAATCATCTGACAGTAAAAAAACATGCCCGTATTATCAAGTGGCCAAGCGGGGTTTTTTTAAGCGAAGTGTTTTACTTTCGTTGTTAAGACTGAATGGTTAGAGCTAACGACAATTTAGCCAGCTAGTAACAACTGGGGAGAGCTCAGCTTTTGCAGAGGGCCCGGCCCGCACATGCCATGAATTTCTTCCCTCTCAGCATACTACATTATCCCCATTCAGGTCATTATACCTAGGTCACTTGTCTGTAGTACATAGACTAATTTATTTTATTGACTATAATAGATAAACATCTAGAACTAATTTGCAAATCAGCAGCTTTCTCTATTTATACCGGATCCTGTGTCACAGACAGTGATTCAGCTCTGAGGAGCAAAACCAAGGTGACTGCGGCTTGCCCAAGTGTCAGGAAAGCGGTATTGCATTATGACACGTTTGTTTCCAGTTCTTCTGATTTCTAATTTACTATTCTTTAATTTTATTTTTCTAACTCTTTAGGCTTTTTTACTTTTTTGTATTTATTTACATTATCTGTAATGTGCTAACCTATTTTTCTATTTTTAAAACTTTTAATTTAATTACACTAAAAACTATCAGAAACTATAATACAAAATAAATTAGTTACAATACAAAATAAACTATAAGCCAATTTATTTCAACTGATCTAAGTTGATAACTGAGATCCCAGCAAGGTCAGCACCCTGCAGATTAGCAGAGGCTCAAGGCCAGAGGGCCACACCAAGAAAGAAAGAAAGAAGGTTTATTATACAGTACTAGTATTACCTAGGGTTTTGCCGAGGTTGAGCCAAGAAAGAAAGAAAGAAGGCTAAGAAGGCTTCGCCGTTTTGAGCCTGCCGAGGTGCCTGTCCTTCACAACATCCTACTTTGCTATCACTTGTATTGCCGCATGGCCACACATAAACAAACGTATCCAGACCCTCAAACCCTTGGAACCAATGATATTTGCACACTATGTTGCCACACGACCCCAGAGATCGCGTCTGCTTCCCCTGAGATAGTTTTGCCATACCGAAACCTTCTTACAGTTTACTGGAACAACCATCGACCACAGCTAAAAATCATTAGACACGGCCTAAAAGAACATATCTGTATTATCTGTTATGAATAGCGCTTATATTCATCATAAGACCAATGGGCCAATATATATACATGTACATTGTACATGTATGACATATATACAAGTAACTCCTTATATAACAGAGAAAATACACAGGTAATAATACAGATCTAACACTCCGTTAAACTTATGATGGATCAACAACATAAAGTTTAGAGAAGTAGAAACTGTGCTGGGTTCTGATTTGTACCTTTGTGACAAAATCTGCCAACTGAAACTCTGAAGCCACATACTTAAAAGTAACAACCTGGTCCTACACCTGCGTCCTCATATAGGAAGCATTAACACCAATATGCTTTGTAAGCTCATGCTTCATTGGATCATTAGTAATGTTAATAACACCTATACTGCCAGACAAAAGAAGAGTCGATGCAGAAACAGAGATACTAAAATCATCAAGTAACCATCGTAGCCAAGTAACCTCCGCAGTCAACAAAGCTATAGCTCGCAACTTATCCTCAGCAGTTGAACGAAAAACTGTTGTTTGCTTCTTAGTCTTCCAAGTGATGAGAGAACCACCAAGGAAAACATAATAGACAGAGAGACCAGTGATCAGAGTGATCATAAGCCTAGGTGCACCAGAATATGTCTAAAGCTTAAAGAGCTAGAGTGAGAAAAAAAAAGAGACAACGAGATATGGTTTCACGAAGATATCGTACAACATGAAGAAAATGACAATAGTGGAGTTAGGTGGGAGCAGAAATAAATTGACTCAAGATATGCATAAGGTACAAAATATCAGGACAAGTGACACCAAGATAAACAAGACTCCCAACAAGATAACGATATCGAGCACGATCAGTAAGAGGTGCACCATCAGTAGGCCGAAGGTGAATATTAAACTTCATGGGAGTCTTAGCTGTGAGCTGATCAGTAAGAAGCACGATTAAGAGATCCTAGACATACTTTTCTTGGGATATAAAGAAGCCCTCAAGAGTAGAAATAACCCTAATCCCAAGAAAATAGCAAAGAGATGTAGATCCGACATAAGAAACCGCTCACAAGATGCTCCTTGACAAAAGTGATGTACTGATAATCATCTCTAGTAACGATTATATCATCAACATAGAAAAGGAGAAGCGTCAGACCACGAGACGAAGTGTGAATAAAAAAGTAGGATTATGAGCACTGGTAGAGAAATAGTTGCAGTGATAACAGAAGAGAAATGATCAAACCTGGTACAAAGAGCTTGCTTGAGGCCGTAAAGAGATCAGCGAAGGTGACAAACCATACCCTCAAGAACAAATACCCCAATGGTGGTCACATATAAACCTGCTCACACAACTCACCATTGATAAAGGCATTCTTGACATCAACCTGAGAGATGGACCATACTCGAATAGACGCCACAACAAGAAAAGTATGAACAATAATCATGTGTCATAGGAGCAAAAATCTCATCATAATCACGATCATGCTCATGCTGAAAACCACGTGCCACAAGATGAGCCTTATAGCGTTCAAGAGAACCATCAGAGTGAGTTGTAACCTTATAGATCCACTTGCACATGATAAGAGTAACATGTGTAGGAAGAGAGACAAAATCCCACACGCCAGTACGCTCAAGGGTAGTGATCTCCTCTACAGTCGTATGCTGCCACTCCTATTAAGCAGCAACATCACGATAAAAAGTCAATTCGACAAAAGCAACGACAGCAAAACCAAAACACCCAGAAGGCCAAATAGACTAACGATCAGAAAGAGCGTATCGAGGAGAGGCCAAAGAAGATGACTCATCAGAAGAAGATGGCGCATCAGAAAAATCCTCAGCTCGTAGATGACGAGTGTAGTAGAGAGAATAAGAAGAAACAAGACCAAATGAACCTCTAAAGGGGGTGTTGATGGCGAAGGAGACGCCGACGGTGAAGGAGGCACCGGAGAGGCCAAAAGCTATAGTAGAGGTGTGGTGACTGTGGAGGTGGCTGGAAAAGTCAGGAAAAAAGTGGCTCAATGAGAGATGCTAGAGTGGTGGAAAGAGAAGGACAAGGGTAAAAAGGACGAGACTCATCAAAAGTGACATCCCGAGAAATCTGCATCCGTCGACCAACAGGATCCCAACATCAATATCCCTTTTGTTCAGTGCTATACCAGAAAGACACTCCACAAACTGAGCGGTCAGCTTGGTGTGCTCACGAGATGCAAGAAGAACAAAGTACACACATTCAAAGAGGTGAAAACTAGAATAATCAAGAACCTTGCCACAGAGATGCTCAATTGGGATCCCACCCTGAAGAGCAGAAGAAGTCTAAATATTGATTAGGAAAGTAACAGTAGAAATAGCCTCGGCTCAGAAGTATGGTGGAACAGCAGAACTAAGCATAAGAGCATCACGAGTTGTCTCAAAAACATGATGCTTTCTTTCAACCACACCATTTTGTGCATAAGCACTTGGGCAAGAAAACTGAGAGAGTGTGCCCTGCTTGACAAGAAAACCACGAACAACTCCCGACAAGTACTCTCCAGCAGAATCAGTACAAAAAAACAAGAATAAAAGAGTCAAACTGAGTATAAAACATCACTACGAGATGACATAAAGTATATTCATGTGCCAAGAAACTCATCAATAAAAATTATATAATATCGATGAACTCTTTTCGAAATAAAAGGAGCCAAACCTCATACATTAGAATAAACAAGATCAAAAGGACACTGAGATACCGACTCACTAAAAAGATAAGTGAGTTAAAATTATTTATCAAGCTTACAACCCTGATAATTTATAGAAGCATTACTAGACACATACCCTAAAAAACAACAACGAACTAATGAAGATAGACACAACCCATAAAGATATCCTAAATGATGATGCCACTAAGCAAAAGACACAGTGAAGGATGCAGCAGATGCGGAGGTTGTGGCAGAGACGACAAGTCTGACAAGTGTAGCGAAAGGAAAATAAAGCCAGTTAGGCTCCAAGAGCCGTCGTGAGTCACGGCGCGTAAGGGCCAGTACCAACCAGTGTTCCGTGTAATAATGTTGAACACAACAAAAATCAGAATCGAGAATAACACGACAATCATGATAAGTGAGATGGCCGGCAAATATGAGATACCATGTTATGAGTAGCGCTTATATTCATGAGACCAATGAGCCAATACATATATACATATGTACGTACGTACATATGTATGTACAGGTATGATATATATGCAGGTAACTCCTTATATAATAGAAAAAAACATATGTAATAGTACACATCTAACATTATCAAGTGGCCAAGCGGGTTTTCTTTTAAGCAAAGTGTTTTAACTTTTGTTGATAAGTCTGAAGGGTTAGAGCTAACGACAATTTAGCTACCGTCTTTGGGCCTATTCATTTTGGTATTGGCTTTTGGCTTATGGCTTTTAAGTTGTTTATGAGAAAGAGTACGGAGTAATAGAAATTCATATGTGGTTTTGACCGATATAAATGAAGTCACTATAGTGTATACGACAATTAACTTATAAAATCCGTCTTTAAAAAATAATTCATTTGAAATATATTTATTATAGAAAAATTAAAAAGTAATTTTTAGAAACAGAAAAGAATAGACCCAAAAGCTAGTAACTGTTAGATGTGTATTATGTATCTGTGTATTTACTCTATTGTATAAGGGGTTTCATGCATATATGCCACATGTACATGTATATATATTAACCCTTTGGCCACATGAGGAATACAAGCATTATTCCAACATGGTATCAGAGCGTAAGGTTTGTCATGCCTAGGGTTTCGTCATACCTAGGTTTTGCCTGGCTCGTTTTCCCACCGCTTTTCCACCGCCGCTTGTTGCTGTTCTTCGTCAGGACACGGTCGGTGAGATCGGGTCGCCGTCGTCCCGATTCTGCCCGAGATCGCCTTCGCCGAACACCGCTTTGCCCCCGCCCGAGGAAGTCGCCGCTCCAGATCGGGCCCAAGCTCCTCTTCGCGCCTGGCCCCCGCATCAGATCTGGTCGCCGCCGGCCCGGTCCTCATCGCCTTCTAGGTGGGTGGCGTCGCTAAGAGGTCGCCGCCGTCCAGATTCAATCGTCATCGGCGTCGCCGTGCTCTTTCTCGGTGTCGCGAGTCACTGCTCGGGACCGCCGCCGCCGACTCCCGCTCGGGCCCGCCGCCGCCAACCCTGTTCGGGATCGTCGTTGTCGACTCCACCTGAGGCCGCCCGCTCGAGACCGCCGCCGTCGGCCCCGCGGCCGCCCGCTCGTGCCCGCCGCCGTCGGCCCCGCGGCCGCCTGCTCATGCCCGTCGCGCCTCTCTGTTTTGGCGACCGCTTTTGACCGATCCGGTCCTTCCTCTCTCTCGGTCGGGTTGTAACCGAGTAACCGACCGACCAAACAAACCAAAAAAAGAGAAAAAAAGAGCAAAATAAAAAAGAAAAAATGTCTTCTTTTGCAGGCACCGTTTCTGTTCCTCGTTGCCCGGTGATCTTCGATGGTCTCAATTATCGGGACTGGTTTCAGCACATGCGCATCCACATGCGTGGTCAGCGCCTTTGGGAGCTTCTTACGGGCGAGTTGCCTTGCCCGCCTCGTCCTACTCCACCTGCTGCGACTGTACTCCCGAAGGATGCCTCCGAAGACGCTCGTACCAAGGCTTCTGAGGTTTTTGAGGATGCCATGGAGACTTTTCAGACTCAGTTTGCTGCTTACAAGACATGGATTGATGAAGAAGCTCGTGCCTCTGCTATTTTGGTTGCTAGCATGGAGGTGCATCTCACTGGTGATATTGTTGGACTGGCTTCCGCACATGTGATGTGGGCACATCTACACAGCCGCTGCGAGCCATCTGGTGATTCCTTGTATCTTGCTGTTGTGCGACAGGAGCAGTCACTACAGCAGGGAGATGTCACTGTGGACGAGTTCTATGCTCAGTTATCTGCGATATGGCGTCAGATCAACTCTTTGGGGCCAGATGTTTGCCGCACCTGTCAGTGTTGTCAGCGTCAGCAGTCTCATATGGAGCTTCGCCACATCTACGATTTTTTGACACGTCTCCGGTCTGAGTTTGAGCAGACCCGTGCTCAGTTGCTGGCTCGTCATCCACGTGTGACTTTGTTGGAGGCCCTTGCAGCTGTTCGTACTAAGGAGATTCGACTTCGTTGAGCGGGTTTGCTATCATCATCATCATCATCACTTCCTTCAGTTTTGGTGGCTTCTACACCTGTTGTGCATTTGCCTCCATCAGCTGTGCCTCCACCAGTGACAGCTGCTTTTGGTAAGGGCCTTCACTGCACCTATTGCAACAAGGATGGACATGTGGAACAGTTTTGCTACAAGAAGAAGGATCTTCGTCATGGTGCTCGTCCTCCGCGGGGCACTGGAGGTTCCTCCTCTCAGCCGAGTTCTGGTATCCCTGACACTCAGCAGCTTCTCACATTGCTAGGCCGCATGGTTGCTTCTGCATCGTCTGGTTCTGCTGGTTCTGCTGCTCAGTCTTCTGGTGAGAGACCACCTTCTACTTCTTCCTCCTCAGGTACATCACCTTGGATTCTTGATTCTGGTGTTTCTTTTCATATGAATCTGATTCCACCTGTCTTACTTCCATTAGTCCTTTAGCTACTCCTATCATTGTCCACACAGCAGATGGTACCTCTCTTTCTGTCACAGGACGAGGCACTCTTTCAAATTCCTCTTTTCATGTTCCTGCTGTGTCTCATGTTCCAAAACTAACCATGCAGCTCATATCTGCTGGCCAGCTCACTGATCATGGTTGTCGTGTTATTTTCGATTCTGACTCTTGTTGTGTTCAGGATCATCGCACGGGGACTCTGGTTGGTACTAGCCCTCGCCACCGTGACTCCCAACGGCTTTGGGAGCTTGACTGGCTTCGCCTTCCTTCCGCTGCCCCAGTCAGTCTTCTCGCCTCCACCTCTGCAGCTGCTGCAGTCTCCACCACTTCGTTTGCTCAGTGGCATCATCGCTTAGGACATCTTTGTGGTTCCCGCATGGCTTCTTTACTTCGTCGAGGTCTTTTAGGGTCTGTGTCTGGTGATGCTTCTCTACATTGTCAGGGTTGTAAGCTTGGCAAACAGCTGCAACTTCCTTATCCTTCTAGTGAGTCAGTGTCTCAGCGTCCTTTTGACCTTGTTCATTCTGATGTATGGGGACCATCTCCTTTTGTTTCGAAAGAAGGTCATAGATATTATATCATTTTTATTGATGATTTTTCTCGCCATACATGGATATATTTTATGTCATCTCGTAGTGAGGTTTTATCTATGTACAAGACCTTTGCCACCATGATTCGCACTCAGTTTGACTCTCCTATTCGTGTTTTTCGCGCTGATTCCGCTGGAGAATACTTGTCGGGAGTCCTTCGTGGCTTTCTTGCTGAGCAGGACACTCTCTCTCAGTTTTCTTGTCCAGGTGCTCATGCTCAGAATGGTGTGGCTGAGCGCAAGCATCGTCATCTTCTTGAGACAACTCGTGCTCTCATGATTGCTTCTGCTGTTCCACCACATTTTTGGGCTGAGGCTGTTTCTACTGCTACTTTCTTGATCAACGCTCAGCCCTCCTCTGCTCTGCAGGGTGGGATTCCCGTTGAGCGTCTCTGTGGCCAGACTCCTGATTATTCCAGACTTCGCCTCTTTGGGTGTGTGTGCTATGTTCTTCTTGCACCTCGTGAGCGCACCAAACTGACTGCTCAGTCAGTTGAGTGTGTTTTTCTGGGCTACAGTGCTGAGCACAAGGGATATCGTTGTTGGGATCCTGTTGGTCGACGGATGCGGATTTCTCGGGATGTTACTTTTGATGAGTCTCGTCCTTTCTATCCTCGTCCGTCTCCTTCCTCCACTTCAGCATCTGTCGTTGAGCCGCTTTCATTTCTGACTTTTTCTTCCAGTCCTATAGTCACCACTCCACCACAGCCTTTGGTCTCTCCGGTACCTCCTCAGTTAGCACCTTCTTCATCACCGACATCCTCTCCCGAGGCTGCTCCTGATCTTGTTCCTTCTTATCCTCTCTACTATACTCGTCGCCCGCGAATTGAGGATCCTTCTGATATGCCCTCTCCTTCTGACGGGTCATCTCCTTTGGCTACTCTTCGTTATAGTCTTCGCGATCGCCAGTCTATTCGGCCTCCTGAGCGTTTTGGTTTTGCTGCCGCTGCTCTTGCCGAACCGACTTCTTGTCGTGATGCTGTTGTTCATCAGGAGTGGCAGCATGCGATGGCGGAGGAGATCGCTGCCCTTGAGCGTACTGGCACGTGGGATCTTGTTCCTCTTCCTGCGCGTGTTACTCCTATCACGTGCAAATGGATCTATAAGGTTAAGACTCGCTCTGATGGTTCTCTTGAGCGTTACAAGGCTCGTCTTGTCGCGCGTGGTTTCCAGCAGGAGTATGGCCGTGACTATGATGAGACTTTTGCTCCTGTCGCTCACATGACCACCGTTCGCACTCTTCTTGTTGTGGCCTCTGTTCGACAGTGGTCTATCTCTCAGTTGGACGTCAAGAATGCCTTTCTCAATGGCGAGTTGCGTGAGGAGGTCTACATGCAGCCACCCCCTGGGTATTCTGTTCCTGAGGGTATGGTTTGTCGTCTTCGCCGATCTCTCTATGGCCTCAAGCAAGCTCCTCGTGCCTGGTTTGATCGTTTCTCCTCTGTTGTCACTGCAGCTGGTTTTTCGGTGAGTGCTCATGATCCTGCTCTTTTTACCCACACTTCATCTTGTGGTCGAACGCTTCTCCTTTTGTATGTGGATGATATGATCATTATTGGCGATGATCCTCAGTATATCACTTTTGTCAAGGAGCGGCTTCATGAGTAGTTTCTTATGTCTGATCTAGGTCCTCTTCGCTACTTTCTTGGGATTGAGGTTATTTCTACTCCTGAGGGTTTCTATTTGTCCCAAGAAAAGTATATCCAGGATCTTCTTGATCGTGCCTCTCTTACTGATCAGCGGACAGCTGAGACTCCTTTGGAGCTTAATGTTCATCTTCGTCCCACGGATGGTGAGCTAGTGCTGATCCTACTCGCTATCGTCATCTTGTTGGGAGCCTTGTTTATCTTGGTGTCACTCGCCCTGACATTTCGTACCCTGTGCATATCTTGAGTCAGTTTGTTTCTGCTCCCACTCAGCTCCACTATAGTCATCTTCTTCGCGTTCTACAATATCTTCGTGGAACAATCTCTCGTCGTCTCTTTTTCCCTTGCTCTAGCTCTTTACAGCTCCAGGCATATTCTGATGCCACCTGGGCTAGTGATCCTTCTGATCGCCGGTCTCTTTCTGCTTATTGTGTTTTTCTTGGTGGTTCTCTCATTGCTTGGAAGACTAAGAAGCAGATAGCAGTTTCTCGTTCGAGTGCTGAGGCTGAGTTGCAAGCTATGGCTTTGTTGACTGCGGAGGTTACTTGGCTACGGTGGTTACTTGAGGATTTTGGTGTTTCTGTTTCTGCACCGACTCCTCTTTTGTCTGACAGTACAGGTGCTATTAGCATTGCTAAAGATCCGGTGAAGCATGAGCTTACAAAGCATATTGGTGTTGATGCTTCCTACATGCGGACACAGGTGCAAGACCAGATTGTTGCTCTTCAGTATGTGCCTTCTGAGCTTCAGTTGGCAGATTTCTTCACAAAGGCACAAACCAGGGCTCAGCACAGTTTTCATCTCTCCAAACTTCATGTTGTTGATCCACCATAAGTTTGAGGGGGGTGTTAGATGTGTATTATGTATCTGTGTATTTGCTCCATTGTATAAGGGGTTTCTTGCATATATATCATCTGTACATGTATATATATTGGCCCTTTGGCCACATGAGGAATACAAGCGTTATTCCAACAGTAACAACTGGGAAATGGGAGGGCTCAGCTTTTTCAGATGGCCCGCACATGCCATGAACTTCTTCCCTCTCAGCATATTATATTATACCTATTCCCTCTCAGCATACTACATTATACCTAGGTCACTTGTCTGTAGTACATAGACCAATTTATTTTATTGACTAGAATAGATAAACATCTAGAACTAATCTGCAAATCAGCAGCTTTCTCTATTTATACAGAATCCTGTGTCACAGTCAGTGATTCAGCTGAGGGGCAAAACCAAGGTGACTGCGGTTTGCCCAAGTGTCAGGAAAGCGGTATTGCATTGTAGCTTGATAACTGAGGTTCCAGCAAGGTCAGCACTCAGGAATTTTTTGTACGGATAATCCATTTTTTATTCGAAATTACAGAAATATACCCGCGGGAAAATTTTTTACAAAAATAGGCTCAAGTCGCCTAATGGTTGGGCGACTAAAGCCTTTCGCCCAACCATTGGGCGACTTTAATCCAGTCGCTCTACCCTCGGGCGACTGCATCCAGTCGCCCAACCATTGGGCGACTTTCATGCAGTCGCCCAATGGTTGGGCGACTGCACTCAGGACCCCGTGAATGTTTTAAATTTTGTCAATTTTATAGTTTTAAACTGGTAAAAAATCTGCTGAAGTTGTAATAAAAGTTTATGTTCATTGTATGTTGTAGGTGTGTAAAAAATTTTGGGAAACTTTTTTTAGGAACAAATGACCATAAAACAATTGGTACATACGATGGTAAGTAATATTTTGATTTACTGAGAATTTGGAAAGTGCATCAAACCTTCGCTAAAAAAAGTGAAAATTGGTGGAGCTGTTCTTCATACATCCAACAGCCTCTAGAAAAAAATTTGAGCAATTTCGGCCACGGGATCAAAAGTTATAGCAGTTTCAGTCTGTTTCCGACACACCTTCAGTAAAACGGGCATAACTTTTGCATACGGTGTCCGTTTTCGACGTTCTTGTACTCGTTGGAAAGCTAACGACGAGCCCGATCCAATAAAAACGACCAACTTGCGCCAGTCGCCCTCCAAGACCCCGAAAATCGGCCATCTTTGGACCTAAACCCGCGTCGTAAGTTTTTGGTTTCTGTTTTTGCCCTTTTTCTTGGCCTTCCTTTCGGAATTTGGATTTTGCTTCAACTGAAAAGTTGTAGATCTCGTCGAAACCTTTTTAATGAGTATATATAAGCCATATACAACTTTGCTATTTTATCTTTTCAGACTAGTTGTTTATATTGCATCGATATATAAAACTTGTGATAGCGAGTATTACAGATGGTTTGTATGTAGAACCGTCTGTGATAATCTGACCGCTGGGCCCGTCGATCCTCCTCAACCCAATCCTAGCCCAGAGACACGAATTCTCAATAACATTAAAATATCACTTACCATCGTATGTACCGATCGTTCTACGGTCAATCGTTCCTAAAAAAAATTTCCCAAAATTTTTTACACACCTATAATATACAATGAACATAAACTTTTATTACAACTCCAGCATATTTTTTACCAGTTTAAAACTACAAAATTGAAAAAATTTAAAACATTCACGGGAGACTTGACTGCAGTCGCCCAACCATTGGGCGACTGCATTTAAGTCGCCCAATCGTTGGGCGACTGGATGCAGTCGCCCAACCATTGAGCGACTGAATTAAAGTCGCTCAATGGTTGGGCGAAAGGCTTCAGTCGCCCAACCATTAGGCGACTGGAGCCTATTTTTGTAAAAAATTTTCCCGCGGGTATATTTCTGTAATTTCGAATAAAAAATGGATTATCCGTACAAAAAATTCCAGCACTCAGCACTCTGCAGAGTGCAGACTAGCGGAGACCCGAGGCCAGAGGCCCACACCAAGAAAGACAGAAGGTTTATCATACAGTACCAGTATTACCTAGGGAATAATTCCAAGGATTTAGCTAACCAGCATTACATAGAACAATTTTCAGTTGCTGAAGAAATAAAGAATCTTGTCCCATATTATGGTCAGGATTTCTTTTTCATTATAATTTCATACTGTAATCAGTTGGCAGTTCAGAGGGGAAAACTATAATTTTGGTTAACAGAGTAAATCATGGGGGTAGAAGATTTACTATCAGAAAATATCAAAACTGAGCCAAGCAAAACCAATGGAATAAGAAAGCTAACGTATGACCAGATGGCTATGCGTGTGGTATGCATCTAGCTTATCAGGTTTCAAATCCTAAACTTGATGTTGGTATCCACTGGTTTTATAAGTACGCATATACATGCGCTTTTAGTAAAAAGCATGTGATCGTGCTATGTGAGGACTTAGGTATCTCCGATAAATTCCTAGCGTGTATAGAGAACATGTACGTATATGTATGCGTATAATGGTGTGAGTATGATTTGTGTTGAGTATGCATCTGCCTTGTATTCTCTCAAAAAAATGAAATAAACCTTAGTAGTGGCAGAAAGCAAACAGTTTTTTCTAGTTGGCGAAAGCAAACAGTTTTTTCTAGTTGGTACCATGAAAGGGACAATTTGTTTTGTTTACATAATTGTTATGCGTGTTCGATTATGCAACTTGCAATCTTGCATCACCTTTTGCGGGTTGTTTTAGCGAGACGATTGGAGGCAACTCAACTTGTACGTTAACTCTATTGTGCAACTTGAGGGCCTCCTTGGAATCAAGGCTTTGCCCCCTAGAACAAGTTCAATGTCTAGCATTCATTTTCAAGTAAAGAAATGTGTCGCCTACCTTTTGGGCATTTCATGTGGCCAGGGCCAACTGAAGCTGATCAGCTGCCATGTTGAAACCATTGGAGCATGACACTTATAGCAGTGTAGGATGCGCTCTGAATCATCCAATTGTGCCTTAAACAGCACAAATTGGTATTATCACAGTGCCATGATCGTCATAGCATTAGCATCCAAGCCAGCTATGCTATCCCGACTGAGTGCTGCAATACCCAATTCCAAATGTCAAAATAGGAAGGGCAGGCAGGCAATTGTAAAAAGTACGAAGTTGAATGTTCAAGTCGTGATATGAAATGTAAAATTTCAGTTAACACAAATGTAAGAACATACTATCACAGTTGGAACTTGAAATTCATGTTCACGAACAGCAAAGATGCAATGCTCAGAGAAAGCACGGAACATCAAGATTATTGCCGCTGTGCATCACAAGGTAGCAAGGGATCGAAGTATGGCAATCTGTTTCGTGAATGTGTTTCAAGGGCTCGCAATTTAGGGGAAAAGCTAGTTTTTGATTCACAAAAGAAACATCACCTTGTTGTGAGTAAGATATATATAGCCCTGTTCAAAAGTGGCTTTTGGCTGTGGCTTATCACCTGTCCTTGAGAAATCAAACAGTAAATGCCACATATTGTAAGAATGTATATTATTGATATCTGAAGAAACAGCAGTACATGGTGAATATATAGGCAAAGGGAGTCTGGGGTTAGGTGTAACAGAATCCCTGGAAAACCCTAACAGAATCAGACTAAGGGCTCATGGGCCCAAGGCCATAAGTCCATACGCTAAGCCCATAAGCCTGTCTAACACCCCCCGCAGTTGGAGCGTCCACATCTCGGACGTTTAGACTGGACCGAAACTCATTAAAGACCGATGAAGGAAGACCCTTGGTGAAGATGTCGGCATACTGTGAAGTAGTGGGGACATGCAGTACTCGAACATCGCCAAGAGCCACTTTCTCGCAGACGAAGTGAAGGTCAATCTCAATGTGCTTGGTGCGCTGATGCTGGACTGGGTTGGAGGACATATAGACTGAGCTGATGTTGTCGCAATACACCAAGGTAGTCTGCCGAAGAGGAGTATGCAGTTCCAACAGAAGATGACGTAACCAGGAAGCCTCGGTCACAGCATTGGCCACACCGCGATACTCAGCCTCTGCGCTGGAACAGGACACCGTGTTCAGTCGCTTGGAGGACCAGGAGACCAGGTTATCGCCAAGAAACACGGCATAGCCCGAAGTGGACTTGCGCGTGTCCGGGCAACCGGCCCAGTCAGCATCAGAGTAGACTACTAGATCAGACTGTGAAGACGGCCGAAGAAAAAGGCCCAAATGGAGAGTGCCACGAATATACCGAAGAATCCTCTTAAGAGCAGCAAGGTGGGGCTCGCGGGGATCGTGCATATGAAGACACACCTGCTGAACTGCGTAAGAGATGTCCGGTCTGGTGAAGGTGAGATACTGTAGGGCCCCGGCTATACTGCGAAAATCGCTAGGATCACTGACAGAAACACCGTCGGAAGCTGACACCTTTGGATTGGTGTCGACGGGGGTGGTGCATGGTTTGCAAGCAGACATGCCGGCGCGGTCCAGAATGTCCATCATGTACTGTCGCTGTGAGAGTAGAAGACCACCAGGACACTTTTGCACATGCATCCCCAGAAAGTGATGAAGCTCGCCGAGATCCTTCATAGAGAACTCCTGCTGTAAGGCATTGATGATGCGGCGGAGAAGCCCGGCAGAAGAAGCAGTGAGGACGATGTCATCGACATAAAGGAGCAAGTAGACAACCTCAGCACCGCGGTGGTACACAAACAGTGATGTGTCAGACTTGGCCTCAATAAATCCAAGGGATAACAGATATGAAGCAAACCGGCTGTACCATGCACGAGGAGCCTGCTTGAGACCATAAAGAGATTTGTTCAGACGGCAGACAAAATCCGGATGAGTAGGGTCCTCGAATCCGGATGGCTGTGAGCAAAACACTGTCTCGGACAAGGTCCCATGAAGAAAGGCGTTCTTCACATCAAGTTGATGAATCGACCACTGACTAAATGTTTCGGCGAAATCCACTCCCGGACGCTGTGTAAAGCCACGCAGTACCCA
This sequence comes from Dendrocalamus latiflorus, assembly GCA_017311315.1. NCBI lineage: Eukaryota > Viridiplantae > Streptophyta > Magnoliopsida > Poales > Poaceae > Dendrocalamus > Dendrocalamus latiflorus. The sequence goes on from CM029621.1 coordinate 11,207,225, forward strand.
ACGCGCTTTATAGCGCTCAAGGGAACCATCTGCCTGAAGCTTGTGCTTAAAAATCCATTTACCAGTTACGACATTTGCCTTGTGTGGTCGAGGAACCAAATCCCAAGTATTGTTCTGCAGAAGAGCGCGATACTCCTCCATAGCGGCTCGCCAATTGGGGTCGGCAAGAGCACTACGGTAAGTCTTCGGGAGCGGAGAAAGCGGAGCGGCGACGAAGAGGGCCGGTACTCGGAAACCATGCTTGGCCCGAATGGTCATGGCATGGCTGTTTACCACCGGCGGAACGGGAACTGCGCCCGGCGGTAACGGTTGAGATACCACAGGCACAAGAGCACCGGCGGGCGCGACAGGTGATGCCAGGTCTGCAGGCGCAAGAACGGGCCGCCGGGAGTAAACAAATCGGAAGTCCTGGCCCTCGTCAAGAAGAACAGTACGCGGTGGTGGCGGTGATGAAGTCGGTGTTGGAACCGCCGCAGGGAATATTGTTGGAGAAGCCGCACATGGCTGTGCGGGTGTCGGAACAGCCGCTCGGGGTTGAGCTGGCTGAGGAAGCACCGCGGCCGCACGCGGTGGTGCAAATGTTGTTGGCATCAAGGCCGGAGGTGGTGGAGTGGCCGCAGCAGCAGAGACTACGCGCAAGGGCGAGACAGCAGTGGGCGCTGATGCGGACGAACCTGCAGGCAAAGAACAAATCTGGCCTATGGGAGTAGGCGGAAGGTCAGTGGAAGTATCCAAGAATGCAAGGTTTGCAGGGGATTGCTGGTGCTCCTTGGCAAGAGGAAAGGAGGTTTCGTCAAAAACAACATGACGAGAGAGAATGAGCCGATTGGAAGTAATATCAAGGCAACGATATCCTTTGTGGTGAGCAGAATATCCAAGGAAAACACACAATGTTGAGTGCGGAGCAAGTTTGTGAGTTGCTGTGGCAGACAAATTTGGGTAGCATTCGCAGCCGAAGACACGGAGATGGTGATATGAGGGTGGAGTGCCGAATAGGGCAAGGTGTGGTGTGGAGGAAGCAAGTGTCTTGGTCGGCAGAATGTTGATGAGATATGTGGCGGTGTTGAGGGCCTCGACCCAGAAGGAGGGAGGACAGCATGCCTGGAACAGTAAGGAGCGCACAATGTTGTTGATGGAGCGGATCATGCGCTCGGCTTTACCGTTCTGGGGAGAGGTGTATGGACAGGACATGCGAAGATGGACACCACGAGTAAGAAAGAACGTGCGGGCGCTGGAATTGTCAAATTCGCGCCCATTGTCGCACTGGACAGCCTTAATGGTGGTGCCAAACTGAGTAGCAACGTAAGAGAAGTTGGAAATGGTGGCGAATGTGTCGGATTTGAGACGCAAAGGAAATGTCCAAACAAAATGCGAGCAATCATCCATAATGACCAAGTAGTATTTATAGCCCGAAACACTGACAATAGGTGATGTCCAAAGATCACAATGGATGAGGTCAAAATTTTGAACAGCACGGGAGGTGGACACAGGGAATGGAAGACGAATGTGGCGACTCAATTGACATGCATGACACAGGGAAGTGGCAGCTCCTTTAGTACATGCTGGAATAGAGGAAGTGCGCAGTAGAGTGTTGAACGCCTCCTGACCAGCGTGGCCGAGTCGTCGATGCCAAAGGGAGGAAGAGTCGGCGAGGAAGGCGCTAGGAAGGGGGGCGTCGGCAGGCAGGCGAAGGGGATAGAGGGGACCGGTGCTATTGCATCTGACGATCACCTTCTGAGACTGGAGATCCTTCACAGAACAACCAGCGGGATCAAATTCAACAAAGCAATTGTTGTCAGTAGTGAACTGGCGAACAGAAATCAGATTTTTAATAAGACTGGGGGAAACAAGAACATTGGTAAGCCGGAGGGAATCCGAAAGGTGAGCAGTGCCAGTGGTGGTGACAGGAAGTAAAGACCCATTGCCGACAACAATAGAAGAAGGAAATGAAGCCCGCGGGGAGAAGACGTGAGAGAGAGTACCAGCATCGGAGGTCATATGGGAGGTGGCACCGGAGTCGAAGTACCAGTCGTGGCGCTGAGGCGGCTGGAGAGTCATGGTGTTGAAGGAGGAGGCCAGAGAGTGCTGATCCCAGGAGGGGAGGCCACCAGTGGTGTTGTAGGGGAACGCCGAAGGAATGGCCCACTGGCCCTGGCCACCGGCGAGCAGTGCATGCGGCTGCTGGTGTTGAGCCGGAGGTGCCTGGTGCGGCGGACCGCCGATGCCGTGCTGTGGTGGAAGAGGCGCGAGGGGTGGAAGAGGCGCGAGGGGTGGAAGAGGCGCGAGGGGTGGCCGCTGACCTGGCCACATGTAGATGGAGCCGGACCAGGGGTGGTGGAAGGAAGGCCAAGACCCGCCGGCGGTGCTCTGGCCTCCCCCTCGCAGCTGCTGGGGAGCCCCACCGTAGGAGCCGGCGCCGGTGTTGAAGCCATTGCCAGAGTGCCCGCAGCGTTTACCACGCTTGCCACGGGAAGCAGGTTTGGAGACTCCACTGGAACCAAAGTCACCGGCGGAGGGAGCAGGCGTCCGCTGGGTGAAGCCGGGCGAAGAGGCAGAGCCGCCAGTGGAGGTGACAAGAGCGATGGAGGGTGCCGTTGGACGATGCGCCAGGTTGAGTTCCTCCAATAGAAGATCAGCCCGGGCCTCGAGAAAGGTGGGGAAGGGACGACTGCGCTGAAGATGCAGACCTATGGCGGAGAAGTTCTCATTGAGGCCTCGGATGACATGGAGTACCAGGGTACGGTCGGAGATGGGCTCGCCGTGATCGCCAAGGTCATCAACCATGCGCTTCAGCTTCTGGCAGTAGTCGGTGATTGATAGGTCGCCTTGGGTGAAGTTGCGGAAGCTGGCTTCGAGGAGAAGAGCCCGTGCCTCCCGATTGCCGAGAAATTGGGTCTCGATTGCAAGCCAGGTAGCACGAGCAGTGGATCCGCGCTCCATGACGATCCTAGTGAGGTCGGCAGAAGTGGTCCCGAAGATCCAAGAGCGAACGACGCAATCCATGCGTAGCCAAGCAGGGGAGGCTGGTGCGGCGGTGTCACGAAGAACGTGATCTTCCAGGGAATATTTGCCCACGGCGAGGAGGAAGAGTTCTCGCCACTGGGTATAATTCCCGGAGGTCATGTCGAGGACGATGGGGACCAGAAGACGAATGTTTTGGACCGCGACGGCTTGGGCATGAAGATTGAGGACAGCAGCAGCCTCATGAAGAAGCATGGCGTCGTGGACGGCGTTGTCGTCGGAGACAGGGGATGCGGTGTCGACGGCGCCCACCTGCAGGAGATCGGCAGCAGCGTCAGCACGAGCGCGAGCAGCGCGCTCGAGTGCATCGCGAAGACGAGCTGCAGCCGCGTCGCGTGCCTGGGTCGCTGCAGCAGCCTCGCGTTCAGCCTCCGCGGCGAGCGCTAGGGCTTTCTCGCGAGCGGCTTGGGCGGCGCGAACGCGGTCGATCTGTGCGGCGGCAGCGGAGTCGGCATCGTCAAGTGGGTCGGTGTCGCGCGCGGCATCAGGGCCAGCGACGGCGGCGCTGGGTGAAGGAGGGGTGGCAGGAGGAAGACCAGCCATGGGAGTGGGCGCGAGGCGAGGGAATCGCCCGCGAGACGCAGCGACGGTCGAGAGGCGACCGGTGCGATGGCGGCGTGAAGAATGAGACACGCGCGCCGAAGGCAGCGGAGAACGAGAGAAGAAAAGAAAATACCCTAAACTACTGATACCATGTAAGAATGTATATTATTGATATCTGAAGAAACAGCAGTACATGGTGAATATATAGGCAAAGGGAGTATGGGGTTAGGTGTAACAACCAGCCTGGAAACCCTAACAGAATCCCTGGAAAACCCTAACAGAATCAGACTAAGGGCTCATGGGCCCAAGGCTATAAGTCCATACGCTAAGCCCATAAGCCTATCTAACACATATGTTTACCTTACTTGATGTTTGCTCTCCCCTTACAGAAATAATTGGGTAGGAATAGGATAGAGTGAACTGCAGCATGGAATGACAAGGAGAAAACTCAGAAATAGTAGAAACATAAGTAAACCGAGAGGATACCTCAAAGCGCATTGCACACATAATCTAGTCATACCTGAACAGAGGACTTCACACTGAAAACTCGCATCCCCATACAAAAAACCATCGCATGAAACTTCTGCCATAATTCATGCAGTGCAAATTAAAAAACACTTCTATGCAAAAGTAAGAATTTTGTACCAAGTAAGCAAGCTAATTTACCAAAATAAGGTCTGCCAAGGATGTTTGGGGTCTGGAGCATTGGATGGAGGTAAAAATGTTTATCCACGGCAATGTAGGAATAAATGGCTTCATTCCACTTATTTGTCCTGAAACTTTGCAGTGTTATGAGACGACACTGCAAAAATGCATGAACCTGAAAAATGAGAAATAAATGGGCCTATTTTCTTGGAGAAGAATCACAAGTTGATGTTTCATTTAGCAATGCACTTCCTAAGAAGGTAAGAACGGTTAAAGTGTAAAAACAAAGTCCATGAATAATGAAAAATGCATTTTATAGAGTATAACAATTATTGTGAATGCAAGTATAGGTACAGATGGCAACTTACAGAAACTTGGCGGAGGAATATGCTGTTTACAACTTAGTTGACCCTGCTTTAGGAATTAGGACATCTTGTAGTTTCTGTGTCACGTCAGATGTAGTCTAAAGAGTGCATCATTCTTGGTTCTAAAGGGTGCATCATCCAGCCAAAGATCACGACAAAAGTATTAAAATTACATAGTTAGCCGCGGTACAACATGGAATTGATCATCATCACCTAGAAGGTTCCACTCTGAGTTGCAATGTGACATGAGAATCATGGAATTATCTTGAAACATTGTTGCTTCCTGTTACAAGAGCAACCTTGCTCTCAACAAGTTCTTAAAAGTGACCTGATGCCACTAAGTACTCAGCAATCAGCCAATGTGGCAGATAAGATTTGTTTCACCTATATGGAACTGGAACAGTAGCCATTTTATACTTTTGAGAAAGAACACATGCAGTGGAAACTAAGATCCAAGTGATGCCCTTATAGCTAGGATTAACAAAGCTTTTCCTTGTGATCATACATTCACCTGGCTACCAAATAATGAACATTCTTCATGAGGGACCCAAACAGTAATTTGCACATAGATTAGCAACCTACAAGGCTCTTCCTGGCCATTTTCTGAAGAGCTAGTATGTTTCTGGAGGTTCTTGTCTTGCAGCTTAGTTTATAAGCATCTGAAACAATACAAAATATACAGCCAGTGCAGATCCTTGCACCTTGTCAAACAACAATATGGGCTTCCATTATCCATGATTGGAAACATACCTTGGTTTCCAATATACCTTGTCAAAAGCTCTCTAATTAACTCTGTGTAAGTGATATAAAGTCAGTGGTCCATATCCATGATTCATCATTTCAAGGAGCAATTGTCTTGCAATATACATATGTGCAGAATTGCACGCACCAGAGATCAACAAACGGTAAGTCGCAGTATCAGGGAAGAACCCAGTTGAAATCGTTTCATGATTAACTGGCAAGGGCCACAAGGACTGCAAAACATTTTTTTGCCTTAACTTGAGCATGGGTCAGAGCATTCTATGTATATATATTGGGAAACACACCACATGCAACCATAAGGTCCCTTAAGTGCAGAAGCATGGATGAGCAACATCACCAAATCTCCCACGGCCATCAATGACAAGATTCCACATCAGAGGTTCAGTGGCCATTGAAGGACTCAATGCCTCGTGTAGGAAGTCAGTTGCTTCCTAGGTCTTGCCATGTTTGCAAAGCCCACAGATTATATCAACTTTTAATATGTTTTATCTGGGCACACTGCACACACCAGAAGGCATCATCCTGTTGTAAATATTGCATTCTTCTTTCATTTTCCCTTAAAACCACTTACAAGACTATTCAATGTGACAGTGTCTGGTATCATGCCTCTCTTGAACATTTCAGAAATGAGAATGAATGCAGCTTTCACATCAAGGGGTAGACAAAATCCTGGAATGATCACATTATAAGCAACCTGTCCATATCAACAGGGCTACTAGATATTCGGTTCCAAATCTCAAGGCATGTAACATATCCCGGCTCTTGCAGTGCCCATGCATATGTATGGTTGAGGATCTTGACGTTACTAGATTTGTCACCCCATGTTCACCCAACATATCAGTTAATGGTGTCTTAGCATTATCCAATAATCCCCTGGTGCGAAAGGCATGAACTAGTATATTACAGGTAACTGTTGGGATTTATGCCTCTGCCCGCCATCATGGAAAAAAAGGCTGAGGGGTTTATCCACAGAACTGCACCCAAGACATTGTAAACAGCATGCTCCTCACCAACATTCCCCATTCCACCATGCCAATTCCCACCACAAAAAATACCTCAAAAACCAAATGCTTCACCCGGCTCTGCCCAACATAATTTGTAAAGAGATATTGGAAAACTGAGTAACTCCATGCTGGCTCATGTGTATTAAAAACAAATAAACGAGGCAATTGCTTATAAGCAATCAGTTAGTCATGGACGTGACAGCAAATGCCAGCCAGGTCTACTGACCAAAGCAATTCAATCAAGATAGAAACCAATAAAAAATTGACTAGCAATGGAAGAAAGGATGGTCAATGAAAAGTGGAAAGTGAGTTTCCTTGAAATGTTCAATCTAAGCAAATAAAAACTTAACTCTAGGTTCTGCTGTGAAACTGAGTGTGATGAAGCATGTAACTATGTAAGGCAAAAGAAGATTAGTGAGAAAACTGAATGATGAGATCACTAACAGGAAGTTTGGTAAACAACCACCAGCTAGCTGTGCTCAAATCCACTCAACTGAAGGTACCAATGTACTTTAGCTAACAAAACTAGGAACAAGGTCAACTGCTATCAAAACAAAGAACATAGTCACACTAACACATTCTGAGAAGATAAAACAGCATTCTGGCCCACTTAGTTGCAGCACAAACTGAGCAAAGAAAAGATGTTACATCTGAATGATCATTTGGCAAAACTATAAAGATCGTATTTCTACTCAACCCATGAGTCCATAAACAAGTTGGTCAGTCAAAGTGCTACTGTCAATGCTTCTAAGCAGAAATTAGTGAAGCTGCAGATGCTAATCACATGGGGGAAAGACAATGTTGAAATTTTTACCATGCATTCAGTGCCTTACAATCAACTTTAGCAAATAGCAACCTGGGTATAAAAATAAAAAACTATCCCATTGGGGAAAAGAATCGAACACTTAGTGAGCGCACCAGGAACTGATCCCGTCGGGCTGTCGTGGGCAACGAAGCGCGCGAGGAAGAAGATGGATATACCGCGTGCGAGTAGGTTTCCGGCACCCGCAACAAGGGCACACATGGGGTGATGCATTGCAGGTCCACTTCGGCGCCGCGGCAGCACACTGCGCGAGGCAAGAGAGCGACAGACAATGAGATGGGGAATGGGACGGAGTAAAGGAGGGAGAGAGAGGCGGAGAGGGTGAACATAAGGCCATTGGACGCCGGAGGAGGAGAGATGGCGCGGCCGTGGCGATCGGAGGCGGACACGAGGTTGGACGTTGTCGGATGGATTGGAAGTTGCAAGTTCCGGCCAGTGGATGCAGCACGGTTCGGAGGCACTGCAGCTGTCCGATCTCGGGCGGACGATTTGGATCAGCCAGAGTGCGTATGGGGCCATTGAGTCAGTGTCCCAGCTTGATCAGACGACTATCAGTCTCATCCATTCCGAAGTTTGTGTTATCACGACTCAAACCGGTGGCTATGGGTAGGTTTTTTTGGGGAGATTTGATGATTTGCCTCTATCTTACTTTACCATTTGATAAAATGCTCTGCGATGTCTCATTGATATACGGGGTTAGGACCCGCATGTCAGTGAGATATCACTTGCTATTTCCATAAAAGATAGGGCAAATCATCAATTCTTCCAGGTTTTTTGGGCCTTGGCTTATGAGTTTTGATTTAAAATTTTGAATTATGTATGTTTGCGAGAGAGAGAGTATGGAAAAAATATTCACGTGAGGTTTTAACCGATATAGATGAAATTAGAATAATGTCTAATATTATTAACTTACAGACCCTGTTTTAAAAAAATACTATGTTTGAAAACTAATTATTATAGAAAGACAAGTCATAAGTCCGAAGAACACACCCTAGATTAACAAGTGTGGTACACATGTTTTGGCATTTTGGGTAAAAGGATATAATTTGAGTATTCAAACTAACCAAACAATATAGTGGTTGCTCGTATGTAATCTGAAATTTGGTCGCGCGACCTCTTGACAACCAAATCTTAAAATGACTTAACCAATCGTATCCTTTCTTTAAGAAGAGATCGGGTCATATATGAGGTTCTTGCTCTAGTACTATGTCATCTCGTTTCCTAGAAACTCCATGGTGGTTTATGGCTACATCATCTTGCGCGAACAAGTAGTACTTGCTTTGCTCATCAAGGTGCTTAGGTGCATGACAAACGCTCATCTTGTCATTTGCCACGTAACGGGCAGTGCTTCCTTATCTGAACATGTAACAATATATAGAGCTGTGAACAGAGTAGACACGACCAACACAAGGCTCCATATATTTTGAGGCATTTTATCTTTGAGTCGGTCAGTTTTAACCACTTTTGTCGTAGCATGTAGTATAACCTGCAACAGCTGCACTAGTCTACTTGTGCAATTGACGGACGAGGAAGACAAAAACTAGGACTAACAAAAATTGTCCTCATCCTCTCCTTAATCTCTGCTGGAAATTAAGGAGCTAGCGAAAACTACTACTCCCGAAATCAACGGAGATCGAGCTCGATCTAGCTTTCACAGGTATGGATATGTATATCACTGTATATCATCATGCTGTCGTTTGCACTCTCGCGTGCCGATTCGATCCTCCGAGCTTAGCCGGTGCCGCACGCCGGCTGTGGAAAGCGTCCCGGCGTTTCCTGACCAAGATTTCGATCTCTCGCCTCTCCTCTTTCGCCATCTGCTGGCACCGGCACTCAGCGCTGCAAAACGCTTGCTCTCCCCTGCAAAAATCAGACAAACCCAACCAAGAACCGTTAAGCACCTCAGCCGCGCTCGTTTCGGCTTCAGCTTCTGACTTTTGGCTTATTTTTCACTATTTCTAAATTTCAACTTTTTCTGAACTTTTTAGCTTTTTTGACATTTTTGCTGTTTTATTTTGTATTTGTTTGCGTTGTCCGTGATGAACTAGTATTTTTTTTCTATTTTTAAATTTTTTTTAAAATTTAATTACGCCAAATAAGCCATCGAAATTTCAACCGCTACAGTACAATTTCAACCATAAGTCACAGTTTTTCAGCCCAACCGAGCGGAGCCTAAAGCTCGTGTCAGAAGGACTAGGGAAGGTTATCTTACTTGTACACAAAGACGTCCACGTCGCCGTCCAGCTTCTTGTGGCAGGAGAAGCAGCACTTCAAGAACTCCAGCCCGACGAACCTCCGGCCACTCTCCTGGCACTTGGATGCGCCCGTAGCCGGGAACCTCATCGCCGACCTCCTGAGGACGGCCAGCGGCGGCTGTTGCCTCGGCGACGACGACTGTATGATCAGCCGGAGCCCGACGAGCTCGCCGGAGGCCGGCATTGGCGTCACCTTGGCGGCCTCCCCCTCTTCGATGTGGAAGAGGCTTCGGGCCCTCGGAATCATGCTCGCTGCTCGTAGACTTCAGTACGTGCTTCTTGAATTGAAGTCAAGAGTTGCAGAGAGAGGAGATCAGTGAATGGCGACAGAAGAATATTGCGAGATGTGCGGCTAGTTGCTCTTATATAGATGCCAGTGCCAAGGAAGCGTGCTTACACGCGTGTAAAATTGTGGCTTTAATCCTAAAAGAAACCATTTATTTTTTGTTAAGGTCGCTTCCTTTGTCCGTCCTCAAAAAGAAAGATTTGTTTGCACATAAAATATTCGCACATGCTACGCATGGCATGGCGCACAAACCGCGACAGTTTATAGCGTGTGTACGTGCCACTGGGTTGGCCTGGCTTGCACAGCTGCACTGCTGGCTTTGTGGGTGCCACGTAGTACAGATAACCTCATACCTGACATGTGGATGTTATCTTTTATGGGTTTGCGAGAGAGAACAAAACGTCCTTTTGCTTGAAAATAAGATATCTGCTTTGATCATCACAAGAGATAAAAATTTTAGCGGTTGAAACTCGTTTGCTCCAATTAACGTCAGTTGCCTACTTGATTTCCTTCGACGATCGCGCTAAATAACTGGCATCATTCCTCTGGGAAAGTCACATCCATCCGTTCTATAAATGTGTGATGTTCTACAAATTGTATAGTTATCAAGACGTAGCTTTCGACGTTAATCTTTAAGATTGTGCAGTTGCAAGATGTTTACAAAGTCAGAATATTATGAAAGTTGTGTTGATGTTAGATCCACTTATACCATTTTCATACAGCTAGTTAAATAGTTTTATGCATGGTAGTGTGCTTAATAACTTAGCACACGTTGCATGCGTTCTCTTGCTTTAGAATTACGCTCGCTCTTAGTAGCGACCGAGCCATTGAGCGAAGTAAACAAACAGCACTTCGGACAGTCGAGATGACGAGTTACAGAAGCTTTCACATAAAGAACAACGGCCTAGGAGCTCAGCTACCGGTACTACTCGTATTAGGGAATCCAAATAGCCCATGTGAAGCAAGCGGTAGCGTCTGCATAATTTAGGTTTGTTGCCCACTCGGAGCAAGAAAAGCAGCGCCGAGCGCGTCTGGACGCTGGAAAGCGACGCAACACGCAGCACATGCACGGGGCCCTTCAATTCTACTCCTGTGCTGCATGTCACAGCCTGCTCTAACCGGCTTCGTTCCTTAGTTTTTTTTTTTTTTTACTTACTAGCGTGCCGCTCATTTTAGATTAAGCTTCTAATTTTTAACTTATTGTTTACTATTTATAAATTTTATTTTTCTCTGAACTTCTGGCTTTTAGTATAGCCCAATTTTCTAATGAAGAAAGTTTTTCTAATACTTTTTTCTATTTGCTTCACGCTTCGTAATAAGCAGGTATTTTTTACCATACTCTTCTTCAGTCTCAACATGGAAACCGTTGGCGCTAATATCCTTGAAACTTAGGAGAATTCTAGTTGATTCTAGGTACAATAAAACTTCTTGGATGACCAAAATATTGCTCATTGATAGTATAATTATAGCTCTTTCTGAATCTATTATACAAGCATCGCTACCGGCGATTGTTGTAAGGCTGCCAGCATTCTTACTAATCGACTGAAAGAATTTTGTCTCTCTCAAGATGGTATTCATTGTGCCGCTATCGGCTAAACACACTTCCTCCACAGGGCGCCACACACGTTCTTCGATTCACGGAGTGATTCGTGCTGGTAACGTGTTGAGGAACCATCGCTGGCAAGTCCAGTCGAATCGATTCCTCCTATACAAAAGAGATGATCAAACACAGATGATGCAAATAGTAAATTGAAAATACAAGAGGTAGGGGAGAACTCCTGTGTCTTTCTTTGTTGCTTTCTTTTTTCACGTGTATACAAAATAGCCAATAGGACCCCCTATATATGGCCTCGCTCGTTTCGGCTTCAACTTCTGGATTTTGGTTTATTTTTTACTATTCATAAATTTCGTTTTTTCTGGACTTTTGGCTTCTTTGAGCTTTTTTGCCGGTTTTCTTTCCCGTATTCGTTTGCGTTGTGCATGATGAGCTAGCATATTTTTCTATTTTTAATTTTTAATTTTAATTACACCAAATAAGCCACCTTCATCCACTATAGTGCAATTTCAGCCATAAGCCACAGTTTTTCAGTCCAACCGAGCGGGGCCATAGCTTACTAGTGAGGTGCCCATCATGGACCAAGGCTTCAGACCCAGACCCAAGTTTCCTAACAGAAAAAATGAAACCCGATAGTATAGAAGGAACATGACCTTATTCGATGGTAAATAGTAAAAACATGATTTATCCAGTGGCATAGAGTAGATTTTCTCTTAACATAAACGATATTATAGCCATTCTTCAAATTTGATCCTCAAACACCTGGTTTTACAAATCTAATCCTCTCTTTAGACCTGCCGAACTCAGTAGAAACCTACCAATGTGACGTGTGTTTGATTAGTGATTAAATTAGTACTAATTAGTATTAATTAATGTTAATGATGGTTAATTAGAGCTAATCGTACACATTAGCGCTAAAATGTGGCTAATCGTGCGGCATCTGCCGCTTTATGCGGGCTCGGCAGATCATTGCTAAGCTATTGTGGTTCGACAGGACCCATCGAGCTACTGTAGCGCGACAGGCAATATATGTCGTCTACCGCGGTTACCAAGCTCAGGGAAGAGGTTATATTTGTAAAAACGGATATTCGAAGATCAAATTTGGAAGAAAAAAAGAGCTGCAATGCTATTTATGTGAACAATTTGCAGATTCGTACAACACATCTTGGTCAACGTCTCTTTTAAACGCTTCGTCAAGGATGTGGATTGGTCTGTCTATGATGAAAAATTGATGATGTATCAATTCCACCAGCTAGGTGTTGTTGCCAGGGTAGAGTCAGGAATTGGACACAGGGCCGAGTTGGAAAGCTAAATTTTTGTGTAACGAATGGTGCAAACTAATAGGACCAATGTGAGTGAATCTTTGTATAGCGAATGATATATACAAATATGATCAATGCGAGTGATTTTAAAGCCTTTTCCTTTGAGGCCCGTCCGCCTCTCTCTGATCCGTTCAAAGGCTAATTGAGTGGTTGCGAAAGGCCCAAAAGGCTCACGTCTATTGTCTTTTCTAGGTAGCAAGAGGATTTAATCCTAAATATGGATGTCTCAGGCTCTCGGCTATATATAGTATAATATAATGCAACTATATGTATCACATAGGAGCTATAAAAGATAGCAACAAACTGGTAATCCAAGTCATTAATGACAATACAAACCCCATGTGTAAATTAAATAAGCTGAATGGAAAAAGCAAATTTAGATTGAATTAATATATGCACCATCACTTAACATTATTAACAATTATCAGGAATAAATTACTGGCAGTGATTAACTGATAAGCGAGTACGTTGATTGCATAATTGATTTAGTTTCTATACATGTAAAAAAGAGATTAACACCATGGAGAAGAAGAAGAATAAGAAAGAAAAACTAATAGCATTTGGATACGCAGCGGGGGGGGGGGGGGGGGGGGCGTGCTTGCGGCCTGCGGATACGCGGGCCTGAACCCATTCACAGGCGACTGACGGCCGGTCATGGCAAGCGGCAAGTTGGGCGCCACACTCGCGTGTGGGCTGCGAGACGCGGCCCAAGAGGAGGAGGTGGGCCGAACTCTTGGCAGTTGGAGTTATTCATTAAACGCTTTTACTGTAGCCTGAGAATTCTTGAGGACCTAAAAAGATTGTCAATGTTCCAGACTATGATTGCTACTTACGTCTTCCTGTTCGTAAATTGCAACTTGCCTAAAAAGTACGGATAATACCTGCAACAGGTATACATAGATGCTTGGCTGCTTGCATTATTTTTGGCCTCCAGGACGATGGAGTCACACTGGCAAGTAGTAAGGTCTTGGCTCCGAGTGGTTCAGTCAGTTCCGAGTGTTTTTAGATGCTTCGAGTGGTTTTCATCTGCTCCAAGTGGTTTTCATTTGTTTTGAGTACTTTCGAACCAGTCCGATTGGGTCCAAGTTGCATCGCACGGTTTTCGAGTAACAACGGAGTATCAGACGGTGTCCAACTAGCATTGGCGCATCAGACGACTTCGAGTGCCATCAGAACATCAGACGACACTCGATTGGCATTGAAGGATCGCACAGCTGGCTTTGATCTCGAAGAGTGATGGCACAGCTGATGTCTTCAATCACTCAGAGTTGTTTACGACTACGTCCAACTTCGACCACCGCGGCTTTTGACCACGACAGTATGGGCATCGCAGCACAACTATGGAATAACGACCACGTCTGTTTTCGACTATGCCTGGCTTTGACCACGGTAACTCGACTGCAACATTCCGACTACGTTCGACTTCGACCACGTCTGACTTCAACCACGTTTAACTTCGACCACGTCCAACTTTGACCACGCTCGACTTTGAACATGACAGAACGACCACTGAAGGTAATCATAGCTATAATACTTTTTTCATAGTCGTAGCTACAGTACTTTTTCGTAGTCATAGACTTTACTGGTAGTACTAGATAGTCATAGACATTGTATTCGATAGTCGTAGAGTTTGCGGTCGATAGTCGTAGACTTTGTGATCGATAGTCGTAAACTTTGAGATCGATGGTCATAGACTTCGCAGACTGCTGTCATACTCGTAGACTTCATGATCTGCGGTCGTTCTCTTTGGTTTTCTAGTTAGTTGTTATAGATCACGCGATCAGCAGTTGAAGGCTTTATGATTAGTTGTCGTAGGATTCATGGTCGGTACTCGTAGACATCATTGTCGGTACGAGTGCTTCACTTCTTGTGATCTTTGAGTACTACAAGTGCTCGTGTTAGACTAGTGGGATAACTGGCTGGTGCTTGGTGGTCAATAGGGGTGAAAACGGATCGAATTCGGTCGGATATTGCTTATTAAATATCCTATCCTATATTTTTTCTCGGATTCGGAGTCGAATACGAATAGTACCGGATACGAATACGAATCCGGATAGTATCGGTCACAGATACGGAACGAATACGGAGCGGATGCGAATACGATAACGAATATCTCGTCGGATATTACGTAGGAATACAAAAGGCATATATAGATGGGTAGAAAAGTACCCACTGAGAAATATCATCCGTGGGCTAGTGGTCTGTTATCGACATGACGATCTAATGAAGGGCCAAAACTCTTAATTTATGATGGGTCGCCGCTTATGGCTTAATGTAGTTCCAAGCAGACCATAGGAGAACATAACGTGAAGCCCAATCGTATCAAAGGAACCAGGGAAGGTTAGGGTCCAAGGTCAATGCTTCACCGGACTCGAATGCAAGGCCCACACAAAGCCCATCCTTTATCCGTCCGTCCGTCCACATGTGCCAATGCAGGCAGGCGAGGGAGGGGTGATATATGCACGACACGAGGCGCGCGCGCTGGGAAATTTTTGGCGGATCAACGGGAGGGAAACGCGAAACGCGCAGCGCAGGCGGGCGCTCCAAAATTTTCGTCCCCAAACAAGAGAATCTGTTGCACTAAAAGGATCAACAAAAACTAGCAAACACATGACAAGCAGCCAACTATCCGAATCTGGGTATCCGAAAAATATATTCGGGTATTATTCGATAAAATCCCGGATAGTATCCGTATCCGTCGGATAGTTCTTTTCCGAATCCGAATCCGTATCCAAAAACAACTATCCGACTCCAAATCCGATAATTATCCGACATAACTATCCGAATTCAATCCGACTTGGATTCGACGGTCAGTCGGTCAGGAAATATCCGATCCGTTTTCACACCTAGTGGTCAAGTGGTTGTGGTACTCGGTGGTTGCAAGTATTTGGTACTTGATGGTCGGTGATCAATTGTCATAAGTGTTGCGACCAATTGTCGGAGATTTTTGGTATGTGATCAGTACTCAGTAGTCGGTACTCGATGACTCTAGTCGGTAGCGATGCTTGTTATTCCTAAGTGTTTTGAGTGGAGCGATGGTATTTCCCCAAGTACTTGTGATTTTCAAGTACCACATGAGCTAGCGGTCGTAATAAATGATCTGAGGTATATTTCTGGATAGCGATGAAGTTTGTGATCGTGGATGAATTGGTTGGAATTGATGGTTAGTTAAGAGTGTGGTTTGCTTGTATGTGCTGATATCGGTCAAGTTGTGGAGACTTGTGCCGGTGGAATACATTTCGTTGATCTTTGATATGCAGGTGGGCGTGGAGGCGATCATGGTCAGTGATGAGGGGGATGGACTAGGATGGGGGAGTTTGAGGTCTAGGTGATCGAGGATGTCACGCGAGGTGGTCGGGCTCATGTTGGAGCACATGGAGATCAAAGGTCATGATTAGAGATGGCAATGGGTACCCGATACCCGAATACCCGACGGGTTTTACCCGATAAAGAGACGGGTATGAAAATTTTTATGTACCCATGGGTACGTTATTGGGCAAAATTCTATACCCGCCGGGTAGGCGGGTGCGGGTGTGGGTATATACTACCCATACCCGCCTACCCGCGGGTAATGAATACCCGCATTAGACAACTAGACATCCCACTCAAATATTAATTTTATTATCTACTTGTTGTTGATTGTTTATTTGTTTGTCATATGTTGATATGGTCATGTCAAGTATGTTTATGTGATGTACTAATTTTGATCATTAGACGCTTTTATGCTTGGCATGTATGATTAATGAATGTCTAAATTGATGATATTCTTATGTGTTGAACCGGGTATGCTTGCGGGTACGGGTTACCCGTCGGGTAGTAATACTCGCGCGGGTACGGGTATGGGTAAATTTTCCTACCCGCGTGCGGATACGGGTAACCCGACGGGTAAATTTACACCTAGCGGGTACGGGTATGGAATAGCAATACCCGATGGGTATTTACCCGTTGCCATCTCTAGTCATGATTCATGGAGAAGCTACGGGCGGTATGGTACAGGAGGCTTTGACACGAGATTGTTGATACGTAGCGAAGATACGAGAGGTGTGTTCTGGAGGCTTTGATATGTGGTGATGGTGCGTGGTGAAATTACAGAAGGTGCTATTTTGGAGGCTTTGTCATGTGATAAGATTGGAGGGTTACGGATAGAGTCCGTAGTTTGGAAGATGAGGAGTTTGAATAAAAACCCGTGTTCGGAAGGAGTTTTGGGTCCCTTGTTTTCGGTAGAGATAAGGTTTTGAGTCCGTGTTTGAGGTAGACATGGTTTGTAGCGTTAACTTATAAAAGCAGGGGATGCTATGGGTTAATAGGAGAGGTTTTTAGAGAGGGCTTTCGAGAAGAAAACCTTGTCGATTTGTGAGAGCTTTCATCAAGAAGACTTTTAAGGGTGCTTGTGAGGGTACTTTGTAAATCCACAAAAATCCAGTAATACAAATCATCTTGAGTCAATCTAGTTCGTGATTTGTTGAAGATTGCTGGTGATGGCAATTAGGCTAAAGTGTATGACCACGTGCAAACGTGATCGAAGCAGTCGAATGGTGTGGTTGTTCAAATGATCGAAGATTGTCATTGACTACCAAGAGACTCCAAAAAGCGGCAAAAATTATTTACCCCCTCTGATTTCGGCATACAATCCTAAAAGTGGTATCAAAGCAGGTTGTAATGGAATCAGAGAGGTATGTGAATCGTCTTCCCATGCTAGATGGTATTGATTTTGCTTTTTGGAAGTGTCGTATGCAAGCCTATATTGAAGCTCAAGGTAATGATGTCTAGAAAAAAGTTTCTCAACCTTGTGTTGTTTCTTCTGATGTTACGACCAAAAATAAAACTGATATAGATTTGAATGCTCGTGCTCGTAACTTGCTCTTTTAAGGAATTTCTCACAAATAATTTGATCGTATAGCTCATATTGCTTCTGCTCATATAATCTAGAAAATTCTTTTGTAATTATCATGAAGTAACGACTAAGATTAAGAAAGTGCGTAACAATTTTTATCAAAAAGAGTACTAAGATTTTGCCATGAAATCTGGTGAATGTATTGATGATTTTTTTTGCTCGTTTTGAGAAGATTTTGAGTAACTTGTGCGGAGTTAGTGTTATAGCTATTGATGGAGATAATGCAACAAAAAATTTGAGGTCTTTAGGTCCAGAGTGGTTGATGGTTGTCACGACTATTAATTAAACCATCGATCTAGATACCCTTACCATGGATGATCTGTACTCTAGATTGAAAACTTATGAGATGGAGGCTTTGCCATCTAGACTGATAAATTTTCATCATTAAAACTTGTGACTAACCCTATGCTGGCTACTTCGTTGAGTACTTTGTTTTCTGTTTTTCGTGTCTACTTTGACTTTCTTTTCATAGAAACAGTGCGAGCAGCTACTTGAAGAAGACCTGGTGCTTATCTCCTCACGGGTATACAAGGTATTCAACAATAAGAGGATGAGAAAGTTAGGTGGTGCTCTAGGTTTAATCGAGTGCTTCGAGTGTAGCGAGTCAAGCCACATTAAGATAGTCTGTCCCAAACTCAAAGGGAAAAAAGGAGGACAAGAACTATCGTTGTTGACCATTCAAAAATAGCACTAAGGATCAATACTTTTATTGGAAAGTGGCTGAGAAGGTTCTATCACGAATCGAGCATCTTTACCTGAGTGATGAAAACTTTGAGAGCTGCGACAATGATGACCATGATGAAGATGATGACAAAGGCAAGAAGAAAAGCACTGAAGACTTCGCGGACATGTGCTTCATGGCAAACAACAACAATAACAATGATAGCTATAGTGATCCTGATGAGGCTGATCACAAGAGGAAGGAGGACATAATTGACCTCGGTTGCGCTCGCCACATGAGCGGAGACTCATGATGGTTCTCCTCCATCACTTGTGCCCCCAGTGATGAGAAGATCACTTTTTGGGACAACTCTTAAGGACGAATCCATGGGAGATGAACGAGAATTTATATATTGCTACTTGAGGATGAAGATTTTACAGCCATTTTACCTGGAGGACCTGGAGGATAAGAGAACACACCATAACACTCAACTTGTCAAATTTTAACCTTAGAACACTTTCAATGAGCAAGATTAAATGATTGACTAGCAAGTCTCTATCCAAATCCGTTAAATAGATAGAGCAACAAATACCTATCTAACTCTAATGGATATTATCCATTTAGCACATATGAAAAAACCCGTAAACCCTACATAACACATGTTTTACTCATACACTACACTTGTGTATGTTTTTCAAAGCGCATAAGTCCGAATCTGCTAAGTCGTTAGTGTTGATCCAACTTGATCTTTTCAGCTTCTTCTTGACCTAAACCACTCTCCTAAACATCGTGGTTTTGATCCAAGGTAGTTTCTAGTATTTTGGTTAACTTACCCCTTTATTAACCCGGTCTTCATCTTTCATTGCAACCAATGCCATGTGTAGATGCACCACTGGCTTGTCACATGTCGGCAAGTCTCTCTCGTTCCGATTCCATCGGAGACCACGTCTCACTTGGATCGACAAAGCCACATGATACAATCTATCGCTCAAACTTCTCTTCAATATTTTCGCCTTTCTTATGCCATTCTTAAGCTTAGCCATCTTAGACGGCATTCTTGATCGTTTTAGACCTCGGTTTCTCTATGAATGTAGCCTCGATCCCCGCCATTAACCATGGTTGACTCCAAACGACCCTGCACATTCAAAGATAAAAAAATAGTTTTGGACACAATTTCTTCATAACTTAACCTACGTTAGCTATAACATGCCTTATAAAAAATATGCACTGAACTAAATCAACCAAACTCACCACAAGACCGAAATTCCCAAAATCAAAAACCAGCCAAGAGCATCACTCCTGTCAATTTGACCGAGTGTCCAGGTCGGTCATATCGGTAGTGTCTAGTGGTTTGACCGTTGGAGGGGCCCGGATTGATCACCCCCCGGCCAATCAAACCATCTAGTTTGCAGATAATCTAAAAAATGGTAATTTTGCAAAATTCAAATTCATACTTCTCTTAAATAGTAACGATTCAACGTAATATAAGTTTAGGCCTTCTAATATGATCCTTCAAAATTAACGAGAAGCAGGGCCTTGCAAATTGCAATTGGTCCCAATGATGGGACGCCATGCTCAGTACTAACCTAAATGTCATGTACTCATGCTCATCGATCCAATCATCCAAGGCCCACACAAACCGTAAAATCTGCTGAACCCCACGTGTTTGTCCAATGTATTTCGCCCAGATGAATCTATGCGAGTAACGTATCTTTTACGCTGAGGTTTGTGATTTTTTTGTTCAAAATTTTTAATTTTGACTATTCGTGTGTGAGAGTATAAAAAAAGATACTTGTATATAATTTTAACTGATATAGATAAAGTTAAGATAGTGTCTACTACAATAAATTTATAGATTTTATCTTAAAAAATACTCAAATTAGATCAAGCTAAAAGTTCAAAACAACTCAGCCATTTTTTAGGTTTTCAGACAGTAAGACGGTGCTTGTTCAGTACGCATGCAGCGGCCACATGGTTTGCAGAGGAAACTGAGATCAGAGGGACACATCCACACAAGCAGCAGGGACATGCTTCAAAGTAGACTAGCAACTGATCAGAATTCAGTGTATCCCAGAAGCTCGGAAGGTAAAGTTGATGAGAACTCAGACCTCTTAATCAACACATAAGCACTGACCAAACACAAAGACTGAGCACTCGTGCACTGCCGTAATCATATCAACCTCGTCCTCCTTTGTTAACACGCCACTAATCATGACCGGTAAAGCTTCAGAAACAAGGCACGCAGCTAGAAGCTAGCCAAATCCTGGCCCGTGCTAGCTGCCGACCCTCTGTCTCTGTTCATACCAACTACCACTACCAAAAACCTTAAATGCGAAAGGATCTCAGTGGCATCCCATTGAATGCCTGGGCCATTATCAGCTCCGGCGTTGCCTTGATCCTCTCGCGCCTGCTGCACTCTGCTCATCTGCCACTTCTTTGAGGCGACACTGCCAATTCCTTGTGCTGCTTCATTCATGACTTCCTCGGTTATTCTTGATTGGAAGTGCTACTAAGTTTTGGACTTCTCGCATGGATCATAATAACTTGCTTTGCTCTTGCTCTTGCCCTTGCCCATTTCTGCAGCTAGCGTGGCTCTGTGGTAAAGATCGTTAGCTGATGAGGGAAGATGAACCGGAGTTGTGATGATCACGCGGCTACTTACAGTCATCGTCTCGATCGTTGCAAGGTGATCGGTTCTTTCGATTTCATTGCAAGAGTTCCACAAAATTGCATGGATTTTTCCATTTCCCTGTTTATTTTCTTCTGTGGTAAAAGCAAATTATTGTCACTGAAAGGAGGGTATGATCCACCATGTTCTTGTTTTTGTTTTGAACTGGAAAAGGATAGCCTATGATTTGAGTCCTAGCGAACAGAGATGTTTCTTTATAGTTAGCAGTAGCACTTAGCACAGTCATTTCCAATATACGTCTTTATGCTGCACTTTGGTACTGTTTCACGTACATCGGTAGTCGGTGGCAAGCTCATATGGTTACATGTGGCAATGAAACTTGATGATGTCGCACAAATGCAACATAGACATACCTGAGGTGTCACAGTAAATCACTCTTTCTGCCTTTCTGGTGGCACCCTAGGAACGTTTGATAACAGGCATTTCATTTCAGTTAACAGAAGCAGCAGGAAGACATGAAGATTACACTTTAGGTGCTCAAGTTGCAAACAAGAGATCTTCAAGGAAGCTTGAGGACATGCTGGTTTTCCATGTTTTACCTGACAATGTAATTTCTGAACTTGTATCATTTCTGTACATTCTATTTTAGTACTAATCAGGAAAGCATGAATCACGAAACATGCTTACAAGTTACAGCCTGCGGTTAAGAAACCTTGAAAGAAGCAAGAAAGCTAACTTTTGTTGTGAATTGTGATTGTCTCAGTTCACAGATGGAGCAGAAAAACATCAACTCAACAACGCAAGCCTAGAAGCTGCTGAAGGAAACTCAAAGAAAAGGCACTTCACATTCTTGACAAAGTTCCATAAAAGGATAACTAGTATCAAGTCATCTGAAGCCTCCCCGTGTCGAATCTCATTCCATGCATCACTCCTCTCCAGGGAGATACTGGTCAGAGAATGCATCAAGCTGGCTCGCAAGATCAGCCGCACGTCGGCGGTCTGTTTCTCGCCATCGTCAGGCGCTGATGAGGATGATCTACCTTACACGCAGCTTGACAAAGTGACCCATGCACTGACCAGAGATGCCTTTGGCCCGCTTTACTTGGTCACATAATCCATTTCAGTTGGTGATTCAGATGTTGCTACTTGAATTTCTCTCTCTGTGTAAAGGGTCATGTGAAAAGAACCATGATTGTGTTGCCATTAGGAATGGAAACGGATCGGATACGATCGAATAGTCTCAAATACGAATCCATATTTTTAAAACGAATATGAATTCGAATATTCTCAAATACAAATACGAATATTCCCGAATACGAATATTTTTGAATACGAATTTTACTTACCACATTCGCGTTTTCTCGGATACAAATATCGGATAAAATAGATTCCTAGCGGTTTTGCCGATTTTTCACTGGTTTTAAACCGCCTAAATTCAAATTTTGAATTGCAAAATTCGTCTGAATTTTTCCTGGGTTCCGAAAACGGATCAAATACAAATTGAATAGCCTCAAATATGAGTTGTTAGCCTTTCAAGAGAACACACGAGCCACGGCCTAGATAGAGCGTCCGATGTATCGGACATATGCTGCGTAGTAATTCCCTTGTCTTGATGTGCTCATTTTATTGGTCCCGTATATCTTATTAGGCTTTTTTTAGTTGGGCCCATATGTCTTACTAGGCTCATTTTACTTAGGCCTGTCTATGCCCATATGACACCAACATCAGGTCACAACAGAAAAAAAAACAGAAAAAAAAAACACAAGAACAATATGACACCCGTGACTCGGAACTTGCCATACTTCCAACCAAATGACGATCGAAATGTCTCATCAACCGAGTTATAAACTTTTGACCTTTGCAAGTCATTCTGTTCTGTACCCTCCCCATCTATGTATGGATCCTTCCTGATGGTGAACACATGCACATCAATCTATGCATCAATCACATTGCGCAAATGAAGTTAGTTGCCATGTCTCAATAGAATAGCTACCGATCACTCCCAAAGTAAGACGAAAACAAATTAAGAACCAATGGAACGTGATGGCAAGAGAGTAGTTAACCACTAATATGTCGATGAGAGGAAACAAACTTGCAACCCATAAGAACCGAAGGAACAGGCAGTGCCACCAACCTCACGGTCCACCTAACCAATGTGGTGATCGGTTCGGCTGAAAAGCTCGTGGTTTATGGCTGAAAACACTGTAGCTGGCTAAAAAAAGCACTGTAGCTGACAGAGACTTATTTAGCATAATTAAATTTAAAAAAATTTAAAAATAAAAAATATGTTAGCCCATTACGTATAATACAAACAAATACGGGAAAAAAAGAACCGGCAAAAAAGCTCAACAAAAAGCCAAAAGTTCAGAAAAAGACGAAACTTATGAATAGTGAAAAATAAGCCAGAAGCCGAAGCCGAATTGATCAGGGTAGCTAATCTGTGCTCTGTTCCATGGAAACCTAATTACTTCGTACCAATCCCAACATTAACGGCAACCAGAACAGCATGAATCAATCAAGGACCCTGGACGTAAAGCCATGTTCTATCCATTTGCAGCTAGCACCTTGGACTCACGCATGTCCCAGAACAAACCTAGCAGCATTGTTGAAAAACCCCAAAATTTCAAACCAAAATTTTGTTTGCTTTTTGCTGGATTTTTGAGTGAAATTCGAAAACTTTCCCTTTCGGGAAAGTTCTCCCCCGAATCCGCTTTCTTTTTCTGGCCGGGCGCCTCCCCTTCTCCTTTGGCGCCCCGCCCCCTTTCCGCCTCCCTCCCTCCTTGGCGCTCGCGCTTTCTTCTTTCCCCGTTGGCGCCGCTCCCCTTTCCGCTTCCCTCCGTTCCCCAGCGCCCGCTCCACTCCCTCTCCCCGCTGGCGCCTCCCTCTGCTCCCCGCCTTCTCCCTCGCGCACGCGTTGCGCCCGCGCCCTCTCCCGCACCGCCTCTGCGCCCGCGACCGCGCCCACGGTTTCGGACCGCCCCGCCGTGCTGACGCCAGCCGGTCCGAAGCTGGCAGCGCCTCCGCGCCACGCGTCGCCTCTTCGTTGCCCCGACCCCACCTGGCAGTCCCTGCCTCCTCCTTCCTCCGCGCGCGGACGCGCCCTCGCCATGCCGTTCGGCCGCCTGCCCCCGTGCCGTCGCCTCGCCATAATTCCTGTGCAGAGCCGACGTCACCCCCCATTGCGCGGAGGAGACACTCCACCAGCTCCCGTCCCCTCCGGTTGACTCCCGCGCCCGCGCCCGTGGCTTCTCCCCGAAGGCTCCACCTCCCTCCGCTCGGGCATAAAAACCCCCATCCCTCCCTCGCACTCCCCTTTGCTCCCCAAGCCTTCCAACCACCCTTGACCACTTCCTACCCCTCCCAGCTCCCTCCCCAAGCGGCCGATTGAAGCCTCGTCGTCTCTAGCTCCGTCACCGCTCTCCCCTGCGCCGGTGTCCCCGCTAAGCTCATTTTCTTCTCCTGCCCTCCATTCCTCGATTCCTTTCGCCCTGAGCACCCTCACTACTCACTAATCGCTGTGACACTCTTCTCTGGACAGGTGAAATCTTGTGTTGCTCCGGCGCCGTAGCTCCCCGCCGACAGCGACCCCCTCTCCATGGCCGGCTCGCCTCGAGGCTCCCCAGCTCGCACCGCCGCCGTGAATGTGAGCCCCCTCCTCCGTAGACGGTGTAGCCGCCCCCGATCGACCCCTTTCGGCCCCGGTGACCCTCTTCGCCGCCAGGAAGCCGTTTCTCCCTCTTCTGCCTCCCGTCCCCTCCGTTGTTTCCCTCGCGCCCTAAAACCCCAAAATAGGTTCCCCTTGTCGAGCTCTACCCGTTGGTACTCCCTTTGGCCGCCGGAGACCCTCGCCGTCGCCGGATAGCGGGAGCGCCGCCAGCTCTGCCCCCCTGTCGCTCGCGTCGGCGAGAGGAAGACGAAGACGACGTGGCCGCCTCCCCGTCGTCCATCTCATCTGTGCTGTCTAATCTCGGCCGTAGGATCCCTTTGATTCTCGGCCGTCTGATCTTCTTGAACACCGCCTCCCTCCACCGCCCGATCTAACCGATCCGTTCTGCCCGCTTTCCCTGCGTCATCACCGTCCGATCACCCCGTCCCGAATCTAGGCCGTCCTCTCCCACGCCATCTCCGCCGTCCGCCCAGGGGCCGCGTGTCGCCCATCCAGCCCTGGCGGGCGCGCGCGCGTTGGGCCGCGCCTCGGCCTGCCAGGCCGCGCGCCGCGCACGTGAGTGGGTCGTGCTGGCCTTCGGCCGCACGGGCCGCACAATGCCGGGCCGCACTGTTCCTGTGGGTCGGTCTGTCACTGGTCATCCGATTTTTCCAGAGGTTTAATCATTTCCAAAATCCCAGAAAATCCAAATAAATCCTAGAAAACCATAGAAAATTCTAAAAATTCCCAAATTTTACCACTTTGCTCCAAATTACATCCTGAACCCATTTTTGACCTCCTTTTCCCCAAACTCATTCCAGATAAATTCCTAAAATTTCCCATTTGGAGATTTATGCATTTTACTCCTTTTTAATTAGTTTATTTTCCCTCGCTTGATTAGTCTCAAGCCGGATTTAATTATTTTATGTGTTTGCGCTAGTGTCGAAGATCCCGGAAGATCAAGTACAGTCGCAGGATCCAGGAGCTTCTACGTTCAAGCTAGCCGAGTTCGTCCAAATTACCGGCAAGGCCCAAATCCTTTGATCATATTGCAACACATGTTATTTAATTATGTTATTATGCTATTTGCATTGAGCTAGTTCTGAAATGTTAGTTCAAAAATAAAATAAAATGTTTAGAATGACATGTTATATAGTTAAATCTACCACCGACAAATGCCATGTTAAACTTGTAGCCATGCCTTGGTAACCCTAGAAATAATTATCTGTTAATCTAGATAACTGTAAGTTATTATTATCATCATGCAAAGTCTTATACTGATAAGGTCGTGGCTGGGGGCCAATAGAATTTGCAAACCCGACTCTAGGGTAGGGTGGTATGGGACACCGTGCCCTAGAGCGGAGAGTGCCGGCGTGCACAAGGTAGGGTAAGGGTTGGGGAAGAGCTGGCGAGTTAGTCTTCGCCCACCTCTTACCCTAGGTTTGAAGTTAGGGTAAGGGTGTTGTGGGGCGCCGCGAGACGGCTTTCGCCCACCGCTTACCCTAGGTTGGGTCACGGGCCTGGCAAGGTTGCGGACCATGTGAGAATATAGAACTAGACCCTTACGCTGAGCAAATGACATAGTGATCGCTCAACCACAGGAGTTGACTTGTCAACACTAGTCTAGTAGCTGCTCAACTCAATTGAAACTCTACAGGTATTGTAAAGGCTTGGTATTGAGAAAGCGAGGTTAGGTAGGCCGTACTGCGGGTGCCTAACAACGGTAGAGTTCACTCGAAGCGGACGGGAGTTTATTGTGCCAGACCCGAGTGAATTCTACCGGGTAGAGCCTATATAAAGAGATGAGCAGTGAAACGACCTAGCTTTCTTAACTCAGTCATGAGGGTTAAGGAATCGTGTGGGTAAAGCTGAGCAAACTCTGCAGAGTCTAATAAATGGTATTCGAATACGCCGTGCTCCCGGTTAATGGAGCTGTGTCACTTGGGTGATTCCAGTAGCGAAGCTTAAGTAGTTTTGTAAATGTTTAACTTGTTTAGGTTGGTTAATTAACTCTTCATGAAAAACCCCTGAGATCTTAAGGAGTAGTTTTGGGTCTGTCTTATCAAAATGTTTGCAAATAAAACTGCATCCACTCAAAGTTAATAAACCAAGTATACTCCCTTCCTTTGATGATCAGTGCATGTAGTAAGATAGAGTCCCTTTGGGACTTGCTGAGCCGGTTGTTTGGCTCACGGCTTGCCTTTGCCTTTCTTTAGAGGATTAAGGCGAAGGTGTTTGTCTCCCCGTTGAGGAAGTTCCGGAAGGTCTCTTCTTCGACGAGGACCCGTGGCTTTAGGTCTTGGCCGCGCTCAAGCGGATCTTGGAACTTTTGTGATGTAATTGTGCTTTGGGCTTGCACGCCCCGCTGTTGAAAATGGATGTTAATCCTTATATAAAGTATATGCTGGACTTTTGTTGTAAGCTTGCAATGGTATACTCTTGCGCGACACTCCATAACTGTTTATACGTGAATAGGGGGCGTTACATGCTCTCTCTCTTTGAGAATGAGACCTCAACAGTGTAAAGATCGTGGAGGTTGTATCGATCATTTGACACTTTCATTCACCTCTTTTTCCCAGCGAACTATTTGCAAGAGAATCGTGGAGGTATTTTTTCAAAATAGGATCTACTAGTTAATTGTAATACATACTATATCGACTTCATTTATATCTGCAAAGATCGCACGTGAGTTTTTATTACTCTATAATCTCTCGCACAAATAGCCTAAAAGCTATAAGTCGTAGCCAAAAGTCATAAGCCGCAGCCAAAAAGAAACCCATACACACTTGACAAGGACAATGTACAGAGCACTACTTGGCAGTTGCAGAGTAACTCTCTGCACTACACCCTTGACTTGCAGATCATGCCACACGATACGCGTATTTTCGACAGACTGATTTGTGTTTTTTTTGGTGTGATTTTTTCGTTGATGACGTGCAATCCTGATGGCACGAAGTTTGACACTACAAGTTCTATTTTTTTAACAGAAGGGAGCTCCAATAGGGGGAAAATTCTATTATGTAAACGTTACACAGTAGAGTTTGTGTAACCAGTAAATGAGAACGCGACAAGCAGTATAAAGTACTGTAGCAGCAATGCAGTCCGTACAAAAAAATATTTTTAAATTGTTGCTATAATACTAGATTGTACGGATAATATATTTTAAAATTACTACTACAGTGCTGCTACATTACTTTATGTCACGTGTCGTATTCTTATTTGTTTGTTGGTTACATAAACTCCGCTGTGTAACGGCTACACAGTAGATTTTTTCCCACTAGTGGTAGGGTCCGGATTGTTGCCATGACACACGGTATCGCTGCCACTTATGCAGATCAGGACATCGCACCGCGTTCCAATGCAGACGGTGACTCGAACCTCGCCATTGCAGGCATATGACGTGTACTTACACGACTGGCGAGCTCTTAGATTGTAGTATTACAACAAACTGTAATACTTTTCGGCTCGGTTCTTTTTGACTACATCTATCTGTTTATAGTTACGGTGGATAATTTTTATTATAGTTTTATAGTTATGGTAGATGATTTTTATTGTAGTGTGAACGTTTATACGAATAAATTGAATGCTGATAAACTAATACATTTTTTTTAAAAAACTGCTCCAATAAGCTGTTTTAAAAAACAATAAAAAATCACCCTATTTATTTATTTGAAAAAGTTATAATTCAGTTCTTTTCAACTTATGACTTTTCTCGAACAAATAAATAGGACGATTTTTCTGCCATCATTTCGAAGCAGCTTATCAGGACAATCTTTTCAAAGCGGTTTATCGGCATTCGATTTGTTCACACAAACGCTCGTAGTATGACAAAAGAATTATAAGCCACGGCTATAAACTATAAGTCGCAGCTGCAAAAAAACCAACCCTATAAGACATAAGCCGAAAAAGGAGATCCAGGGGCGGTCATGCCATGGTTCAAGGGTGTTTAGCTGAACACCTAAATTTTATCGCAAATTATCTAGTATCCACTAGATATATTGAATATATATATATATATTGATAATTAGACCAAATACTTTATGTTCATACCTGAATAAATTTAGTCCACTCTCGTACCTTCCCCTCCCCAATTCACCTCAAGTAGAGTGGACAAACAACCCATCTGCTCTCTCCTCGAGTTGGTTCATTGGCTCATCCAAACCCACATCTCACGCTCCACCGCTCTAGGCGGCAAGGAGAAGGCCATGTAAGCAAGGGCGGGGCAGGGATTGCGCCGTTGCACGAAGATCGTGCCCATCAATATTCAAACAACATTGGTGATTCTAAAGTATGAAGAATTATCAAGTTAAATTAGTTTTCCTTAATTATTTTATAATTTCTGTAAATTAATTTCATATGTTGTCTCTATCACTGTCTCTAGTACAAATAATTTGACTTTTAATTTTAGTTATTATTTTTTGAAATAGAGATTTTAGCTATTGTGGATTTTTATCTTTTTTATTGAACAATATTTTATTTACTCCGAATACTCATCCTGAAAATTCTTCATCCGCCGCCAAGGAGACATCACTGGTAGGGGTGAAAAGTAGATACGAATTATCCGGTTACCGTATTCGATAGGATGCGAATATTATATATATTTTTCCATCCGATTAACAATTTCTATCCTATTCGTATTCGAATTCACATAAAAAATTATGAATGTGAATATGATATGGACTTTTACCGTCTGAAATATTATTTTATCTAGACTATTCGTATCCGTATTCATATTCGATGAAACAATATGCATATTTTTATTATAATACGACTCATTAGTTGGACAAGGTTTTTTTTAATTAAACATGAATTCATCTTCCTTTAGGTGAAGTAAATGAATTATAATGATTAAACGTGATTGTATGAGGATAAAAATGTCATTAATATTTTCATACTATATATATTATAAGAATATTCAGATCTGATTGAATTAAGTAGATATTCAATTTAAATTATTATTTGTTATAATATTGTATTCATATTTATATTAAAAATATTTAAATTCATATTATATTTATTTATAAATAAAAATACAAATATAATTTATACATTATCAGCCCTATTTTTATCCCTATCAGTTGTAGGAGCAGTAACACTGCGCTACGCTGAGGACGAAGATCAGCAGTGGTAGAAGCAAAACAAAGCTGCGTCCCAACTCCCAAATGCCAACCCAACCTGTGCCCGGTTCAGGCCACCGTCCGCTGGGCTGACACTGACAGAATAATCGGTGGTTCCGTGCATTTTTTGTATTCCAACCTCTGTTGCAGTCTCTCAGAAAAAGCCTTCTGTTACAGCTGGAGAACAAAGGCCAAATACCTTCGACCAAAATGGATGCATTACGCCATTAGAGTAACTCCAGCAGGGCCTCTATTTGAACCCTCAACCCTTATATTTGAGGGCTTGAGGCAAAAATGCAACTCCAGCAGAGCCCCTACTAGAGCCCTCAAATTTGAGGAGCCCCTCAAATCCCCCTCCCACCCCTCATTCCTGGGGGCTCTAGGCCAAGCCCTCAAAATTCTGTTGAGTCAGTTTTCCCCTCCCGCCTCTTTCCCTTCCCGAGCGAGCTCCCGATGTCCTCCCCGCGCGCCCCTTTCCCCGCCCGCCTCCCTCCCGAGCGCGTCGCCCGCCTCCCTCCCCGCGCGCCTCCATCCCCGCCCGCCTCCCTCCCGAGCGCGCCGCCCGCCTCCCCGCTCTCCTCCGCCCGCCTCCCTCCCGAGCGCGCCGCCCGCCTGGATCCAGTCGTCTCCGCCCCGGGACGCCGCCTCCCCCGCCTAGATCCGGTCGTCTCCGCCCCGGGACGCCACCTCCCCAGCCTGGATCCGGTCGTCTCCGCCCCGGGACGCCGCCTCCCCCGCCTGGATCCGGTCGTCTCCGCCCCGGGACGCCGCCTCCCCGCCTGGATCCGGTCGTCTCCGCCCCGGGACGCCGCCTCCCCGCCTGGATCCGGTCGTCTCCGCCCCGGGACGCCACCTCCCCCGCCTGGATCCGGTCGTGTCCGCCCCGGGACGCCGCCTCCCCCGCCTGGATCCGGTCGTCTCCGCCCCGGGACGCCGCCTCCCCGCCAGATCTGGCCATCTCCGCCCCGGGACGCCGCCTCCCCCGCCTGGATCCGTGCCGGCCTCGCCCCGCCCGGATCTGGCCGCGCCGTCGCCCGAGCGCCTCCCGGCCGCCCGCCTCCCTCCCGAGCGCGCCGCCCGCCTATTTCCTCCCGCGCCGCCACCGCTCCCCGGCGATTCCTCCCGCGCCGCCACCGCGCCCCGCGCCGCCACCGTCCTCCTCGGCCTCGCCGTCGTCGGAGGAAGTGAGGAGGCGGACGAGGAGGGAGAGAATGAGGAGTGGGTCCCATGTGTCAGTTGTAGTGGAATGGATTTGAGGGCTGAAATTTGAGGGGTGCTGTTGGAGTAGATACAAAAAAACAGGGCCCTCAAAAGTAGGGGGAGCCCTCAAATGAAAAGTAGGGGCCCTGTTTTGAGTAGTACTGCTGGAGTTGCTCCCCATGGAAATCTTATATTGGTCAGATTCCAATAGCTGCAGGTCAATGGGTAGGTTTTGTGATTTGATCTTAGTTTACAGTTTTCTCGATGTAAATTATGAGATTCAAAGACGTGAGCCTCTTACGCGTTTTTGAAAAAAAAAGTTACGGTAAAAAGACAAAACCTCAAGAACGATAGGATGTACCGACCGATATATTTGTGAGCAAAACTACTTTTAATTGATTATGCCTCCTTAATTATGAGATTAAAAAAATCATGGCAGGAAGACAAAATCTCAAGATTTCTAAGATGTACCAAACAATATTTTTGTCTATTTAAGAATTCAATTGTTTGCGACTGAGTGGATCTCTATAAATATGACAACGCATGTCGTTCTAACGTAAATGTCATGTGACTACACACATGTTTTATTACTTTTAGACATATCAAGGTATACATAAATGTTTTTCCTAATTTACCTAGCTATATTTTGAACTGCATGATCGTTTCAAGATTCATGTTACCATATCTTGTTTTTCTCTCTTTCACCATCATTTCTATTCTTTGACACACACATATATATATAGACACACACACCATAGTTATGAGTGCCTTCGCCTCCATCATCCATCATCTATACCATCGGTAGCGTCCTCAATCATCCATCGTCTATACCATCGATAACGCGCTCATTACCAGCATCTCTCCGGAAGAAATGTAGGTTAAAATAGTATTGTCTGATATTTTGAAAACCAGATACCTTGATTGTTTACAAACAAATCTCTATTTTTCCTTTTTTTAAGAAAAAAACCATTTCCGGTTTTCTATTGAACTAAACTAACCCCTTTGGGCCCATTCAATTCACAAAAAGGCCCCTGAAAGGGACACCAGCAGTTGACCTCGTCACACCCAGGTTCAGCTCTGGTGCCAGCTGCTGCTGCGCTAGTTTCCATTGCACGATTCGAAAACACGGAAGGTTGAAAAAAGCAGCAGCAAAAACTGAAAAAAGGGGGGATAAATCAATTGAGTTTGGAGGAGCCTAAAGAAGGGAACTTTCTTATGTCAAGAAAGCACTTTCCTTTGCATTTTTAGGGGGGAGATAGTGTGACGGAGTCACGGAGAGAGCACTGTTGTGGGCGATGGGGAGGAGGAACAGAGGTGGTGGAATCGGGGATGTGGCATGGCTGCTGCTGCTCCTGCGCTGCTGCTGCATTTGGCCCCAGAAGCAAATCTTGGTTGCTGCAGACACTGATCCTAATGATGGTGAGTTAGAAACTTCCTCTTTTAGTGCAATTGTTCTTTCGTTCTACAGATATTCGATTTTCTTTGTGGAGTACTGCTTGATGGTTCTAGTTGAAAAAAGGGAGAATTTTGCTGCAAAGGGACACCTTTTCTCTGTTTCTTTAAGTGCTTCCACCAGATGGGTGGTTGTTGGTACCGTGTTCTGGTAGATTCGTTTCTGGAACGAGGAAATATTTGGACTGGGTACCAAATCTTGGGTTTCTTCTCTTTACTTTCCCCCAGATTTCTGCTTATTGCTTTTGATGCTCTGGATTTGTGCAAGAACGCTCTGGATTTGGAAGTCTTATAGTCCAGAAATCCTCAATTTTATTTTCTTGTATTTGTGGTAGTTTTAGTTGGGAAAACATGGAGCTTTGAGCATTTTCCTTTGGTATTTGTGTTTTCTTTGTGCCCCTGATATAGTTGTTAGCTTGTGCTAAGAAATACCTGCACTTTTTTTTTATGGATTTGGCGGATAATTTGAGCAAGGAAATGCACTGGATTCAGAGGAAAATCTTTCATCTCCAATGTTTATCTTGTTGCTTCTAACCAAATGTTGGCTGATGCCACCGACCTCACTTCTTCAGTAATGGCATCCCTTGAATTCGAATTTCTTATTTTTGGGTTCTTACTTGTTGAATCTTGATAAAGTTGGTGAAATAAAGGAGATATTTTGAGCAAAAAAAAAAAACAGTGGATTGTGATAGTTTTGCTCTTTGAGAGGAATAGTTTCGATTAGCAGTTCCCTAAAAAGTGCAGTCGTTTTCCTCTCACGTAGCTTCTAGATTTGACCCTTCCTTTTCCCTATTTTGTTTTAGTTTGTTCTTATGTTTAGCTGGATCATGGAAATTGCCCCATATGGGTCTTACTGGTTTGCGCTTCCTGAGTATATCAGTTTTCCTATTCGTGTTCCCTTTTAGCCGTTATATTTTGTGAATATGATGAATCCATGCATAGGTATATCTTGCAATTTCAGCTTGCAAATGTACTGGGTTTGTTTAGTGATATGCCCTATCTACAGTTCTAATTCGTTGTTCTCGGTCTCGGACATGCAGTTACTGCACTCAATACACTCTTTACTAGCCTGAATTCTCCGGGGCAGCTCAAAGGCTGGCAGGCAAATGGCGGCGACCCTTGTGGCCAATCATGGCAGGGCATCACTTGCTCAGGATCATCGGTTACTGCAATGTGAGCCTCATGAATCAAAGTAGTTGCTAGCCCAGCTTCATTTCTTACTCGCTCTTAGTTTTTTTTCCTTTGATGCTGTAGCAAATTGCCAAGCTTGGGGCTCTCTGGGAATTTGGCCTACAATATGAATAGCATGGGTTCGATTGTCGAGATGTGAGTGCCCAAATTTATCTTATGCTCAACCTTGTCTGCTGTGGGAGTTCAGTTGATAACCATCTTAAATCAATTTTTGATGCAGTGACATGAGCCAAAACAACCTTGGTGGTGGCCAATCGATACAGTACAATCTTCCCACTAATAAGCTTGAGAGGCTGTAAGTTCCTCAGATGAAGTCATGCATTTGAAATTTCCTCTCAGCTATTCCGGTGCCATGGCTGTTAAATAATTCTTGTTTTGCAGCAATCTCGCAGGAAACCAGTTCACTGGAAATTTACCCTACTCGATTACCATGATGTCTAATCTTAAGTATTTGTGAGTTTCTTTGCAACCAGAAGTTGATTTTGCCTTGGAATTTGTATCATCTGGTAGGGCTGAACGGGTTTTTCTTGGTATATGCAGAAATCTTAATCACAACCAATTACAAGGAAATATGACCGATGTATTTTCCAACCTTGATAGTTTGACAACACTGTGAGTACTTTTTTCTGTGCATTGTCAGATGGGTCTTAATTTGTGTTGATCTTTGGTCATATTCCTGATGTTTCGATTTTCTTACCATTTTCCTATGTAATGTGATGCAGGGATATCTCCTTTAACTCTCTTGCTGGTGACCTACCACAAGGCTTCACTGCATTGTCCAGCCTTAAAAATTTGTAATAAATGGATTTATTTTTTTATCTCCTAGGCATGTCTTGTTAGTTTGTCATGCATCTAACCCATGTCATGTTCTTCACAGATATTTGCAGAACAATCAATTTACTGGTTATATCAATGTCCTAGCTAATCTCCCCCTTAATGATCTGTAAGTAATCAACTTGTAATTCATCGGCACTTTATTTACATATACAGTACCATATCTCATATATTGCTTACTTGTAGGAATGTTGCAAACAATCGTTTTACTGGTTGGATTCCTAGTCAGCTTAAGAAGATAAATAGTCTACAGTGAGTTCTCTTGATTTCTTAGCATGAAATTGTTAGAGAGCTATATCCTGAGCTAATACAATGCTTGTGTATAGAACTGATGGCAATTCTTGGAGTACGGGACCAGCACCACCGCCTCCGCCATATACAGCTCCACCTCCTCCAAACCATCGGAAAAGCCCAGGTCAAAACGATGGTGGTTCACAAAGTTCTGGTGGAAGCTCTGGGATAAGTGGTGGAGGTGTAGCAGGCATTATCATATCATTGCTGGTTGTTGGAGCAGTCATTGCATTCTTTGTGATAAGAAGAAGAAAACACAAAGCTGCAATGGAAGAACACTTTGAGCAGCACCAGCCATTCACATCGTTCCCTTCAAACGAAGTTAAAGGTCAGTTCGCTTGATGCCATGATGGTTGTCATACTTGAGTTTTTTTTTTCTATTTTAGCTAATTAATGTTTGCTTCTACAAATGTTGCAGAC
The DNA here is from genome assembly GCA_017311315.1 of Dendrocalamus latiflorus. Taxonomy (NCBI): domain Eukaryota; kingdom Viridiplantae; phylum Streptophyta; class Magnoliopsida; order Poales; family Poaceae; genus Dendrocalamus; species Dendrocalamus latiflorus. The sequence goes on from CM029621.1 coordinate 11,242,141, forward strand.
ATGAAGCCTATCGAAGAGTCTACCACAATAGATGTAGATTCTTTTCCTTCCCCTGCTTCAGTTAGTCTGAAGCCACCCCCCAAGATTGAACGCCACAAGTCATTCGATGATGATGATTTTTCAAACAAGCCTGTCGCAAAGAAAAACAATGTAACAGCTATAAAGGCAATTGTTTATTCAGTTGCAGATCTACAGATGGCAACAGATAGCTTCAGCATGGGAAACCTTGTTGGAGAGGGTACTTTTGGACGTGTTTACAGGGCACAGTTCAACGATGGAAAGGTATGTTACATATTATCTTACTGCTATTCCTATGTATTTCTGAAAGTACATGAACTTTCTTTACTTGCACCTGTAAGGTCTTTGAAACTGGGACTATTATTTGTGGTTTTGGGTCTCCAGTAGTCATGTGGTAGCATGCCCACAATAGGCCCTTAGTGTAAAATTCCATGTATACATTATCACATTTGAAATTGCAGAAGTTACACAGATCTAAGAAGGAATTTATGTGTTCCAAGCCAGATGTATTAAACTCTGTTTTGTCATGGTGAAGAATGAAGGAGCATTTTTTTAGAAAATGGAAGATATAAAACTTCCCGCCTCTGCGTTTCCGCATACAGCGTTTACATTATTACAAAGTTTCAACACTATTGCTGATGAAATAGGGAAACAAGGAATGCAAAAAATTATGCATAACAAAGTCTATTATTAAATTTCCATCCATGGGAAGCAAACAGTTCCAACGCAGTGGTCTCTAGTTTCCTGCTCGCTGACTGAAAAGACTCCTTTGTTTCATCATCACCCTGCAGCAATGCCCAAAACCGCAGCCAGTATGTTCCCCTGAAAATAGCCTGCATAAAAGACATATATTTGCAATTTGCAAAGATTAGATCATTACGACATCTCCAAATTGCCCAACATAAAGCGGCTACCCCAACCAAAATATCTTTCTTGTCTTTTAAATCGAAATTTGATAGCCAACTCCCTAACATGTGGGATACAGAGCTGGGAGGAGTTATCCCAGTAGCTATATAAACAGTCCTCCAGATTGTCTTGGCATAATGACAATCAAAGAAAAGGTGTTTAATGGTTTCGTTACAATTACAAAAACAACACTTTTGACTGCCTTTCCAATTTCGCTTAATTAGATTGTCCTTTGTTAAAATTACCCCCCGCTGGAGATACCAAAGGAAAATCTTGATTTTTAGAGGAATTTTTAACTTCCAAATCAACTTATGAGAAAAGGGCGTATTCTGATTTATCATGTGAAGATACATAGAATGGACCGTAAATTGACCATTGTTATGTAAGCTCCAAACAAACAAATCTCTCTCATGAGTTAAAGTGATATGAGTGATTTTGGCAACTAAGTCTTCCCAATCATCAAGTTTATCCCCCACCAGAGCTCTCCGAAATGAAATATTTAATGGTGTTGATCTCATAATATTGGCTACTGTATCATGCGGCCGATTTGTAATATTATACAACGTGGGATAAAGGTCTTTAAAAGGCCGGTTGCCTACGCATATATCTTCCCAAAATCTTATTTGTGATCCATCCTTAATTTTGAAAGAACCACAAGCCAAAGCCTGATCTTTTATTTTCATCAGACCCTTCCAGAAATGAGAATCATTGGGTTTGACTTGGACTTGTGGAAGAGATTTTGAGCTTAGATACTTATTTCTAAGCAAGGTTTGCCAAGTTCCTTCCTCGTTAAGCAAATTTATAATCCACTTGCTTAATAGACATTTATTCTGGACTTGGAGGTCAATGATCCCAAGTCCTTCTTGGTCTTTAGGACGACATAAGATATTCCATTGTGCAAGGCGATACTTCTTGGTATCTTTGTCGCCTTGCCAAAAAAATCTAGATCTGTAATAATCTAGTTTTTTAAGAACACCTTTCGGAACTTCAAAAAAGGACATCATGAACATGGGTAGACTGCTAAGCACTGAATTTAGAAGGACCAATCTACCTCCATAAGATAAATGTTTCGCCTTCCAGCAAGTCAATTTTTTCGCGAACCTCTCTTCGATGCTCCTCCAATCAGCATTATGGAGTTTTTTATGATGCATAGGTATACCTAAATATCTAAAGGGATATTCACCTGCATCACAACCGAAGAGCTCAATGTACTGGTCCTCAAAAACTTTTGCTTCGCCGTAACAAAAGATTTCGCTTTTATGAAAGTTAATTTTGAGGCCCGACAATTGTTCAAAAGCACACAATAAAAGTTTCATGTTTTTTGCTTGTTCAAGGTCATGGTCCATAAAGATAATAGTATCGTCTGCATATTGCAGAATTGACAATCCATCATCTACAAGGTGTGGAATGACCCCCCTTAATTGTCCATCATCCTTTGCTCTTTTTATTAAGAGTGCAAGCATGTCTGCTACTATGTTGAACAAAATAGGTGACATTGGGTCACCTTGACGAAGACCTTTTTTTGTTTGGAAGTAGTGTCCAATGTCATCATTGACTTTGATACCAACACTACCCTCAGTGACAAAGCTTTCAATCCACTTGCACCATTTGGGCGAGAAGCCTTTCATTTTCAAGGTTTGTTGAAGAAAGGACCACTTAACTTTATCATAGGCCTTTTCAAAGTCAATTTTGAAAATTACCCCGTTAAGCTTTTTAGAGTGAAGTTCATGAATGGTCTCATGTAAAATGACCACACCTTCCATTATGTTTCTGCCTGGCATAAAAGCCGTTTGAGATGGACTCACGACTGTCTGCGCTACTTTATTGATTCTGTTTGTGCCTACTTTTGTGAAAATTTTAAAACTGACATTAAGAAGACAGATTGGTCTGTATTGTTGAATCTGTTTTGCATCTTTAGTCTTAGGCAGAAGGGTAATTACCCCGAAATTTAGACGAAAGAGCGGTAGGCACTCTTCATAAAAATCATTGAAGAGTGCCATTAAATCCTCCTTTATCACTTCCCAGAATACTTGATAAAATTCTGCAGGGAAGCCATTAGGACCTGGAGCTTTGTTGTGTTCCATTTGGAACAAAGCCTCTTTGACCTCTGTTTCAGAAAAAGTTGATGTAAGCATATCATTTTCAACATCATTGACTTGTGGTATATCATTTATCTGAGTTTCCACGAGAGAAAAATTATTGTCCTGTGGTTGTCCGAAAAGGCCTTTGTAATAATTAGTAATGTAATTTTTCAATTCGGTATCGCCAACAATTATACCATCTTCTTGATCTAATTTAAAGATGTGTTGTTTGTGATGTTTGCCATTGGCCACCAAATGAAAGAAACGGGTATTATCATCCCCTTCAAGAAGGTTTTTAACCTTCGCTCTTTCATACCACTTCATCTCTTCCTCTCGTAATAAGAGAACCAATCTTTCCTTGAGATAGTGTTTCATATTTATCTCATTATCAGAAAGAGTATTGTTTTCCGCCTTTTTATCAATGGCGTCCAACAGTGAGATGAGTTTTTTCTTCTCTTTTTTATATGAACCTGCTGTATGTTTGGCCCATCCTCTCAGATACCTGCGAAGATGTCTTATTTTGTTTTGCCATCTTTCCATAGCATTATCACCTCTATTTTCTGATTGCCATAAATTGGCCACCGTATCGAAGAACCCATCCCGAATCAACCAACCCCTTTCAAATTTAAAGGTGTGATGCTTATTATTATGGGTTGAAGATCCAATATTTAAGATAAGAGGTGTGTGATCAGATTGGCTTCTATCTCTTGAGTGAACTATAAATAGTGGAAATTTATTTTCCCATTCAGTGCTGACAAGCACTCTATCTAATTTCTCATATGTAGGATCGTCTCCAGGTCCAGCCCAAGTATATTGCCGTCCTGACATAACGATTTCCTTAAGATCAAGAGACTCAATGACCGCATTGAAAATATTTGGCCATTTGGAGTCAAAATGCCCTTTGCTCTTATCCTCTGGGTGTCTCATAATATTAAAATCCCCCCCTACAATATATGGGAGTGGTTCCCGAGAGCAAATATGAGCCAATTCGATAAGAAAGGCTTCTTTGTTTTGCTGTTGTGCTGGCCCATATACCGTATACAGCGCAAATTTGAAACCATCAAATTTATTACGAAGGCAGAACTTGATATAAAAGTCACCCTCATCTATTGAACCAATATCGTAGATGGTCAAGTCAACGCCTAATAACATACCACCAGAGCGTCCAGATGGGGCCATGCTATGCCAAATGAATTCGCGACCACCACTAAAGTTCTTAAGGATCGCATCGGGAAAATCAACACAACCCGTTTCTGAGAGTGCAACGAAATTGATTTGCTCCTCTCGAACCATCTCCGCCAAGTATCTGTGTTTAGCCAAGTCAGCAAGACCTCTGCTATTCCGAAAAACTCCTTTCATTGGAGACACAGTTTTGACGGGGTTTTTGGTTTCTTTGGAGGTCTGCCATCTTTATTCTTTTTGGCAGAGTTTGATTTTTTCTTACGAGGGACAGGATTAAGATCACTTAATATGTAATCATCTTCCCGGCCCTGCAAATCCTCATTTGAATCACCACAGACGTGGCCGAGGATGGCATCAAGTCTTTCCTCCTCATCAACAGCGACCTGTTTAATTATGTTATTTTTATTCACTCTGCTCTTCTTACGGAAGACCGTCATTCTATCTATTTCTATGTTTTTAATCGAGACAATAGACTTGTTAATTAAATTAGCATCTCTACCCAAAGAAACACCTAGTTTGCTCAAATTTGAAGAAATGCGAGAATCTGTAAAAGAGAGGAATGAAGGTGAGGTACCTGTGAATTCAAGGTTGCGAGCTGCCACCCTGCGTTCCACCTTATTGAGCGTGTGTTCATCACTCATCGCAGAACTCCTTTGGCTGCGCCTTAGATCTGCATCCTCATTGTTGTTATTCTTGTCATCCTCCTTTTCCTCTGCTGCAATGTCCACCGAGGAGACAGCGCCAACCGCGCACAAGCCTCGCAGATCCTCAACGCCAACAACCACATCTAAAAGCTGAAGAGCACTTGCCATTGCCACATTTGTGATATTAGCCCTAATGCCATTCTTTTTGCAAAGAGCTTGCAAAGCAACTCGTGGAAGCTCGTGAAAATCTAGTGGAGAAGAAGAATTATGTTCCTTCATCACCTCTGGAGCAAAAACCTCACAATCAGGGCCATCCTCACGGACTGAAAACACTTCTTCAAAAGAAATTAATTGGTCCTGCTGCCCTGAATCAGCCTCCCGTAATTGGTTCTCCAAAGTATAAGGATTTACCGCCTGAAAAACCCCTGGCCCCTGTTCTGGACAATCTGCCTCCTGGCCACCAGGACTTGCAACCAGTGAAAAAAATGCTCCATTGCAGCCATTTGCATCCTCTCCAGATTGCCCGACACAATTTGAAGACACAGGAATACACAAATGCGAGTACAAAGCAATCTCATCATCTGTATGTGCGAGAACAGAGTCAAATGCAAAGGGGGTTGTACCTGTAGCTGAAGTTAAAAGTGGATTGGACTGAATCGTGTCCAGAACTTCTTCAGACAAGGTGTGATCTTTGCTGATTTCCTGTACCAATATCTCTTCAGAAATAGTTCCATCAAGTGGCACAGGTGCTGCACTGTATACATCTGAATTTTTGTCAATTTCAGCTACAACAGAAGCACTAATATCCTCCAATAAAATCTGAACAGCTTTGTCAATTGCCTCCTCAGCTACTTGCACTTCATATGCAGTTGGTGCTTCATCATTTGGAGCTTGGTTAGATTTGGAAAATAATTTTAGTGATAGACGCAGTCTTTGTAAATTGAATGCTTTTAATGCTTAATGATAGCTTCAGTTTTCCTGTTATTGTATTTATCATTTTGCTTTAAAAAGTATTTGGGTAGTGGAAAACAGAAGTTGAGCCATTGAAATATACGTGGCTTACTTTTGTTGTTGACTCTATTCAGGTTTTTGCTGTGAAGAAACTAGATAGTGCCGTGATGTCATTCCATTCATCTGATGACTTTGTTGAACTGGTCTCAAACATTTCAAAGTTGCACCATCCAAATCTCAATGAGCTTGTGGGCTATTGCATGGAACATGGACAACACTTGCTTGTGTATGCTTTCCACAGGAATGGATCACTTCATGATCTACTCCATCTTTCAGACGAATACAGCAAGCCACTTAGCTGGAACTCTCGTGTTAAGATCGCACTAGGCTCGGCCCGTGCACTGGAGTAAGTGAAAAATGAACTTTATATTATATTGATCTGGTGGTATGATATTGTGTCTACATGCTATTCTGGTATACATGACATTGAATATTGTACAAGTTTAGCTGTCTTGTGTGTCCAGATCCAACTGGACAAGAGAAGGGCCTCGGTTATTTTCATCCACATATAGTTACAAGCTAATTGACTTATTGCTAGCTCCACAAATTTACTTTGTAACCTTGTTGTTAATGTCAGTTGAATTAACAATACTGCTGTTGACCATATCATGCTAGCTGAATCTCTCTGAGCTGGAAGCATCCTTTGCATATTATGTGTAGACTTTTAGATGCATGTCTTTTCTACATGTTTTGTTCGAATGTGGGACGTTAGCTCTACATTGTCAAATAGTATTCACTGAATAATTGAAGAACATGCTTCAATACTTGTTTGTACATTACATAATCTATTGTAACATCCTATGTTCCTTTTGAAATATAATATGTATATGCCTTATCATTTCCCACTGAAAATATAATTTGTAGGCATCTTCACGAAATATGTTCTCCGTCCATCATCCATAAGAATTTCAAGTCATCTAACATTCTGCTGGACTCAGAATTCAATCCACACCTTTCAGATGCTGGACTTGCAAGCTTTATTTCTGATGCTGAATTCCAGGTAAAGCTCTGGTCAATATACTCCAGCACCCATTTTAAGAGGACTGCACGCATAGTTGCATTTCAAAAAAAAAAAAAAATCAGCACACAGATAACTCTTGGCCTGCTGAGCTATAAAAATTATTGAGTTAATGGGCCTATAAAAGTTGCTCGCAATGATTCGCACCTATCCGCACTTATAAAAAAACAAACATTTTTTTTGTGTATTCTTGATTATTTGGATACGCATGATCTATGCAATTCTAACCTAGCATTTACACATTATGGTTCACTAATGATCGACTTAATGTTCACCACCAAATCAACCTCTACAGGCAGCAGAACAGAGTGCCAGGTGCACTGCCCCAGAGGTGGACATGACTGGTCAGTATACCCTCAAGAGTGATGTCTACAGCTTTGGAGTAGTCATGCTAGAGCTTTTGACGGGACGTAAACCTTTTGACAGGTACCCTCTTATCAGCAATCACCAGTTTTCAGCTTGTGCATGATTATAAATTTAGTAATTGATGATCCTAAATGTGATCGCGATACTGTTTACATTACAGCTCTAGACCCAGGTCAGAGCAGTCACTCGTGCGGTGGGCAACTCCCCAGCTGCACGACATTGATGCTTTGGACAGGATGGTCGATCCTGCACTCAAGGGTCTGTACCCTGCCAAATCACTGTCCCGATTTGCCGACGTGCTCGCCTTGTGTGTCCAGGTAGGACTTCACTCACTACCTTACGCAGATTAGTCATACCAAACCAAATAATTCCTGTGAAAAATGTCTGAGCCTCCAAATTGTGTTACAGCCTGAACCAGAATTCAGGCCACCAATGTCGGAGGTGGTGCAAGCATTGGTTCGTCTTGTTCAGAGGGCCAACATGACGAAGAGAATGCTCGATGGAGATACTTCTCGGCGAGCAGATGACCAAGACCAAGATTTCATATGACAAGCAAAACCCTACCCTTTCTGTTGCATCTCAGATTGTATTTACTTTGTTCGCCTAGCACCTAGTGGAGGGAAAAATGGACGAAGAAAGCAGGGAAAAACTCGGTTTCATCAGTACATAATCACATGTTTTGCTTGATAACAAAGTGTTGGTGTTGTATGATCTTACAATAGTGCCGTGAATCTTAGATTCTTTGATTATCTACAAATGGTCCAAATAAACACAGCTATGACATCAAGTTTGCTGATTATTGATATATTAAACAGTCTCATTAATGCTGTCTGCATCAGCTGAGAATAAGATGCATCAGATCATTGTAACTTTGCTGGATACGAATCTCAAAGGGAAACTGATCATGTGGCATCCCTTATTACGAAGTTGCGGATACGGATACATGCAAAAAAAACATGAGGGGAAACAAGAACAGTGTTTCATTAGTAGCTGCTGCTTTTCCTCTGAACATACCACCTCAAGGCTCATCAGGTAGATGCGAACGAGCCTCTATCGTAGTGGTAGAGCGCTCTAGTAGCACCCTCAGATTCTGGGTTCGACTCAGGCTGGGGGCAAAAAAATCCCCTCGCTTGCCCCATAAGCCAAAGCACAGGCCGAAAGGCTAGCCCAATCGCTGGTCGTTAGGGTCAGGGCCCAAGTCGTCTGGGCCGAGCGTTAGCTCCCCTAGTCGCTCTCACTTGGGCTGATGCCGCTGTGTCAGGGTGGGGCAAGGGTTCGGGGATTTTCTTGATCTGTGAGAAGATCTTTTTTCTTAAGCTAATGTCGGGGGGTGTCTTGTACCCCTGTAGGTCGAGTTTTTTTAAGGCTCATCAGGTAGATCAAACTGACTGAGCCGACCGAACGACGTGAGAATCCACGCGCTTCAGCCTCATCACGGATTCAACCTCTCCTTCAGCGCGTGCATCTCTCCCAACCTGCGATAGAAAAAAAAGGCTAGATTTTTTTTCAATGCCCTGCCATGAAATTGCCCTATAAAGAGGAGAAACCTTCAAATTGTCGCAGTTGTTCTACCTGGCGATTTCGGCACGGCGCTTTGCCTGCTGTGCGATCAGAGAAGACGGCGGCGTTCCAGTGCTGAGAAGATGATCAGAGAGCGCCCTCCGTGGAGCTCCTCTATGAGAGAGCGCCCACTTGGCCTTCCGGTCCTCCTTGCCGTAGTCTCTCCTCCTTGTAAATGCAGTCTGAAGAGTGAACAAATGCAGGCATAAACAACCTCTGAACTAGGAAAGAAGCAAGAACAAATCTGCTATACCTTTCTGTCGAATAGCAAGTTCCATGCTTCGCCAATGAGAATGTACCGAACGGTGATCTTGACCAGATCAAGAGGGACATAAAACACCAGGCTGTACAGCCATATGACGCCTGCCTAGCCCCACCCGATCGCGCTGATCGATGTGAAGCTGATGGTAGCATAGACAGCAACAAGGGTAGCCACCTGCAGATGATCACGAACTCACCTTACCATGCCAGTTACAAAGCACATCTTTACCAAGAAAGCTTCAGCAGCAGGTGAGTGACAAGAATTTGCTAAAGGTGAGAACAATGTGAAATTTTGATGCAGCTTTACTGTTTGTAGTGATTTGTTCAGACACATACCAATTGTGCTATGACAAAAGCGCATATCAGCAGAGCTCCAGGCCTTTCGAGGAACGACAAACCCTGACTGCGTGTGACGAAAATCAGAGTCTGGCTGATGATACTGACTTGCAGATACATGACTGATGAGATCTCTTCGGCGTTTTGCTTGAGAGAGATCTCACCTTGAAGTGAGACTGAAATTCATAAACAAGAAGCTTCAATCGTTGATTTACCAAAGATATGTTCAGAGTTTCAGATTCTGATGCTGCAAGTTGCAACAAACGTTACCTCAAAGAATGTTGTTCTTGTGACTGCCCAGCAGAACAGCACCGAGACCAATGCAAGGTAGGTTCCTACGACAACTCCAGTTTCAAATATCTCATTCAGCCTCCAGCTATCTGGGCTTCGCGATGGCATCACGGGATCCTTTGATACTGTCATGATAGTCCCTGATCAGAGTACACGCGAACCCATCAAGAATTCAAGAGAGTATTTCAGTTGTTCGCATGATAAGTTCAGAGAAACAAAACACTACCATCATTCAGTATGGCTATGATTAGAACCATAAATGAAGTATTGATGCCAGAAGAAGAAACCCAAGCTGCATGCACAACATAGAAGACAGGTGAATGATACTATTACCGGATTAGTGTCTATATTTTGATGGATAAGTCAGTTCACTTGCGGCTTACGACTATCCGTATAGTGATGGAGACAGCATAAATCTGCATCAAGGGAGTAGAAATTGTTAGAATAAATTGTAAAAGCAACGAAACAACTGAACTTTACCGTGGGGAGGGTATGCAAGAACTCAAGCCGTGTAGTTCTTCATCCGCTGGAATATAGCGCGGCTAGTCAAGACGGCGCTGACGATCACGCTCAGCCCGGGCTCCGTGAGGACTGTTATGAATAGCGCTTGTATTCATATGAGGCCAATGGGCCGGTATATATACACAAAGTACAGGTGGTAAATATGCAAAGAACCCCTCATAACAATGGGGAATAACAAACTATACATATATCTCTAACACCCCCCTCAAACTCATGGTGGATCAACAACACTGAGTTTGGAGAGGAAGAAGCTGTGCTGTGCTCGAGTCTGGGCCTTCGTGAAGAAATCCGCTATCTGAAGCTCTGAAGGCACATACTGAAGAGTAATCACTTGATCATGCACACATGTCCTCATGAAAGAAGCATCAACTCCAATGTGCTTGGTGAGCTCATGCTTCACGGGATCACGAGCAATACTGATAGCACCTGTACTGTCTGACAAAAGAGGGGTCGGTGTAGTGACAGAAACACCAAAATCCTCAAGTAACCACCGTAGCCAAGTAATCTCTGCTGTCAAGAGAGTCATAGCTCGCAACTCAGCCTCTGCACTCGAACGGGACACTGCAGTCTGTTTCTTCGTCTTCCAGGCAATGAGAGAACCACCAAGAAAAACACAGTAAGCAGAGATAGACCGGCGATCAGAGGGATCGCTGGCCCAAGTAGCATCTGAATAGGCCTGAAGCTGTAACGAGCTGGAACGTGGAAAGAAGAGACGGCGAGAGATAGTCCCACGAAGGTATCGCAGAACTCGAAGAAGGTGGCTGTAGTGAACCTGAGTGGGAGCTGAAACAAACTGACTCAGAATATGAACTGGATAAGTGATATCTGGACGAGTAACAGCAAGGTAGACAAGACTCCCAACAAGATGACGATAGCGAGTCGGATCAGAAAGAGGCTCGCCATCAGAGAGTCGGAGGTGAACATTGAGCTCCATGGGAGTCTCAACAGTACGCTGATCAGTGAGAGAGGCGCGATCAAGAAGATCCTGAATATATTTCTCTTGGGACATAAAGAAACCATCTGGAGTGGAAGTAACCTCAATCCCAAGGAAATAACGAAGAGAACCAAGATCCGACATAAGGAACTGCTCACTAAGACGAGCCTTAACAAAGGCAATGTACTCAGAATCATCTCCCGTAATGATCATATCATCAACATACAGGAGAAGAAGAGTCCGACCACGAGACGAAGTGTGGACAAAGAGCGCAGGATCATGATCACTAGCTGAAAATCCAGCACCAGTAACCACAGAGGAGAAGCGCTCAAACCAAGCACGGGGGGCTTGCTTAAGGCCATAGAGAGAGCGACGAAGGCGACAGACCATGCCCTCAGGAACAGAATACCCAAGTGGCGGATGCATGTAGACCTCCTCACGCAACTCGCCATTAAGAAAGGCATTCTTGACATCAAGCTGAGAAACAGACCAGTGGCGAACAGACGCCACCGAAAGAAGAGTGCGAACAGTGGTCATGTGGGCCACAGGAGCAAAAGTCTCGTCGTAGTCAACACCATGCTGCTGCTGAAAACCACGAGCAACAAGACGCGCCTTATAGCGCTCAAGAGAGCCATCAGAGCGAGTCTTAATCTTATAGACCCACTTACATGTGATGGGATGAGAATGGGATGGAAAAGGAACAAGATCCCAAGTACCAGTACGCTCGAGGGCAGCAATCTTCTCGGCCATGGCAAGCTGCCACTCAGGGTGAGTAACAGCATCCCAGTAGGAGACAGGCTCACGAGTAGCTGCGCCAGCAAAGGCAAAACGGGCAGGAGGCCGAATCGACTGGCGATCGCGGAGAGCGTAGCGAGGAGAAGATGACCCATCAGGGGAAGATGGAGCATCAGAAGAAGATGGAACATCAGAAGAAGATGACTCATCTGGAAGATCCTCAATACGAGGTCGACGAGTGTAGACGATAGTGGGAGGAGCCTGAGGAGTCGTAGGAGACGACACAGGCGGCGACAACGGCGGAGAGGCCACAGGGGAAATATGTGGAGACTCAGTAGGACATGTGGACGAGGGCAAAACAGATATGGGAGTATCTGGAAAGGTCAAGAAAGACAGAGACTCCACAGAGGAAGCCGAAGGAGAGTCAGGACGTGGATAGAATGGACGAGACTCGTCGAAAGTCACATCCCGAGAAACCCGTATCCGACAACCAACAGGATCCCAGCACCGATAGCCCTTGTGCTCGGCACTGTACCCCAGAAAGACACACTCAACAGACTGAGCGGTCAGTTTGGTGCGTTCTCGAGGGGCGAGGAGAACATAGCAAACGCAACCAAACATATGAAGGGCAGAGTAGTCAGGAAGAAGACCACAGAGACGCTCAACAGGGATCGCACCCTTAAGAGCAGAAGAGGGCTGGATGTTGACGAGATAGGTGGCAGTGGAAACAGCCTCGGCCCAAAAGTGAGGTGGAATAGAGGCAGCGATCATCAGAGCACGAGCCGTCTCAAGGAGGTGACGATGCTTGCGCTCAGCGACACCATTCTGAGCATGAGCACCAGGACAAGAAAACTGAGCGAGAGTGCCCTGCTCAGCAAGGAAGCTGCGCAGGTGACGAGAGAGGTACTCGCCAGCAGAATCAGCACGAAAGACACGAATAGGAGTGGAGAACTGTGTGTGTATCATAGTGGCAAAGTGTTTATAGATAGGCAAGGCCTCACTACGAGAAGACATGAAATATATCCAAGTGTGGCGAGAAAAATCATCTATAAAAATAATATAATAACGATGACCCCCTTTCGAAACGAAGGGAGCCGGACCCCAAACATCTGAATGAACAAGATCAAAAGGACGCTGAGACACAGTCTCACTATGAGGATAAGGAAGCTGAATCTGTTTACCTAACTTACAGCCCTGACAATCTAAAGACACGTCTCCTGAGACAGACCCCAGAAGACCACGACGAACTAAGGACGACAGGCGAGATCCACACAGATGGCCAAGACGGTGATGCCACTGCTGGAAAGAGCCGGTAGACGAAGTGGCAGAAGCGGAGAGACTGGCGGCGGTGGTGGCAGCGGAAGGAAGATGAAGCCAGTCAAGCTCCCAGAGACGCTGTGAATCACGGCGCCGAGGGCCAGAACCAACCAGAGCTCCCGTGTGGCAGTCCTGAACACAACAAGAGTCAGAGTCGAGAATAACTCGATAACCAAGGTCAGTAATCTGCCCAGCAGAAAGAAGCTGCAAGGTAAGGCGAGGAACATGAGCAACAGAAGGAACATGAAAAGATGAGTTGCTAAGAGATCCTCGACCAGAGACAGAAAGAGATGTACCATCAGCAGTAAGAACACTGACAGGAGAATCAAGAGGAGTAATAGAAGACAGAGTGGAAGAATCAGGAGTCATGTGAAAAGATGCTCCAGAATCAAGAATCCACGGGGAGGTACCTGACTGTGTAGGAGGTGGTCTCTCAGTGCCTGAAGAGTCAGTAGCAGAACCTGCAGAACCTGTCGAGGGAGAACCTGAAGCGGCAAGTAGGCGTCGAAGTCTGGCTATCTCTTGCTCGGTGAGAGAAGCTGCTGAAGTAGTCGAGGCAGACGTCGTCGTAGAAGCACTAGTGCCAGTAGAAGAACGGCGTGAAAGATGTCGCTTCTTCTTGTAGCACTGGGACTCAGTGTGACCATCCTTGTCGCAGTAGGAACAGTGAGGACGGCCACCTCCAGACTGAGGACGGCCACCACCACCTGTGGTAGCCGCTGGAGGAGGCAGTGTAGCAGGCGGACGAGCGGCGAGCACAGAGGGGAGTGGCATCAGACCAGCACCACTCAAACGAGTCTCCTCTGCGCGTATCTCGGTAAGAGCCTCCAGGAGAGTGACACGAGGGTGGCGTGCAAGGAGCTGGGCACGCCTTTGCTCGAACTCAGGACGAAGGCGAGTAAGGAACTCGTAAACCCGCTGAAACTGCAGATCAGCACGTACCTCCAGGCAGCACGGACAGGTACGACAGCCAGCATTGCGAAGTGAGTCCAACTGACGCCAGACAGCAGAACTCTGAGCGTAAAAGGCGTCAACAGTAGCATCACCCTGCTGAAGAGAGTGCTCCTGGCGGACCACGGATAGGTACAGGGCATCACCAGAGGGCTCGTAGCGCTGACGAAGATGAGTCCACATCTGAAAAGCCGAAGGGAGTCCCACAACCTCAGAAGAAAACTGAGGCTGGACATTGGCGATGAAGACAGCAGCAGCCCGAGCGTCGTTATCGTACCACTGAGTGTAGACGGTCAGACGATCCATGTAGGAATCCAGAGCCTCCTGGTAGGCAGAGGCAGCTTTATCAGCTTCATCATCAGCAGCAGCCTTATCGGCTGTCGGAGGCAATGCAACAGGCGTAGGCTCCGTCGGAGGAATAGGGCAAGGCGGGCAGGTGACATCGCCAGAGAGGACGCCCCAGAGACGAAGACCACGCATGTGAATGCGCATGTGAGACACAAAATCGGTGTAATTAACACCATCAAAAATCATCGGGCAGCGAGGGAGAGTAACGGTGCCCATTGGTAGGCGGCGCTGGACGGCGCGGCGACCAAGGCAACGAAGTCTAACAGGCGGCGCTGGACGGCGCGGCGGTTAGAACAACGTTTTTTTTTGCTCTTTTTTTTTCTTTCCGGTCAAACTGACCTAACCGACCGAAACCACGGGCCGACCGAAACCACGGGCCGACCGAAGCAGATCTTCGAGCGGCCTAGGGCAGAGCGGCGGCGGTGGCGGCGGGCGTCGGCGGGAGGCGGCGAGTCCGGGCGACCGCTCGGCGCGGCGGGAGGCGGAGTCGGGCGGAGCCGACGGAGCGGCGGGCGACGACCGAACAGCGGCGCGCGACTCCCGAGCGGCGGCGGGCGGAAGGCGGCCGGGACCGGACGGGCGGGCGTCGGCGGGAGGCGGAGTCGGGCGGAGCCGACGGAGTCGGCGACGGCGACGGAGCGGCGGGCGACGACCGAGCGGCGCGCGACTCCCGAGCGACAGCGGCCGAGCCCGAGCGGCGGGGAGTACGACGGCGACGCGGGGAGGCGCGAGGCAGCGGAGGAGGCCGGCGAGGCGACCGGGTGGGAGTCGGGCGGGGCCGACGGCGGCGACTGGGGATGCGCCGAGGCCAGCAACGGCAGAGGAGACTGGCGACGGCGGCGGCGGCGGCGGAGGGAGGCCGGCGGCGGCGCGGAACCCTAGGTAAACCAAAACCCTAGTTTTGGCTCTGATACCATGTTATGATTAGCGCTTGTATTCATATGAGGCCAATGGGCCGGTATATATACACAAAGTACAGGTGGTAAATATGCAAAGAACCCCTCATAACAATGGGGAATAACAAACTATACATATATCTCTAACAAGCACAACGTCGGCGGCGCTCCTTGCGGCGTCCGTCGGATCGGACACCGCGATGCCGATGTCGGCCTTCTTCAGCGCCGGCGCATCGTTCACGCCGTCGCCCGTCATCCCGCAGACGTGGCTCTTCTCATGTAGGATCCTCACTATCTCATACTTGTGCTCTGGGCTTGTGTTGCCGTGACAGAATTCAGACACCATGAGATGACAAGATCATATGCTCTGGGCTTGTGTTGCCGTGACAGAATTCAGACACCATGAGGCATGAGCTGACAAGATCATAAACTTGGAACTTGGAAGGTGCGTCAGTGCATGCACATCCTTACGGCCTCGGCTGAATCGATCATCTAAGCTGGGAACACGCCAGCGAATCCATCAGCCTTTTTGTAAGACCATGCAAAGGTCACTTCATGGTGGTGATGAGTAATTGATTTTTATATAAAGAGAGTTTACGGAGTTTGAGTTTAGTTTTTAAAAGTTTGCAATATTTCAGTTGCTTTGTGTTACCAGCGGTCTGACTGGTCTAGAGTTAGCGGTCAAACTAGCTATGGGAGGCAGCGATCAGACCGGCTTTTGGTTGGCGATCTGAACGACCGAGAAGTTGTTTGAACGTGCATTTGTTTGAGCTAAGTTGTCTGAGTGTGGACACAATATGGGTGTTGTTGCTTGTGTGCATATGAGTTTATTGTTCTATCCTAGGTTTAGGATCAGTAATTTGGTTGCATACATTTTGCATGATGTATTGCTTGGATTAATTATGCTAATTGATGATTTTGTGTATTGTACAGTGGTATGTGATGATTTGCTTCTTGTTTTTAGTTGTAGAACTTCAGAGTTAGGTCATGGTGAGGCGTAGGAGGACTAGGACTAGGTACAGGATGGTGCTGAGATCCATAATAGTCAAAGAGACACTGAAGATGACTGAGACTTGCGGATTGGTTTCAAGTCGGGGCGACGAAGAACCAAAGCGGGAGCTACTGGTGGTGGACATGACAGACAACGGCAAGGTAAATCGAAAATAGGCTCAGGGAGGAGTTGAGGTCGCCGTTCATTTGCTACAATCCGATGAGCCACAATTAAAAGTACCTATACAAAGGTACTTAGATTGTGGACCAGGTATTAACTCAAAAGAGAGTGGAGGGTAATTTAATACAACCATCAAATTAGGAAAAGAACTACAAAATAGGAACAGTTCCTATTCTTTCAGTTACAAGCTGCCAAATCGTAACACTTATCCTTAATTTCAGATCCAACAATGGCCAAAACCATATGCAATACATCTAATGGCGAGACGGTGTCATCATCCATATGAGCAGGTTACGAGGATGGGCATCCATGTACGAATGGCAGGTAGAAACGCATCATACATGGTAACAATTTCCATGGTCATGCATGGTAGCTGGCCCTCGGCGCTCGACGGCGGACGTACGGCTTTAAGAGAGCAGCTCGCCATGACGTGCCGGCCGGCGCTATTGATTAAATACAGCGGCGACGATCAAAATTAGGGCGGATCACAATCTGGGGGCGACAATTACGAGCTTAGGCCAATTAACAGTGACCCATTTGTTACCAAATTAACCACACTAGTAGTGTGTTCGTGCTAACGCTACGGTAAAATACAAAACAAGATAAAATTTGTAAAAAATAAAACAAACAATCAGATTCATTAAGATTCACGTCTCATATATTGTATAACCAAATATTTTTGTCACATAATGAATGTCACATAACGACTGATCCTTTGAGGAGGCGACAACATCATTGGACTCACCCACCGACGACTTTCTCCATCCCCACATTGTTTAAACTTGAGGCTACAAAGAAAACAAACATTTTTGTCACATAAAGAAATATGAAACACAGTAAGGAAATAGGTGTTTATGGACTATTTAATTACCACATCACCATGCTAAGACGTCTTTATACACAATATTTTTGGTGCTCTTCCCTGAGGCATCTACTTCTTTCTTGGTTTGGCCAAAATTCTTGTAGTGCTGTTGCTACTATTGACTCTACAATATAAGACTGCCACAACAGAGAAAATTTCTACCACGACAGGTTCAACACTGCAGACTGCTGGTAATCAGTCAATTCGTCCTAGAACTTCTGCATAGAAAAACATATACACTCCAAAGGTGTATAAAGATGGGATAGCATGCTATGCTTTCAGCAGCTCAACTGAACCTGATTCTCTTGGTTCAACTCGTGTGGATCCAAATTGGAAGACAATGCAACCTACATCCTTCAGAGCTTTTAACATATACATATTTGCAAGGTTTTAATCATAAGGTTTCCTCAACTTCATTCACAGACCAATTTCATATTATAGGGTGGACCCAGAAGTTCATCCTGAACTGGAAGAGCTATAAGTACCGAGTTCACAAAATCTAGAATGTGCACATATCTGCCGAGACCACATTAGTGCCTTCTTATGTACCTACTACCGAGTTCTAAAATATGTACCGAGTTCTATATGAGTCTTTAAGAAGCAAATGGTTGTTGATGGAATTATGAAGATGTGAAAAGAGTGTGCGTACAAAAGAAGAACACAATAACACAAGGTAAAAGGCAATTAATAGGCTGATTCAAGTACATAGGATGTAGCATAGATAAACCATATTAGACGGATAGTCAGTTAATCTGCTCATCATATAAAACAGACCAAGATTATGCATTTTCCAAGGCTCCAAATTATTGAAGGGGCAAAATATTTACCTTTGTGAGCTTTGGGACGGTGCCCACAGATAACATATCACAAGAAGCAAAACAAATGCAAGAACATCCCAGAAGGCTGTTATGATCCAGACACTCTGCCACCTCTCACTAATGGGGTCTGTCGCTTTAAAATAGACCTGCAAATTGAAGCCATGAGAACACATCAGGTTATTCAATTCATAAGGTTCTAAAAACTAAAGATTCCCTGAAAAATCTTCAGGTGAATTAAGCCAGCTTAAATTATTATTGATCAATATCTGCAAATAAAAAATTTGCAGAACATAATATGAGTTTTGCATCTCCATGTCTATGATAATTTTTGGCACACATGCAGAAAAATGGGTGCTGATAATAGCAGCTCATGAATTGGCATATGTTCAGCCAATCTATTAGCCCATGAGCAGTGCATGCACATGCATTGGATCAAAACTGCATGCTGTCTACCAATATATTTTCATGCCTTTGGTGGTGCTTGTGATAAGCATAGATTCATTTTGAGACAAAGGTCACTAATGTAGATACAGTTGAAAAGAGGTTCCTCAACTAAAATCAGATTTCATCAAAACCAACAAGAGAAGCAAAATCACTATTATCACCAATGAGACATGCTGACTTACGGACAGTACTTTTCACAATCTTAATTTAGCAAAACCATTCTTTTTAGTACAAATTTTAATCTAGTGTCACACAAAACTGACACCTTATCATACCTACTATTGCAGGCAATTAGACTTCTCTAACATACAATTGTTTTGAAGCTTATGTTCAGACTTCAGACATGGAATCCAAGGAAGTGCTGTGAAAGTGATTTATCAAAAATTTTCATAGAAGGTGTTGTATCAAGAGGGATGTGACATTGGATTGCAAAAAAAAAGACATGTTAGCAGCTATATTTCCTAAAATAAGCAGATGCATTTTGTTGGGCAAATATTTAAAAGAATTACACAGAACAATCTATATTTTAAAAACGATGAAAACATTCAAACCAAATATGTGCCTGCACATGAACCAAAAAAAGAGCATATTTCCATTGATCAATTCTTTTCTGTATTCTGAAGGCACACTTTTCGAACCTTCTGATGATAATGGAGAACCTGGATGTTAATAAAGCTTATAGAAACTTAATGGACCAAGAGGCAGTAGATTGTTCTCATATAGTTAGAAGACATGCTGCACATTGTTCTCGTATGGGCACAATGTTCACTATGGACATATATAGTGAAATTTACACACCTCATAACTAATCCAAGCAACTAAAGCTATCACAGAAACCGCCAACGCATTTGTAAACTTTCTGTATATATCCAACTTCATAGAGCTCCTCCTACTTACTTTCTGTAACAACACAAATATTTAACTATTTTTTCTTTAGGATTCAACAGGCTTGCTAATAAAATCCAGATAGTAGAGATATATATGATTTTACACACATCTATAAAGGAATACTGGAAGTTACTCTATGCATATATCCACTCTTCAGATTAAAGGAAACCGGCACTAAGCATACAACTTTACCCTACATATGCACATCATATTAAAAACAACACCTATTCCCTGCTTATGTGAAAACAATATATTTGTAATGCATGAACGGAAACCATGTCAAGCGTTCATCACAGTGGGAGGATATAATTCATATTAGTAGCATTTATAATAGAGCTGCTGCACAGTAAAATAGTATCAAGCAATGTCTTGGAAGCGGATAACAACATATGGAGACAATCTTCTGTTGTATGGTTAAACTTATTTTAAGTCTTAATCCAATATAGTAGACTTGTAGCTCTTAAGCGCTTAGTGCTTACTAATATTTCACCACGTGGCCAGTAGTATGAAGCAACTGATCCAGGAATCACAGTTGAAGAGCATATGACGAAGAATTGAGTCACCTAGTAACAGCCAAATAAGTGGAAAAGAATGGCAATGCCAATGTGAGGGATGTAATGGATGCTGGACCCACAACAGTTGTCACAGTTTACTTTGCCCAACTTCATATCATATGAACACCAATCTGTATTGCATACATTTTGGAGAACTTGACCAGAGCTGAAGAGATTGGAGTGTAGCAGAAAACCAGAGCATATGAAAGATAGCAAGGATAAAGTGTGGCACAACTGGAAAAATTATTATCGCCTGAACTTCACCAATGACCTTTGCAACAACCTGGAAACAATTTATCATGGTTAATGCATAGAAACTATTAGATATATCACAATGGAAGTAGCATTGATGCCACATGCTTTTGTAACCAAGCCACTGCTTATCTAATGTATTAATAGTGAGCTAGTCAAGTAGAAATGCCAAACGAACAAACGTTAGTCAAGCAGAAACATCCAATGATCTGCTTACCTTCAGGACAGGTGTGCCTGTCAATATACGCCAGACAATAGCTACTAAGCACAGAAAAGCAATGACCATTATTGCTGTCATCAGAACTGTAGCAGCACAAATGTGGTTAATTTCTTGGTAAGACAATGAATGATCAGACAACAAGCAGCTGGATCTTGTGGCAACTTTCTGTAAAATAAAATTTGTAAAAAATAAAAATATGTGTAAATATGCATACTTGGCACACTGCAAAATACAAACCATGATGCTATAAATTTGAACTTCCTGTTACAGGTATAACAGATTCAAGATGATGTGCACCAAAAGATTGAATTTAACCTATATTCTGTGTTCACTCCATGATGGACGGGAATTCATGCGCTTATTTTCTTGAAACAAACAAATGCTTGATTTTAGTAACAGAATAAGGGAAATTGTAAGACCATGTGAATACCTAAAAGCACCAGCAAATGCAAGTGCAGTATATTCTCCCAAGCTGAGACCACATGTGACATCTACAGAGTTAATTACATCTTGGCCTCCATCACATGCACGTAGTACTTCTACAGCTGCAAGGCTGGTAACATATATAGCTGGCTGCAAAACGGTTTTGTTTGGTAAGCAGAATACAATTCAACTGACAAGAACAAGAACTGTATCTGAAACATATCATCCTTTGGCACTAAAATGTATATTCAGCATAGCTGAGTGAAAAAGAAAATGGCAAACTATTTTCTGGACTACATTTCTAGCAGCATTGCAAGGTGCAACGCAAAAATGTTCGTATAAACAGAGCTAGCAGTGCCATTGTTTTTTGGTTAACCAGATTCCGGACTTACAAATTATTCATGGTTGGATGCTATACAGCTCTATGCGATATGACTAACGAAACATGTTTCAATAGCATGACATTAGTAGTAGTGAAGGCCAGATACTTGACATAATACATTTGCATGGGTAAGAAAATGAATGATCTACCCGTGGGAGCAAGGATTCCGAAATCCACAAACCTGACTGATTACTGTTGAGTCAAGCTTTTCTTTTGGTCCATTGGTGCACAGATCCAACAAGTCATAGCTACATTTAGCGTAACAACATTTGCATGAGCGCTATTTAGTCTTTGGAAGTGGTCTGAACACTCATTAATAAAGAATGTCATACCTCAACATCTGTGACAACAGTTCCATCTGAAAGAATAGCATGTATCCTCCCCATGGCCTGAAAACAGAAAATAAGTTTATTTTAAAAGACAAACAAATGTATACTATGCTTAAGCACCTCTTATATTTACCGAATTGACCATAAAACATAACGTTAACATGCAGCTTGGTTGCAGGAAACAAGTAATTAATTAAGCACTATCAAGAAATAACAAACGTAAGTAATTGGATTAATAGAAAATGAATAGTACAAAATGGCAGCCATGAAAGATTCAAAATCAACTGCATAAGGAAAAACACATCATGTTTTTGGGGACAATGGACATGGAGAAATTCATTACAGTCTTTGGTGCATACCAAAAATTGCTAGAGATGGACTACATGTGTATCACTACTATTGCTAAGTATGTTTTGTACCAGTAGCCTTTAAGAAATCAGAACATCTTATTTATCTTGGTATCAGAATCTCATGCTTTGTTAGCAGCAAATTTTGTTTTTACATTGAGCATTTGAGCTCACTCACTAACCTTTCTGAAAATGACGCCTTTGTTCTCCTTGTTGAACCCAATCCAGTTATTCTGGGCGTCCACCTTGTTGGCAATCTTTTATAGATCAGCGCGCGATTTATCCTAAATTGCACAAATCTACACATCAACATTCGCCAGGACCAAATCCCTCCACTGCAATCAAATACTTAACTCCTACAAAAACTACCAATTGAATTCATTACATTTGTCAGCTTGGTGCTACCAATTGAATTACCAGTATAAATCAGGCACAGTTAACCATTGGTACGGCAGAGACAGATATTCAATCCTTGCCACCATACATTTCTCATGGAAAAACACCCAATCTCATTTGATCAGGCATTCAGGTTGTAGAAGAATAATAAAGATTGGAGACTGAGAAAATAGAGGGAGAACCGAAGTATGATCTATCTACCATATTGTCCACTGTGTCACAATTCCCGTTGTCACTACAGTTTCAATTTAACCTAATATATTTTGGTTTCAATTTGGAAAATACGACATCAGCGCACTTCTCCTATCATAATATATTTCAGTGACATGATATATATTTCACACGGTGATTTGCACATCATCCAATATATTAGACTTACGTGCCATTTGGCTCCAGAGTCTACTACTATCTGACTTGCACTTGCCCACTAAAAAACCTAACCATAAAAAAAGTTTCTTATTATTTACCTCAGTCCTCAGCTTGAACGGATGCTGTCTTGTGACCTTGAGCTTCTTGTTCCAACTACTCCTTAGAGACTCAGATGACTGCCAATCACAGAGCGAATACACATTCACATTAGAGAACGCGCACAAAACATAATCGACTCCAGAGCAAAAGAAAGCCATCGTATCCTCACATTCCGCCGGCTCCTGCGCCCTCCGGCCGACGTCCGGCTGTCCCAGCTCAACCTAAAAAGAAGCAAAAACTTTGATCAGAACATTGCATCGGCAACAACCAAAAATTCAATTCCTTCTCCACCCGCTTGCTTGTCGATATCAACCAACCTGTCGCTGTTGCCATCTAGTGAAGAACAGAGCCTGTTCGACCCTGCATTCAGAAACTCAGCCGACGAGAAGACCGACACTGGCGTGATCCCAACGTCGCCCTCGCCCTCCTCCTTCCACGGCTGCAACCCAGGCAGCGCCCAGGACCCCTCGCCGGCCCGATCGGCGTCAGAGGTGGCGCCGGAGATGGAGAGCAGGCTCTCGAAGAACTCCTCCTGGGACGCACGCAGCGCCTCGCGGGTGGCCTCGCGGCACTTGTCGAAGTCGAACTCGCCCCCTCCGCTCACGCCGTTGCGCCTCCGCCGCGCGCCCTTCTTCGCCACGAGGAACCGCCTCTCCCGTCGCGCGCCCTTCTTCGCCACGAGTGGCACGGAAGCCCTTCGCCCACGGGTCCTCGACGGCGGCGCTCGATCCTAGTGGCACCTCACCAGTGGTGGCGGCGGCGTCGGTGTCTTCATTGGCGAAGGGGTCCGGATCGCCCGACTCCGTCGTGAAGGCCCATGGCTTGTTGGTGTCGTCGTCGCGGCCGGCGGTGGAGAGGAGCCGCGGCGAGAGGAGGCGGGAGGTGAGGGCGGTGGGGAGGCGACGAAATAGAAGGGGGGCGGAGAGAGGAGAGGAGGAGGCGGCGGTGGCGGTGGTTGTCGTAGTTAGGGTTTGGAGACCGTGGCGGAGGTGGCGGGAGGAGTGGAATAGGCGGCGGAGCAGCATGGTGGTGCGCGGAGGGAGGCGGCGCCCATTCGTGGAGGAGGCGGGCGCGCGAGGGTTTGGGGCGGAGGAGGCGGGCGAGGGGATGGGGAGAGGCGGCGGGCGCGCGAGGGAGGAGGCGGAGCTTTGCTTGCGGGGGAGAGACGTGGGGAGGTGGGGAGAGACGTGGGGAGGCAGCGTCGCACGCGTGGGCGCGGGGTGGATTCTAGGTTCAATGATGTGCATGATCCAAATGATTTTAGCCTTAGGATCTTCAATGAGTAAGAGAAGATGGTTTGAGGAGAGATCCAGACCATTCATTTGTATGAAGTTGGATTATTTTGGTACACAAATCTGGGTGGACTTAGATTTGGCATGACTGTGGGGGTGGATTTAGTAAAGAAAAGTTTGGTGTATTATAGAGTAGGGTAGATGAAAAATCCTATGCCTAAGCTACGCTGTAATTAATCAATGGCTGATATTTTTTGTAGTCACCGTAGAATGTCTCAACGATAACATAGTAGTTCACTTACACCCCCATTTGCGAAGACCAGTGCCATCACTGCTGCTGCCTCCATCACCAGTGGCGGATCCAAGATTTTATCAAAGGGTATGCCGCACTAAAATTTTATATGCAATTCGGTAAAACCATTTGCCAATTCGGTAAATAATTGTAAATTTTGCACCGTAATTCAGTATATAGACACTAAATAATATAAGTCTTAAATTCAAGGATTAAGTTAGAAACTTGCACAAATTACATATAAATAGTTCAAACACTATACTAATAGTCTCAAATATACATAAAAAAACTTACAATACTACTTATCTGACTTTTTTGGCCTACGCTTTCTAAAGGACATGAAAGTCTCGAAAGTACACTAGGGCGGGCGGTGGTCTCATCCGAAACAAAAAAATCACAAGAAATGGCATCGCTCTCATCCATCGAGAGACCTGATGATTTCCTGATTGATTCATCCGAAACAAAAAAAATCACAAGAAATCATACTTAGTTACCTCACCCGACTTTGCTCATCGTTTTTGTCTCCAGAGGGCCCCCGTCGAACACCCCCATGAGCAAATTAGCCTGCAATGCGAACAGTGAACAAGGATCGATCAAACTCGGGCCGCAGGCATACAAAATCGTACTGACAACAAAAACTAGAGAATATTTTTCTCTTGATTAACTGGCGCAATGTCGCTAGCCAAAACAGTAGCTATCCTGTAACCTAAGTAGACTAGACATTTCCTCAGATTAACATACAAAGGTGCAAGTGCAACAATGCTGAAGCGTTCGGCAGGCGAGGCAAAGCCGCGAAGGGATCGAGCCGCACGTCACGTGCCTGGTACTTCGCTGGGTCCCACTGCCACAGGGTATGCCGGGGCTCACCCGGCATACCCTGTAGATCCGCCACTGTCCATCACCCAGGACAAAGGGTTCCACATAAAACTAATGAACTTGAGAATCTTGTTCTCCTGCCAAAGATAAGTCATAGAAAATAAGGAATTCAGAACAGGTAATCTTCCAGGTGAACAGTGAGGAGTAGAAATGGTCAAGTTACACGCTTCTCCTCCAATCTGTTTGCAGTCGAAAATAACGAGCCAAAAAAGGCATACTCCACCACCACATCTCGGCCGACGTGGCGCACATTGTGCCCCTCTTACCTTCCCATCCACCGCCCAAACCGGCTGGTGCCACGCACCCTTATCTCCGAGTTCTCCGCTCCACACGCTCTGCCTCGCCTCGCCCGCCCCCTCCCTCTCCTCTGGTAAGCCTCCTCCACGCCTCTCCCACACAAGCGGTTGAGCTTTCTGATTACGCGGTGTCTCTGCCAATCCTCTGCACCGGCGCGATTCAATTCCTAGGAATGGATCGGTTTGGTGATTGATGGATTGGTGCGCTTCTAGGAAGAATCGGTGCGGTAAAGTGGGGGGAAATAGCTGCAGAATTGGGGATTTTTCATAGGGTTTGGAGCTTGGAGGCGTTGGAGATTCCCAGTCGATTGGGAAATCAGCACCTGTGTGCATTAGCCAGCAGTACAACACTGATTCCGGGTAGTAGTGGAGTGGTAGAGATTGTAGATGACTTTTTCCCCCCTAGAATACTGAGATTATGAAGACTAGACCGTGGAGATTGGGAGGTACGATGGAGAATAGAGATGCTGTACACATCAAAATGGCTCTGAACTTTCCCATTGACGTAAATAGAGGAAGAAACTTCATCTGATTCTGATGGGTGAGACTAAACGAGGCCTTGCGTAGAATTAGGGAACGAGCCTATATCTCAACTGCCCTTGTTGTTGTGATATAAATAGATTTTGAAAGCGTTGCATATCCATAGTTGAAATTGAAGGTGTACAGACGCCCTGTTCCTTTTTTCTTTTGCGTCAGTTTCTTCATCTTGATGCTACATTTGCTCAAATTGAAGGATCGCACACTTGGAGTGGATCAAAATCTGTTTTCTTTGGCTCGTTGATGATTGTTTTCAGCAAAGAGTGACTTTTTGGTCAAGTGATAAAGGCCTGGATCAATTTACTTATGATTCTCGGCTGACATTCATAACAAAGGACCTCACGAGCTATGAATTTAATGGTTCCTCTTAATTATGCAGTCTTCCTCCTGTGCTTGTTGGTTAAATCAGAGTTGTCAACAATTTATTAAGAGTTGATTCAGTATGGATGCTGGCTGCCTGCCATCTATGAACATTACTGGAGCTAACCAAGCAAGATCTTTTGTGGGAGAACTACCTACACAGAGGTGCTTCCATGCTTATTAAGGCGTCGCCTAAGCGTCGCTTAAGCGACGCTTAGGCGGTAAGGCGGTGAGGAGTGGTAAGGCGTCGGCGTCGCCTTGCCAGGAGGGAGCATGGCGTCCGCCTCAAGCCCCAAGGCATCGCTATGGCGTCGGTTAGGCGAAGAAAAGCGAGGAGACGGCGAAGGCGGACGCCCCAAGAAGGCAAGAACCCGAAAAAGCAATATAAAGAGATGGGATGAGGGGGCCAGTGGGGAACCTGTCAGTGCATAAGCCTGGGCCGAAGTCGAACCCTAGCGCCGCCTCCATCCCCGTCACCCTCCTCGAAGCGGCGCGCCGGCGGCCATCTGCTGTGGCCTCCATCTCCAGGTATGCCCTACCTCCCCGGCCTCCTCCCCTACCTCCCCGGCTTCCTCCTCCCCCTACCTCCCCGGCTCCCCCTCCTTGCCGATCTTCACCTCCCTCGGTCCCTCCCTTCTCCCCGCCTCCCCATGGTGGATCACTAGCTCCGGGAGAATGAGAGGGAGGGGGAGCAGGGGAGGGAGGGGGCGAGGCGAAGGCGCGCGGGGAGAAGGGAGGGAGAGCAGGGGAGGAAGGGAGGCGCGGAGGCGGATTCGCAAGGAGAGGGAGAGAGCGAGCGTCGAGAGAGAGAAGAGCGAGCGGAGGCGCCGAGGCGGTTGAGTGGGAGAGAGAGCGAGCGAGAGGGTGTATTAAGTATGCGTCTGAGCGAGACAGAGAGAGCGAGTGTGCGTATGAGCGAGCGGCGACGGACTGCTGTGCTATGCGCGATGATTGTTTGCTGCTGTGTGCGATGAGTTGCTGTGTGGGACAAGGGGATGGATGTTATATGGGAGAAGAACAATTGGAATGGGGGATAGATATAACATGGGTTCAAGAATTGACAACAACAAGGTACATCTATGCTGCTAAAATGTTCATTTTATTTGCTGCCCTTTAGCGCCTTAGGATGCGTAAGGCGTCGCCTCGCCTCGCGCCTTACCGCTTAAAAGGTGTGAGGGGGGTGGGTCGCCTCGCCTCGCCTTATCGCCTTAATAACCTTGGGTGCTTCACAAGCAGCAGTGTCCAAGCACTGAAAAGTAGTAACCGTACGAGCTTTGGCTTGAAATCTCTTGTCTTAAGGAATAAAGGAAAAATTACCTTTCTTTTTCTCTATTTTTATCTTTCCATAGCATTTCTTGTGAAATAATTGATTCGCTTTTCTTCAGGTTGTCTACCAGGATTTTCCAAGACCTCCACTAGAAAGCACAATAAACTTTTTGGAAGCTGGACAGCTCTCTTCATTTTTTAGAAGCAGTGAACACCCCAGTAGACCGTTACAGGTTGTGATTGCCGGTGCAGGTCTGATGTAATTCTAGGATTGAACAGATTGATAATTTTCACAAAATCAGATTGAGAGAAATCACAATTGCCCCTTAGCGTTATTAGTTTGTGGCGTGACTTTTTGCAGGACTGGCTGGTCTATCAACTGCAAAATATCTGGCAGATGCTGGCCATAAACCCATATTGCTTGAGGCAAGAGATGTTTTGGGTGGAAAGGTCTGATAGTTACACATGCTTTTTTATCACATCTCAAAAATTAGTTTGGTTATTTAATCTAAATGTTCATTTATTGTCTTCATTCTGAATAGCTCATATTCACTGTTATCGTTATTTGTTGCTTATTGTTTCTATGGGTGCATGCCTTGGACAGGTAGCCGCTTGGAAGGATGAAGATGGAGATTGGTATGAGACTGGGCTTCATATTTTTTTGTAAGATATAGTTCTTGTTCTTTGAGGTTCTCTTCGTGCTCTGTGTTTAGGTTGTTTCCATTAGCAGCGTATAGGTAGTATTTGAGGTTTTGAACAAATATTTACATATTAATAAGATAAAACACACCTTGAGAGAAGTATGAAGTGATTTCTGAGGAGTCACACTGAGAGATTCTGAAATTGTTTTATTTTGGGCGTGTGTGTTTGTCACACTTTCAAGTTTTTATGTCGCTTGAGTTTGTTTCAGATGGACTTTCTTTTCTTTTCTTGAAAGAAACTTTTAGATGGACTTTCTACATGACCATTATTAAAACTCGACCTGCGGGGGGTAAGACAACCCCCGGGCATTGCTTTAAGAAGAAGATCTTCTCACGCAGATCGAGAAAATCTCCGAACCCTTGCCCCACCCTGACACAGCGGCATCAGCCCATGTGAGAACGACCAGGGTGATCCCTAGACCAACGACCTGGCGACGACCAGCGACCTGGGCGAGCCTTAGACCTGTGCTTTGGCTTATGGGGCAAGCGAGGGGATTTTTTTCCCTCAGCCTGAAATTCGCTCCCACTGGGAGTCGAACCCAGGACCTGAGGGGTGCTACTAGAGCGCTCTAACCGCTAGGCTAGAGGCCCGTTCGCTCTACATGACCATTATTAAGAAAGAAATTCTTGTGGAAGTACGTATCAATGCCAAACCCTTTAAGCCTGAAAATTTGCAGACTACAAGCACATTCAGTAGTATATATAACATTGTTGACCTAGTTGAATATATGTTCTCTTGTTCATAAATGCTCTGCTACCAGCCTACCATTCCCTTCCAAAATAGCATATCTACGATACTTTTTGTTCTGTGCATATATGTAACCATGTACCTTTTTGGTTTAAGTTGGAGCGTATCCCAACATACAGAATTTGTTTGCTGAGCTTGGCATTAATGATCGATTGCAATGGAAGGAACACTCCATGATATTTGCCATGCCGAACAAGCCAGGAGAATTCAGCCGGTTTGATTTCCCAGAAACTTTGCCAGCGCCTTTAAATGGTAAGATCATACATAACACTGGAGTTGTTTAATAGAAGAAAGATCCCAAGACAACTCAGAAGTCAGAAGTGCATCCTAGTGTTATTTCTTTAATTTTCCAATATATGAATGTAATTAGTGGGTATATTAGTAGCAGCAACAACATTGATAAATCAAATCATGACCAATGAGCTTTACTCTGCCAATGTTGTCAGGTTATCATTGACAATGTTTGCATTTAACAGGAATATGGGCAATACTGAGAAACAATGAAATGCTTACTTGGCCGGAGAAGGTGAAGTTTGCCATTGGACTTTTGCCAGCAATGGTTGGTGGCCAACCTTATGTTGAAGCTCAAGATGGCTTAACTGTTTCAGAGTGGATGAGAAAACAGGTATGTGCTCATCGTGTGTCAGTTAGACTCGTCTCTGTGTACAAGAAACATTGCCATATCTATGAAGATATGTTGTAAACCAGAAATTTTTTAGTTTGCTAATAAATTGCTGCCTTTCATTGCCATATTCTTTGGGAAGAAGCATGCCTAGGTCCACAGATGAAACTTAATATGCTCAATTTTCTATCTTTTATTTTTCTCCAAACCCTTGTATGTGCAAATTTAGGCTTGAGCAATGCTTATAGATATACTAACTGTTTCAGTTAAAGGCCTAAAATGTCCCATGGTTTCTTTCCCCAGCTGAGAAAACCTGTTGCACAATTAGAATGAATAGAATGCATGAGACTACTGAGGAGTTTCTTTGATAACTAATATATAAAACAGTCGCTCTTGAAATTTGGTTTTGCTTTTCTTATTTGGAATACAGATGTTTATGTAACTGCCAAATTTCTTTCTTTTGTTTTTTGGGTAATGGAGTCATATGGTGCCTGATACAATTGTTTGATCAGCACAGGGTGTTCCTGATCGAGTGAACGATGAGGTTTTTATTGCAATGTCCAAGGCACTCAATTTCATAAATCCTGATGAGTTATCCATGCAGTGCATTTTGATTGCTTTAAACCGATTTCTCCAGGTACAGCTTTTGTTGCTTTATTGATGTGTGTAAGTGAGTAATTCTTCTTTGCTGTCTGGAGAAATAGCTTACATATTTAGATCCTTTCTAATCTTTCTAGTCTATGTTCTTTGTTACCTTGAGAAAAATGCTAATGTGTGTTTGCGCCATATAACATGGGGTTCTTCTAAAAAACTTACTTTGTGTAAATGTGTAGGAAAAGCATGGTTCCAAAATGGCATTCTTGGATGGTAATCCTCCTGAAAGGCTATGCATGCCTATTGTTGAGCACATTCGGTCTTTGGGTGGTGAGGTCCGCCTGAATTCTCGTATTCAAAAAATAGAACTGAACCCTGATGGAACTGTGAAACATTTTGCGCTTAGCGACGGAACTCAGATAACTGGAGACGCTTATGTTTTGGCAACACCAGGTGTGATTTATATTCAAGAATCTTGTTTCCCGTGCAGCTATTGAATTTAACTGACTAGCCTGTGATTTAGTTGATATCTTGAAGCTTCTTGTACCCCAAGAGTGGAGAGAAATCTCTTATTTCAAGAAGCTGGAGAAGTTGGTGGGAGTTCCTGTCATCAATGATCATATATGGTTAGTTGATTGAAATATTTGGTTCTAAGTTGGAAATAACACATCTTTGTGTTTTGTGGTTCTACTTTTACCTCGTGTTTTTTGAAATACCTCTTAGTATTTCTGTTGGTTTGAATGTTTCAGGTTTGACAGGAAACTGAAGAACACATATGACCACCTTCTCTTCAGCAGGTCTGTCTTTTGATTGTACTGGTCTTCGTGTTGATGCCTCATGCATTTGTTTTGTAGTAGTTTTGTAGTATAACTAGTTTATCTACTGAAATGTTTCATATCCTATTCAAAGTGGGCACATTCTATCCTACATGTTTGAATATGTTCTTGTCTGATACAAAACACCATAAGTCCCTTATATTGAACTTGCTCACTTTTCTTTTCAGGAGTTCACTTTTAAGCGTCTATGCAGACATGTCAGTAACTTGCAAGGTAATTGAGGTCCTTATTAATGTTGCACATATACATATACATATTCATATATACATATACATACATATATACACATACACACACACACACACATATAGAAAAATTACATAAGGCACCTCGGTGCCTAGGCACCCACATCAAGAACCGTCCGATACACGTGTATGATTGATAATTTTTTTGAGTTTGGGCATGGAAATGTTTTATACCCTTGATATATTTATGGTAAGTAAGTTTTGAACTCAGTTCAAACTAGTTTGAACTACTTTTGAGTTCAATGCGACTACAGTGAGTATATACCATAAAAATAGTTCAAACTAATTAAACTGAAGTTGAATTTAATTTTTTTCGGAGTTTGACATCTCAAATATACTTTTTTATGGGTATATGAAGATACCCACATCAAACATTGCGAATCTCAAAGCAAATCAACGGGTATTGATATGGGTGCCTAGGCACCAAGGTGCATGAAACACTCGTCATATATATATATATATATATATATATAGTATAAATAACAGGGGCACCATGATGTCTGGGCACCAAGACTCCCTGCTTTTGGATTACTTTTAGATACGTGGTAGTGTGATTGAGACTTTCTATTCATGATTGATTTAACATACCTAATATATTATATACCATTGCACTAGCACGTATCTAAAAACAATTCAAAGGCAGGTAGGCTGGGTGCCTAGACACCATGGTGTCCTATACACGCACATACATATATATATTACCTCCAGGAGCTCCACCATCTTCTACTATCATATGTGGGTTTACCTGAATTTTATTTTACTATGACAAAAGGCCCAAAAGTGCATGTGCTACATAAGGAATCCATTAGTAAAGATATAGATATTTTTGACATTACAAATTTCAGTTATCTGCATAAGTATTGAACTGCGGCATTTTTTTCATTGCTAACATGTCAGTTGGCAGAATTTTCCATGAATCATAATAAGTCAGGAAAAACCTGAGGACATGAATGTATACTCAAAACAATTTTTTTTCCTTTTGTTTTCTAACTGTTTACAGGAATACTATGATCCAAACCGTTCAATGCTGGAGTTGGTTTTTGCTCCTGCGGAGGAATGGATCGGACGGAGTGGCACTGAAATCATCGATGCAACTATGCAAGAGCTAGCCAAGTTATTTCCTGATGAAATTGCTGCCGATCAGAGTAAAGCAAAGATTCTTAAATATCATGTTGTGAAGACACCGAGGTGAGGACATTTTGCAAAGATCCTGCCTGAACTAATCATAGGTCGGTCTGATAGTTTGATGTGCTCTTTTCTTACATTGCCATGCTGTTACAGATCTGTTTACAAAACCGTCCCAAATTGTGAACCTTGCCGACCTCTGCAAAGATCACCAATTGAAGGTAGGGGTGGCAGTCGGGCCCGATTACCCGTTTACCCGTGGGTAAAAACCCTATTAGGGTAGGGTATGTTCCAATTTTTTTGCCCGCGGGTATACTAATGGGTCAAATCCTTTGCCCGATGGGTAAACGGGTACGGGCATGGGTAGTCACTACCCATGCCCGCTTCGCCCGTTTACCCGCCAAACATAACTGACAAGTGGGCCCCTACCTCCCTGGAAGTCTTTGGTATATATACATTAAGCTAAAATCTTTAGGGTTTCCCATTCCCTGCCGCCGCACAACTTGTTGCCTTCGGCCTCCCGCAGTCCCGCCCTCCCCCTCCCTTGCGCGTTGCGCCCTCCTTCTCTGGCTCTCTGCGCCGCCGGCTCCCTCGTCCTCCAGTCCTCCCTTGCGCCGCCGCCCCCGCCTCCTCCCTTGCGCCGCCACCCCCGCCTCCTCCCTTGCGCCGCCCCCCCTCCTCCTCCCTTGCGCCGCCGCCCCCTCCTCCTCCCTTGCGCCGCCGGTCGCCGCCTCCTCCTCCTCCCTTGCGCCGCCTCCCTTCTCCCTTGCGCCGCCGTTGCCGCCGCTCCAGATCCGCAGCTCCTCCTCCTCCCTTGCGCCGCCGGTTGCCGACTCCCTCCTCCTCCAGATCCGCAGCTCCTCCTCCTCCCTTGCGCCGCCGGTTGCCGACTCCCTCCTCCTCCAGATCCGCAGCTCCTCCTCCTCCCTTGCGCCGCCGGTCGCCGGCCCCCTCCTCCTCCCTTGTGCCGCCGCCCCCTCCTCCTCCCTTGCGCCGCCTCCCTTCTCCCTTGCGCCGCCGCCGCAAGGTGAGCCTCTCTGTGGTGAGCCGACTCCCTCCTCCCCTCTCTTGCAGTGAGCCTCACTTATTTTTCTTGCAGTTGCAGTGACTATGTCGACCCCAGGGAGTAGCAGTCAGCCGGAGCAAGCTTCACAAGCTTCAGATTGATTATGGACTTGTAGACTTGAAGTCATTGTGTTATTATGGTGTTACTTTGCTATTCATATTTGCTATTGCTTGATTATTTTCCTTTTTAAGCAATTTTGTGTTGGATGCATTCATGGAGGCTTGATTATGTTCTGTTGTAAAATGCAAAATGCAACTATGCAAATAGCATCACATCACTTAGAAAATAACTGGTAAAATGACATGTCAGTCTAGATATTTGTTGGCGGGCAAACGGGCATGCCCGCGGGCATACGGCGCCCGCGGGCGGCGGGCATGGGCGCGGGTTTTTGCCCGTCACGGGTGGCGGGTACGGGCGCGGGCATGAAAATTGCTCGCGGGCGCGGGCATGGGTATGCAATACCCATGCCCGTCGCGCCCGACTGCCACCCCTAATTGAAGGGTTCTATCTGGCCGGCGATTACACAAAGCAGAAATACTTGGCCTCCATGGAGGGTGCAGTTTTATCTGGAAAGCTCTGTGCTCAGGTCTATAGTGCAGGTAAATGCTCTCCATGGTTCTGGCTGTACATAGAAGTATCAAATTTATAAGGGTGTATTGGAGCATTTTAACATGGTACCTTTTTGTAGTATAATATTTTATCATTGGCTGATTTCAGGACTACAATATGCTATCTCGTAGGAGCCAGAAAAGCCTGCAATCCGAAGTTCCTGTTGCTTCCTAGTTGTGGTTTTTTAGCACTATTCCCAGTATAGTGAATGATCAACTAGTCATTTTTTTTACTGGGGGCCCACCTACTATTCATGATGGATGGACCTATTATGGTCTTTTCACATTTCTGTACAGTTGAATTGTGACTGAGCTGATATCACATTGGAAAAAGGAAATCTGTAAAACGACCTGCTTAGCAGTTCTTAGGGTTATTCGGATTTTTTTTGCTAGTGGTTTTAGTTTTGGCTGATAAATAGTATTGATTGATAAATAGTAATAATTGATAGAAGCGGTTTATAGAAACTAGAGTGTTCATATTGTTTTATGGCTTTTGACTTTTTGTTATGTAATAAAGAGAGTAAATGACGATGCAACGGAAGACACTATAATATTCGACCATCATATGACTTACAGAATTAGTGCATTACAACGTGGTTTATAGTAATAGTTGATAAAAGTAGTTTATAAAAACTAGACATTTATATTAACTTTGATTTTTCAAAGTAAAGACCAGGTGGTGATCGTTTTGGCTTCAGCTTTTAGCTTCCGGCTTATTTTTCACTATTCATAAATTTCGTCTTTTTCTGAACTTTTGGCTTTTTGTTGAGCTTTTTTGCTGGTTCTTTTTTCCCGTATTTGTTTGTATTATACGTAATGGGTTAACATATTTTTTATATTTTTTATTTTTTTAAATTTAATTATGCTAAATAAGCCTCTGTCAGCTACAATATTTTTTCAGCCAGCTACAGTACTTTTTAGCTATAAGCCACAAAAAAAAAGCCCAAATGATCACCAGAAGTCATCAGTAAGTTAATCCGAATAGGTCTTTAGACCTTTGCAAAAAGGCTAATGGGAGATCTCGGCATCATGGCACGTGCCAAGCAAGGTGTCAAGTGGTCTCTCATCTTTCACATTCGAGCTCCCATCCACCCAATACATTATAGCTTTTGCATTTCAGCCCTCTATGTTTTTTGTTTAAGCGCTTACACTATTTAAATTACCACATTTGTTCAAACTTTTATAGTAGAAACCTTAGAACCAAAAGTCCCTCCCTTTCTTGCCCAATCACCACCGACTTAGGTGGCGATCATCGACGTCGCTCGTCAACTAGATTCGACCAGATTTGGTCAGGCTCATCTAGATCCAGTCAGATTCGGTCGCCACTATCGTTCTTTGCCCTCGCTGTCATCTTCCTCGACTAGAGCGTAGTTAGTCACCGTTGTCGTGGCTTGGCCTCAATGACACTAGCTCGCCGTCTTCTTCACTGTCTTCTGCCGTACACCAATGTTCGTGCTCGTCGTTATTTACCATCGTCGCACCGTCATCGTTGTCGTTGCCATCCACCACGGCACATTTATAGGTGACAACAGTGGAGACCCGCGGATGGAACGGCAGTGCTGCCATCTCCATCAACACCAAGTAGATCCAGCAACACCATGTCTCGTCGGTCGGAAAATATGGTAGTGAAGGTGCCACTCCTCTCTTTCCTACCTAAGACCACACTCTCTTTCTCTGGACCACCCTTTTTCTCCCCAAACCATCACAGCTTCTGTAAATCACACTGACACTCTGCAAGCTACCATCTTCCCTTCCTCTCTCCTCCACAGTGAATTGAATCTGATGTGTACCTACACGATGTCAGTATCCATATGGAGTGTTCCAAATAACTTTTGGTTTTTTATTTTTAGAAACTGACTTTTGAACGTATTGGCTTTTTGAGATAGTTTATATAAACTGTTTATAGGTCATTGTAGAAACTACTTTGAATAAAATGACTTTTTAATATAAGTATTTCTTATTTACTTAATTTCTCGTATTCAGCTAAAATTTAAAAGATAAAAGCTCCTGTACTTTTGATTGCACATTTTGTTCGAGACTTTCAGTTAAACTGCATCAGCAATCCCTGAACTTTCGTGCTATAGCAGAACTGATATACCATTCACTGGGCATATTTTAAGGTTTGTGTCAGAAAAAGGACAAGAAAAAAAAGCATGGATAATACCTGCAAGTTGTTGCCTGCTCTGCATGGGATATTGTACTTACCAAGTTGCAACTACCAAAAAAGACGCACAGAGCGGACTAGGTGCTCAGATATTTTCCCTGAGATATTTCCTGGTGCCTCAGATATTCTCCCTTAGATATTTCCTGGTGCCTCAGATATTCTCCCTTAGATATCTCCTGGACGTGTCTTGTTATATGCTGGATGGGGGTGTGGATGTTCCGTCTATCTAAAGACTTCCTGCGGCGGGTAACTGAACAAAGCACATCCTAAAACCAAAAAATCTTGCAGATTTGTACAGTACTACAACAACAGAAAGAATCATCTGAAGACTTCCATTGGATATTTCTAGCTGAATCATCACAGATCACGGAATCATATGACAGCAAAGATAAGAAAGGGGTTTGAGGATAACTCTGAACCCATGCCTGCCTGGCCAGTGTTCACCAAGGAAGTCGCAGGCAGATCGGATCTTGTTCTTCCCCGTCCTGTTCTAGCTCTTCCTCCAGCGGCGCCCACAGAGAGCGGCGGCGGGTCCCAGCTGCAGGCAGATCTTTTCGGCGACGCGCGCGCGCGAGGGAGAGGAGGCCAATAAATATCTGCAGCGGCGGGATATTTTCCTGGCCGCGCCACGTGTCGTCCTGCCGCGTGGAAAAGCGTCGGCACGTTGGCGTAAAGGACCAGGGGCCGGCCCACCACGGCTCCGCTCGCGTTAATGCCGCCCTTATTTGTTCCCTACGGGCGTAGTTTTGTTCGTCAGTTTGCCATTTCTTTCCCTGCTGCTTGTTCTTCTACGCCTCTCCTTCCCTTTCGTTCGTCGACTGAGCCAAAGCCCATAGCTTTCTTGTTCTTTCTGCGAGAGGTTGTTTGGTTCGTACGTTTCTGTTGATCGCTCGTCTAAATCCTGCGAAAATTCGGATCTTTCTTGACCTACGTTTGTTTTTGTTTTCTGGTCGTTGGGGTTTCCTGGTTAGTGGGGTTCAAATCTTTTCCACCTTTGTTTCTCCCCTCCATAATCATCCGACCTCGAGGGAATTCCTCCCTTTCCTCCCCCGATTTGCTTCTTTCTTGATCTCCTACCTTTCTGCAGGTTCACCAAAAATTCAAAAGAAAATTTTGTGCCATCTTTTATAGCTTTACTCTTTCAAGAAAGTATAAGCAAATCCTTGGAATTTTCCTCCCCTTGCCGGTTCCTTCTTTCCTTGAGAAGAATCAAATGGGTGACGTGTCACTGAATCGACCGATTAAGGCAGAGCCAGCTGCCGTCCGCATTGCCCAGGTACTAAACAAC
Organism: Dendrocalamus latiflorus; assembly: GCA_017311315.1. NCBI lineage: Eukaryota > Viridiplantae > Streptophyta > Magnoliopsida > Poales > Poaceae > Dendrocalamus > Dendrocalamus latiflorus. The sequence continues at coordinate 11,279,928 of CM029621.1, forward strand.
AAAGTGTTTTTGTTGCCACAAACTGTTTATTCTCAATTTTTATAGTGATTACTGAGCTGTTGTATGTATAGTTTCATGTTTTGTTTTGTCATAGTAACTAGAGAACGCATGCTTGTTTGAATCTCTGCGAACTATTCGATAAATCCATGAACTATTGTTGCTCGTCACGCCTTTTTCTAAGTGAAAAATTATGTTCATTAAGTCCTTGAACACCTGTTGTTTGTCTGAATCGTCATGCCATTGTTCAGGAAAAGATATTTTCAAAATATAATGTCCCTGCTCTTGATGCACACATAATTTTAAGTCATGGAAATAGTGCTACTGTGCTCTTTGAACATGAATTTCGGACCCACTTTTACTTCATGTTGTTAGCAAACTCCTAGACCCTCAGAATGAAATTATTATTGTCTTGTGGTTCTTTGACAGGGTAATCGAATTCTGGACATGATGTCGGCAGGGTGGACAGATGAGAGGCACATGAGTTATATAAACTCCATGGAGGCTTCTTTCATGGAGCAACTCTATAATCACGAACAGAATGCGAATCAGAACAATTCAAGTCGCAATGGGTTCAAGGTTCTCCGCGGTGGAGTGTGGGAGAATGTGAAATTTGGGAGGACCAGTGCTTGTGCTCGAATTGGGGAAAAATACTGCCTTCCTGCAAGCCCCTGGATCCAGCATTTTAGGCCCCGTGATTGCAGTAGCAATGCACGAGGTGATGGGACAGAAGCTTTAGTAGGTGATCACGAATCAGGTATTCAGACTATCCGAGGGAGGACCCCGTTGTCGCATGAAAGGGAATGGGAGGCTTGCAAGAGACAAAACCTTCTTGATGACAGTACAGGTGGATAACTCAATTACCTCATTAGTTCACTCTGACAAATGCCCAAATTTCGCAGTCGTCGTTTCATCATCTTTACTGAATATCACTGCTCCGATATACGGTGTTCCAAATAGCCATGCTGTTCATAGGTTATAATTTCATGCAGTCTATCTAGAGTAGATTTCGGTGGCCCTTCCTGGGATTCAACACCTGGTGCATCATAATACATACATATGTTTTTTTTAACACATTGATTTTATCAGTTAAAAAAACTAACTGATTTTATGGAATAGGCATGAACATATTAACAAATTAACTGTGCTTAATCTCCGAGATCTTGTATGGTTCTTCTTTTCTGGATATATCTATGGTAGCCATAAGCCCATAACAGTTAGATATGGATGCTGTTGAATTCTGCTAACGATGTTCCAAAGCAACACCCTGCGATGAACTTAATTTCTGTTGCCTTCTTCTCTCTCCAGAGGTCTCTGATCAGAATTTTGCTGACGATGAGGTGGAAGTTGATGCAGAATCAAGTCAAGCATGCAAGAAAAGGAGATTAAGCAGTATTTCCACTACTGTACAGAATGATCAGGTAAATTCACAGGGTTGATCAGCTTGCTCTGTAGCAAGTGTTGAGATGAAGGGCAACACACTCAAAAGAATCAGAATATCAATGGCATTGACCCTACTGTTATATATTTGTAGGTTGTTCCATCTGAAAATTTGTTTGCTGCCACAAAAGCTGTTGGAAGCAAAGATGCTTTGAAGTAAAGCATGGAAGAGCAGTTCTTGGCGAACGTGCAATCAATGAGCACTGGAGGAGTTTGTGTTGGCGCTTTAGCAGATTAGGTTCTAGTTATGTATCTGTCTATTTTGAAGTTTCCATCAGTAGTGTACTTCATCCTCTAGTCTCACTGACCTGCAGAAGAATAATAGGCTCACGCACTACTAGGTAGATTGGAACGTAATCTTGTAATGCTTTTTGATTTTGCTGTGTTCTGGCAACTGCTGTTTGCAATTTGAATAAAAATGTTCATGTTTGCCACAAGATGAGAATGACTGACCCCAAATTATTCTTTTTTGCCACAATTTCATGGATGTTACACACATATAACATGGCACTACAAGACCAACCGCTTTGGCAAAATGGCCTTCAAAAAATTTGCAGAATGATCATGCGTAATTGTGGTCATGTCAAATTTCAAATTGCTACTGATGTATAAGCATGAAAAATATTTGAAAATTTCTAACCATATATACCGGAGTACTTACCTCAAGTCCTTAATTTCTCAACCACTTCAATCTTGCTTTTGTAAAAAAAAATTTTATCACGGTTCTGCCTGTTACTGTTAGGATGGTATGCTTACGCTAGAAAGGGTTTTGTAGCTAATGTGCCTGTTAGATCATCGCCAAGGATAGGCAGGTCCGACGAGATAAAGGTATGTGTGATTCATTTCACATGATCTATTCATTGTCGTCCCATAAAAAAAGATATATTCATTGTCGTCACAAGTCTAATGCCGAATGTAGCTGTAGTAGAAAAGTTTCAGCGATTCAGAGACATGTGAGAACATGTAACTTTTTCTGAAAACTTTTGATTGTACGACTAAAACTTCCACAAGGAATTGAAACATTCAACTATTATCGATCTTTGAAATTTCTACTCAAAACACAGAAGTTTTATATAGGGAAATTTTTCGTTGTGTGCATTAGAGGTCTGCATTACTATTATTCGAATTTCTCGTAGAAAATAAAATTTTCAAGATTTACAAACTTTCTCAGTTGAAAGTTGTACAATATAGCTTGCGGTTTTTGAAAGTGATCTTTTTTTGGTAAGTTTTCCTGTTGAAAATTTTCCAGTCTTCATTGGGAAAGCATCGTGTATGAAAGTCTCAGCCTCTACTTGAAAGTTTTCTAAGTTGGAACTTCCGGCTGATAGTCGAATTTCAACTACATTGTCAGCTTCTGACCACATTATTTTTTCTACTGTTTAGTTGTGTTCGACTATGTTTCTTCGGTTTTCAAGTGGGATTTCAATCTTAATTTTCATAGCTTTGTAGCTATCGGAGAAAGGGGATAAATGAATACTTAGAGGAATTTAAAGGCACCATTCAATCTTCTCTGTTGCCTGTCCGGTCCTTCACAAGATCAAAGCCCTGCTGAAAGTAGAACTAATGATAGTCAATCTATTGATGTATACTCAGGAGGACAATACCTATGACCTATGGGTGCAACAGCAAATAACCATCGCACATTTAACCTTCTTTGGAAAACAGTACACAATTACACAAGTGATAGATTGCAATTGTAAAATTGAAAATTGACCTCTCAACGGTGTGAAGTCAATCTAGCAGTAATCTCAAATAAGACTGCCAAATGATCTACAAAAGGCCAAGCTGACGGGCAACTCTAAAAGAACCTAATATTCAACTGGCAGGTCTAAACCTAAGACAAATTGGTGATTAATAAGCATTTAAGCCACCCTATTTCTATACTCATGGCATCCGTTAGTTTGGACGTATGCAATTGCGCTCTAAACATGAGAACATGCCAGAAAAGTGCACTGGGACCAACAAATCTGATACAAGTGTACGTGCAGGCACGAAATGTTCTTGAAGATGCAAAACTGAATCACTGATGAAGTGAAATCGGTCAGAAAAACTGCGAGCGCTCATTATGATCAAACTGAGCCCAAATTCAGTCAAACAAAAGAGAAGTAAATAGAACCCAAATGCCGCTCGCAGCGTCGCTGTGAACCGTGGGGCTGCGCTTATCTTCATCTTGGTTCTCCACGCTCCAGTTGGACCGAGTTAAATGGCCCGAGCACTGGCAAGGACCCATGCTCATCCTAGGTTAAAGCACAGTAGCCTCTTTCTGTACAGAACCGATAAAAATCGACCGTGAACGGCCAGGAGCACAAGCACCTGGTGACTGGTGAAATTGTTAGGAAACCTGGACTCTATCCAGAGTCCTGATCTGATTGGGCACCCCACCGTAGACTATAAATAGGGACCTAGACCCCCCTCATTATGTACCCCGATGCAATCTAAAGCAATAAAGAAAGACCAGGAGTTCTCTCTACCTCTCTGTGTTCAATCTATTATTCTGTGATTCTGTGATTGATTCGTTCTTGTTCTAAGCAGAGGAATCGCTCGGACTGGTCTCCAGCGTCGGTTCCTCAACACGTTATCAGCACGACTTCGCTCCGGTGAACGAGGTAATCATCGAAGCACAGATTGAATTTTCTAGATCGCTTTTGAATCTGTATTTTCTTTTCGCGTTCTAGATTGAAATTCTACGGTGCAAATCCGCCCTAATCTACCGCGAGAAGACTTGAAGTCGCCGGCACAATGCCGATCGGTAGATTATGAAACGGGGTAGATGTTGATTGCACTATAGAACGATGCAAATCCGTCCTAATCTACCGCGAGCAGATCTGAAATCGCCGGCACAATGTCGATCGGTAGATTCAGAAAAAGGGCAGATGTTGATTGCATCGTAGAAACAGGAAATTTATGCATTATTTTCTGTTCAATAACTGCACGAGAAATTTGCATTGTCTCTGTTCTGTTCGATCTATGCAAAGCATCACAAAGGGGAGGCACTGTCACTGCGCCTGAATGCACATCGCTGACTGCCGACCATCGGCCGGCCACAGAGCCTGAGGAGCCGCCGCACAACATGTGCATCGACGGCCGTCGGTTGGTAGCCGGCGCGGTCGACCTGCATCACCCATGGAGGAAACCGCCTGCATGCGATTTGTCGCCGCCGGCCGACCCGCGCTCGAAGCGCGCCTCCCGTTTTCGGCCCGCGCCGCCGCTTGCGCCCAGCCGCCCTGCACGGCGCTGCTACCGCCACCGGCCCCGGCCGCCTCCGCCTCACCTGGCCCGAAGCCTAGCTGGCACCGCCTTCCCACGCGCCGGCACCCGCCTCCGCGCCCGGCCGCCACGGACGATGCTCCACCCTCCCGCCGCGCGCCGCCTGCAGACGGCGCCCCTCCTGCAGCGCGGCCCGCACGCCGGCGCCTCTCGCCGCGGCCTGAAGCCGCCGCTCCACCTCGCCCGCTCGGTTTACCGTGCCGTCGTTGCCCGTAGCAGCACCACCGGCCGCCGCTGCTCGTAGCAGCACCACCGGCCGCCGTCGCCCGTAGTAGCGTGCCACCACCGGCCGTCGCCTCGCCTCCCGCGCCCGAACGCGCGCGCCGGCCGCCGCCTCTCCTCCCGCGCCAGCCGCTTGGTCTCCCGCACGAGCTCCGGCCGACTCCTCCTCTCCGGCCTGTAGCCGGCCCTCACATCGGCCTTCTCGCCGCCGCCGGCCTTGCACCGGCCTCCGCTGACCTCCCGGTTCCTCCGTCGCGCCCCGCATGGCGCCTGCCACCCTTGGCCACCGCCGGCCAGCAGCCGCGCTCCGGCCCGCCGCCTCCCGGCCAACAGCCGCGCCCCGCCCCCGAAGCTTCTGCTCCCGCTCGGTAAAGAGCCGCCGCCGCCACTGGTTGCACAGGGTAGGAAACCCTAACCCTCACCCGGGTTATGCGCGCCGGCCAGATGGGCCAGACCGGGTCGGCCAGGCCGATAGGTCAGATGGCCCGCGTTGGGTGAGGGAGGAGATGGCCCGCGCGGGGTGAGGGAAGAGATGGGCCGTGGGTGAGAAAAGAGGCCCGGCCAATGGGGGTGCTGGCCATTTTGCGAAAGAAACCCCGGAAATGATAGAAATTACCGAAAGGCCCCTATAATTCACATATATGTCCTGAATTTTGTAGAAAAGGCTTCGTAGTTCCGAAAATTACGTGTAAGCCCTCAAATTTACGAGTGGGTCCAGAATTTTGCAGAAAACCCCTCAGTAAATCAGAAAATTGCGCGAATTTTCTCTGAACTGAAATTTTGCGTAAAACCCTTGGAATTGCAGAATTTGCTGAAATTTCATATTTTAGCATAAAAGGGCCTCGGGAATCCGAATTTTGAATTATTTTTAGCATTTGAAGCTTATTTATTTATGCCATTATTATTCTCTGTATTTTCTGTATTTATTTACTGTTTTGGTTAATTGTAATTACTGAAAATTGCTTTTAATCACTGAAAATAGCAGTAAAATTATAGAAAATGCATAGAAAAATCTGAAACATTGCGAGAACCTTATGTACCATTTATTTACCCGCAGTGAATTATTCCGTGCATGTCTACCAGTAGTAGACTTATACACATTTAGATGACTAGCATCACGAACAGGAAGTTCGAGGAGCTGGCCCAGCATGGCCAAAACTATCTGATGTTGGCATCCGATGTCAAGATTGTACTTAGAGCCAGGAAGCTCCGCGCTGCTATTGGGATTGGCAGACTGAATGACGCTCAACCCAAACCTGAGGAGAATGATCATGCACTTCATTTTCTCAGGCACCACCTCTGCCTCACTCTCAAGAATGAGTATATGGCGGAGAAAAGCGCGCTCGCACTCTGGACCGCACTCAAGAAGCGGTTTGAGAGGCTAAAGTACACCATTCTTCCTCAAGCAGAGCGAGAGTAGATCAGACTGAGGTTTTGCCGACTTTAAGACGGTCGGGGAATACAATTCTGCCTTGCACAGGATTTGTACCCAATACAGAAAATTGAGATAATCCTTCCACCAAATGAAGTACAATCCGCACGTAATTATCGTCAAGACGGCTATGAGGAATATGCCGAATTGATTGATATGATGCAGGTTGCGGAGGCTTAGGACAAAGTTCTCCGCAAAGAACTACGTCACTTAGCCACCTGGGAGCTCCGCTGGCCGTGAAGCCAACGCCGAGAGCTACAAGGTGCGAAAGCCCTTGATAAAGAGAAGGGGAAGGAAGGGTATGGCCGCAGCCCAGAAAGGCAAATCAGATGCTCCACATGAGAATAAGGCTAGCAAGCCAAAACGGGATGGCAAAGGGCACATGAAGCCCGCTCTGCATCGGTTGAGGGGGAGTATTCTGAGCAGCTGCCCGCGTTGATGGTATTTGAGACCATTACGACAGCAGCACCCCTTTTCGACCTAGAAGCAGCCAATGCCATGATTTCTCTTGAAAGAGGATGTCACTGCCTGAAAAAATAATAGAAGAAGTCTAGTGCACAGAATGCATTCAGACTTTAATTGTCATTTATTTTGTGTGGAAGAATATGTTAGAATTTGCATGGATGGTACTTATGAATTGTTATTTCCTCGTGATGGTTGGATGATATTAGAAGAATTCATTCATTTATTCAGTTTATGATGCCATGATATGTTCTGATATTGGAGTATTTTATTTATGTGTTGATTGCCTTCTCATACATGTTAATAAATACCCTATATTAGAACATGTGTAGCGCCTTATGAAGGAAGTGTGCTTAGCTAGCAGCGGCACAACGCATATCATCTTAAGAGAGATTGAGCATTTTCAGTCGATTCGTAAGAGCACTAGCAGCCTTATGACAATCGCTAGAAGCGATGCATGTATAATTGGTTCGGGAAGAGCCACAATGGGCACAACTTTGGTCATTGAAGAAGCCTTATTGTAGCCAGAATCGACTAGAACTCTCCTAAGTTTTTAAGAATATTCGCACCAATGGTTTCCATGTTGAGACTAAAGAAGAGTACGGTAAGGAATATCTACTCATTACGAAGCGCGAAGAGAATGGCAAAAGAATATTAGAAAAGCTTCCTTCACTTGAAACTGGGCTATATTATACCACAATTAAAGCGCCTGCAGCGTACACTGTTCTAAAAACAGTGTTTAGAAGCTCTGAACTCTTCTGTCTCTGGCATGATAGATTAGGCCACCCAAGTCTTAGGATGATGAGAAACATAATAACTCGCATGGGCATAATATTAATGTGAAGAATTTCCCGAATCATGAAGATGTTGTGTGCCCTGCATGTGCCACCGGGAAAGTAATTACTAGACCCTCCACTCTGTAAGTGAAGGATGAAGTCCCTGCATTTCTGGAACGTATCCAGGGAGACATTTGCGGTCCCATTCAGCCCATCTTAGGGTTATTTAAGAATTTTATGGTGCTCATTGATGCTTCCAAGAAGTTGTCATATGTGGATTTTGTTGTCCACAAGGAACCACGCCTTTGCAAAATTGATCTCGCAGATCATTCGCATCAGAAATACGTCTCCAGATCATCATATCAAGTCCATCAGAATGGACAACGCTGGCGAATTTACTTCAAAGGCATTTGATGATTATTGCATGGCGATGGGAATTGCAGTTGAGCATTTGGTACCGCATATGGTTTGGCAGAGGCTTTAATTAAGAGAATTGAATTTATTGCCTGACCCCTCTTGCATTAAAAGTAATTTGCCAGCTACATGTTGGGGACACGCAGTCCTTCATGCAGCGAATCTCATCAACCTTAGACCTTCGGCCTACAACATCCATTCACCTATGCAACTAGCGCAAAGTGTCACCACCGAAAATTTTCCAACATTAGGGGGAGGAAATCAACCCCTTGATGTAGAATGTCGGGAAATTATGTGGCAAGCCTGGGAAATCCATGCAGAAGACCCATGCATTAGTGAAGCAAATAGAGAAGTCCAGAAGACAAGAGAAGTCCAGAAGACAATAGATTTGCAAGCATTAGCAAATCAACTGCCTGATCACTTTAGTGATTTGAAGAGCGTGACTAAGTCGCATGTGCCTGCACGCACTGCACCGGAGAGGGTTGAAATACCAAAGAAAGCAGAAGGTATCCCTAATCTCGTCCAGAGGCCTCAGAAAAATAAAAAAGAGGACGAGAACTCCGGTTCCTCAAATCCTTAGTAACCGGGGACGCCTGGCGAAAAAGGATAAGAGAGATTTATCACAGCCGATCATTGAAGTCCCCCAGAATGAGAAGGGGAGCCAGTTGAGACCTGGCACAAGTATGACACCTTCAGAAAAGGGCATACCGGATCTGAATATCCCCATCGGCATGGATGTGTGCGCACACATCGGAGCCGAAAAACTAAAGGGACTTGCCACCGCAATTGAAAGAAGCGATGCGCAAGGTGAAGCTCCAGAAGAAGCAACTCATGAAGAAATAGCTATAAATTATGTGCACACTGGAGAGTCCCTGAATAGGACAACAGCTAATATCGATATCTACTTCGCAAAGAAAATTGCCACCATCATCGATTTTGATCCCGAGCCTGCATCGCTCGCTGAATGTAAGAAAAGATCAGATTGGGAAGATTGGAAGAAGGCAATAGCAACTGAATTGCTATCTCTGAATAAAAGAGAGGTGTTTGGGCCCGTATGCCGCACACCTCCCCACATACACCCTGTTGGGCACAAGTGGGTATTTGTTCGAAAGAGAAATGAAAGAAATGAAGTAGTGAGATACAAAGCAAGGCTGGTAGCCAAAGGTTTCACTCAACGTCCTGGAGTTGATTATGAAGAAACCTACTCCCCAGTCATGAGTGGAATTACCTTTAGATACTTGATCTCAATGGCAGTGAACTTGAATTTAGAAATGAAATTGATGGATGTTGTGACTGCATACCTTTACGGTAACTTGGATTCGGAGATTTACATGAAAGTCCCTGAAAGAATTCCTCTCCCGAACCAAGACAGAGCAAATAGAAATCTGTACAGTGTGAAACTCAGAAAGTCACTGCATGGACTGAAACAATCTGGAAGAATGTGGTATAATCGCTTAAGCGACTTTCTCTGCAAGAAAGGCTACACGAACAATGAAGACTGTCCTTGTGTATTTATACGGCGATCCCAGAATGGATTCTGTATAATCTCTGTGTATGTAGATGATCTGAATATCATCGGGACAGCCGAAGACATAAAAGAAGCAAGCTCCTACTTGGAGTCAGAATTTGAAATGAAAGATTTGGGTAAGACCAAGTTTTGCTTAGGCTTGCAGCTTGAGCATGTCCCTGAAGGAGTCTTGGTACATCAGTCGACCTACACCCAGAAGGTGCTCGAAAGGTTTGGCTTTGAGAAGGCATTTCCCTCGAAAGTACCGATGATCGGTAGGTCTTTACAGCAAGAAAAAGATCCTTTCCGACCAAGGGAAGAGGGGGAGGAAGTCCTGGGACCGGAATTCCCATACTTGAGTGCAGTGGGAGCACTCATGTATTTAGCAAACTGCACTAGATCGGACATTGCATTTGTCGTGAACCTGTTAGCAAGGTACAGTGCAGAGCCCACCAAAAGGCATTGGCAGGGCATAAAGGACATTTTCCGATACCTCCAAGGTAGCAAGGACCTCGGAATGTTTTACAGAAAGAATCAAGATCTGAACTTGATTGGCTATGCAGATGTTGGGTATCTGTCAGACCCGCATACCGCTAAGTCACAAACAGGCTATGTATTTCTGTGTGGTGGAACTGCAGTTTCATGGAAATCGTCTAAGCAAAGCCTGGTAGCTACTTCGACGAACCTCTCAGAAATTATAGCACTGTATGAAGCCGCACGAGAGTGCGCTTGGCTCCGTCGAATGGTTCACCACATCCAGCAGTCATGTGGGATGAACATTGTGCAAACCCCCACAATTATCTATGAAGATAATGCCGCTTGCGTTGCACAAGTGCAAACGGGCTATGTGAAGAGTCATCTCACAAAGCATATTAACCCCAAGTTCTTCTATGCACATGAATTGCAAAAGATGGACGATATTAAAGTACTGCATACTAAGTCATGTGAAAATCTCGCAGATTTATTCACTAAGTCACTCCCCGCATCTAGCTTTGAAAGGTGCGTGCGTGGAATGGGAATGATGAGACTTAGAGAAGTGCAGAATTCAGGGGGAGAATTCTCACATGCCCGCTAATAAATCTTGATCATGAAGATTAAGTACCCAAAAATAAAGTCCTGCAGACCAAATGAATTTGGGTGAATTGTACTCTTTTTCCCTTGACGAGTTTTCCATAAAGTTTCTCGACCAAGGTTTTTAATGAGGCAATTCGTGCATCGCAACATCACATGTATCATGTACTCTTTCTCCAAATTTTTCCCACTGGGTTTTTATGGAGTTTTGACGAGGCATGAGCATGTTGGGTGAGTGCCCAAGGGGGAGTGTTAGGAAACCTGGACTCTATCCAGAGTCCTGATCTGATTGGGCACCCACTGTAGACTATAAATAGGGACCTAGACCCCCCTCATTATGTACCCCGATGCAATCTAAAGCAATAAAGAAAGACCAGGAGTTCTCTCTACCTCTCTGTGTTCAATCTATTATTCTGTGATTCTGTGATTGATTCGTTCTTGTTCTAAGCAGAGGAATCGTTCGGACTGGTCTCCAGCGTCGGTTCCTCAACAGAAATAACGTCGCAACCGCACGTCCCAAATCTGACACATGGCTGATCTAGCTAGCACGTACGGCGAAACCGATTAAACCGTTGGTTAACCACATGATCTTTTAATCAAGCGGGCTCGCTCGATCGACCGTTCGATCGGTTGCTGCGGCATGGGCTCGTCGAAATGTTCCGTCGGCGAGACGAACACTCGTCGATCAATATTCCTTTCGTGGCATTCTGAACGAGAAGATCAGGAGGAGGCAGCTCGATTGATCATCCAGCTTTCTTTTCTTGCGTTAATCATCCGCCGGCCGGCCCCTGCAAAGATGCCGAAAGCAACCAGCCAGCACACCGAGATCCGCGCCGTCGCCATCGACATGAACCATTTAATAATTGAAGATGCTTCTATGCTTTGATTTGCATAATTTTTAAAACATAATGAATGATAGATAGATGTTGCTTATCTCTTTATTTACTTTAAGATTAGTGCTACTTTTTATTAAAGATAAAAGCATTAAAACACTGCTCTTACTAATTGGATTCCAAGGGAGCATGAACTCGGTGTTACCATAACAGTATGGACGTTTTTCATCTTTGTGTTATACACAAGAATAGCTTTGCACATTGTAAGATCGGGAATCTAGCGTGCGCCTACGTGCGTGTTAGTCTTAACGCGCACTTGGGCTCGTGTCCGTGGGATTGGAACGCTTTGATCTTGCATCCGTTCAATGCTACAGCTTTTTCACCAGTGTGTTTCTACTGTGGGCCTGACTTTTGCTTTTGTTGTTCCCTACGGCTGCATTGCATCCACACTGTTGCCCTTGTGGACCATATGCAAGCCATATTGAAGGACTGAGAGTGTAGGGAGTTTATGCACCTAAAAATGTGCTGCCTCTTGGTTCCAGGGTCAATGAAATCATTTCATAATGCTTTTCTACATGTGTGGATTTCTTTCTACACGTCGTTTTTTAACACTCACAGTAGTATCATTGCATCCACACATAGCGGAGTCACAAGACGCATGCTTAAAGAGAGAGAAAAATGGCCAATTAAGCAGTAGTACAAATATTTATTTAGAATGTAGGAATTTCACATGATTTATGTAGGAACTTCACATAAAACAGTTTATTTCCTATGACTCGGGAAAAAACTGCTTTCCAAACATGCCTACTTGTTTGTTACAAGTAGAGAGGCGCAAAACTTCACTTTTGGGTGGTAAGTGATAACTTATTAAAAACACAAAATGGTAAGTAAAGGCTCAAGTTATGATAATTTTTCCACATTTTTCAAATCACAAAAACCAATGATTATAGGCAAAATTGGCTCGTGGACATCGCACTTTGACGACATTTGCCAAAACACAATGCAAAAGACATATTTTGGCCATAGACACTGCAAAAATCGTGTGCATTTACTAAAACATACTTTGCCTATTAAAATAATATTTCTCCAAGAGAAAGACAATGAAATATCAAACATTCCCTCCCCTCAATGAAATATCAAACATTCCCTCCCCTCCTCTTCTCTTCTATCTATCAGTCTTCTATTTTGTCTCAAGTGCCCAGCTGTGTTGTCACGATGTGCATCACACTGTCTCCCTCCATGCTCTCGATATGAACCTACGCCCATGACCTGGGCGCTTGTGTGACCCGTGCCACACAACGCACTCGCGCGACACGGTTACACGCTCCTCTATCTCCTTTTCTCCCTCTACCAAAGTGCCACTCCTCTGTTGCGGACTAATGTCACCCGAGGTGTCTACATACCATTTTGATACCCCCTCTACCTCGTTTTCTTTCACAGCTAGGAAGAAAAGGCATGGTATCCATGACATATGGGCCCACCATCTTAGAATGGAGTAGGGTTAGAGAGTAGGGTATCTTAGGAATGTTAAATTTTTTTTCTCTTTCCATATCCATAAAAAATATTTTTAAATGTCCAAAGTGTGTTATAGCAAATAAGAAAATGCTCTCTCTCTCTCTCTCTCTCTCTCTATAACATAGCGGTTCCATTAACTTGTGTGCACAGTTAAATCACCGGGCATAACATTTGATACAAAGTTAGGGAATTAGTCGAGCCATGTTGACATTGTTCCGCACCAAAAGCAGCTGAAGCATGTGCTACACTATCACAAGATCGAGGACAATAAAAGATTGTGCATTGATCAAACTCCAAGAGCAATTGTCCTTTTGCTTCTTTGTTTATCTATGCTCAGTAGAATCATATCCTCCACGGGCGAGTCAACCTCAATTGGCGTTGACATTCTTTGTTTTCTATCAAGCTATCAAATAAATTTTGGTGAAGTTTGTTATCATTAACAAAGACTACATATTAAGAACATTTCGAAGGCATAATACCTTTGTGATGTTGCTATCAGGTTCATGCATTGCATTTACTACCCATAGGCATTAATCGTATTCTGCAGCTTGGTGCTGGAACCCATATCTATCGATCAAAACAGATTGTTAAATTTTGTCATTGTTAGTGAGGATTATTTAAAACCAAACAATATTCTAACAAATTAAAATTTCTAGTATGTGGCTAATTATTCAACTCACTTACCAATTTTTACATGTTGTGGTGGTATATCAACCTATCAATAAAAACCAACTAGGTGCTAACAACAAAGGTCATAAAAAGATAAACTTCACCTCCTAGAAAAAACACATCAATACCAGATCACTTTATAAAAACAAAATAATAAAACATTTTCATCACGTTAGCGTATATAATTTTATAGACTAATCACCTACCAATGTTCTTTCAGGCCCATGCTCCTCGGCATGTCGGCAGAAAGTGAGAAACTGATCATAGATGCATTTTTTTGAAGGATGAACTTTTGGCTCTCTTTTTACTAATTGTGGATGCTATTAAACATCCTGTAGAATAGGGAATGATGAGGCTTGATCCGTAAGTTATTAGTCAAATAAAGATTAGAATAGGAAACATCCAAAGCATCTTCAAAACCATTGCTGGTCCTTAGTTCCAAAATATATGTGAATACTTCCCAAACCTTTTATCAATTCTAAATGGTTTGTGGGATTAGCAAATGCAAGATGTTTCATGAGAAACTTGGCATACCTCTTCAAATCTATACTCAAAATTTATACAGTTGAAAGGGGAAGTATTTACAATATAGAAAGGTGGAAAACATAGATAGCACATTCTTCCTGTTGGGAATGAGGTGGTCCTAAAAACCACACTAACCAGGACATAAACCAACTACTGTATAAAGCATGTTATCTCTTTAATTTCTATTGACTTGGTGCACTATTAATTCAATAACCGACAATGTTGATCATGGGTATCTAGCTTCCAGATGATCGAGCTGCCCATACAATGTAACATCCTGAAAATTTGAAATCTGACAATATAAAGTTTTTGAATTTCTATTGCAAATGTGGTTTATTTGAATTTGGAGTTTATGGTATTTTTCTGAATAACTAAGTGAAGGTTCTCAAAAAGTCAAAAGGACCAAAGGGAAAACGAGCATGTCTAAATATTAGAAAATTAAAATCTAAAGAAAGAATCTGAAAAGATGATCCATAAAATACCAAAAGGGAATTGGGTGTAAACAAGAAACCCTCATTTTTAAATAATGGCATGAATAACAAGAAAATAATCTTTATGTAATAAGTATCAACAAAATGGTAGATATAGGATTACAGGGAGCAAGGAAGTGAATATATAATACACCTATGTATACACACATGAATACCCAAAAGAAAAAATAAAATAAAAAGAAAAAAAAATGAAAATAACACAGCCGGGCCGGCCATCACCCCGGCCCAGCCGTTGCCCTCCACGCGCCACCAGCGCTTGGCGCGCCTGCGCGATCTTGCGCTCCACGGCCCAGCCCAACCCCGCGCGCGCCTCCATCGTGCCCCGCCCCTCACTGCGTCGCAGGCCCGCGACCCGCGCCTCACTGCCGCGCAACCCCACTCGCCCGACGCTTCCCCGCTGGCCGGTGGCCCGCCTACACCCGCGCCTCTCTCTCTGCACCGCGGGCCCGAACGCCCCGCTCTCCTTCTTCTTCCTCCCTTCTTCTTCTTCCACGCGCACGCAGCACCACTTCCCTCGCGCTTGCGCCTCTGCCGCAGCAAATCCTCCGCTCCCTCTCTCACCTCGCGGGCAAATTAAAAGGACTAGCCACAGGAGGGGGGACGCACCTCTCCCGCCACCTCTCTCCTACGAAATCCCGGAGAAGATTTCGTTCTTCTCCCCTTCCCCGCGTGAACAGAGGAGCGCCAAATGCCTCTCTCGCCGTGCGCCCTTCCCCGGCTATAAAACCCCCCACCCGGAAGCCGCACTGGCATCGCATTGCTCCCTCCTCCCCCTTCCCTGCCGCAATTGAACCGTAGAGCCCCAATTTCCCCGCCGGCGCCCTCGTCTTCCCGAACTCCGGCGCCGCCCTCCCCGCCGATTCCGGCCGCCTCCGGGCAAATCCAAGCTCCCAGAGCACCGTGGAAGCAAGGCGAAGCTATCCCCGGTCTTCCCCGCGCCTCCCGTGGTCTCTACCTCGCTGTCGCCGGAGCTCCCGCCCGAGCCGCCGCCACCGCGCCCCTTCACCTTCGCCGACTTCACCCGAAGCTTCACCGTTCCCCGGGGGTTGTATTCCACGCAACTCCCGAGCCTCTCCGACCACCCCTCGCCGCCGGCCACCGTCACCCCCGACTTCCTCTGCCGGACCCCTCCGCGAGCTACTTCAAAAGGGATAAATTGCCCTTATAGGGTAGGCAATGCCTCCCCCGCTCACTTGGTTACCACCGCGCGTCTCTCCCTCCCCCTGCTCCCCCGGCGCGCGTTCGAGCCCCAGCTCCGCGCGTTGCGGTCGAGCATTTCTTTCACGTTTCTCCGCTGACAGCTGGGCCCCATTCGTCAGCCGCTGCGGGACCGCAAGCCCACTGACAGCCGGACCCCGCCTGTCAGGGCAGCCCACTGACCCGTGGGGCCAAAGGCCGAAGGGCCTACCTGTTAGTGACCAGCCACATGCATGGTTACTGACAGAGGGGTCCCACATGTCATACACACATAATATGGAATGTAATAAAAAGGTTAAAAAGATTAAAATAACTAGTGGGTCCCACTGTCAGAGATTTAATAATTTTTGAATTTAACTGAACTGAAATATTCAAAGGAGCATAACTTATTTATTTTAACTCCAAATTGAGTGAGACAAATTTCTGAATTCCTCTAAAATCAACATCTATCTAATGGGACTGAAATCATAATTTTTAGAGTTCGTTTGAATTTCTGGTGTTATTTGGTTTGATTTGCTGCTTTTCTTTTTATACAAATTTTGGCGCACGCTAAAATAGCTTACGAGGCACAAGAAGAGGAGATCGAGGCAGCAGCCCTAGAAGCACCAGAGAATCCGGATCCCGACCACTGTGACCAAGGCGAGTTAACACTTTTTGATCATATTGAACCCATCATTTCAAAGCTATTTCCTTTTAAATTATTAACATGCATGCTGATATATTATGTGGTAAAATATGTTCATTTCCAGAAATGGTAGTTATACACCTAATATAACGTTTGCTAATAATGATCCGTTGGAATATTTGAATGTGTGAACCTTGTCGCCCTAGCAAAAATATAATAGTAACATTTCGAAAATAAGTCCTTAATTGTATGTCGTGCTTAGCATTGATTAGGAACATGGGGCAAGAAATTGTTCCAAGCATCACTTTTATTCATGAGAAATTGATTCGGGCAGTCATGACGGGAACGACTGGTATATGTTGGTATGATTACTTTATGTTTCGAAAAACCCCAACATGCTTAAATATCTGGGCGGATTGGTTCGAGGGTGTGAATGAGTGGTGCAGTGGAAGCACAAAGGGTTAGTGGTAGACCGCCCAGATAGCCCTAAGGACTGAATCCTGTGATGACCTCCCAGTGTACAACAAGTACAACCACAAGCTGGCAAAGTGTAGGCAGGGCTAACTAATTTGCATCGACTTAGTAAGAGTTGCGCCGGTGTGACCACGGGCGGGTAGAGGATGGCCACATCCTCCGACGTGACGGCGCAAGAGGGGGCTTCTGGAAGGGTGGTCGTACCCCGAAGGAAGTGGAAACCTTAGCGGACGTAAATCTGCTAGGAAAAATGTATTGTAAAGGTCCTATGATAGTCTACTCAACTGCATGACTAAGGAATCATGTGGGGCAACGACTGGATCTATCTCTTGTGGGTAAAGTGTGCAAACTCTGCAGAGTCAAAACTATTCGAATAGCCGTGCCTACGGTCAAGGGCGGACATGGGAACTTGACTAGATATAGTTCTGTTTCAAAATCTTTGTGGGTGGAAATGGTAATGTGGAGGGCAGAGAAAGGCCCTAGTTTGAATTGTCCTGGGTGTCGTCCCAGTGGTAAGATAAGCGGCTATAACGCTGAAAGAAAGTATATGGTGCAGAAGCCATGTAATGGTGGATGGATTCTGTAACACTGGTATACATGAGTATTTCTTTAGAAATTCAGTCATTTCTAAAAATGCTAAGTCTTAGGAAATTTTTATATAATTGTATTCAAAAGCACTCCTGCAAATAAAAAGAACTCAAGCCATCCTTTGATTTGCCATACATGTTAGATATTGCATTATGTTTGTGTTGACTCGCGGAGCACGGGGTCGGAGTGCTCACGCTCGCTTTTGCGACAAATTCAGAAGCAGGAATCGGATCGCTATGCATGAATAATACTTTTGGATCACGATGGCGAAGAGGATGAAGATGTCAAGGGCTAGGTCGCGAACCTCCAGTTGGCTGCCTGTGGGCATGTCCTGAAGGTCCCACCTGTGTGCTTCGTTCTTTCGCTGCTGCAATTTATTGATTTCGGCCAGATCGGCCCATGAGTAAGTCTACTATTATATTTACATTTCCGCATGATATGTACTTTGATATTCAGAACTGTAACTGTGTGCACTATCTACTGATCCAGGGAATAGTGCAGTTAAACACAGTAGATTTCGGATTGTAAAATCTGGGTCTGACATACAAGAAAGCCAAAACCATTCTGATTTTGGTAATCGAGTTGCCTTCTTCCAAAATTAAAGTTAATAATACACTAAGTACTAAGAAATAGAACGGCCTAACACATACTTACAATTACAAAAGGAACGCTACTTCATGAACAATGTTACTCAAAAGCACATTGTCGTGGCTACAGGCCAAACAGTAGAGAAGGGAACTGGTAGAAGAGGAAGAGGAGAGCTAGATTTCAAATCTATTCAACACAGCATGTGCGAAACAAAACGAAGTACTTATCTGTCATTGATGGAGCGCCGCATGGTACCAACGCTATGGATTAAAGGTATACTCCCAAGAACAGCTCTCAGCTCCTTAAGCGACTTTTCGTTCAGTCCCCACGGACGGCGCTATCTGTCGTGGCTACAGGCCAAACAGTAGAGAAGGGAACTGGTAGAAGAGGAAGAGGAGAGCTAGATCTGTGGGAGAGTTGGTAAGAATGAGATAATGTCCCTCCTCCTGCCCCTCTTGGGGGTTTATATACATGAGTGGGGTAGAACGGGAAATTCCCATTCTACCCCTTGGTACTTACAAAGGATGAGGGTACATTGGTATATTTACACTAGTATATTCTTCTACATTATTGGGCCTATTACATGTTGGACTAGTTGCACGACCCAGTCACGGGGTTGGGCCACCCCACAACACACACTCCTTTAGATAGATAGCGTAGCATTCACCCATCTCTTACTCCCCTCTCTTCTCTTCTCTTCTCTTCTCTTCTCTTCTCTTCTTGCATACTACCTACGATCTCACACCATTACCATGGCATGGCAAGGAGCAATGGCCTAGGCCGTTGGATATTTGACATGTGTCAAGATCATAACCCTTGATCTAAAATATCTAGAATCTCTACACACTTCAAAAATCTAAATAAAACGAAGTGAAATCAGGGAGAAAGATTGCAGGCACGCCGTATTGCCAAATTGAGTCAAACAAAGGAAATAAAAGAAAAGGAGCCCAAATGTTGGTCGTACTGAACCATTGTGCTGCATTTGCCTTGATCGCATACTTAGTCCTCCAGTTGGGTCAAAACAAATGGGCCGAATACTTCCAAGAGCCCAAACGTACCCTAGGTCAAAATATAGAAATCCATTTTCCCATCTTCTAAAGGAAAGCCTTTTACTATAACCGTGCAACGCTAGATTTATGGAGCAACATTGACCTTGTGCAGGAGAAGTACGTGGTGACCGGAGACGACGTGGTAACCGCTCGTCCCAAACCAAATCCGACACATGGCCTGACCTAGTGACCTGACCGATCAATCGTAGCTAGGTACTCTTTACCTCGTGTCGATCTAGCACGGGAAAATCGATCAAATCGTTCGTTAACCACACGATTCTTGATCGGCTCGATCGATTGGTTGCCACGTCTGGACCCGCACCGCAGGTGCGCCGTCGGTGAGATGAACCCACATCCATCCTCTCGTCGCATTCTCAAGGAGAGAAGATGCAGGACCACTGTGACAACAGAACGGAGAATGAATAGTATCTTTAAATTTTCTCAAAAGTATTCTCTTAATCTTCACTTCGATAGTTATGAAAAGCTATAAAGATCAAAAGGCTAAAAATCTAAAAATTCTCGGGGCTACAGAATTTTCAGCCCGTAAATAGTAAAAACAGCACTGTTCTAAACCTGAAAAACCACAAAACTTTTGATCCGTTTATCCAAAAGACTTGAAACTTGAACTAAAACTAGCTTCTAATCTTAGGAACCTATCCCATCCAAAAAAACCTGAAAGAATTTGAGAGAATTGAGATCTTTTGGTTCATGAAACTCTGTTGTACTAAAGCTGAGCCAAAACTTAAATTGAGCTAACTCTCAAACCAAAACTCTAAATCACTTGAAATTTGGTATACACCTTCCCTAGGATGTCAGGAACCTATTCCAATAAATAATCAAGAAAATCGTTGCTAAAATTCTATCCTTTTTCCATTTGAAGGCATATTGCACTAAAAGTATCAAAACTATAAATGGTGAATATGACTTACTTGTGGGTAGATGATAGCCAATATTACTCTAGATAAGTTTTCACATATCCCAGCAAGCAAGAACACAAAAAAATCATGATAGAAACAGTTTGATCAAGAAATCACTCGGAGAGGCCAAAAAGAGTAAAAACAGGGTTGCTTCAAGAACTTATCAACCAAGTGTCTAGATGGATGGAGATTGATTTTCAAAAATTATCTCCATATCTTATACGTCCTTGGCACAATAAGATTAAGACGAGAGGAGAATAGATCAAAATCAACCAAATCAAGAGCAAATCAATCAAAATATGAAAGATTCGTAGAGATGAATAAAGATTAATGTATTGCTACTTTAGAGGGAAAGTTTTATAGTCACTCCACCTTGGAGGATAGAGAGCACACCACAAGCGCTCAATTTCTCTCAAACCCTAACTCTAGAACTCATGAACACTTGATCTCAAGAGAGGATGGTTGAATGGTTAACCACAAGTCTCTATCTCAACCCTTTAAATAGACAGGCTAACTAGTCACATCTAACCCTTAATAAATATTATCTAGTTAGCATAATGAGGGAAACCCGATAACCTCATATACATGGATTTTAACCCACTCACTACACTTATGCATACTACATAAGCCTGAATCTGCTAAGGCCTAAACTTTGATCCATCTTGATCATACCAGTTTCTCCATGACCTAAACTATCTTTCCAAGCGCCGCTCACGTGCCGCAGTTTTCTTCCAAAGCCGTTTATGGTATTTTGGTAAAACTACCAAAATACCCTTCCTTGACCCGGTCTTCTCTTTCTATTATAAGAAATCGTTATACTTGCCATGTGTAGGTGCACCACTAGCTTTCCACATGTTGATAAGTCTCTCCCGTTTTGATCCCATTGAACCGCGTCTCACTTGGACCAACCAAGCCATATAGTGCAAACCCGCCGTTCGAACTTTTCTTCAATATTTTTTTGCCTTTCTCGTGCCATACTTGAGCTTACTATCTCACCTGGTATTCTTGATTGTTCTAGACCTCAACTTCTCCATGAGCGTAGTCCCGATCATCGCCATTGACCATAGTTGACTCTAAGTGACACTGCACATCTAAAGACAAACAAATCATTTTCTGGCACAAGTTCTTCGTAAGTTGACCTACATTAGCAATAATATGTTTCATACAATCTATAGCCAATAACATAGGTCACCAAATCATCCTATGTCTCAAAATTTCCAAAATCTTCCATTTCTGTAACTTGCCTAGAAAAATCTGCAAATTTATAAATTCTATATTTTCACTTGTTTAAAATAATAATGATTCATCGAAACAAAACTATGAACTTTCTCACATGGTCTTGCAGAAGGCAGCTCACATCGATCAACATTCCTTCTGTGACATGATTCTGAGATGCAGCTTTCTCCACTCGTTTCGGCTTTAGGTTTTGGCTTTTGCCTTCTGGTTCACTATTGCTTAATTTCGTTTATTTTTTGCTTTTTGCTTTTTTTGTTTTTTGCCTTTTTTTCGTATTCGTTTGCTTTGTTTGTGATAGATTAACCTATTTTTTCTCTATTTTTAAATTTTAATTACGTCAAAAATACTACTAATAGTTACAGTACAAAATAAGCTATAAATTAGCTTATTTTAGCCGAACTAGGCGATGCGTTTCCTTGCATTAATCATCTCATCTGCCGGCCCCTACAAACATAAACTCAACCGGTAAGCGCTCTAAGATCTGCGCCGTCACCGTCGACAAAAACCATTTAATTACTGGATTCAAGGGAGAATGAATTCGGTGTGGAGATCAGAATCGTAAGGACGGGCGTTTCCTTCTAGTCCAGGTTTTTCATCTTGCGTTTATCACAAGAATTACTTGCACATTGTAACAAGAACAGGGTTACATTAGCATTTGCAAATATATTATAGGTGACTTATCAGAATTATGAACATGATGGATGGTTTGACTCAAACCACTTTATTCAGCCATTTTTTTCTGAATTACCATCAATGTACGTATCATTTTCTTCAAGTGAGCCATCAGCCACAACTAGATTCCCACTACCAAAGAATGCCTTTAGAGTCCTAGCAGGTCAGGTCATCCATCCATCACACTTTTTTCTCTCTCCTGGGGGATGTTAGAAGAACTGGTGAACTTTTCATCCAAACTTTCTTAACTGAAAAACAAAGAAACCCATCAGGGATTTGGTGAAGAAAGAGAGAACTGATGTTCAAGTGATCATCCACGGAAGGAGGAATGCCCATGGGGCAGGTTAGATCTGAGCATGGAGTTGCCTTCAAGGCTTTGTACCCCTACTACTACCCACTCTCCTATGTATGCATCTCACTCACCTTTTTATCTCACTTTTGTTGTTAAATCTTGTGAGCTCTAGAGGGGCCTGGACTAGCCAACCAACCCTCTTTGAGCGCTTTTCATCGTACATTGCTGCCAAAAAAAAAACTAACTGTAGCCTAATAATTCCAAACGTTTGTACCATGTCTTCAACAACACATGATTAAAGAATGCAACTGCCTTTTGCCTTTCTTCAGCTACTTCTAATAATTAATAAAGCTACCAGTGTAATTGAGTTGTTAGCTTCGATCAAGCACTTCTCTGAAATTCACCTGGTAGCTAGCTAGGTTTCTTTTCTTTAAAAGTTTTCCAAAATATATTGTCGGCCATTTACCAAGATTGATTGCTAGCGAGGAACAGTACATCATAATCAAAAGAGAAAATTAGGGAGCACACAGCATGTGGAGTAGGAGAGCAACCTAAAGTGCAGGGAAAGAGAAACTAATTTTCACTCAATGGTAGCACTAGACTACTAGTAGTATTTTCTTTGGTGAAAAGATAGGGATTAATTGGTGTGTAAGCGATTTTTCCATGACCTAGCTAGCACTTCAGAGTTTCAGCCAGCTTTTTTTATGCTCCGGATCACTACTTAAACCTCCCTTTTTAAGTGAGATTTCCAAACGCTTTCCAACTTTATATAGATAGAGAGTATACTATATGTCTCACCAATCCTCTTGCATTACAGTGGAGTAAAGTTACTGAAAGCGTCACCGGATACCGAAAGGAAAGGGAAAACAAAAGGGAAGCCAAAGTGAAAAAGAAATTCCAAGAAGGTGCTCCCTGAAGCGTTCGTCCCAACTAATAGGTTGCTTTTGCCCATTGCTAAATGCGGATTGCTTCCAGCATCGCGCGTCGTCGTCTTTCCACGTATGAAAACCACGCAGTACTAGCTTGAGCACGACGTGTACGCACGACCCGAAATAAAAATCGCCACTGCTTGTAGCGTGGATGGAAGCATCAGATCAGATGGCAATTGAACACAAAATTTTAAATTCAGAAGCTTTTGTGTTCAACACACCTGATCTCCATTTTCTAGTCATACATTGCTGATTCATTGCACCAGAAAAGGATCAGTGGAAGAACAAGACCAAGCTCAATATAATACTATAAATATTTATTTAGCTTTTGCTGCAAAGATAAAGAAGAGCCGGCACAAAAGATTGACACCATCAGCAGATCGAATCAGCAACAGCGTGCGTTAGCTTCTAGTACCTTATCATGATATCAATCTGCTTATGGGATCCTTGAAAGCCAAGGGACAAAGCAGATCAGGTTGGTAGTATGTGAGATGAAACGCTCCACATTGATCATAGCTGGGTGGATGGATATAGTGCCAGGGAGAATATGTTCATTAATTGGGATGGAACACTTCAGGACCAGTGATTTTTTTCGCGTTAATTGTGATGGTTACATATGCTGTGTCTAGATTCGATCCTTAATTTTCTTGTAGGCACATGCACATCAAGGACGATTAGGAAGTTAAAATCAAGCCCGTCCCACCATCTCAAGCCTCTACAAGAATCATTGTTGAAATAAATAGCAGAGCTCTTGCTCTTAGTTAAGAAAAAAAGCCCGTCCCACCATTAATTGAGTGGTTAACGATTAGTCGGTTGATTTTCTTCATTCCTGAACGCGCAGAAGAATGTGAAGTACTCCCCGGTCATTGTCCATTCCATCTTGATCCGCTAGTCCCTCCTCTGCATTTCGCTGACTGATTGCATTAGGAGTCGCTACCGTACTACACAAAGATGGAGTACTAGTATGCCCGACGGTACAAGAGGATGTCAAAAACTCATGTGTGTTTGGCGATACATAATCAGTCTCCTTTTCAAACGCGGAAATTTCTTAAGATTCCTGTGAAAATTGAACCGTATCACACGAGTGAAATTAACTCCTTTGTTCGAAACAGACAGACAGCTGCTCAAGGAAGCCTTACAGTCACTCTTCCTAGGTATCTAGTCATTGTGAGCTACATGTTCACATCCTCGTTGCCAAATCCTGGTCACGCTGGCCATCCGATAGCATTCGATCCTGAGCGTTGAAGCGGGAACGAAGAGCCAAGATCGCACCGAACTCCAACATAGTTCCACACTTCCACTGGAGGAAGAGGAAGAAGAGGGATAACGCCATGGCGTGCCTGTCTGGGCTTGCTGGTGCTGATCGAGCTTGGGCAACCAAACCGTACCTTGGTGTGCAAGGGCCAAAAGGACACAACATGCAGTCACATCCCAACCTGAGAAGCTCCTGTCAAGAACAACTCAAAATAGTGGCGATCAAATAATAAATAATCGAAGAGGCGGTAAAAAAGTGGCTAGCTTCTGGAGGATCGATGCACCAACCTCAATAAACAGATCATATCGATATGTGTGGCTGTGCCGGCTTCGGTGCTTAGTTTAATATGATGGATTCTGATTTTTTATTATAACTAATTTATTTTTTTTGTAGTTGATGTTGTTTTATTTAGTGTAACTAAATTTTAAAAAATAAAATAGAAAAAATATGTTAGCGTATCACAGATAATATGAAGGAATACGGAAACAAAGAAAAAGCAAAAAAACCCCAAAAACTAAAAAGCCAGAAAAATGAAATAAAGAAATAGTGAATTAAAAGCCAGAAACCAAAAGCTGAATCTGAAATGAGCGAGACCATATCTAAAGATTAATTAAAGTATTTGGGATACTATACTTTAATACTAGTACTTGGGGTGAGGCCGGATTAAAGTGAAATTTCATGTGGTCCATCTTTTCTACCTTTTGGTTGGACTATACAAAGTAAAATTATTTTAGTTCATCCTGTAAAAAAATAAAAGTATGAATTAACCCTGCAAAATATAATTTACTCAAATTAGAATGGCTCCACCACTAGGTAGGAAGGGTATGTCATAATTGACGCAAGCTACGTTTCGACTGATTGTGAATAAATTATCAATGCAATCAAAGCTAACAGTAGCAATAAAACAAGCAAACGTACTCATGTTTTCTGAACAATGTAATAGTACTCAAATGTAACTAGTATATATATTTACATGATGTACTTTCAATGGTGGAGTCAGAATTTGATTACGTCTTGGACTCGGCAGTAGAATGATCTAGGCTATTTGAGTTGGACCATGAAAATATTATCCAGACTGAACTAAATTTACCCGAGCTATACACTAGATATTTTTTTCACATCCCGGACTGAAGCCTACCCTGTTCGAGATGTGGATCCGCCCCTGTATAGTGTTAATTGCCCTTCATGGATATGTATGGCATAGCCCATCAGAACTTAAGACAAAAGCACATACCAATTGATGGTATTGTAGAGATCGAAGAGTGCGAGTAAAACTGGAATAACAGAAATGCATAGGTTATTTACTATCGGCGGTAGTGTTTCATTCGGCTTAAAATATGCGTGCGCTCCAGGCCTCTTATGTACCAACATAAAAAAAATGATTGCTCCGGTCAACTAATGGTGCAATGCGAGTAGCTAGGAACCTGTAAATATTGCAGCTCTGCATAGTGTTACGTGCCCTTGACCAGAGCATCCTACGAAAGCATTTAGTCATGGCGGATCACGGGGAGGGAGTGTGATTTCCATGCATTATTACACACGAAGCACGTCATAATAGCTCACTAATTGAGATGGCTGGCTGGCTGGCGGGCCAGGGACTGAAGTGGCAAGTCCGAGACTCAAACTTGAGTACTTGACAAGCTGCCCCTCCATTCGTTGCACCCATCCTTTCAAGCGTCCCCTCCACCTCACCGCCCCAACCACTGCTTCTTCGCCGGCCTTACGATCTTGCCGCTCGCTCACACCCAGCTCAAACCTGACCTGACCTGACCTGACCAGCCCAACGAGTGAGTGAGTGCGCGCCACCCCTATATATCCCGCGCATGCAACGCGCCTCCTCGGCTTAGGCTTGGGCAGCTACAGCGATCAACCTCGCGCTCCTCCTCGCCGCCGGCCGCGCGCCCAGAGACACCGGACACGATACACCTGTGGTCGCCATAGCGCGCGCCATCAGCATGGGGGTGACAACCAACGGCGCCGGAGAGGCGCTCAAGTCCCCGGCAGCCGGGCTGCGGGCCGCGGCAGTCGTCAAGCTCAACGCCGCCTTCCTCGCCTTCTTCCTCCTCGCCTACATGGCGCTCTTCCTCCACCCCAAGTACTCGTACCTCCTCGACCGCGGCGCCGCGTCGCTCGTCCGCTGCACCTTCCGCGACGCCTGCCCGACCCAGCTCTCACGGAAGGTAAGGATAAGGTGAGTCCTGTCCGCCGGTCGTGTTGCATATATATGCTCTTGTTCTTGACGATCCGGCCGGCCGCGTCAGTGAGATTTCTTGATTGATCATCTGATTATATATTAGAGAGCCTATGCATGTCGATTAACATTCGTGTGCCTGCAGCTGGGAGGAGTGCCGGCGAACAAGGTGGCGGCGGAGAGGATCGTGAACGCCGGGCGCGCGCCGACCATGTTCGACGAGCTCCGCGGCCGGCTGCGGATGGGCCTGGTGAACATCGGCCGCGACGAGCTGCTGGCGCTCGGCGTGGAGGGCGACGCGGTGGCCGTCGACTTCGAGCGGGTGTCCGACGTGTTCCAGTGGTCGGACCTCTTCCCGGAGTGGATCGACGAGGAGGAGGACGACGAGGGCCCGTCCTGCCCGGAGCTGCCCATGCCCGACTTCTCCCGGTACGGCGACGTGGATGTGGTGGTGGCCAGCCTGCCGTGCAACCGGACGGCGAAAGGGTGGAACCGCGACGTGTTCAGGCTGCAGGTGCACCTGGTGGCGGCGCAGATGGCGGCGCGGAAGGGGAGGCGCGCCGGCGGGGACGGCAGGGTGCGCGTGGTGCTGCGGAGCGAGTGCGAGCCCATGATGGACCTGTTCCGGTGCGACGAGGCGGTGGGGAGGGAGGGCGAGTGGTGGATGTACAGGGTCGACGTGGAGCGTCTGGAGGAGAAGCTGCGGCTGCCCGTCGGCTCATGCAACCTCGCGCTGCCGCTCTGGGGACCCGGAGGTACGTAACCGCAATTCTAATTATTTTCTCCGGCCGCCGTGTTCGGTTAGGCCCCGGCCGGAGTATGGCTCCTTTCTCGGACAACATACTAGCTAGTGTCGCTCGTGCTGCACCTCATGCAGGTAAGTCAAGCATCTAGTTGCACCCATACTAACTAACACGCAGCAGCAGTTTCAACTTTCAACTAAGATAGATATCGATACCGACTGGTGACACATGGTACTTGGAAGAAATCAAAAGAAAGTCGAGACAGCAACGCAAGATACATATCTGCAGGAAATAGCTAAAGAAGTTCTGAGGTGTAGTTTTATTTTCGACCTCCATTAGCACATATACAAATTCATCGCGCATGATTTATAGCTTTTGACTCATTAATTTTACAGAGCAAAAAGGCAAAATTGTATTCCTCGCAAAAAAAACTTAGTCGTGTTAACAATAATATGTATAAAAAAAATGCCAACAGCATGGGCATAAGAAGAAAAAGAAATAAAATATTTGGAGACAAGATAATAGAACATTAGCATCGGACTAAGACCTGTTCTGTTTCGACATGTGTTATACAACTGTGTTAGAGACATAACATGGCACCTAATGGAATTGGAGCGTCAGTACAGCGCATGATTAATCAAGCTTCTTTTATTTTCTTTTGTAATGCGCGCGGGGCATATGATCAGTAGGGACGAGTTAATGGGGTGTGTAGGACAAGCCATGTAGAAGAACATACGAATCTGGTCGGGAAATGTTGCCAAGGGCCACGAGCTGATAATGCATCGATTCTCATCATCACTCAACTTTATTTTTGTCAAAACAATGTTAGTAGTCCCCATTCGCACCAAACTTGAAGAATCTGATCGATGCTCGAGGCGACGATTAATTGAGGCTAGGAGGAAAGCTTCGAACCTAAGCCTCCGATCGATTACTTGTGCAATCTCACTTATTCATAGGTTGATGATTAATTCTGTTCATGCAAGTCTGGATGATCATGGCGATTAAATCAGCAGTACTTAGTTCTTGGTAACCATATGGCATAAACTTTTGCAACCGTTAGTTTGAAAGTACCGTTCCAAAAATTAGTCTGGCCAGGTTAGATAGCTAAAGCTAGCTAGCTTAGCATTAATCAGCACAATAGCATCCCACCAAAATGGAAACTTCTATTGGTAATCATGGATCCATCAGTGTCAGTGTTATCCAAAAGAGACCAAAACTTGTCCTTAAAAAAAAGCAAGAAGTAGCGCCGTTTTTTCGGATTATAACTTATGTTACAGTAAATAGTTTTTAAATAGAATGCCTTTTTAAAACGGATTTATATGGACACTGTACCGACTACAGCTATACTGACTAAAATCACACGTAGATATCTCTCTTCATACTCTCTCTCATAAACAGCCAGAATTCAAAATTTTAAACTATAAACCATAAATCATAAACTAAAAGAATGACCCGTAGATAGATCTAGGTAGGTGTGCCTTCCAATTGACCATTTTTTTCGATGTTCTAATTGATGATCAATGTACTTTACTGTTGCAAAAAAACAACTAAGCATTATTTCAGGTCTTGAGTGAATTCGATAGAGGATGCCAAATACATATGTGAAACCGGCCATATATACGTACTCTCTGGATACCATACGGTACGACCAGATAAGAAGTATATATGGGTGTAACATGCACATGGAAATGAAGCTCGAAAAAAAATACATATGAAAGACTCTTCACCTAACGTTTCTGGTTACAAGTCTTTCACCTCCATCATAGCCGTCTGATCGATCGATCGAACACTAAGCTGGCATATATAGACAGACATCGACACGATTGATTAAACTAGATTCGGTTGGTGGCCGGGTCGGGCAGCTGCTGCTAGCAGCTTAGCTAGCTTGTGCATGCACCAATTAATACTTGCATGCTACTACATTCTACACGATGGATGACCGGCCGACACCAACCGTACGCAACATCACAAAGTACTCCTATATTGCTTGTTAATTCCATCTCTTGTTGATTTTACTTCTCCAGCACTTCCAGTTTGTTTGAAGCTAGGCTTCAGTTGGTAGATGTGCCACTGTAAAACTGCATCTCGGCTCGTGGTTAAGAAATAAATGGAGCCCTTGATCTGCATATACGCTAAACAAATACTCTACGTACGTACGTGAGTTATGACCCTGTAATATTCATTAGCTAGGTAGATTGACATTTGACAGCATAGCGTAGTCCCCGAGAGACTTGCACGTTCCTCGCGCGACTATTACGCATTTTCAAGTGCAGAGACCCCAGATCGATTTGGTTGCGCTTCAGGATATGTTTTACTAGTGTGTTGCAAATAGACAGGAAGTGTAAAGCACCAATCGTATCGATCAATAGATGTTGCAGCATCGTTAGTTCATCGCAATTTTGTTACTGTTACCGTTTTACCTTATCCTGCCGTTTCTGTTTTCACGTTCTGGGAACTAACCAATGTGTGCGTGCGTGCAACACGCAGGAATCGACGAGGTGTTCACCGTGTCGGACCTCACGGCCGCGGCGCCCGGCCGCGCGCGGCGCGAGGCGTACGCCACGGTGCTGCACTCGTCGGACACGTACCTGTGCGGCGCCATCGTGCTGGCGCAGAGCATCCGGCGCGCGGGGTCCACCCGCGACCTGGTCCTCCTCCACGACCACACCGTCTCCAAGCCCGCCCTGCGCGCGCTGGCGGCGGCGGGGTGGATCCCCCGCAAGATCAAGCGCATCCGGAACCCGCGGGCGGCGCGCGGCACGTACAACGAGTACAACTACAGCAAGTTCCGGCTGTGGCAGCTGTCGGAGTACGAGCGCGTGGTGTTCGTGGACGCCGACATCCTGGTGCTCCGCAACCTGGACGTCCTGTTCAGGTTCCCGCAGCTGACGGCGGTGGGCAACGACGGGCCCCTGTTCAACTCCGGGATCATGGTGATCGAGCCGTCGCAGTGCACGTTCGACGCGCTAATCCAGAACCGGCGCACTATCCGGTCGTACAACGGCGGCGACCAGGGGTTCCTGAACGAGGTGTTCGTGTGGTGGCACCGGCTGCCGCGGCGGGTGAACTACCTGAAGAACTTCTGGGCGAACACGACGGGGGAGCGGGCGCTCAAGGAGCGGCTGTTCCGGACGGATCCGGCGGAGGTGTGGTCGATCCACTACCTGGGGATGAAGCCGTGGACGTGCTACCGGGACTACGACTGCAACTGGAACGTGGGGGACCAGCGGGTGTACGCCAGCGACGAGGCGCACGCGCGGTGGTGGCAGGTGTACGACGAGATGGGGGAGGTGATGCGGGGGCCATGCGGGCTGTCGGAGCGGAGGAAGATCGAGATCGCGTGGGACAGGCACCTCGCCGAGGAGGCCGGCTACGCCGACCAGCACTGGAAAACCAACATCACCGACCCCCGCAAGTGGGAGTGATGAGCTCGACCGTGGCATCGATGGATACGTACGTAGCTAGCTAATTCATTGGCCCCGCGGGCCGGAATGGCAGCTGAGCTCGCCGCCCTTTGGGCTTCCTTTTCTTTTGTTCATATATACATAAGGGAGAGGGAGTACACAAACTTCGGTTGAATAATGACTAGTTAAGTTGATCCTACGCTGTTCATAGCATGTTTGGCTTGTTCGGCCAGAAGCGGCGGCCTTGGCCGCTCGGCATGTTACACAGACGCAGCCGGCCACCACGCGCTGGCCTTGGCACCGCACGCACCCACCCGTTGGTATGTAGCCTCCTGTGGGCCTGGGACAAAGCGGGCCTCGCCTCCTCGACGGCGCACCGCACCTGTGTCCCGCCGCTCGCCGACGGTTTGTTGCCGTGGGCACTCAAGCTCATGCTTCGGCTGCGGCCCGCGCCCCTCGTCTCGACTCCTCAGCGTTGGCCGCTGCTATGCTCGCGTCGCGTACGGCGCACCGCACCTGTGTGTCCCGCCGCTCGCCGACGGGTTGTTGCCGTGGGCACTCAAGCCCATGCTTCGGCCGCGGCCCGCGCCCCTCGTCTCGACTCCTGAGCGTTGGCCGCTGCTATGCTCGCGTCGCGTACGGCGCACCACGTCCGATGGGCTGGTTGCCTTGTCTCGCGGTCCCGCCGCGGTTGCGCTTCCTCCGCCATTGCGCTGGGAGATCGACTCGACTCCCTCCACCGCGCGTCGCCATTCCCTCCGCTACGCGCCGTCGGACACGGGACGCCGAACCCCCACCCGAGTGCGTGCTAAGTTGCAAGCCCAAATTCATTTACAAGATACGACGGTGGAATTGACTAAACAAAATAAAGAAAAAAGACAGGAGTATGAGTCATGATTGCAAGATACACATCAGGGACGTGCAGTCCTTAGTGTCAACGAAAAGGATCATGTGTTAGAAATGTGCAAACTGATCGAAGATCATTATTCTCAACTATTTGCCCGGGCCCAAATTTCTGCTCAAAAATAACGATCAAAATCGTACCAGACCATATGTTCTTCCCCCCCTAAATTTGACCCTTCACATTGAACCATATGCTTTCTTCCCCTAAGATTGGGCCCTTCAACCTTGCTATATTTAAGCACCGACCATGACCAAGCAACCGTCCCTATCCGTTTGTCGTGCGCACCGGCAAGACGACGCGCATTCCAAGCCATGAACATTTCTCTCCTCCTTTCCTGACCTCCCCTTTCTTCGCCTCTTCTCCTTCGAAGCCTCCCCTTCGCGGGTGCTCCATTGCTTTCCGAATCCTATTATGACATTACTATGATGCCAAGCTCCATTTTGCCTTTCCCTCCTCCCATGCCGCCGTCCCACAAACCATAGGTCCATACGTAATTTACGCATGATCACATTATCTCGATCTTTTTCTTGTCGTTGTTGATGAAATGAAACAATGCATATGTGTGCAACCCACACTTCTTAATTAACGCTAATAATCGGATCTGGAATAAACATAATTAACGAAACAAATAGTTACATTATTCAAGCTATAATCAAATGTCTTCTTCGAATCAAATAAAAACAAATCAGTCCATATTACATCAGTTAATTAATAGTGGCAACATTGGTAGCAGGGTAGGCCGGGAGTGAGTGAAGAAGAGAGGCAAAGAGGGGGCGAGAGAGAGACACAGATCAGGTGTTAGGCTGGGATGAGAGACAAGTGAAGGGAAAAGGGATAGGGGAAAGGAAAAGTAAAGGAAAAAAAAAGAAAAGAAACTATAATATATATGTATATATATTATCTACCCTACTCTATAATACACCAAAATTTTCTTTACTAAATCCACCCCCCTCAACCATCACCACAGTCATGCCTAATCTAAATCCACCCAGATTTGTGTACCAAAGTAATCCAACTTCATACAAATGAATGGTCTGTATCTCTCATCAAGCCTTCTTCTCTTA
Organism: Dendrocalamus latiflorus; assembly: GCA_017311315.1. Taxonomy (NCBI): domain Eukaryota; kingdom Viridiplantae; phylum Streptophyta; class Magnoliopsida; order Poales; family Poaceae; genus Dendrocalamus; species Dendrocalamus latiflorus. Next base: position 11,312,677 of record CM029621.1, read on the forward strand.
CTCATTGAAGATCCTAAGGCCAAAATCATCCGGATCATGCACATCATTGAACCATGCCTCACAAAACCGTACGCTGCCCATCCCCCGCCCCCCGCGCGAATCCCGCGCCTCCCCACGTTCTCTCCCGTTCTCCCCCGTCTCCCCCTCCGCGTCTGCCCTCGGTTCTCCGCGCCGCCTCCTCCCCTCCATCCTCCGCCCTCGTCTCCTCCCCTCCCTCATCCGCCGCTCCGCCCTCGCCTACTCCTCCCCACCCGAGCGCGCCCTCCGCGCCCAATCCCGCGCCTCCCCTCCCCCACGAAACCTAGCCCGCCATGGCCCTCGCGCTCCGCCTCCGGCAAGCAGTAGCGGCCGCCTCCACCTCCGCCTCCCTCCTCCGGCCAGGCTCCTCCGCCGCCTCTCGGTCCCTCCCCCTCGGCCCCCTCGTCCCGCCGCTCCCGCGGCCGCATCTCCCGGGCGCCGCCGCCGGGTTCCGGTCGACGGCGGCGGCGGCTGCGCGGGGAGGGGACTACGGGGGTGGAGTGGACGACGGCAAGATCTCCCCTGACGAGATCCTCTTCGAGGGATGCGACTACAAGCACTGGCTCATCACCATGGAGTTCCCCGACCCCAAGCCCTCCCGCGAGGATATGATCGAGACCTACCTCCAGACCCTCGCCAAGGTCGTCGGAAGGTATAATTGAATCTCTCAAATTTCGTTTCGCATCGGAAATGTGTGGATTTGTTAGGAATTGGGCTCTGTGTCGTGTGGAATTCGGTCCTTCCGGAAGTACGCGCTCGCGGCGGTGGCGGTGTCCAAGGCCAAGTTCGTCAAGGTGGCCGTCGACGGCGCGCCGTACCTGCACAAGGTGGACCTCGAGGCGTACGCGGGCTACGACCAGCTCCTCGCCGCGCTCCAGGACAAGTTCTTCGCCCACTTCACCGTCCGTGAGTACACCGCCGCTATGGCGCTATGTGCCGCTGTTTTCGATGGTTTTCTCAGAGTCTGCTGGGTGGATGGCCGCAGGCAAGGTTGGGGACGACGAGATAGAGCTCATGGATGCGGTGAGCGGGACGGAGTACGTGCTGACGTATGAGGACAAGGACGGGGACTGGATGCTCGTCGGTGACGTCCCATGGAAGTGAGTTCTTTTTTTGACGAACCATGGGAGTGAGTTTTAGCTGCCTTATTCTGTGCTATTTATGAATCAAATTCGCATGCAGTTGCAGCTCATGTTGTTATCTAGCAGCAGTTCATGTTGTTTTAAGTTTATATGGAGTGTGCTTCATTAGTTCCATGGATTGGTTCGGTGTTGGATTGGGTGCGATAGCATGTGAGATTTGAAAATCTAGAGCTTCTTGTGCCCTTCTGGGATTAATTTCAGTTTTTCTTTGCTTGAGAAACGGTTAGTGATAATTCAATTAATGATCGATCTAGCAGTAACATGTAGGAAATGGGGATCTCTTGGTTATTGTGGTACAAGATAGATTTTTCTTTTCTACATGGGACTAAGGAATCATGAGATTACTCGTGTTTTCTGATGTTATGGGATGTATCTGTTGGTTTGTCAGTTGGGTATTATCTGCTAGCCTGGGATCCATTAGAGTTGTTCTTACTTAACCTCTATTCTTTTATGCGCTGCGGATCTTGCTAGCTTCTTTCAATAGATTTTTAGCAGCTAGCTAACCACTGAAATTCCGAAGATGAAATAATTAGCAGCAAATGATGTTGGTAGATTCGGTTCCATGTGTGTGCAACTGTGCATTGAACCTTTCCTTTTCTCAGACCCGAGGATCTAATAGCATAATTGGACAGGTAAGATTGGAAACCAGTGAAGGCACAGTTGTGTTCTGGCAGCAAAACCCGTTTTCCTTGTTTTCTAAATGCACCAGGGATATAATGAACGAGGTGATTGCGGAACTGGGACTACTTACCAAAGTGAATCTAATTTACTTAGAAAAGGTGGACAAAGAAAATTGAGACATTGTGGCTACAGGCTCAAGTTTTGGACTTATGCCTCCCTTTAGACATTTCTATTTAGTAGTCTGTAACTCAATCAAAGGAGTTCCGTCTTTGATTTATTTTGCACTATGCTCTCTTCTTATCTTAGTAGGTTCAACAAACTTTCTTTTTCTTAAGAAACTGACAGGTTGAATAGCTGTGATGTATTTGTCTCTTCACAATTAGATAAACATGGGCCTTAATACAAAAGAATCAAGTTGGTTTTGATAGGCCGCTTTGGATAAGGTTGCATTGCTTGCTTGTTCTTGGCTCCACCTTTTTGCGTTAACACTGATCCCTAACAAACCCCTTTTTATTTGTTTGTTGTCAACTGTTTCTGAGATATTTCCCCTTTCACTTTATGTAACATCTTTCACAAAAGTTGAATTCCTGTCACATTACTACTCACATAGGCCTGTAGGAGGTCTCTGATTCCTATATAGGAACATTGCTGAGTTCTCATTACCTATTACTTTTCATTGTACCTTCTTTTTTTAGTATGATTGCAATGAATTAGAGCTTCACATGAACATTGAAATAACTTAGAAAGGATGATATGTTCTCCAAGATGTTTCTGACCTCCTAATATTTGCCTACAGAATGTTTGTGGAGACCTGCCAGCGTCTTCGTCTCATGAAAAGCTCTGAGGCTGTTAACTTAGGTACATGCTCCTCCCAGTCTTTCTTCTGAACCTTGTTTTGCAGAGTTGTGGCAGTGACTTTCTATATAGTTCAACTCAGTATTTTGCAGATAAATCTAATTTTTCCTTCTCCCTGCAGCACCAAGAGCTGCTCATCCCTGCTGAGGTTCTTCCATGTGTGAGAGAAATCTGTACAGCCATCGACTTCTACTTTTGGTTCCAGAATGTTATTGAGTTCAGAAAGGGTTGTAGTTTTTGTAGTTCCATTACCAGTCAGTAGTCTCTACATATAGGTAAGTGTGGCGGTGATACCTTAAAAATACATCTACAGTTTGTATCTTGGTAAATAAAGATCAGGCACACAGAGCCCCCTGTTATTTTGAGCTGCTTGCCAGTTTGCTTGATTTTGTGATGCGATGCAAGAGTCATATTAACTTAAGACTGATTGGTATATGTATTAGCTTAATGTTTATGCTTTCTGTAAAAGGGAAGCATGCCACTATATACAGGAGAAATCGATGCATTCTGCAGACACACATGTTCCTTTCCATTAATATATATTTTTCCACTTAACTAATTAACGACATCACTTAGTACCTGTTGGGGATTTTTGTCATATCATATTACTTTGCATGCACAATACAACTTATATTATATCTCTTCATGTAAATAATCCCCTCTTTTTTATATTATATTAATATATATACAGTAGGATACTCTCCTACTATTTTTCTTCAAAATAATACAACTTATGAGGTAAAATGATATTCTGCAGATCTCGAGATCTATCGGAGATGTATATCTTAAAAGACTAGAGTATAACAGAGAACCTCTTCATAGCAAGTTTCGGCTTCGGGAAACCTTGAAGAAGCCTATTCTTAGTTCTGAACCTGCAATTGCTGTACACCAAATACAACCAAATGATCAGTTTGTTATATTTGCTTCTGATGGGTTATGGGAGCACCTCGGCAATCAGGAAGCAGTTGACCTCGTCCGAAGTAATCATCGAAATGTATGTGTTCTTCTCCTACACTCCAGTTTCCATGGATTGAAATCCTTATTTCTTTCAAGGCTAAATACTCATCCATTTCATTGATATATGATCGACGTGTAGGAGGTACATGCATATCTAATGTTGAATTACGTTAGGCCTTCGTTTGTTTGCACGGGAGTGAATGGATGTGCATTTTTCACTTAAGAGGATAAAAAAGGGTAATATCACTTTGATCATCTTTGAAACTTAAAGTTCCAGAGCTATTCCCAATGTTTTTATTTTTTACAAATTTTATCTTGTTTTGTATTTTACCGTAGCGTTAGCACGGGCACACTACTAGTAATTAACTAGGACACCATAGTGCCCTGGCATCATGATTTAAAATATGTATTTCTCCTATCTATCACGTGCGAATTTTTTTGAATTCAAGTTTAACTAGTTTACTAACTAGCACAAACAAATTTCAACCAAAATTCAAACTAGAGTTGACTTTTTTTACGAAAGTTTGTTTGTAGGTATATACTGATATATATAAAAATCAACAAAGCATGTGATGAATAACGTTGAAAATCTTTGAATTCGAATATTTTTTTTCAAATGTATGTGTTTCATTTGAATTGTTTTACATGGGTATTGTCGATATTTTAATATCGATCTTACGTATAATTTATTTGGATTTGGGGAAACTCTTAGAAGACTCGGCGTATGCGGCTGCAAAATAGAGACACGAGAAACTTTTTCTTGATCCGGGCCTTCTCATAAGAGCATAACAACCCTATGTCTAGTATGATTGCTAGTTGCTAGAAAGTGCATTACAACAGATAGTTACACGAATGGCTAGTGCTATCTTGCGTGAATGATTCACTGAATTGTCCTCTTCTCTTTCTTTGACGTTAACCTTTAAATAGCCGGTGAAGCGATGGTAGTTGTCCCGTGCCGGAAGATGCCTTGACGTTTCGGATGATAACCGCCTGACGGAAGTTACTGTCAGAGAGACACAACAGGCAGTTTACCGTGAAGCGGTTGTTGTCAGAGAGAGATCGTGTGTAATTAGTGGACTAATGTACGTTCTAACCGCCTTGTCAGACGAACCGACAATGTAGTTCATTATCGTAAATAAGACGGTTGGAGATAGAATTGTCGTAAGAATTCCCGTGACCACAGAGTGGCTTACAACTATATGGTCGTAGAAAGATTTATGACCATGAGATAGTCGTAGTAAGACTTACGACTATATGAGTAGTTGCAGTAGGACTTACGACCATATAAGAGATTGTTTTTTTCTTGTATATTTGAACTAAAACTTAAATTTATATGTTAGAATATATATTTTTTGAATCTATATTTTGAACAAATGTATGTCTAAATAATTATAAATAGGACTCTATGGTGTCTTGACATCATGATTTAAAATAGATATTTCCTCTATCTATCACGTGCGAATTTTATTTTTTTGAATTCAAGTTTAACTAGTTTACTAACTAGCACAAACAAATTGCAACCAAAATTCAAACTAGAGTTAACTTTTTTAATGAAAGTTTGTTTGTAGGTATATAATATATATATATATATATATATATATATATATATATATATATATATATATATATATCAATATGGTGGGTATACTATTCAGTTACTATTCTGATTACTATTCACTGAAATGAATGTTTCGTGTACGATGCTTATGATTAAATTTAACCAGTAATTTGCTTATGATTAATTTTAAACAGTAATTTTTTCAGGATCTTGCAGGTTGGCGAAACCAACAAGACAGCCGAAGTGCTTACAGTGGTGTAAAAATCCTACTCGGTACTCACCATACTTCTCGCTAATTTGCTTCAGGAGTAGCTAGACCGTTTCCTTGAAATTTAAAGTCAAGATCATATGAGACAATTTTTTATCGTCTCCCCAGGCAGTTCCACCCAAAGGGAACACTTCTCTACGGCCTTACCATTCCCCGTAACCAAACTCAGGCTCTACGGAGAGTAGCCAGAGAGTTTTCTCCTATAGGGTCCCTAGCATAAAACCTTGCGCCATATGATCAGACTTAGAACAACCAAGGAACTGAAGAAGAACTACTTCATTTCCACAAACAAGCTTACATATGGTTTTCCCTTTCGGGAACCCCGAAAGTTACTTACACAAAGATAGAAAATATACCTTACACAGCAGTATTACAACACACTTCAGATGGGTATTTTATAGTGGATATGCTAGAACTGAACTATTACAAAGGTGGAGCTCTTGAAAACTATGAAGCTGAGCGATGCTCTCGATTTCTTCAGTTACTGTAAATAGGGGACTTTGTTATCAGATCTCCTAAGGAAATATCTCCTCTTTGTTCTAAAGTGGTTATTGTTATTCCCTTTATTTTGAGGCTTATAAGGCTTCCTACCTTTTGGTCTGTCATCTCCATATGTCAAAGGTATTTGGACTATCTTGTTACAGAAATTATAATCATATTTCATAGATCTCTGAGCCTGTATACTTGTGCATATTTTCTTAATTGTTTAAATACAAAAGTTATAGCTTGAGATATATTAACTATGATTATAATTTCTGTAACAAGATAGTCCAAATACCTTTGACATATGGAGATGACAGACCAAAAGGTAGGAAGCCTTATAAGCCTCAAAATAAAGGGAATAACAATAACCACTTTAGAACAAAGAGGAGATATTTCCTTAGGAGATCTGATAACAAAGTCCCCTATTTACATAAAAGAAATGTAAGGCGTTATAATCCTAGAAAAAAATTATGATAAAACATGTAGGTGTTTCATATGCAATTCACCAGATCATTTAAGTAAGACGTGTCCTAATAAAGATCAGAAAAGGTACTCAAGCAAATATGAAGAACAAGAAAGAGTCTAAATAATAGACAGTATAAATGATAATATACTGGTATGCGATGATGAAATAAAGGATGACGAATCAATATATTCTATTATAGAAACAGAAGAAGTTGATAATATTGAAGATGAATATGAATCAAGTAATGATGAGATAGACTTAATAGATGAGTTAGCTGGTCTAAAAATTGAAATGATGAATCAAACAATATGTGAACATGATTGGATTAGAGGAAAGGGTGATTATAATATAAAATGCACATTCTGTATATATTACCCAAGCCAAGAAAATAGAGCCACCTGCAATTTATGTCTAAAGCAAGCCTGTTCAGAATGCTTAAAGGCCAAAGGCCATAGTTGGCGAAAGGAAATAGAATTTGAACCAGAAGAAAGGATATTATCTAGTAGAATTAGAACATTAGAAAATAGGATGAATAAGCTAGAGGTAGAATTAGAAGAACTTAAATATCAATTAGATTCTAAAGAGCCTCAAGAAGATAAAGTCATGAAAGACAAAGACATAGAAAATACTGAGTTTATGGTACAAGCTATAACCTCAAAAGAAAGTAAAGGGACTAAGTTAATTCAGTTAAAAGAAGCTATAACTAGTTTCGGAAATAAATATATAGTCAAGCTACCTTTCAAAGAAATTTTAGGGATAAGAATTCCAGTAAAGATAAAATTAAAACCAAACATCTCTTATAAAATATTAGCATTAGTAGATACAGGATGCACTAAGAATATTATCCATGATAAATATTTTATAAAATGTCCTGAGATAGTCCACACAATAGAAGATAGCAAGGCAGAAATATCTACAGATATGTCAGGAATAAAAAAGATCCATAATCAACTAGCATATAATATTGAAATGTACATAAATGGTACAAAATATATAATAGATGAAATTACAATACGAGATTTATCCATGATAAATGACGAAATGATAATTGGTCTTAGATTCTTACAACAATCAGTACAGACCACAATTATACATGAACTTGGTATTACATTTATTCCATATCAAGATAATGTTCCTTATATCTCAGAAGTACGAAAGCGTGGTGGGACTACCCGAAAAATTTCAAATCTTGATGCACAAGATGACAATACATACCCTGAAACAAAAATAGATGAACTTAGTGAAAACATAGAAGAATATTATATATCAAATTCTTGTGTAGAATGTATAGGGCTGCAATCATTCGCACCAAATTGGTATAGAGATATAAAATCTAAAAAAGATATAGAAAGAATTGTTCAAAGGTTAGAAGATATTCAAATCATTGGAGAAATCCCTATGAAACATTGGGATAAAAACTCTATTGTATGTAAATTAAATATAATAAACCCTGAATACATAATAAAGACATGTCCAATAGAAGCCACTCCTAAAGATATAGAAGAGTTCAAAATGCATATAGAGGAATTACTAAAACTAAAAGCTATAAGAGAAAGTAGAAGCCCTCATAGATCAACCGCTTTTATAGTAAGAAATCACGCTGAAATTGCTAGAGGAAAGTCAAGAATGATAATTAATTATAAAAGACTAAATGATAATACCATAGAAGATGCCTACAACATTCCCAATAAACAAGAATGGATCAACAGAATACAAGGAAGCAGGTATTTTTCTAAATTTGACTTAAAAGCCGGATTTTGGCAAGTTAAAATGGCAGAAGAATCTATAGAATGGACAACTTTTACTTGTCCACAAGGTCATTTTGAATGACTGGTAATGCCTTTAGGACTAAAAAATGCACCAGCATTATTTCAAAGAAAAATGCAAAACATATTTAATGAAAATCAAGAATTCATATTAGTTTACATAGATGATCTATTGATATTTTCAAAAACATATAAAGAACATATTGCTCATTTAGAAATATTTTTCAGAAAGGTAGAGCAAAATGGGTTAATATTATCCAAAAGAAAAATGGAAATCTGTAAAGAAAAAAATTAATTTCTTAGGACATGAAATAGGAGAAGGGAAAATATATTTACAAGATCATATAGCAAAAAAGATTCTACAATTCCCTGATACTATGAACGATAAAAAGACACTACAACAATTCCTTGGTATTGTAAACTATGCACGAAATTATATAGAGAACTTAGCAAAATTAGCTGGACCATTATATGCTAAATTAAGAAAGAATGGTCAAAAATACTTTAATTCTGAAGATGTTAAATTAGTCAGAATAATAAAAGAGAAAGTCAGAGAATTAAAACCACTAGAATTGCCATTAGATGATAATTATTTTATCATTGAAACTGATGCTTCTCAGATAGGATGGGGAGCTATATTAAAACAAAAACCCAATAAGTATTCTTCAAAAACAGAAGAAAAAATATGTCGATATGCTTCAGGAAGTTATAAACTAAAAACAGTAAACAATACTGATAGAGAAATTTTAGCAATAATCAATGCAATAAATTCTTTCAGACTATATTTAGGGTTTAAAGAATTCACAGTAAGAACAGACTGTGAGGCCATATGTAGATATCACAATCAAATAAATAGTAAGAAAAGTTCTACTAGAAGATGGGTTCTATTTGAAGATATTATTACAGGAAATGGTTACAAAGTTATATTTGAGCATATAAAAGGAAAGGATAATAAATTACCTGATTTATTGTCTCGGTCTTCTATTTTGCAGGAATGAAGAGATCCATGAATTATAATGGGAGCGAATTCTTCAGTTTTGGAACAGAAAATAAGCTAAAAATATTCCCACCAAATTCATATAAATTCAAGCCGAAGGATCATATAATTATTGATGAGGTTCAGGAATGCATATTAGATAATTTTTGGTATCAGTATAATAATAAAAGAGAAGAAAAGGGATATATGCTGTCAATATTAAATAGCCTTGCCGAATATTTCCACATGATGAATGAATTAATGCCTATATCAGATAACCTTGAATTCATAGAACCCAAACCATTATATGTGGTGTTTGAAGGTAAAGTACCAGGAATATACATATCATTTGAAGAAATTATATCTCAAAAAATAGACTCCAAATTAGCTGGAGGAATATCTTGGAAAAAATATGTAAATATAGAAGAAGCCTTAACACAGGCAAGAAAAATACTAGGAGTTAATTATTATATGGAACCAGCTGCAAAGGAATACATTCAAAAATTTAAAAAACAAAAAAATAAGAAGGCTCCAGTAGCATCATCCTCAACTAATACAAAAGAAGAAGAAGAAACTCAAAAGAAACCTACCTATAAAGAATGCTTAATAAAAGGAGTAGACCCATTGGATGGGTCATATCTAGACTGGAAAATAGATGAAAAGATCGAATCCATAACTCCTCAATTGAAAAATGATATAAAAGAAGAGATTTTAAAAGAGTTAAGAATAGAAATTAATAACAAATTTGAAGCCATGAAAAAGGAATATGATGAAAAATTTGACATATCGCTATCCGACGATGACATAATGGATATTGCCGGACATGGGCAAAATATAAAATAAAAAGGTATGATGAATCAGCATGTCCACAAATAGAAAGAATCTTAAAAAGGCAAAAGAATATCTAGAGTAACCCCTATAAAGGATGCTAATATTGATAGAATACTATCAATAATTGAGGCGCAGAAGATAAAATATACTAAAGGACAGTTCAGATATGCGCGAATATCTCAGATAAACTCGAATATACAGAGAAGACAAAAGCTTGAGTTACCAACACAGGAAAACACAGGAAGGTCCTCCAATTATATGAGTCACGAATGATAAAAGGAGTGAAGCTCGTGAAGTCTTCTGAAGCATCCTGCCAAAAGTGTTGAATAAGGAAAGAAAAGGTGTGTAATAGATGGTGTGCATGTTATAAAGGGCTACTCTAAGGCCCTAGGCTCAATTAAGAAGTCATATCCTTCAGCTATAAATAGAGGGGCATTCAGCAGAAGAGAGGCATCGAAGAAATCGAGAGCATCGCTCAGCTTCATAGTTTTCAAGAGCTCCACCTTTGTAATAGTTCAGTTCTAGCATATCCACTATAAAATACCCATCTGAAGTGTGTTGTAATACTGCTGTGTAAGGTATATTTTCTATCTTTGTGTAAGTAACTTTCGGGGTTCCCGAAAGGGAAAACCATATGTAAGCTTGTTTGTGGAAATGAAGTAGTTCTTCTTCAGTTCCTTGGTTGTTCTAAGTCTGATCATATGGCGCAAGGTTTTATGCTAGGGACCCTATAGGAGAAAACTCTCTGGCTACTCTCCGTAGAGCCTGAGTTTGGTTACGGGGAATGGTAAGGCCGTAGAGAAGTGTTCCCTTTGGGTGGAACTGCCTGGGGAGACGATAAAAAATTGTCTCATATGATCTTGACTTTAAATTTCAAGGAAACGGTCTAGCTACTCCTGAAGCAAATTAGCGAGAAGTATGGTGAGTACCGAGTAGGATTTTTACACCACTGTAAGCACTTCGGCTGTCTTGTTGGTTTCGCCAACCTGCAAGATCCTAAAAAAATTACTGTTTAAAATTAATCATAAGCAAATTACTGGTTAAATTTAATCATAAGCATCGTACACGAAACATTCATTTCAGTGAATAGTAATCAGAATAGTAACTGAATAGCATACCCACCATACCATCATAGTGCACAAATACTATTCACAATACTAGTCACAAGTGGAATATTACTATTCAAATCCATTAAATAGTGACCAGAATTTTAGCATTAAATTGTCATATATTAGCATTTGAATAAGTAAATTAGCATTCTAATACCTATTGTGTGTTGCTTAATTTGTGTGTTTGTAGGTATATAATATATATATATATATATATATATATATATATATATATATATATATATATATATATATATATATATATATATATATCAACAAAGCATGTGATGAATAACGTTGAAAATCTTTAAATTCGAATATTTTTTTCAAATGTATGTGTTTCATTTGAATTGTTTTACATGGGTATTGTCGATGTTTTAATATTGATCTTACGTATAATTTATTTGGATTTGGGGAACTCTTAGAAGACTCAGCGTATGCGGCTGCAAAGTAGAGACACGAGAAACTTTTTTCTGATCCAGGCCTTCTCATAAGAAAATAACAACCCTACGTCCAGTATGATTGCTAGTTGCTAGAAAGTGCATTACAACAGATAGTTACACGAATGGCTAGTGCTATCTTGCGTGAATGATTCACCGAATTGTCCTCCTCTCTTCCTTTGATGTTAACCTTTAAATAGCCGATGAAGAGATGGTAGTTGTCCCGCGCTGGAAGACGCCTTGACACTTCGGATGATAACTGCTTGACGGAAGTTAATTCACCGTGAAGCAGTTGTTGTCAGAGAGAGATCGTGTGCGATTAGTGGGCTAATGTATGTTCTAACCGTCTTATTAGATGAACCGCCTTCGCCGATCTCTTTACAGCCTCAAGAAAGCAACTTATGCCTGGTTTGATTGATTCTCTTTTGTTTTCACTACAGCTGGTTTTATTTGCCAGTGCTCATGATCCTACTCTTTTTATTCACACTTTGCCTCATGGTTGAATGTTTCTTTTTTTTATATGTTGGTGATATGATCATCACTGGAGATGATTCTCAGTACATCCTTTTGTCAAGGAGTGTCTTAGTGCATAGTTTCTCATATCTAATCTGGATCTTCTTTGTTACTTCATCGGGATCAAGGTTATTTCTACGTCTGAGGGCTTCTATTTGTCACAAGAAAGTATATCTAGGATTTTCTTGATCATACTTTTCTTACTGATCAGCGCACAGCTGAGACTCTCATGAAGCTTAATATTTATCTTCGGCCAACTAATGGTGAGCCTATTGCTGATCTTACCGCTATCTTCACCTTATTGAGAGTCTTATTTATCTTGATGTTACTTGTCCTGATATTTCGTATTCTGTGCATATCTTGAGTCAGTTTGTCTCTGCTCTCACTCAGCTTCACTATTGTTATCTTTTTCATGTTCTACGATATCTTCGTGGAACAATCACTTGCCGTCTCTTTTCCCTCGCTCCAGCTCTTTACAGTTCTAGGCATATTTCTGATGCTACATGGACTAGTGATTACTCTGATCGTCAATCTCTCTCTATCTATTGTGTTTTTCTTGGTGGTTCTCTCATTGCTTGGAAGACTAAGAAGTAGACAACAGTTTCTCGTTTAAGTGTTAAGGTTGATTGCGAGCTATGACTTTGTTGACTGCAGATGTTATTTGGCTACAGTGGTTACTTGAGAATTTTGGTGTTTTTGTTTCTGTATCAACTTCTCTTTTGTCTGGCAGTACATATGCTATTAGCATAAAAATCCGGTGAAGCATGAACTTACCAACCATATTAGTATTGTTGCTTCCTACATGCAGGCACAGGTGTAGGATCAGGTCCATCAGAGATGCTCTTATGGCTCAAGAATGACAAACTAATCAAATTTTAGCATTTTACCCATTGTATTATTCACACCTGCTACATTTCATGCGAAATGAACACTGAGAAGATGTTTTGGATGTACTAGCGACTTTGAGATGTATATGTACTTGCTATGGCATATTATTGTATCATATCAGTAAGAAGTTGATATGTAATAATGTAATACTGATTCCATGCAATGAAGAAATAATATTATTTTCAGATGAATGTTGGTTAATTTGATTCTATGTAAGCTGTAATTGCATAAGTAGTTGATTGAGGCATACACTGCATTGAAAACAAGGTGATTTCAAATTTGACAAATGCACCCTACAGTAGAGGAGAATTTAAGAGGTATATGCAGGAGATCTTTAGGCGCACTCAATGCTTTGTCTAAATTCTAAAACATCGCCTTCCAAACACAGTTCCCTACTGAAATTGCGCAATACCAAATCACAGTGATCAAAATGTTGAGCCGAAGACGCTTAGAACAACGTGTGTAGCAGAGCAATTCATGCAACATGCAGACACTTGATAAATCTAAGTGATAAATAATCCATGTACAATTACAGAATGGTATAGTCAACTGAGCTCTTTCCATGGTGATTACATGTAGCAGACAACTTCTCCTTTGAAAGAGTTCTGCTCGCTCAAATGATCAATTGAAAACGTCCAAATCCAGGAGGTCAGGCCAATTCTTGCAGCAATTTCTCCAGCGCATCAGAAACAAGAGGAATGTGGAGGCAATCTTGGCCATCGGAGTGCTTTCTGATCTTCACCAGATCATGATCTTTAAACTCTGTCAGGTGGGAGTTCAATGTCACTTGACTGCTTACAAGAAAGCGCTCACGACATTTGGTGTACAAGCTACTGACAGGCATACCTGACAAACAAGGCAAATGAGGTTTAGTTTGCAAACCATGGGAAATCTTACCGGAAAATAAGTGTACAACAAACTTGCCTTCCTCCTTTTCATTTGCCAACTAATATTCAGCAAGAACTCTAAAAACACTTTGTGCATTCGGTGTAAGACTTTGCAGAACAACAAGGGCAGTTTTCGTGGTTTGGGCATGACCGCCACTAGCAAGTATCAACGGGTAGAACACACCTTCGACTTTGTAAGGTGCAAATGTTGGGACATGGTACCAGCTCCACTTGAATTGTGTGTGCACCATCTTCTTGTCCCATACTACAATAATTGCCAGTTTATGATACCTTAAACAATGAAGGCATTAGGGAAGGATGGAGCTAAAGGTGCCAGGCACTTACATAAAGGTGCATTAACATGATCCACTGATGCGACAACATGGACTTGTGGGCAGCAAGAAACTTGTGCTAGATACTGCTGTGATTCAGCATCACGCTAGGCAGGTCCATCAATATTGTGGATAAGAAGGCACACGTAATCATCTCCGTCGTTGGATGTCTGGTTGCTTAGAAATGAGAGGATATCATCTATTGATTGGGAGGCAAAAGGTTGCGGTAATTGGGACCTTGTTCCTGACTGGCGTTTTCGCTTTAGTTTTGTCTGCTCCCAAAATACTTCAGCTATTGTTGCTATGACCTGAAAAGGCAACAGATTAAGACGCAAGTAATGGGCACTTTTAAAAGCCTTGATGTAGAAATCTGTTGTCTTCACAATATAATAGCATGAGATGGAAGGTTCCTGAATCCTAAAGCATACAATTCAAATGCAGATGCATTTACCACACAAGTTACAGATGTTTGGGACCAAGGCATCATATTAGACACACAAGGGGCTCCATGTGTAACACCAAGATAAACAACGGTCACACTTGCTTTATGTAAGTTTTTCATCTACTTCGATTCTCAAACCTATTAGCAAACAAAGGTTAAAGCCAATTCAAGCATCAATTAATGGAAATTATGGTTTCATAATCAACTTTGCATAATGAATCAATGCCTTCACTTTTTAGTCTGTTTATTCAATAATGGTTGAACATCCAATGCAATTCATGATACATGCTTAACAGATGTCAAAGCATTTGAACAGGGGTGGGGCAAAGCAATCCATTCTACATGCAAGAGGTCAATATTGGACAGAAGGCCATACTTGCTTCAAGTTGATGGACGGAAGATAGCCATTGATCACAATGACAGTGAAATCAGTCAAGGTGGTGGAGGCAAAATCCTCGAGCAACATCTTCTTAGATCCAAAGCCATACATCAGAAGGCCAAAGCCGCACCTGCAACAGAACACCACATCGATTATTTATGCACTTCAATCTACAATGTTGACTGAGGATGTGTTAGAAATGAGTATATAAAAAAGAAAACCTTAGCTCAAACAGCCAGTTGCGGTATTGGTCCTTGTAGCTTGTCGTCAGAGCCTCCACCTCTTTCTCGTGCTTCGGGGGGATCTCAGCGAGGGATGCTCGCAGCACCTGCGCAGATCGCAAATCAGTCAAGTGTACCCAGTACCCACAAGTTACAGGCGCAGAAAGTGAAGAGGCGATTCAAGGGTTCGGAGGAGAAGTGGATTGATAGACCTGCTCATCGACGAGGTTGAGGTCGGAGAGCTTGCCGGCGGCACGGGTGCGCTTCTTGCCGGAGGAGGGCTCCTTCTCCTTGGTCAGGAAGTAACTCCTAGAGAAGCCCGCCTCCTCATTGTCGTCCTCAGAGCCGGAGCTGGCCACCGCCGCGTGACCGCCTCTTGGAGCCATTGGATTTTGCCCTCCGCGCCGCCACCACCGCCGCAAGCAGTGGCGGAAACAGAAATGGCCCAGGAGGCTAACTTATAACAGAATAAAAACATGGATTGGATAAGTATCAAACCAAGAAAACAGCATATTCCGATGGCAACATTGTCATATCAAAGATGTTTAATTAGGGTACCCATAAAGGCACAAGTTCTCCTTTTCTATTCAAATAAACAGAATTAAGTTATTCCTGGTTGCTGCCTGATAAGTTTGCTCAGTGCAGACTATGCAGACTGCAGTGCAAGGACCAAGCAGACATGCTAGGTAAGCCAAAAAAAAGGGTTACATCGGTTACACTAGTAGACAACGCAAATGAAGCAACCTCACACTTCTAAATTCTAATCCAATACACCGGTGAAATGGCACCCGAAAAAACTGCTAATTCACCAAAACATATCAACTAATTATAACATGTAGGTCATTAGTTTGGTGACCTCTGTGCTTTGAAACAATTGTCAAGGAGTGGATACATTGCAGATCAGAAATTGATGCTTAGAAAATGTTTGAAGTTAGTAACACCGATATATCGCATATAATTAAGTTGGATCTTTGTGCATTTGTGGTTACAAGTGTTGTGAATCCATCCTTAGATTGGCAAGGTGCAGGAACCAGTTGAGACCGAGGAGGTGGCATTTCGGGATATATGAGATGAAGAGCTTGAGGTTATGACTGCTTCTCATAGTAGCACATTTGGCCCGTGGTGTCTGCTAGATTTAGGAATATGTCATGATTTAAGAATATTTGTTTCTACAACAAAGGGATGAATATATTTTTGTATTGGAAGATTCAAATCTTAATTACGAAGGTCACAAATTTGCAATTGGGATAGGTAAGAACAGTCCAATGAAGGGAATTTGTCAGGTAATTCATGCAGTAATGAAAGATTTTTGTAACCATGCTGCAGTTTACGTAGGAGTTGAGAAATGAGAAAGGATTATGTAGCCATGCTGCTGAGAATGTGGATATGCTAGACAGGAGTGTTTCATACAACACAATCATCCCCCTTTCTTTTGGAAAATTTACTTTCCTTTGCAAACCACTTGGCAATAAATCGAACAAACCAACAAAGAGACCGGCGGACTCACCGTGGCCGCGGCGCCGGGCGGACTGGCGGAGGCCGGAGGGCGTTGCACCGAGGTGGAGGCCGGAGCAGCCGAGCAAGTGGCGGAGGGCGGAGGGCGTGGGTGCGTGGCCGGAGAGCTGGCGGCTGGCCCGACGGAAACGGGCGGTGGGGCGGCTAGGGTTGACGACGGTGCGAGTATGCTGTATGCGCCACAGAGCCAGCCGCCAGGAGGCATTACCAGTTTACCACTGCCGCACTGTGCGGGGGCTATTGGGCTATCCGATATGTAAATTCGCACTGATTTAGGCCAGGTTCTTTTAGTTTAAAGTTGAGTTATATTTATATTATTTATAGTAATTAGTTTCAAAATAGTATATTTTTAAGACAGGTTAATAAAAAAATTATAGTAAAAAGTATATTGAGTTTAGTTGTACCGGTTAAAATCACATGCGACTATTTCTCTCTATGTATTGCCTCTTGCGAATAGTTAAAATTCCAATATTTAAACCATAAAATATAAATCATCAACCCAAAAAACCTGCCCTTAGACTAGGACCGGGCTACAGCCCCATGCTCATTCCTGAATCCTGAGGTTAAACCTTGTTGCGAATTACTTATAACAGATCGCAGCATCTCTGTGCATTATTGCTCATATGCATCTTCTTTCTCTACGATCAATCATTTTCGTCAATTTAGTGCACGTCATAGCATTCGCTATATTATGGAATATGGACACATGTTTGGATCGGACAAGCGTCACCCATTGCTTCCATCCAAACACAATCAAAACAATGTTAGGGTCTTTTATATAGCCGAGTAGATGAGCATGCAAGTACTGCTTCTTTTTTCTCTTGAAAGGTTTCTTTAATGCCAGTGTTACTCTTTTGGTTCGTTCCTACTCCCTCTTATAACCAAATATATGTAATAGATTATTAGATGATGCATTGCGG
This sequence comes from Dendrocalamus latiflorus, assembly GCA_017311315.1. Classification (NCBI taxonomy): domain Eukaryota; kingdom Viridiplantae; phylum Streptophyta; class Magnoliopsida; order Poales; family Poaceae; genus Dendrocalamus; species Dendrocalamus latiflorus. Next base: position 11,330,264 of record CM029621.1, read on the forward strand.
ATAATAAGAGCTCTGTAAACACATACCAAACATACACTAATCCAAATGCTCTCTAAATACAGGTTCGGTTTGAATTTCAATAAAAAGATGTCCACAATTTATAATAGCAATCTGGACAATATAAATTATCTGCGACATTGTTCAGTTCTGGTAGTGCATACTAGTCGACCTTTGGTGTTTTTTCGAGTCAAATAACCATTAGACCTGAAGCAACGCAAGGGCGACTACTAGTATAACACTAAGATTGTGTGACATTACAAAAAAAAAAAAACTAACACAAAAGCAGCCCTTGAAACATGAACGATTGTAAGAAACCTCCTGGACACAAGCAGCATCAAACTTGTAGCCACGGCAAAACCGAACTTCTGTTACATTCTCAAAACGTCATTCGTGTAACATCCTAGTTTTGGGAAGTCTTTGTGCCGGAGTGAAAAATTCAAATTTTGATTTCAAATCAAAGTCAAACCGAAATTTCAACCCGGTTTTCAAAAATTTACGAAACCCAAATCCTCCTTTGGGCCAAGTCCAACCCATTCCCCGTCTCCCCTTCGGCCCAGCTGGCCTCTGGCCTAGCCCATGTGGCCCACACCAACCCAAGCCGCCCCTCCCTTGTGCCGCTCGCGCTCTGGCCACGCCATGTTCACCGAAGATCAAGTTTAAGCATGTAATTAGTTTAAGTTAATGATGGGTGTTTACTTTCGTTAACCATCGCTGACCAGTAGGCCCATCTCTTTAAGTTAAGCCTCTGTCTCTACGACATGTGAGCCCTGCTAGATTGAAAACCATTTTAAAACCGATTAAGTCAGTAATAGCCATTGACATGTAGGTCCCATTCCATTGTTTGCACAATACTCGATCCCACATGTTAGGCCTCGAGCCTTTTCCTTTAAGTAAATAATTCAAAAAATAAATTAAATCTAGTGAATCCCACCTATCAGTGAGAGAGATTCTCTCTCCTCTGGTGTTTTTAGATTTAATCTAAATTTAAACTTTGGAAAACTTGTTCTCACTCATTTTAACTCCAAATTTAATGAAACTTGTTTCTAAATTCATCTAAATTTAAGATCTATCTAATAATAGTGGAATTACTCAATTTAAAGTTCATTTGAATTTTTATTTAAATTTATTTATTTTACTTGTGTGTTTATTTGGTTTTCGATGTGATTGTTCAAGTAGATTACGAGGACATGGAAGAGTCGTAGTTCAAGACAACTTAATATTTTTAAGACAAACCCATTTGTGAGCCAGATAAGTTAATGCTTTGATCATATTGAACCTACATTTCTATACAAATTATGTTTGTTTAAATTATCAAATACATGCTTTATTTATTCTGTAAATGTATGTTAAATTTAAGGTTGTAGATACATGCATAATTGACATCGTATTATTATTATATCATCCTTTAGATACTTGAATCACATAATCTTTATAACCCTAGAAACTATAATGGTAACCTTATTAGCTATAAGTTGTACTTAAGTGTCATGCTAGTCTTACTTAAATACTAAGACATTAAATTGCTCTCTCATCATAATTTCAACCATGAAACTAGTTTGGAAGTCATTGAAGGGAAATGTCTGATATGTTGAGATAACTTAGTTTTATACTTCTCAAAATCCTAAAACTTGCTGTCACTATATCTGGACGGATGGTATAAAGGTTGGTGCGGATGCAACATGAGAATGTTTGGTTTGTGGTATGCACATCCCAGACAACTCTAAGAACTAAATCATGTGATGACCTCTCAATTTAAAATAGTAAAACCACAAATCTATAATTGTTATGACCTAGTTAAATAATTTGCATTCACCAGTGCGGGTTACACTATTGGAGTGATCCATGAGTTATATCGCTGGATATAAGCCATCGTGGACATAGGTCATGTTGCTGGATTTGAGCCATCGTGTGGCACAAGGAGTCTTAGTGTGGTGGACATAACATCACCAAGATGAAATCTTAGCAGATGTAATTTACACTGGGTAATGCATTGTAAAGACCTTGTAGTGATTTTTTAATTCACATGTCCAAGAAAATGTGTGAAGCATAATAAATTGATTATCTATTGTGGGTAAAGTATACAATATTTGTATAGTATAAACTATTCGAACAGCCGTACTCATGGTCAAGGGCGGGTATGAAAACTTACTCGAGTTAGTATCTATTTCTAAAACTTTATACGTGTGATGAAAACTTGTCGAGTGGATATAACCTGGAATTTAGTTTTCCCTGGATGGATGTAACCCAGTAGTGATAATAGGTGGATATAACGCTAGTATAAAAAATTAGCATATGGTAGATGGATTCATATAATAGGTGAATAGAATCTGCACCGTTATTAATATTGCACACTTTTACTCTTTTTAATAAAATATTATTTAAAAAACACTAAGTCATAGAAATTTCTAATTATTGTAGTTTTCAAATGTTGCTTTGAGCAAATAAAAAAAAGCATGAACCCACCTTTGGTGAACTTTGCATGTATACATATTGCATTATGTGTATTAGCTCACGGAGCATGGTTATTTGTGCTCATCCTCGCTCACTAAATCTTTTAGAACATGTGGATCAAAGTCATTACGCGTACTACGACACCCCAGGAGCTAATAGTGAAGAAGTTAGAGGAAATTAGAATAGTATCTAGTAGCCTAGGCTTTTATCCCTGTCAGTCTCTTCTCTGTGGCAAAATGTGATCTCTCCTTTTGCTATCGCTTATGCTTTATGTACGCTTCTGTTTTATGTAATGTATCCATTTGGTCTAATTGGCTCTATTGTAAATTTGACCCTATGCAGTCTATTTAAATTCTGATTTGTATTATTAATGTATGGTATGATTTACGTTGTATATAAAATGATTCAGTGATGTATCTGTGAGCACTATCTACTGATCGAGTGAATAGTGCAGTAGTTTTACAAGGATTCTAGATTGGCTAAATCTAGGTCCGACAATTCGACACTTGCAGGTTGTGAAATTTAGACTTAATAGAAAATTGATATATGATGCTAGCTTGGACACACCATGTATAGCCTATAACCAAAACATTGATATTACATAGTATCTTTATCTATACATATGTTGATCGACCATATGCTTCAGGTCCAATTTCGAGATGCCAGTGACCGCAGCTTATAGTCTTAGATGGCAAATATATGAAAAGGTTTGAGCACTAGATAATGACCCAGTTCAAGAAATTAACAATAGACACTCTACATACAACACCAAACACCAAGTTTGGACCACATCAAAACATCTGTAACTACTAGTATCTCTGAAAACATCACAAGGTCTACCCCAATTTACTAAAGAAGAGCACGGTGAGACACCAAAAACTAAGCAGTACATGTCAATGATTGCACAAACTGTTGCTGAGCAATCCGCTCCTAATGTTCTCTTTTTACAGTTTAGTAGCCCAAAGATCACAGAGAAAGTTTATCACAAAGATCACACAGAACAATTATCAATGCAACTTTTCAGAAATAGAATTGCACAATTGTATAGGAACTTCAGTTTTATGTTTTACTAAGTCCTTATTATACATTTTCGCAAGAAACAAACTTGAGAGGATCAATCAAAACTTTTTTTTTGAACGGAAAAGGCAGAAGGCCTGCCATTAATTAAAGAGAGATGAAAAAAAGGTTACAAACAGGTTCTCAGATTGAAAGCCTGAGGGAATACAGAAATAGGACGGGAGCCCCTCCCCCAAAACACTTGCCGAAACTTAAACGGGTCCTGTGGATCAATCAAAACTCAAAAGAAAGTGCTGACTAGCCTTACTCAACTAGAATTAATGCATGCTGACCAGCCTTACTCAACTAGAATCAATGCAAGAAACTTTGCATCGCGACTGAATTCCTGCTATAAGCTAATGGAAAGCTCCCTTCCTCTAAAAAAACTAGAGATTTATTTTGAAGTACTCTGTATTACATTTGAGCTGCACACAACTCTTCCAGATCTGTTTGAAGCAAGGGAAATGAGTCCTTGCTTTTTCTATGCCCAGATTATAGCAACCAAGTGCCCATATTACAACCCAATCAACTGCTGGCATCTAACTGACACTTCTACATATGGTTCTACATATGGAGGTCATACATGTTTAGAAAATAAAAGAACTAACGTCAACATATTTAAAACTATCTAGATTAATGATATAAAAACTATATTATTAGATCTATTATTAAAAATACTTTTATAATATTATAATTTTCTTATTATATCTTAAGATAATATTATAAAAAGAGTTAAAATCATATCTCGAAAACCATAAAAAATAAAAATACCAGGTAAAAAGCATGGTAGAGAGTAAATACTAGCGACAATCTGCAACGTCGGCGCACTGCACTACAACGCACTACTATGGTTACATGCACTCGAAACCGACTGGCCCGACCCTGTTGCTGTTGCCTATTGGTGTGCAGTGCGCGTCGCGCCGTGGCTTGACCCGGCCGGGGCTAGCTAGTGTCACGCCGCGCGTGCTGGCCCTCGACATCGTCCCTGCCGCCCGCCCGGCGAACATGCTCGACGCGCTCGATCTTCACGCCGGAATAGGCCGGCCCCCTCAGCTCGTACCGCCACCCACAGGTACAGCGTACCGCCCATGGCGCTCCCTGGGGAGTCATTGCGTTCTGGTTCCATGCGAACGGGAGGTAAGGATAGGGCTTGTTTGGTTGCCTGCATGAGCTGATGCAGCTGTATGAGCGTGGTCAGGCTGAGTAGAGAAGGTTCTCAGTCGCGCTCCTCAGCCTGGCTCCAGTTGATTTTTTGCATCCGCTCGTGCAGGCTCTCACCCCGATGCAGACAACCAAACACCATCTCCCTGCATGCGCTGGTGCGAGCCACCCCGATGCAGGCAACCAAACAGCTGCTACACTTCTATACACTTCTAACGTCCGCTTCATATTATTTTCTGTTTAGAAAAACCAAAAATTAATATAAATATATGGTTTTTCAATGTAGCTTCTTCACTTTTTTTTACTACCATCTCGCTTCGGATATAAGACAGAGATCACAGTTGCACCACGCGTCCCATTCCTCTCGCTCCCGTCACGCACACGCTTCTCTTCCTCATTTTTTTATTGCTCGTCTCCTATTTCTAAAAGCTACTTCTTTCAGCCATCACTATTTACTTTTAGCTAAAAGTCATAAACTACCTTCAAAAGTTATCAGTAATACGAACGCCACCTAAAATCACCGACCGGTTCCACCTAGGGATGGCAAACGGGCCTCTTGCCTACGCCCCATCCTGATGCCCATTATGGACCCCGTCCCATCCCCGCTAGACCAAACAAGGCACAAACATCCCCAACCCTCGTGGGACCCTGTGGAAAAACAGTTTAAATAAATATATATTATATGACTTTATTAATTAATTTATAAGTATTTAGGTATATTTCTTCCTAATATAGTTTCAAAAGTTATATCTTAATGTATAGATTTAAGTTTTAGTCGAATATATAAAAAATAGTATGTATCACATGCTAAAGATCTATAATATATAAATAACAAATATATTTTTATCCGTAAAAGGTCCCCACAAAGGCCTCGCAGGGAGGCCGACCCGCGTCCCGCTTCAGAGTTGGGGAATATCCCCACGGTCCTGTCCCCATGGTAGAATTGCCATCCCTAGTCCACCCCAGCGCCCACTGCTAGTGCCACCACCACGAGGCCCATCTCTTCGCCCATGCGTGGATCGTCCAAGGCGTCCAGCCTCTCCACGCATGCGGGCATGCCCAAAGCACATGAAAAGAAACTGAGAAAACAAGGAGAATTGTGTCCACTTCCAACACTCGGCACATGCGATTTTTTAGCATGGCCCACCGATCCAGCGTAGCTTACTTAACTAGAAAAATCTAAAGAACGGTATCCTATTTGGACGCCATACGATGGTATAAATCGGAATTGTTCAATCTAAAGTCAGAACGCACGAATCTCAAAGCCCCGCTCCCATGCCCGACGCATTTATTTTTTTTCCCTACACCACTCCATTCCCATTCCATTCACCTTGCATTCCCCTCGCGAATCTACTACACTCCACAGAAACCATTGAGCTAGGGTTCCGGCTACCCGTGCCGCGCTATCCTTCCTCATCACCGCTCTGTGTCCTCCTCCTCAGTCGTGCGAGCGAAGTACGTGTGCGTTGGGAGACCTAACCCACCAACACACTCTTCCTCACCGACGTGCTCCTCCCCGGCAACTGCATCCACACGGACAGTGATGAGCTCCTGTCTGATGACTACATCCAGTGCACACACCCCCCTCGCCGGTACGTTCTTACTCGCCGACGCTCTATTGTCCGGCCACTGTAGCCCACTTCATTATGATTCTACCCGTACTATCCTAATGCCTGTACTATTGAAGTTACAGTAGTCGATCGAAAGGCTCTATGTGGTCGAAGCTACAGTAGTCGGCCGAAAGGCTATTTTGTGGTCAAAACTACAGTAGTCAGTCGAAAGGCTCTATGTGGTTGAAGCTATAGTACTTGGTCGAAAGGCTTTATATGGTCGAAGCTACAGTTGTCAGTCGAAAGACTCTATGTGGTCGAAAGTAGTAGTCAGTCGAAAGGCTCTTTGTGGTTGAAGATACAATAGTTGGTCGAAAGGCTGTATGTGGTTGAAGCTACAATAGTCAGTCGAAAGATTGTATGTGGTCGAAGCTATAGTAGACGGTCGAAAGGCTCTATGTGGTCAAAGCTACAATAGTCGGTCAAAAGGCTCTATATGGTCGAAGCTACAGTAGTCGGTCGAAAAATTGTATGTGGTCGAAGCTACAGTAGTCACACGAAAGGCTCTTGTGGTCAAAGCTACAGTGTTGGTTGAAAGGCTATATGTGATTGAAGCTACAATAATCGGTCGAAAGGCTCTATATGGTCAAAGCTACAGTAGTCGATCGAAAGGTTCTTTGCGGTCGAAGATACAGTAGTCGATTGAAAGGCTCTGTGTGGTTGAAGCAACAGTAGTCGGTCGAAAGGCTTTATGTGGTCGAAGCTGCAATAGTCAATTGAAAGGCTCTATGTAGTTGAAGCTACAGTAGTTGGTCGAAAGGCTTTATGTGGTCGAAGTTGCAGTAGTCGATTGAAAGGTTCTATGTGGTCGAAGCTACAATAGTCGGTCGAAAAGGCTCTTTGTGGTCAAAACTATAGTAGTCGATTGGAAAGGTTCTTTGTAGTCGAAGTTACATTATTCGGTCAAAAGGTTATTGTGTTTAATGAGGTTTCATCAATTTCCAAGGGGATTTATTGATTGATTTGGCTTGGTTTCAACGGTTTCATGTATAAGTTTCATGACTAGTTTCAAGTTGTTTCATATGATTTCATGACCAGATTTAAGTTTCATAGTGTTTCACGAGGTTTCAACGAGTTTCAAGGGTGGTTTATTGCCTAATTTGGCTAAATTTCATGTACAAGTTTCATGACTAGTTTCATGTTGTTTCATATAGTTTCATGTTGAAGTTTCATTGTATTTAACTAGGTTTCATCAAGTTTTAAGGGGGTTTATTCGCTGATTTGGCTACGTTTCATGACTAGTTTCATATTATTTCATACAGTTTCATAGTGTTTTATATGATTTCGTTAAGTTTTAATGGGGTTTATTGCCTGATTTGGCTAGATTTTATGTATAAGTTTCATGACTAGTTTCATGTTGTTTTATACAGTTTCATGTTTAAGTTTTATTGTGTTTCACGAGGTTTCATCAAGTTTCAAGACGGTTTATTCACTGATTTGGCTAGAATTCATGTATATGTTTTATTACTAGTTTTATGTTGTTTTATACAGTTTCATGACCAGTTTTATGTTTAAGTTTTATTTTGTTTCACGAAGTTTTATCAAGTTTTTGGGGAATTTATTGGCTGATTTGGTTAGGTTTTATGTGCAAGTTTTATGGCTACGAAGGAAAAAGGATGGCGTAGCGTCGCTCGTGCTCCGCGCGACGCAAGAGGAACGATGGTGTCGCTCGTGCTCCACGCGTGCGACGAAGGAGGAACAATGGCGTGGCATCGCTAGCGCTCCGTGCAACGCAGGAGGAATGACGGCACCGAGGTTTTGCTCATGGAGGAAGGATGGCGTCGCGTGTGCTCCGTTCATGACAGAGGGCGCAAGGTGGAGATAATGAAGGACGCTGATCAGAGAGGAGAGCGCAGGGTGAAGAGACGTTGGACGACGATGGGATGCTACTAAAACTCCCACAAGCCAATGGACGGGACCACGGGTGCGCACTCCGCCTCCGACGCACGGTCAGAGCGGCCATCGGTGAGCACGCACGGCACGGTCCGCCTTGGTGTGTATGCATTTGCAGCGTTGCTTTTCCGCTTTCTTTGACTAACCGAAGGCACCGAGTCGTCTCAGCCAGCACCAGTTGCCCGGTTTAATACAGTAAGCGAAAGTAAGGCTTGCTTTCACCCGGGCTTGTGCACGATCGCGTGAGCATCACATCCACGTCACGTGAGCATCACATCCATAGATGCCAAATTTCGTTTTGTTCTTAGATTACAGATAAGAAGAAATCGATGGTAGGTTCGTATAAAAATGGGCACCTAACACACTGATTAGAAAAAAGGCACCTAACACACTGGTTATAAACAGCGGTCTTCCTTTTAATTAAAAAAAGATGACATGATCGGTGGAGACGACAAATATTAAACGGGCACTTACGCAGCATATTCTTTAATGGAGATGGATCTCAAAGAGAAAAGACGTGCGAACTGTGACAACCCTAAAAAAAGTGATTAACCAAATCAGGAAAATTAAGAAGTAAATAATACAATCACATAAGAATTTAAATTTAATCTTGCCAAGACAGAAATTAAAATAAAGGAATTGTCACTATATAAAAGTCCAGATTTATATTATTAATTACAAGAATGAATAACACGGACATAGAATACCACATGTTAAATATGCAAAAGTTACAATCTCGAAAGTTACAAAAGAATAAAAGTCCTAAAATAGAATATTACAACTTACAATTTCATTTAATTATAAGAATAAGATAGAATAAAAGTCCTAAAATAGAATATTACAACTTACAATTTCATTTAATTATAAGAATAAGATTATACAAATGTATTACATAAAAATCTATCTAATGAATTAAAGTCTTTGCGGGAGACCCAACTTGAAACCCCTGCAAAGTCATGTCATCCGATCCAAAACCATTGAAATAAAAGCTAAAATAAATTTAATAAATAGATTATCGTTAGAACCCAAATTTTAGTAATATTAAATGAGGGCAATCACTTATCGGGATACCGGGATTGTGTGGGGGCCAATTGGTACTTATTGCACATTGGGTTTTCATCATCCAGGAGTAAAACCCCATTCTTACCTTTTTAACCTTTACATTTACCCTTCCTGATGAGTTAGTCAATTCATTTCCATGCACAAGCTACGTTGCATGTCACTGGTCATCATTGAAGCCCACCAGGGGCATGAAATAGAGCTAACAGAGAGGAGAAGGGAGAAAGCCAACAATGCCACCGTCCATAGCCACCAGTGAGCTTGCCTCACTGCCAAGCTCACTACCACAAAGCTCACTGTCATAACTAACAGACAGGACACAACCATCCCTCATCACCACTCACCAGAACCACCACAGGCACCACTGCACTACACCATCATACCATGGCACAGAACACTCAGAGACACCATTGGCAAGTAGACAACCGAAAGGAGGTAGCACTACCCATTTAACCCCCTTCCCCCACAGGAACCCTAACTTAGCCGAAAGAGGAAAAATCAAGAGAGCAGCCAAGACCGAAGGACAACCGAAGAGAAGGGTACCACGATAAGAGGATGGCACCTACAAGCTTCCACATAGCTTAGCAAAATTAGGAAAGCATAATTAACTAAGTAAGAGTAAGAGCATCCCCAAACCCCCTAATTCAAGCCAACAACACCAGTAAGTAACATCACAAACTATACCATCCCATTTTACTAGCACTATAACCCAGCCAATATAGCCACGGCGGGGCACTGCCTCCAGCCTACCACACTAGAGAAGAGGAGACCAGTGGCCATCCAATGAGCATTCGAGCTATGGTTAGTACCCCCTAGTGCATGCTAAAGCCCAAGCGTCATATGGTTGCTCACCACAATGCCTAAAGAAAAAAAAAATCCTAAACAACCCCAGGTAATCACATGGCCATACACCACACATTCCACAAATAAAATCAACAATAAAATAGAACTAGAGAAAACACAGTATTTTAGGAGTAGGGAATAAGAAAGAACTGGGAAGAACTGTGGAGCAAGGGCCATAGCGTTAGCAGCTTGTGGCCACCGAGACGCACGATGCCGATAGAGAATAGCCAGAGAATGAGCCAAAGGGTACTAGAGCACGGCACTAGCAGCAAGTAACCACCAGGATGCCATGCATCGGTGGCTTACCGTTGCTGTGACGCATAGCATAGATGGCGATGAAGAACCGGCGGAGCCTTAGCCTCATCAAGGCACAAGGTGGTGGGGCGGAGGCGTTGGCGGCGATGACCAGACGTGTGTCACCGGTGGAGTCGAATGACCCGACAAGACACGGCATCTCGGGGTAGACCAGATGGAGGGGAAGGACCGACGATGAATCCAGTAGCGAGAGCACCAAATCCACTTACCTTGGACCATATCCATGGAGCTGAGCCCCCAAAAACACCATGGTGATGACCAGATTTGGGATCGACTGTGAAAGGGAGGGGGCAAGAAGAGCGGATAGAACTAGGCTCATCTAGCAACGTCAGGAAGGGAGAGTCGAGGGGAAGCAAGGCGGAACCCAAGGGTGGCGCCCCAGCAACGTTGGGGGCCAGCAAGGCTGAGATCGGTGGAGGAGCCAAAAGGGGAAGAAGGGAGGAGATGAAAGATTGGGCAGGAGGTGCGGGCAAAGAAAATAAGCTGGTGAGGTGAGGAGATAGAAAGAGGAGATGGCATGGTAATGGGCTAGTCGGGCCGATTTCATGCGGCCATGGCATAGTAATTGGGCCAGCACTGATAAGGAGATAAAAGGGGGGAAAATAGGAATAAATCGATACCCTCACATAAAAACAAAAAAAATATGCCCGAAAAACCTGACAAAATAACTGTAAAACTTGCTAAGCAAAACATAATTTCCCGAATAGTCAAAAAGGAATATAAAAGTCAAGTATAAAAATATTTAGCCAGGGTTGGTGCTTCATCTGAAATAAACTAAAAAAATTCTAAATAGTTATTTTTTGATCTCAAATAATACATGGGAGGAACTGGCCCAAGGGGAAGAGGCCAACCAGACCACCACTAAGGCAGCTGCCCTATAGCCAGGCAAGTAGAATAGACATTTTAGCAAGGTGTGTTTCATGAAATTATTTGGATATCATTATTTTATATGATCACCTTGCATCAAGAAAATTAATTTCTAAAAGAAAGAAGTGACATGAAGAAAGAAAACATGATAAGAAAGAAAGAGAGTAGAACCACTGAACGAGCAGTAGCCTGCAAAAGAAAATAGTAAAGAAGGGTAGAGGGTGCTTTGGTAGGAATTTCAGGGGCAAGCGAGACCCTCTACATATGGATAGAATATAAGGACTAGAAAACAATCTTCATTCTGGAGTGAGCCGTAAAACAGTATCAACCATATTTCCCGTCTCAGGCAAGAGAAACATGTTACTCTCTTTTATTGCTACTATCTCCATAATAGGTAAGTAGTATAAAACTAGGGGAGGAACTCAAAATCGGTATAGAGCCCGGAACTGAGGGATCCAATGTGCATATATTAGTGTGTGCATATATAGGGGAGATTTCCACTCACCTAGTAACATACAAGGGGTTGTACACTCTCGTTACTCAGAATATTACACATCGTCTACAGTTATACAGTTGAGGACATGGATGTGCCTGACTATTCTCGTATAATCGGGTATGTGGGAGGCAATCGCCGACACCTTTACCATAATTTGCTAAACAACAATTACTTTTGTTCCACATTTCCGTTATCTCCATTCCCAATAGGTATCAGTGTCCCCGGGTAACTTAATTTCATTGCAATTAATCGGTGTCAATTGCTTGCTTGCATTACTTGTCCTTTATTCCCCGTGTTGCGACCGTTGTTGGGTATTTGCTGAGATTTTCAAATTTCACGCTTGTTCTTTTCAGTCTCAGATAAAAGTCCAATGGAGTGATAGCATCGTATATTAGTGGGAGCACTCGAGTTTTCAACACCGTGGTTTGTCACTGTTTTGTTGTTTCATTTGTTCTTTATTCGGTTAGAAGTGGACCGGTCATATGTTTCAATCATTTATTCCAGCTTCTGTTGGTTCTATATTAAAATGTTAATAAAGTGTTAAATTCTTTGTGATTTCTACTGCTGTTCTTATTTAGTTTTTTCACTTTGGCGATGACGTTCCATAGCAGTATTTCATATTGGTATGTGAGATGCTACAATCCTCCTATCTGATCTGTCGCTTATTTTGTCTCAAGATTCATACTATTTTGTTTTTCAATGTATTCTCTATTCTCAAAACACACATACATAGATGTCGAGATAAAAAGAGACAAATTGGATGGCGGATGAGTTCCCTTAAGAGAAAATCCCCTTCGATGTAAAGTCGAAGTCTTCAAATGCAATCAACATGATCAATAGAAATTGACTTGAACGAACAGTTTCCACTCTCAAATGATCGAACTACGTACACATTGAACGAACATTTTCCATTCCCAAATGATCGACCTACGTAGACAGATCGATCTCTCCTTGTTTTTTTATTTATTTACAAGAACACGTATACACATACTCCATATATATACGATCGATCGAGACCGGCCTAATTAACGTACAAGTCTTGCTGACCGACGCCGGCCACACAGTTACGTAATGTAGCACTGTTTTATGTACGGACGAAGCTAATCACGATTAACGCAAGCCTGCTTGTATCCATGCATGCAAGCGATCGAGGGCCGTGGCCGTGCACGAGCCGCTTGCTCAATCCAAGGAGTAGCAGATCTGCTCGAACGCCTCGACGTGATCCTCCGCCACGGCCATGAACAGGTCGACGCCGCCCTTCGCCGTGCGCGACGGCACGAAGATCATCAGCCCCTCAAAGGGCAGGTCCGGCGGCAGGAACGCGGCCGGCGGCCCGGTGCCGAGGTCCATCTGGTGGAAACTGAACCCCAGCCAGCTGTCCACCTCCAGGTCCGGGCAGAACATCGTGCCGGCAGCCGGCGCCGTCGCCACGAGCTCCTCCCCGTTCGCGTCTGCCACCGCCCCGAAGTCGACGAACGACTGGATGTACTCGTCGTCGATGCGTGAGACCGCGTCGCGGATGGCAACGACCACGCTGCCGTAGCTCGAGTTCAGGAGGTCCCTAACCTGAAGCCTCGGGAACGCCCACAGCACCATGTTCCCGAAGAAGTCCATGGGCACGGGAGGGTTGGCCCTGCCCCTGCAGTTCACGGCCACCCTCACCTGCGTGAACTCCTCCGGCTTCAGGTCCCGCGCCGCCGTGATTTTCTTCCACACGTGCGCGAGCAGGCACTGGAAGCTGCTGCACCGGGAGCCGACGCGGGCTTTGAGTTCGGCGACGAACTCGGCCGTGAAGTGCACGGTGAGGCTCTTGATCTTGTCCATGGGGACGACGGAGTAGGACTTCGTGGAGCTTCTGCTGCCTTCTCCTCCCGTAAACTCGATGGACTGGTGGTCGAACGTCGCCGTCGGCGTGCTGCGGGGCACGGCGGTGGTCGCGCGGTCGAGGAAAGGCGATGGGACGGCGAAGTCCTTGCCCTCGCGCACTGCGCTCGCCCACGTGGTGAAGAAGGTGCTCATGGAGTGGCCGTCGGCGGTGTGGTGGTGGCAGATGATGCCGACCACGAGGCCGCCGCACCTGTAGCGGTTGAGCTTTATCTGCAGCAGTGCCGCCCCAACGTTCTCCTGACAAAATTCAGTATACCAACGACGTCACAACGTAGCAGTTGCAGTTTTCAAAAGTTACATACATGCGACATGCACGACAGAACTGGTAAAAATCAAGCTACCTCCGGTAGCGTCGGGTACAGCTCGTCGACGTTTGTGGTCATGCCGCCGTTGGCGATCACGTCCGCCAGGTTGGCCTGCACGGTGGCCTCAATGACAAGCACGCCCTCGTTGTTGACGTGGAGGAAGCGCCGGCCCTGGTGGTCGACGGCGAGGCGCCCCGCCAGGTGAGGGTACGTCGCGACGGCCCTGAGGAGGCCCTTCTTGAGCGCCTCGTTGGACGGCGTCGGCGCGGGGTAAGCGAGCACGGTGGGGACGAAGATGTCGATGGCGGCGCGGTCGAAGACGGTCAGCGGGACCTTCTCGCCGGCGAGCGGATGCGGCGTGGAGTAGACCGGCTTCAGCAGTGTGCTGCTCGTGACCTCCATGATTTCTACGTAAGTACGCACGTACCGACGTACGTACTCTCCAACCACTGTTTACTTGGAGTGTGCTCTGGTGAACGGCGAGAGGCATGTAGCCATCACATATATAGTTGCACATGCATTGCGCAGGCCCTGAGCACCCGAATATTGTTCCAATAGAAAATGATGCGCGCAGCGCACGGTGCACCTACCCCTTGGCGCTGCACGATCGATCCGTCGGCCGGTCTTGGCGCCTATACATATCTACATGTGACAGCCGGGAGAGGCATCGCAAAAGTGTTGTAACGTGGAGGTGGGAACTTGTACTCTGTTCTTTTTTATTTATTTTTATTTTTATTATCTTTAAGATATGATTTTGACTATTTTTATAACTTTATATTATTTGTAAAATTATAATATTATAAAATTATTTTTAATAACAAATATAATGATATAAGTCTAGATAGTTGTAAACTTTTTTGTAAGTTAAAATTTAAAAAATTTGAAAGTACAGATTCTAAAAAGCAAGTACAAAAAAGAGGGAGCATCAATCAACATTGCCAGCTATGTAGTACAAATTAAGTTTGTGCGCAGCTAGGATCGTGGAGTCGTTAGGACGGATAAATAGTACTATTACATTTTCTATGTGTTTTTCTTTTAGAAAAAGGACTCCTCCCACGAACTGGATGAGTCAGTGCACCAACCCTAGCTAGACATCTTCGATCTTAATTCGCCAGTGGATTTGCGTAAGCATGACATGCATTAAACGTTCATTGCGTGAGTACTGCTTTGACTAGAACCTGGCCCAAGAAGGATTACAGGCCAAGAAAAGATGTCAGTTCACGGTAGGTAAAATAAGGCACCACTCATTTCAGTTTCTGATTTCTGATTTATTTTTTCTATTTATAAAATTTATTTTTTTTATTTTTTTGCTTTTTTGAACTTTTTTGTTGTTTTTTCGTATTCGTTTGCGTTGTTCAAGATGAGCTAAGATATTTTTCTATTTTTAATTTTTTAAAATTTAATTACGTCAAATAAGCCACCTTTAGTTACAGTGATATTTCAGCCAGTTACAATACATTTTCAGTCATAAGTCACAGCTTTTCGCCGAGCAGGGCCAACTGGTACAAATAATAAGTAATCTTCCCTTATTTATCTAACGAATTCATTTATTTATCGTGCAATTCTCTAAGGTCTAAAACATACACAGGCTGCCTATCAATCGAGTGCGACGGACCACCAGCGACCCCTGACGCCATGCTTTCGCCGGAGCAAGTACCTGTCAAGGTCGGAGCAAGCTGAGTAGGTATCGAGTAATCTTTTGCAGTTGGACTAATCTCTATGTAGCCATCCTTACTGGGAAGCTTAGCGGCACGCATGCTCACCAAATCGATCGATCATCATTGATTGGACCGGCATAACACGCCCGCCGTAGAGCTCGATCGACTAAATTCATTTTTTTTCTTTATTCCCTCGCATCTGCACGCTACGGCACCTCCCAGTCAAGCAACCCGAATTTATTAATCAGCTGGAATTTAGATCGTACGAGCGGAAGAAAATCAGAATAATGAATTAGAAGAAAATCAGTTTAGCTTCAGGCGATCAGTCAGTTCATAACATTGATGTTTGATTATTCGCTTTTCTTTTCAAGTCCCAGATCAGGATATATGGCTCGTATGTCCACGGAATCGTGGACAGAACAATCAGCACGAGGTCTTGTTTTAACCTAAATAATGTCCCGAAGAAGCGGTATGGATCGAGTGGAAGTTTAACGAGCAAATGCAATGCCATTTCTTCCCATTTCGATTAGTACATTGCTAGCTAGGTGTCTGTCCATGTCATGGCTGACAAGTACTTTAGAAAACTGGAGTACTAGGCAATCCAACTCCATTTCTTCCCATTTCGATTAGTACATTGCTAGCTAGGTGTCTGTCCATGTCATGGCTGACAAGTACTCTAGAAAACTGGAGTACCAGGAATCCAACAGTCTTCGTTCTAACTTCAGTTTCTGACTTGAGAAGCCAGAATAAACGTGTCGACTTTTTAATTTTTTTTTCTTTTTCTCCCCCTTGTTATTTGCATTATCTATGGAGACATAATGGTTTTTTTATTTTTTCCCTCATTTTTCTTTAATTGTATGACTAAAAAAACTAACAGTCGCTACAGTTCAATTTTATCCAAAAACTAATAAAAGTCAGAAACCAGTAAAAAAATCGGCAAGGATGCGACTAGAGAGCTGCTAGGTGCTTATCGCGCACCAACCTCTCGCGCCAACCAACCTAGCTCCGGTTGCTTCAGCCTAGACCCAGCGGCGGATCCAGCGGTGGGGCGGAGGGGGGGGGCTCGAGCCCCCCTACCGTTACCGGACCCTTGGATCCCCCCTAAATTTTTAGCCATGGATGTATAATGTAGAAGGGGCTGAGGTCGAGCTGAAGGTACTTCAGCCCCTCCAAAAAATTTTCCTGGATCCGCAACTGCCTAGACCTAGAAGTCAGGCCGGGTCTTCTGGGCTAGCTCGAGGCCGGCCAACATGTTTACGCATCATAGTGTTAATTTCCAACATGTTTATCGAACATGTCACGCTGACAACCTGTCAATGTTTTTATATCTGCCTGCTAGTTATTATTAGATGCATTTCATTGTGTTCATTTTGCATGGGATTAATTCATAACATAGTTAAGATCGACTTCATTTCCCATGACTTGCAGACTATGTACAG
Organism: Dendrocalamus latiflorus; assembly: GCA_017311315.1. NCBI lineage: Eukaryota > Viridiplantae > Streptophyta > Magnoliopsida > Poales > Poaceae > Dendrocalamus > Dendrocalamus latiflorus. The sequence continues at coordinate 11,347,304 of CM029621.1, forward strand.
CTGCTAGAATCAGCATCCGAGTTTAATTAGCTTATGAATTAGAGTATATGCTATATAGTATCAATTAGATGCTTGAACTAATAATCACAAACTCATGTTTCCAACCTCTTCCACACCAAAGGTGTTTAGCTTCTTCTTGTTCCCTCTTAATGGACATTAATATAGATAATCTTATAAATTAATTAACCAAGTTCGAAATGAGGTTCTCAACGAAGGTCACATGAGCATTCCAAGGCATTGCTGGGTAAGATTTGCTAGGTATGTAGGATGCCCGACTTTGGAGTAATAGTGAAGTCAAAACTCAAAAGCAATGTAGAAAAGTTAGAACGTGCTAGAACAACAGCAACAAAACAAAGAAAGCTAGAGAAGAGACTTGGAAGTCCAAACAGCTTGTAGAAAAGTTGTCTCACTTCAGGCATTCAAGTTCAACTTTGATTTTCTCCAAGAGAATAGTAAGATTTTCTTTGCACTGCCAAAAGAAAACCCTCCCTATGTATAGTCTCTTCCACGTCTTAATGGAACAACAGTAGTGAAATTAATTAAAATAAAAAACACCAAACTAAAACAAAGAACTAAACCTGAAATTATCCATCTATACGATGGACGCTTCAAGGCGGATCAAAGGAAAGGTACGCATCAAACAAAGAAACACATACTTATCAGAAGAAAAATAAAATCTGAACTTGGTCTAAAAAAAATCTAAACTTGTTGGACTGCAACAATGGGGTGGTATCTAGATAATACTCCATATATATGAAGAAATACACAGAAGAAGATATACTTTTATTCTTAAAAGACTATGAGTCGAACAGTCAAAGCATTTATAGATGGTTTTGCTAGCGCCCGTATGTCCGATGGGGGTATTCCCATCAGATGCTCCAATGCAACATTCGGACATAGTGTGTGCAACAATTATAACCATTGTATGCAACAAAAATTTCACACAGAAAATCTGAATATTGCAATAGTTGTTGACGATTTCTATACATATGAAATCAAAATTGTTGCAATGAATAACACCTACTTCTAGGCGGCAGTGAGGCCTCGGGTGCGGCGACAGTAGGCGTCGGGCGCGGTGTGGATCCGGTGTCGAGGTCCTCAGCTTCTTTTTCCCCCGACGCAATCGACCTCCTAGGTCGTCGGTGAAGGGGGAATGCTGGATCTGACGGTGCCACACCCGATGATGACCAAGGAGGAAGTCAAGCAGCAGTCGGATCCGCCAGCGCCGGCGCCGGGGACGGGTGCTGGGCTTGTGGTTGTCGCCGTGCATAGGGTGCCGGGGAAGGGGGAAGGCCAGATCTGTTGGTGCCCGTGCCCGATGATGGCCGAAGAGGAAGTTGATAGCGGCGGCCAGATCTGGCGGCGCCGTGCCCGATGATGGCCAAAGTGGAGGTCGATAGGCCGATACGGTGGCGCCGGCATCGGGGTTACCATCAGAGAGAGAGAGGAAGAGACTCGAGTGAGGAAAGCGAAGAATGAGGAGAGAGTGAGAGAATGAGGAAGCCGTCCGATTTTTATCCCTTTATCCGTACGTATGAACAATAGCAAATCCCTTTATAGGTACAGAAAAAAACTGAGCATGAACAAAAGAACTGTACATATGTTCTAACCAAATCATGGCTAGGCTACGACACCTCTGTTCTAACTATTGGGAGCATTGAAAGAGTAATGCCAGAAAGAATACAATCCACAGCCGGGCCCATCAAATATCAAATCCGTAGACAACACATCATTGTTGTACCTAAGAAAGAGTGTCCCGAATAAGTTGGAAAACACAAATCAGGACTTATATGCGTATGCAATTAATTAGCACGCCAAATTAAAGAAGATGTGGTTACCGAATCAATTAGCGCATTCAGAATTTCAGATACCAATAACCCCTAACGATGGATGATCGATTGAGCAACCGGATCAATCTAACCCTAAACCTGGAAGAACCCCAACTACAATATATTACGATCCAAGAACCGATCGAGGCCAGATTAATTCGTATATACCAGGAGCGAGGAAAGAGACCGGTAGGCGGCTGGCGGTAGCATGTATATAGATACCTAGAGCTGGCGAACTGGAAGAGCTTGCCGGTGGCGGAGAAGACGGCGAGGCCGACCTCGGTGTCGCAGAGGATGGAGAACTCCTCCGCCTTCTTGAACAGACCTTTAGATGCGCGCGAAGATTCGTGTGCCACCACCTCCAGTTTTTTTCCGATGATCCCTTATTTCTCCTCGCCAGTGTATTCGAGGGGAGAATCCCACCCCCGCACCTAGAGTTCACTGTTCCCCTTGGGCATAGAGGGAGGGGGCGGTGGCCTGTCGGTGGGCGGTGCTGAAGGGCGGCGGCGGTGGAAGGTACTAGCTATTAGGTTGGGCAGGGACGGCACGGCGGGAAGAGTAGGATGGCAGGGTCATCGTCGGCGCGGGTGGTGGAGGAGGGAGCGATGGGTGGCGGGAAGGTGCAGAGCTACTCCGGCGAGAGAGGTAAGGGAGGCCATGGGGGGAGGCCGGTGGAGGAGACAGGAGAGGGGGAGGTGGTGTCGTGGCGGCCTCGTCATCGGCGAGGAGGTGGGGGCGGCATAGGTGAGGGGGCCACGGGATCGGGCAAGGCGGTGGGGTTGACATGGTGGAGTTGGCTAGCGGTGGGGTCGGGCTAGAGTTAGGTACTTAGGTTATTTTATATGATTTGGGAATAAATTTGGTGCGTTGGATCTTAATTTAATGATTGTAAAATCTGAATAATTTTACTCTAAAAATACTTGAATATTGTAAAGATAAGCCGTATCCTTTTAATTTGTAGCTTCATCGGGCCTGTTCTTTTCGGCTGCGGCTTATGACTTTTGGCTGAAATTTTTAAATTTTGGCTATTTACGATACAGATTACGGAGAGACAGTTACTCACTTGCGATTTTGGCTGGTACAGATGTTGGGCTTTTAACGTGTAGATCGTTTAACTTGTAGACCCCGTCTTGAGAAAATACTCCGTTTGAAAATTAAGTACTATAGCAAAAGTCAAAAGCTGGCCGTTTGAAAATTAAGTACTATAGCAAAAGTCAAAAGCCGCCAGCTTTTGACTTAAAAGAACAGCCGATCAACTAGTTATCTAGTGAATTATTCTTGTCACGTTACGCGCCAGCCGAACCACTACACGCCGAATTGAACCCCATGCGGAAACGTACGGTGGAAACCCATGGCCATGGGCACCACAGACGGACCGGACCTCCCAAAGCAGCCGCTCCCGGTCCGCGCGCTTGGGCTTACTCCACCGGCGCCGCGCAGGCGGCGCAGCACTTCCATCGCCTTAGTACTGTCGCCGTGTCGCGCAGGCGCACGCAGCGGTGGTGCGCCTCTCTCCTCGCCCGCGCGCACGCGGAGAGGCGCCGCCCGTGCGTGTCGCGTGGGCAGATGCCCCCTTCCTCTTTTGCTCCTACTGGCCACTGCGGCACTGTCTGCTGCCCGCGCGCGGGTGCCGCCGAGCTGGCGCTGCCTACCCAGTCGATCGCTCCCGAGCCGAGCCGAGCCGCCTCCCCGCAGTCCCGCATCCATCCCACACGGTGCCGGCCCGTGACGTTGCCTTCCCCCGCATCTCCCAGTGCCGAGCCCCGCGGCCCAACGTTACAAAACCCAAAAACTCCAAGCGAATACGCACACGGCCCAAGCAAAAGTCCTGAAGCTTCGGCTCGGCCGGCCCAGACTTGCGTTGCGTCCAGGCAAGGCAGGCTTGGTCCTTGTGACCACTGACCAGGCAGCGTCCCTCACCGGCTCGTCTCGCCTCTTCCTCCCGTCTCCCCCAAATTACTTGCGCCGACCACCAATCAGTCGCACGCCCCCCTCTTCCTCCCACGCGAGGCAACGCAACGTGCAGGCGGCAGGACCCCTCGCGCGCGGCCGAGAGAAGGTAGCCTGCTCTCTCCTCCTTTTTATTCCCGTGGGATTGGTTGTATCTGATCCGCTTCCGCCTGCTTTGGTTTGATCTGTGGTGGTTTCGTTTATTTTCTGCGGGGAAAATCCCCCGCGGAACTGTCAAATCAGATGGTTGGGTTAGTTAGGTTTGCGTCCAATTACTTGCTGTATGGACCAATTGCGGAAGTGTTAGCCGCCGCTCGTGGAAAGCAAAACCTTGTGAATCCCCTATAGGGAGTTGTTCTGTGCTTAGTTTTTTTTTTGTTGCAAACTTTACTCTCCCAGCTGCCGATTCACTATGTCCTGATGGATCAGCGCATTGTATACCAGGTATTAAGTTGGTTTGGAGAGTTAATGGGCTATCTCAAGTTTGTATAGCGCATTTAGGCAGTTTGAGAGTAGAAGCCACATCCTACAGAACAGATGACCATATATGTTTACGATCGGGACATTTTGAATGATGGATGGAAGTCAGTGCGGTAGGAATTTTTTATGATGCAACCGACTAGTGTCCTGTCACCCGCGGCTCCCATTACCATTGACATGTTATTTGCCATCAGAATTTATTCAGATGTTCACTTCAATCCTCGTAAATGATAAGGATTTAAGCATTTCAATTACAATTCCGACCGATTGACATCCATAACCTTTTATTTCTTTTGGTGCAGATTGCCCTTCTACAATGAGCTGGAGGTTTCCTCTTTTTGGGTAGGTTAATGTCATTGAAAGCAATCTTCGTGTTGGTGCTTCTTCTGATTTCTTAGCCCCGGCCATTCATTTTTCAGTCTCGTGGAGCTAATATTTACTTTTTCTTGTATGAAATGAGTTGCCTCTTTTCTTCAAAAAACAAATATTGGGAATAGTGCAAATAAGTTGTCAGCTCATGTGACTGTCTTTCATTGCCAGCCACCAAGCTTGGTCTGGTGCCTAAATCTTAGTTTCTTGTAAAACCCTACGTAATTTTTCTCACTTTTGCTCTAAAAGATTATTTTTTCAGCCTGAGAGAGTTGACCTAATTACTACTATCATTTCTTGTGGTTGGATTTTCAGTTTCTACTGTCATTCCTTATGCAAAGTTACTACTGTCATTCCTTATGCAAATCAACACTATGGTTTAGTATGATGTGTCTTAAGCTTGCTTTGAAATTTTGCTTCTCTTACTTTCTGACTTTGGCTCTACTGAACCGATGCTGACAGCAGCTCTCAGCAGCAGCAACCTGATCAAAATTTCCAGGACATCCCTACGCAATCTTGGTACCCTCCCTCGGTGGTAGGTTCATCTTCACATCCATCCACGCCCAGCTCTTCCAGTGCTAGTCCACATCAAAGAGCTTCAGATCATCCTCAGTCTTCATCGCGTGGTCAACCATCTCCAGCTGAGGCTGCAGGGATAATTGCCCGTTTGAAGGATAAGAGGTAAGCAATTGGCCTTTTTCTTTCAGTATTGCTTGTAGCCTTTTGTATACAACATTGCCTTTGTATATTTTTTATCTTACCTTACCTGATCTGTATTATAAATTACAAAATCACAAATGCTGTGTTACTTTTTTTTTATCATGATATTGTGAGAAAAATAAAGCTAGGGTTTTTGCTATCCATAACTGTGCATCTTATTCATTAATTGAGAGATATATATAGACATTGTTACATGGGCATCATGGGCCACATGGGACAGAGAGGGAGAAACAGAGAGGGTACAATACTCTTAACACCCCCCTTCAAACTCAGGGTGGATTAGGAGGATCTGATGCACTGAGTTTGAGTAGATGAAGCCGATGCTGTTCTCGAGTCTAAGCTTTAGTGAAGAAATTTGCAATTTGAAACTCTGAAGGAACATACTTGAGGGCAATGGTCGGCTGCTGACAATGAGATCGTGTGAAGGATGCATCAACACCAATATACTTTGTCGGCTCATATTTGACTGGATCATTAGCAATCTGAATAGCACTTGTATTGTCACAAAAGAGAGGTGTAGAATCGTTGAGCCATCGAAGCCAAATGATCTCTAAGGTGGTAGCGGCAAGAGCTCGAAGCTTAGCCTCTGCACTAGAGCGTGACACCGCAGTCTGCTTCTTGAACTTCTAGGTAATGAGCGAAGTACCAAGAGATACAGTAACCAGTGATAGATCGGCGATCAACAGGATCACTCACCCAAGTAGAGTCAGAGTAAGCATGGAGCTGCAGTTGACTTGAACTCGCATAGAACAGACATCTGGATGCAGCCCCCTCAAGTATCTTAGCACACGAAGAACATGGCCATAGTGAATTGAGGTGGGAGCGCTTACAAACTGGCTGAGCACATGAACAACATGATCAATGTCTGGCCTATTGACAGTGAGATAAATAAGGCTCCCAACGAGCTGACGATAGCGAGAAGGGTCTGTCAGTGGTACACCATCTATAGGTCAAAGTTGTAGATGAAGCTCCATGGGTGTGACAGCAGGGCGTGCATCAGTCATGCCAGAGCGAGCGAGCAGATACTGAACATAGCGATGCTGAGAAGGTAAAACTGGTGGAGGTGTATCTGGAGAAGATAAGTCTGATGAAGGAATGGGAGGTAGACACAAAAAGCAGGTGGAATCTGTAGAAGAAGTGGGATGTGTAGAAGGATGATAAAAAAAGTCGATCCTAATCAAAAGTCACATCACGAGAGATGCGAATGCGACGTGTTGAGGGATCATAGCAATGATAGCTGTTATGCTCAGGACTGTAATCCAGGAAGACACACTCAACCGACTGAGCATTCAGCTTTGTGCGCTCATGAGGTGCTAGAAGGACATAGCAAACACAACCAAAGACACGAAGATTAGCATAGCGAGAAGGTGCTTTATAAAGGATCTCACCAGGTGACTTGCCCTGAAGCTTGGAAGAGGGCCGACGGTTGATGAGATAGACTGCGTAGAGACTGCTTCCCCCGTAAGTGAGAGGGGACAAAGGAGGAGATGAGAAGAGTACGAGAAGTCTCAATGATGTGGCAGTGCTTGCTCTCAGAACACCATTCTGAGCATGAGCACCAGGACACGAGAGCTAAGGAAGAGTACTCTCAGAAGAAAGGAACTGACAAAAGGCTGATGAAAGGTACTCCCCCCAGAGTCGGAACGAAAAACATGAATGGAAGAAGAAAACCGTGTATGAACCATCTTATCAAAAGACTGACAAATGGAAATCAACTGAGAACGATGTTTCATAAAATAGATCCAAGCATATCGAGAGTGATCATTAACAAATATGACATAATAACTATGACCGCCCTTCAAAGCAAAAGGAGATGGACCCCATACATCTGAATGCACCAAATCAAAAGAACAAGGGGACATATAGGTACTACTAGGATATGGAAGTTGTAGCCGTTTTCCCAGCTTACAACCAGTACAATGAAAACTAGACTCAACGGTGACATGACCTAAGAAACCCTGGTGAACTAGAGTGGTGAGTCGAGCTCCACAAAGATGACCAAGTCTATGATGCCACTTGCTGAAGGAAGAATCCACATGAGACCGAGATGATGACATAGCAGAAGACACTAAGGCCTTCAAAGTACTAGTGGAAGGAAGATGTAAGGTGTCCAAGACTAGGAGAGCCTCTACGGCGATGGCCAGAACCAATCACTCTTCTGCTCTGACGATCCTGAATGAAACAAGAAGAGTCATCAAATCCAATGAAACAGTTCATATCAGTAAGTTGACCAACGGAAAGAAGATTCATAGATAGCTGAGGAACAAAAGCCACGTCAGGAACAGAGAAGCGAGACATCAAGAGAATGCCCTGATGGGTGATAGAGCAAGGTATGAAAGGAGGCACCCGAGTTCAGAACCTAAGGATGAGCAACGCTAGGAGCAGAAGCTGCAACTAAGGTCATAGCAGACACTGATCCAGAAGTCACAATAGATGTGGACGTGGCAGCAGTGACTGCTCTAGTAAGTGCTTGGAGGCCTAGTAGATGTTCCACGACGACGATCAGATGGATGTCTGGCACGATACTCAACAAGCTGATCTGGATGTAACCTGAAGCACTTGTCAACATGATGACCAGTCCTCTTGCAAAGAGAACATACCAGCACTTTGGTGGGTGTAGCTCTGGTAGATCCAGACCGCTGTGAGAGGCCCAACACAGCATGTGGTGAGGATCCTGAGGTAGGCATAAGCGAATGAAGACGAGTCTCCTCTGCAATCAAACTAGAGAGCACCTCGGTCAAAGTCGGTGGAGTGGGATAGTTGAGCAACTGAGTACGAATAGACTCAAACTCTGATCGAAGCCCCATCACAAACTGATACATGAGCGTTTGCTGAGCATACTCATCTTTGGCGACATAACACTGGCAAGCAGTGGCAGCCTTCGGTGTCATAGACTCTAAAGGGCCAGTGATGAGTGAAAGCACTGTAATACTCCTCCACTGTCTGATCCTGCAACTGCTGAATACTATGAAGGTTCTTGAGCAATGTGAAGCGAAGAGCACCACTAGACTGAACATATCTCTTCTCAAAGTATGTCCACATCTACTTGGCTGAAGTATGATACTCAAGACTCATCCTCAAAGAAACATCAACACTAAGAACAATGCTAGTCATGACACGATCACCCTCTTTCTGCCAAGCCCTTATTGCCAAAACATCAACCTTCTTTGGATCAGGAGGATCATTGGTCAAATGAGAGGCCAAGCCATAACCCCCTAAGAGTAGTCTTGATTGAGAAAGCCCATGCTCGGTAGTTCAACCTGTCAAGCTTGATGTCCGTGAACATGAGGGATGAACTACCCCCAAACATCGAGTCAGACTTAGCCATCTTGATTGACCACAGCCACATAGCAGCAAGCCTTGATACCACAGCTACACGGCAGAGCAAGCAAATACACAGCAGCAAGCAAAAAGAGCAGATACCACAACTATCAAGCAAGCAGAGCAAATAGAACACAGCTATCAAGCAAGCAAGTAGATACCACAGGAGAGCAGATACCACATCAGCAAATCTTAACTACTGGAAGAAGATACTCAGTTGCATAGGAGATAATACCACAAAGCAGAGAAGACACGGGTGACGGTGAAGCCAAAAGAGGCGGTGTAGAGACATGGGCGACAACGAATCCAAAAGAGGCGGCGTGAATCTGGGCGAATCTAGAAGAGGCAGCGTGAATCCAGGAGAGACGACATAGATCCGGAGGAGAGGTGATGAGGCAGCTTGGGTGGCGGGCGACACCGATCTGGAGTAGAGGTGATGAGGCAGCTCAGGTGGCGGGCGGCGCAGATCTGGAGGAGAGGCGACGAGGCAGCTCGGGTGGTGGGCGGCACAGATCTGGAGAGGTGATGAGACAGCTCGGGTGGCGGGCGGTGCAGATCCGGAGGAGGAGAGGCAACGAGGTAGCTTGGGCGGTGGGCGGCGCAGATATGGAGACGTCTCGGGCGGTGCCGCAGTGGTGATGGCCAGGAGCCTGCCGGCCAGCCGACGGCGGCAGCCTCCTCCAGGAGAGATGAGATTAAGTTTTTTTATGGGGAGGGGATTAGGGTTGGAGAATGCTCTAATAGCATGTGAGAAAAATAAAGTTAGGTTTTTTGCTATTTACAACAGTGCAACTTATTCATTAATTGAGAGATATATATAGACATTGTTACATGGGCTACATGGGCCACATGGGACGGAGGGAGAAAGATAGAGGGTACAACACTCTTAATAGATACGTGTTATTAAGTCGTCGACTAATCGGCGACTAATCCACGACTAGGCGTTTAGTCGGTACATGACGGATAACTAGGGAGGCCGACCCGACTGGAGCGACTAGTCGAGTGGCTGGACGACTAGTCAGCCATGTCCAGCTGCACGACTAGGAGCCGACCCACTAGATCAGTAAGTTTGAGGCCCACTAGAGAGGCTCGGCCTGACCTAGACTTAATACTAGTGACTCAATAACCCTAGATCCTCATTGCACACCACACGCGCTATTTTGGTTGTAGTATTAGTATAATAATCCCAGCTTGCTTCTTTATTATGATTGTGACAATTGTAGATCTGACTCTGGGGACTAGTCGGTTGACTAGTCGATTAGTTGCCCCCTTGGCGACTCGACTCGACTTTATGACTTAATAACCTTGATAGATATGACACGTGTTTCATTGTTTATCCTCGAGCTGAGTGACTTCAGACTTGGCAAGCTAATGCTACTTAGAGTAATGTTGTAATATTTTGATAGTAGTTTGTATCTCACTACAATAATGATATCAAGGTTGGTATTTTCTATTCCATCAATATTGGGAAGGAATGAAGAACTCCAAACTTTTCAAAATTTCTTAGTTCTTACTATGGGTACTATTCCACAATTTCCTCTTTAACTAATACAACAGAAATTCTTGGCAGAAGATTACTACCTTCATCTAACACTGTCCAAGACTCTTTTCACTTCATGCAATGCTGGATATAATATGGAAAAGTTTGGAAAGAAGCTAAAATTCTTTGGTCATGCTACTTAGGCTATCAAATTTGCATCTTATGATTGCCTTTTAAGACTTGCATTTTCTTGCAATCTCTCTAGGAACTTATTAGAAGCTAGAATTATAACACCGTTGCTTAACAAGACCAAATTTGACGCTGAAATGTACAATTGTTGCCGTTTCTCACAATGCGAGCAACACCTCTGCATATGCTATTTATTCTCTTTAGAAATGAGAAAATAATGTGTCAACGATTACTGAACAGGGCTGAGCTGTTCTGATAGCTAGCAACAAAATGATTCTGTTATGTGTCATGGTCTGTGCTATAGCGGTATTCTTATATCTGAACACTGTAGTAGCGCATGGACCTTTTAACTTCAGCATGTGCCATCATATCACAGATTGGCATCACAGAGATCAGATTGACCTGTGTAAGAATGGAAAATTCTTGGATGCATTCTATTTAGTGTTTTCAGGCAAGCCAGATGACCAGAGCCAAGTAGAGGGATTGAGTAGGACGATTCTGGAGGGAAAACATACGATAGATTACTTACTGCTGTGTAGAAAACAATCTAAACAAGGCATGGCAATTGGTGTAAGTTCGAAGGGAAGTAGATAAATGCTAGATAATTTTGGAAGGAGTGGTTATGCATGGTTCTGTTGTGTTTCTAATTTCCAAATGTTTACAGTGTGTGTATTTGCAGGGTATTCCTTTAGACATGATGGTGCATACTTGTTTGGAAGACAGAACTGAACCATGTTGTATCATACTGTTGTTACTATTTCCCCCTCTTTGTTTTTGTGCAGCGTTGATGAGTTGCAGAGGCTGTTGAAAGACAAAGAGACATATAATGCTTTTTTCAATTCACTTGATCAAGTTAAAACCCAGAACAATGTAAGCTTTGTTGCTGCATGTACCATTGTTTGATAATTGCGTTGCTGACTTCACCATGGTAATGTTGAACTGCTTCACCATGGTAATGTTGAACTGCTTTTCTACATGATAGCTACTATTTGTAATGATCTTTTTCTTTCATTGGTTCGTAAAGTGGGGTTGCTAAGAATTGCCCGCTTGTTTTTATTAGTTTGTGTTTTTGTTTGAGCATAAATAGGCATACATTTTAGACTTTTAGTAAGCCAGTCTAGTTATGGATAATACTTCTGAATTTCCCCCCATTAATTTGAGATGTCAGACTAGCAAACTGATGCACAGCAGTCCAAATTGATTTTCTTTTCTGTCAGATATATTTCCTAAAATTTTATCGTTATCTCCTACTGCACAAAAGTATTGGAAGCTTACGTATTGCAGATATTCATGTGAGCTTTGTTGCTTCTACCATATAAATAGAACAAATTGATCGAGCTCTGTTGTTAAATAGTTCAGATGTTAACTGTGTGCTTGGGGCTTTGGAAGGTCGGAGTGAACCCCTGTTGCTAACTACGTGCTCCATTTTTCTTTTTTTTTTTCTGTCCCCTCATCTGTGAGGCTGTGGGCTGTGGCACATCTCTTGTGTGTGGTATTGAAGTGGTTTAGGGGTGATTATTCTACAATTATTTTATATTAATGCTGACTACTGTTAATTTAAAATAGAAGGGTTATCTGAATGCTAGATCTTGGCAAGATATATCCCACATAGAAAATTCAAGTGTCCTTTTGTTGATTTTCTCACCTGTGGCTCTTTGTTAATGCTCAGTTACGCGATGAGCTTAGAAAGGAGACATTGCAACTTGCAAGTGAGTTACTCATTTTATTTCTATAAATTGACTTATCAATGTTTCGAAATCAAGAATATATTTGGATTGGCTGAACTATGAAGAAAATATAAAGAACTTGTTATTGTTTATATATGACATATTATTGGGTATATGATATTGCAGGGGAAAATTTGGAAAAGGAGCAAAGGATCTTGGAGCTCAGGAATCAAGTTCAGTGCTATCACCTCATGACTCAATCTCAGCAACTACTGTAGCTATGCTATTCATTATTTTAAACCAATCATTATAAAGATTGTAAATTAACTATGCAAAATTATTGCTGTGATGCTTTGCACAAGTTTTTTTAATGTTGTCTGCACTTCATAATTTTTCACTTGCGTTCTAATTGCATTTATGATTTGTACAGTGCACCATAATAAGAACAACAGAACTAGCTGCTGCTCAAGACAGGTTGGCTGATTTGGAAAGGCAAAAGGACGAAATCATGAAGTCCTATTCTCCTTCTGCACTGCTCAACAAGCTCCAAAGTGAGCGCTCTGAACAATTGCATCTGCAAATCCTGTCAGTTGAATACTTCCATTTGAGATTGCTCCCTTTGTGATCTGTAATTGAATAATGATGTACTCATGTACATCAATACACCACACTCATGCACATGTTTGCTATGCGTGCATCAACATCTGAATGTTTGCTATGCATGCACCTCACTCATGTACCGGTTCCAGAAACCTTGCTTGGTTGCTAAAACATTACTTGAAGTTTAACAATGTGATGTTATTTCTCACACAAACCCATCACTGAAATGCACATGCGTTACCTTGGCGCTTGTTCAGAGTCAATGGCAAAGTTGGATGAGGAGTCTGAGGAGCTGCATCAGAAGTTCCTGGAGAAGGACATCGACCTGCCAACATTTGTGCAGAAGTACAAGAAGCTCCGCACCGCCTACCACAAGCAGGCGTTGCTCCATCTTGCTGGCAAGACCTCGCTTCGCTGAGATCAATTGTCTTGTCTTGTTGGACAACTGATTCGTGGAAACTTTTGTTGTATCCCATTTATTTCTCGTTCTACACTACTGTGGTCTGTCATCTTGGCCCCGTTTTTGAGTGCTGAGTATTGTAGGGCTTGTCAAACATCAAACTGAGATTGCATGTATAGTTATGACTTACTATATGAGCATCATTACATTTTACGTATGGCGTGCTGCAGCTTCCCGCTCTGTGTATCAGTAAGGTTTTGTTAGAGCTTTTTTCTGCTTGATGGCTGATAAACTCTGTGTGGTATTTGAGTATTTGTCCATAGTAATGGAGACATGGGAACAGATTGAATTATTTTTTAATGGTTATTAACAAAACACGCAATGTGTTCGGACAAGAATGCTATGCATTAACTTGTCTAGCTTCTGTTGGTCTCATATGAAACCAAACTAAGATCTTATTTAAAGTCGCTATAAACATCTGATTTTTCGAAGTGATTTTTCATTCCTCTCGGTCTGAGGATAAAGCAGGAATCATAGGTGTATCATGTATGTACCTCGCTCTCATCTTGTGTACACATCTCTCTTTTATTTTTTTTCACCGTTTGCTTTTTTATTTTAAAAGTTATTTCTTTCGTTCACTACTATTTATTTTAGTCAAAAGCTACCGGACGTATCCAATATGAACATCGCCGTAGTGTTCTTATGCTCAACGCCCCCATCACAAGTTAACTTGCCTGCTCCCTCTTCACTGCACCCATTAAATTGTTCAGTTATTCAGAGAATTTGCCTCCACACAGAATCAAAGCATCAAAAGATTCAAAACTATGGGCTCTAGTTCCACTAGATTACACTGCAAGTTGCCAAGAAAGGTGCGCTGTAAATTTTGTGGGAGAACCCTGGGCCAGGGTTATCGCATGTGTGTTCTTCTGTATTATTTTATAATCAGTAACTAGTATACACACAACATTAAAATCATATCCATACACAACACATATATTTAATTTTTGACAAAAGGTGAATAAATAAACGATGCATAATAAAGTTTATAGTATATGTCCGACCGGCCAAGTAAATACCGGTGTTAAGAGTAAATTACTCGTGGCAGAACTTGCTAACTAGCTGAAACTCTTGAGGGCCAACTTAGCGGTCGAGAGTAAAAGCTGGGCACAAGGCCGTGAAGCACAGTCGCACAGAGGAAAGGTGTGGTGCAGGGCATGGGTTGTTAGCAGAGAGAAGAAACAACGGATGTGGTATTTGAAATGATGAGCTTGGCGTCCAAAACCAGTGGCATGTGATCATACAGGCTGGAGGTAGAAGAAGGGTACTACAAGTGGGCCACACTCGACAGTGAGAGAGAGAAAGGGTGAGGAGAGCTGAGATATTTGAGCAAAAGCTAGACACATCAGATGAGCTCGAAAGATTATGAAAATATTTGCGAATGCTCCTTGTTAGAATTAATGTATACTTGATTAGCAATCATTGAGTGCAAAGTACGAGTCGGTTCAATCCGGTTGTGGAACCGAACTGGGAGTTCAAGTTGTTTTCAGTTTCGAAGTCTAGTTTCAGTAAGTAATCGAGTCCAAGTCCAATTTGTAATTGGCGATGTTTTTCCGTCTTTAAGTTGTAAACCTGAGTATAAATAGAGGGGAGTTTACCTCAGAAAAGGTGCGACAATTGAAGTACCACCAGAAGATCTTGTTTATTCTATTGCTATGTTATTATCGGGTTGCCGTCATCGTACTCGAAGAATGGAGGAGTCTCGGATGGTGTTCGATTAGCAGAGGAGAATCGGATGGCGTTCAAGTAGCAACAGAGATCGGACGACATTCGAGTAACAGCAGAGTATCGGACGATGTTCGAGCGGCTTCAGAACATCGGACGGTGTTCGAGTGGTGTTGAAGCATCGGACGGTGTTTGAGAGGTATTGCGAAGGATTAGAGCAAGGCGTAGTCGGAGATTCTGAGAGCAAGAGTGGTCGGAGATCCCGGGGCACGCAGCAGTTAGAGGCTGCGGTGCCGAAACTAACACTCCTGATAGATATAGTGCAGATGATCATGTAAATATTTTTTAGGAGTTTTACCTTCTCTTGATCGTTTTTAGAAAATCTGAGAAGACTTCTTGTCAGATTTAAATATACTTATTTGATTTAGATAATTTCAGAACTTACTTAATATCTATTTTTAGTACCAAGATTATACTCGTGGATTCTTTGGGATGGTTTTCACCATGAGTTTTCTCATGTCAACTTTTAATCATCTTATTAGTTTTTATAACTTGGTCTTAATTTTTGATTTGCATTACATGCACTTTTGATTTTTGAAATTCAAACTTTTCAAAAAAACTCCAATAAAGAGTCAAGGAAACAAAAAGGCATTCAAAAAGTTTAAATTTTTTCTCATTTTTGCATGCCCTAGAATTTGGGATGTTACACATTTGGATAAGGCAAAATTTGTTTTGTGCCATCGCAAAGAATCGCGACTTGGAAAATACCATCACAAAGAGTCTAAGTTTGCAAATGTCATTGCAACGATAAAAAATCTACAAAATACCATCATTGTCCATTTTCCCATTAGTTGCATGCGAAATGACAATCCTGCCTTGCTTCTATCTCTTTCTCCAACAAAGCCTACTCTGCACATTATTCTCTCTTTCTCCAACAAAGCCTGCTATGCACACTATTCTTCTTCCCGGCTGAGACAGAGAGCGAGAAAGAGAGGGTGACGACGATAAGCTCACAGCATGTTCCTGGGCATGACAAACTTGAGGAAGGTGGTTGACGACACAACGATGGACAAGGATGGCTAGAACAGGACAGTGACGGGGCTACAGGGCATGAATGGGGCGGACATGTAGGCGGTGGATCCAGACGGAATCGACAAAACTTGAGGAAGGCGGTCAACGACACAACGATGGACAGTGACGGGGCTACAGGGCATGAATGGGGTGGACATGTAGGCGGTGGATCCAGATGTAATCGACAAGGTTAGCATGAGTATGGCATGTTCCTGGATGAGGATGCCATTTTTGTGTACAGGAGGGGGCATAGAAGATGCTGAGGAGGCTAGCATTAGCTCGTTGATGTTCACCTTGTGAAAAAGAGGGGACGCCAAGAGGTCAAGTTTGCAGCAAGCAAGGCAAGTGCTTCCTCTGGCCCCATCGCTCCCGTACGACCCCACTGTGTTGATCTCTCAATCCAATAATCCATGTCGATATCTATTCATGTCATATCGTATTCCACCTCTCAATCCTTTATTCCCAAATTTAATTTGATAATTTTGCCCACAGTAGCCAGAAATTGAGTTTGTTTTTCCTCACCTCGACTCGGGTCTCGCCCTTGCCATTCGTTGCCTATGATGAGTTTCTGACCAATTCACCCATACCCAAGTGCCCCCTCGTCGTGTTCTACATTTTGACACGCTCAAACCTTGTGCTAGATAACAAATCAATTGCACCCTTGAGCAGACAAAACGCTGTCGTCGCCGTCGCCATGCCCGTTTTCTATCTACGGTGCCCCTCTCTCAAACCACCACCACCATTGGTTTCCTTACATCGAGTGCAAACCATTTTTTTCATCTCCCATGCCTCCACACCCCTTTCCCGTGGACCATTTCCACGTGAGGGGTTAGCTGGTTCTGCTCCCACTCTTCTTCTCTTGCTCTCTCTTGATCTCACTCAATGGCAAAATAGTTCCCACTCCCAAGATTTTTTTTTCTAGATCCAAGGACTAGGATTTTTGTGTGGCTAGATCTAGTGGTTGATGTGATTTTTTAATAGGGCCTTGGAGAATTTTCTGAGGTTATATGCTTGAGAGGTCTGACCTTAGATGAGGGAGGAGGAAGTACATAAAGATATTGTTGGACTGTTGGTATTTATTAAAATTTCTCTTTTGAAGAAATGATCTAACGGTTGTTTTGAACAAAAAAAATATGATGGCAAAAATATTTTTCATAGTTTTTATGTTTACGATGGTATTTTTCATTCAACCTTATTTACCATTGTATTTTCCACCGTCGAAAAAATTTGTGATGTCAATGAACAAAATTATTCTTTGGATAACCGGATCCTTTCGGACGCATTTTCTGGTTCGTTCATCGAACAATCCGTGAGCCATTGCACGGGACAACAGAATTCTTGTCGATCGATTCACAGAACGTTTTGGGGATTGGATCCGATCTCTGCATTATTAGCTGCGAATTAGAACGATCCAAAGGTTTGTCCCAGTAGTACTCCAGGGTAAGATAGAGTGAAAGGTAGCGAATTTTGTCTGCATCGCCATAAAGAACAAGGTGCCCGTGACCGGGTGGCTTTGGAGGTATAGGGAAGTCATGGCTGTACTGAGTGTGATAGAGGAATCGTATACGTCCCGAAGATTAGCAGGTGCGTATAGTTTGGCTTTACTCCGACCGACAATCGCAAGGGTTTACTCGTATGTATGGATGCATCGATCTTCTAAATCTATTGTGCTTCTTTACGAATGTAAGTAACTTAAAGTTAAGTTTGTCCAGAGTCCTGGAACGATGCTTGCCATGAAGAAATGCCGCTCGTGAAGCAGAAGGCAACACATCAAAAGGACGCGCCGAATCATGCATGGAGGAAACGGGGATTAGCACTACTGGGTCGTTATATAGCAGCAGCTACGTACTCGATGGTGCCTTCCTCCGTGTACATGTATGTACATCCATCCATGTACAAACACAAGGGGCCTATTCGTATGGAGGAACTCCTTGGACGCACGTACTACGCATTACTTCAACAACTAACTACTTTATCTAGCTCTCCTAACTGGGGAAAAACTATACTGAAGATAAGATTCATATGGTCTATGCGAATATGTGATATATGTCACTATATATCCACCGGCGCGCGTGCATTGTGTAGGTATCATTCTGATATTTGTAAGCTAGTTCGTGTTAACTGTGTGAGCTAACAGCGTATGCATACGTGCGTGCCACTATATATGCCAATTCATGCGGTCCTTGAACAGCATCTACGTACATTGCGCATCCGGGTTAGGGGGTTATGGTCATCAGTTAGCCTTTGCCAACATTTTACACTTGAGTGAGGAGGGGCAGATTGATGATAGGACTCGGGCTTGTTTGGTAGGTATGCACCCTTGCTCGTGATTCGACTAGAGGTGATGATCCTTGTCCTTGTTGACCCGTGAAGAAGCTGTCTCAGCCCGTGTCAGGAATCAGGAATTCACGTTATTACCTCCTGTAGACAGAAGTTGATAGAAGGTAGTACAATATTCTTGCCCATCTTTGCACTTCGGATCTCAGTCCTTCTCGAGTAGCTCCCTGAATGAATTCCTCAATCCTCACGGTTTCAGATTAAAAATCAAGTTGATGAATTGCGAGTTAGCGAGCAGGTAACATTAAAAAAGGTAACTACATCAAGTTCTTTTCCTCTTGGTTCTTCGGGTGTTTGACTCGGGAACTAGAACAGCATTTCAACGTAATGCACTTTCCATATGGATTTGGAAATAGTATGATAAGATGGGCACAAAGAGATGGCATGTTCTCCCCTTTTGAAGCCGGTGTTGGCGTCGGTTGCGTCTCCTTTCCAAGGATCCGTGTTTGTATTCAATCTTTCTTAATTAAACTAGATGTCATGTGCCAAATTCAATTTTATTTTTCGAAATTTAGCAAGTTTTACTTTTAAAATTATAAGACAACAAAACAGAAGATTTGTGAAAATTTAGAAATCTTACCCAAAATAAAATAGGCAAACTCCTAAAACCCCAATAATGCTACAACATGGCCACACCAAAAACCCTATATAACCCACCTCGCACTCGATCCCTCTCACTGACACTCTCCTAGTAGCTAGCTTGCCTTGCTCGCCATGGCGGCCTCCAGCATCCCTCTCCTCCTCCTCCTCCTCGCCGCCACCGTTGCCTCGGCCGCCGACCTCCCCGTGTATCACAACGTGCACCCTCCGTCCCCATCCCCGCTCGAGTCGATCATCGCGCTCGCGCGGGACGACGACGCCCGCCTCCTCTTCCTCTCCTCCAAGGCCGCTTCCTCCGGCGTCTCCTCCGCCCCCGTCGCCTCCGGCCAGGCTCCCCCCTCGTACGTCGTCCGCGCCGGGCTCGGCTCCCCGGCGCAGCAGCTCCTCCTCGCCCTCGACACCAGCGCCGACGCCACTTGGGCGCACTGCTCCCCGTGCAGCACGTGCCCCACCAACAGCCTGTTCGTCCCGGCCAACTCCTCCTCCTACGCCTCCCTCTCCTGCTCCTCGTCGTGGTGCCCGCTCTTCCAGGGCCAGGCCTGCCCGGTCCAGGACCCCGGCCAGGACCCGTCCCAGAGCTCGGCGCCGTTGCCGACGTGCGCCTTCTCGAAGCCGTTTGCCGACGCTTCCTTCCAGGCGTCGCTGGCCAGTGATTCGCTGCGGCTGGGCAAGGACGCCATCCCCAACTTCGCGTTCGGGTGCGTGAGCTCGGTGAGCGGGCCGACGTCCAACTTGCCGAAGCAGGGGCTTCTGGGCCTGGGCCGGGGGCCCATGGCGCTACTGTCCCAAGCTGGGAGCGTGTACAATGGCGTCTTCTCCTACTGCCTGCCGAGCTACAAGTCGTACTACTTCTCCGGTTCGCTCCGGCTGGGCTCCGCCGGCCAGCCGAGGGGTGTCCGGTACACGCCGCTGCTCAAGAACCCGCACCGGTCGTCGCTGTACTACGTGAACGTGACCGGGCTCAGCGTGGGCCGGGCCTGGGTGAAGGTGCCCGCCGGGTCGTTCGCGTTCGACCCCAACACCGGCGCCGGCACGGTGATCGACTCGGGCACGGTGATCACGCGGTGGACGGCGCCCGTGTACGCGGCGCTGCGCGACGAGTTCCGGCGCCAGATGGCCGCGCCGAGCGGGTACACGTCGCTGGGCGCGTTCGACACGTGCTTCAACACCGACGAGGTGGCGGCCGGCGGCGCGCCCGCAGTGACGATCCACATGGACGGCGGACTGGACCTGGGGCTGCCGATGGAGAACACGCTCATCCACAGCAGCGCCACGCCACTGGCCTGCCTGGCCATGGCCGAGGCGCCGCAGAACGTGAACGCCGTCGTCAACGTCATCGCCAACCTGCAGCAGCAGAACCTCCGGGTCGTGTTCGACGTCGCCAACTCGCGCGTCGGCTTCGCGCGGCAGTCCTGCAACTAAGTTGATCGGCGGTAGCCATGCATCAGGCGCACTGCACGGGGACCTGTGCAGTGCAGTCTCAACGCTGGCCATTGCTGGCCATCCTTGTCAATTTGCGGCTTTCCAATATGTGCAATAAGGGACGCGCGTGACATCAAAAGTTTGTCACGGGTGCATGTGTTCTGTACGTGTATGTGTCCATAAGGCTAGGGAAATTACGTGCCTAGTAGAATTTACTGTGTGTGCATTTGTTTTTGTTTGGCTGTTGCAAGGATTAATTTGCAGGTGCTCCGTGCTCGATTAAGACTTGAAATTAAGTAGGCTGGCCGTGCAGATGTACAATCATAAAACTCTTAAATACTACTACAGAAAATTTCATCACAGATAATTCAAAAACATCACTATAGACGGTTTCCTAAACCGTCTGTGTTTATAGGTTAGTAATATCTTAACTATATTACAGACGATTTTTAACTGTATGTGATAAAGACGGTTCTTATTATAAACCGTCTATGATAGTCTATTATTATAAACGGTTCTAATCAAGAATCGTCTGTGATTGCATTCTCGCGTAGCATGAATAGGCATCTTTCAGTTTATCAATATTCTCTAATTGCGCTATAAAACAACGCAATCATAGAATATAGATGAATCAAAGCAGGCATATTTATGATTAGTGTGGTCATAAGCTATGATCGTATGTTGTGGTTGTAAGCCGTGGTCGTATACGTCTAGTCTGTTAGCAGTCATGTACGCCACATCAGCAAATTCTGCAATAAAACATAAATTTCAATAAGGGCCAAAACTCTAGCCATCCATTAATCATCACAAATAACTAATCATCAAAGAAGAGAGGGGAGGGGTGGGGGATATATCACCGGCGATGAAGGAGAGGCCAGCGGCTGTAGTGTCACTGTTGTATCACGATGGTGACACTGCACAAGACAGTCCTACGACAAGAGTGCCTTATGCAATGAATCGTGGCATCACAACCGAAGCGCGGAGGAGCTCAGGGAGGTAGTCGGCCGAGCCTTCTATTTTTAAGAGAAATTTTGGCGAGAAGTGGAGAAGTGAGAAGAGAGATGAGGAGAAAAACAACCGAGCATTCTATTTTAAAGAGCAAATCTAGCGAGATGAGCCAGAAATTCAAATTCGATAAGAGCGGGCAAGTTGAAATATTATTATGGACAGTTCTTAGTAAAGAACTGTCTGTGATAAGTAGGTTATCACAGACATTTTTTGTTCCGAATCGTCTGTGTCACATCACAGACGATTTGAAACAAAAATAGTATGTGATAAGTATAGATATCACATAGTTTTTATTTCGAACTGTCTGTGATGTAGAATAGATGGTTCGGAACAAAAATCGTTTGTGATAAGTAGGTCATCACAAACGATTTTTTTCTATCATGATAAACTTAGACGGTTTATCTTGATGTAAAATCATCTATGATAACTTTATTATTGATAATTTAAGTTGTATGCGTCTTGTGATGAGATTTCCATGCACTATGACTTGAATTTCCATGCAAGTGATGGTTTATGAAGTGAAATTTTATGTTCTGAAGAAACTATAGAGTACAGACTAGTTCTTTTTTTTTATGTTTCATTTTCATATGGCGAACTTCGCCCGTATCTGAGCTTACCAAGAAATGATTGGGGTAAGATATTCTGATGAAAGCGCATGAGATCAAAGGGTAATTCTACAGCTGCGGCTGCACTGTGAGTATGAGACACATCGCCAGAAAACGCTATACCAAAACCAATCAAGGGTAACAATGTACACGTATGAATATGATAAGGTTTCGTGTACATGCACACAATCACACAAGACACCAAGGTATTCATCAATAGGAGATGGTAAAGACATAGATTCCATACATCAATGTCATTGAGATACACAGGTGACAGGCTGACGGTGAAAATGTCGTTCTCACAACCCTCTGGAGTTGATCATTCACTTCATATTGTTGGCCATTTGGAACTGCAGTACGCATACCAGGGTGTAAATCAGATCAGTTTTCCTTAGTGCTGTTCTTGATCCATTCCAGGTACTTGGTGTTACCACCACTTATGGGCAAAGCAATAACTTCAGGAACACTGCATGAACAACTAACCACTAAATCCCACAACAAGACCAACGCTGCTTAAACTAGATCAATAAACTAAATGAAGCTTACTCATATTCATGGTTGGCTTTGACATGTTCGGTCAACGCATCTAGAAGAGTTTCCCTAGTCTTGATGATGAGTAACTCTTCAGCATCAGTTTGCACCTGAAAAAGCATATAATATTGATATATAGCTTTGCTAAGCAGGGGAAAATACATCGTCAAAAGGATTTCAACAAACTGCTGAGATGAACAGATAATTAGAATTACAAAGT
Organism: Dendrocalamus latiflorus; assembly: GCA_017311315.1. Taxonomy (NCBI): domain Eukaryota; kingdom Viridiplantae; phylum Streptophyta; class Magnoliopsida; order Poales; family Poaceae; genus Dendrocalamus; species Dendrocalamus latiflorus. The sequence goes on from CM029621.1 coordinate 11,369,825, forward strand.
TATTATTTGGTCTTGAAACAAATATTAGCACAATACCTTTCCCTCCCACCAATAAACAGATTCAATGCCTGAAAAATAAAGATTAAGGACTTTAGTACATTTCACCACTAAAGAATACATGAAACAGTAAGTTAAAAAAGTAACAGGAGCAGTTCCCAAGAATATTCTAAGATCACAGAGTAAGGTACAAACAGCATGGAACAGGTTAAATGCCATTTAACCACCAACTCTTGTTTACGGGCATTACACGTTGCTATTTTTTTAAATTGTGCATCCGGTGTATCCAGTTTATGTCTGTCTTGGCTGTCCCAATGTCTGTCTTGGCTGTCCCAAGCCAAGATGTGCAAAGAAATATTTATTGTATGAATTCAGTTGAGCCATTTTGTTCAACCCAAAATATGCTGAACTTCAGCAAGTTCTGGCAGAGTCTGTTCCCAGAGCTGATCGGAGTGCAATTTTCTCAAGCTCAGTTTGTTTATAGTGCCATCTCTAGTAGACCTTCTCAGTGCTGTCGTTGTTTTTTTGAAGGTAATAAAGATCTTTTCTATTAAAAAAAAAGCAATTCCTAATATAAATAGCGAATCACATTGGCATATGATGTGCTGTTCATAATGTCATCCATAGAAAATGAAAAGGAAGCGAGGAGCTGAGGTGACAAACCGGGCACTATATTGACACAAGCAGCAAGCTTCTCGCTGATGATGCTATGTGATAGCTTCTTCCCTGCAGTAGATATCCTTTTAAGACTACCAAAGCAAAACCCAGAAATTGATGCAATAATAATAGCACGAAACGAAACAGACAAAATCAATCGAGTGAAAATATTGGATGCTCACAAGATAGACGAGCAACCGTGACACAATCTGACTTTGGAGACAGGTAATGTATTGATTAGCAAATTCCAAGAGGGAAATGCAGCAACACTAGAATAGGAGAAAAACCCGGCAAAAACTACCTGCTTCCCTGTTTGGAACTGTCACATACACAACAATGGAGGGCACGGTGGTGGAAGCGGACTCCATCCGAGCAGAGCTGAGACCTCTTGCCCTGCAAAAAGTAGCATCTATATGTCACTAAAAGAATAGGCGATTGAATAAGCTAACAGCCTAACACTGAGCCTACAAAGTTAGTCCAATAAGCCACTCTCCTTTAAAAAAAAGCTACTCTCCTGATGCCACAGTTCACAAATCCAAAGCCAAAAACCTCAACGAACGTATAATCGCTTATGAATTTTGCGGATTCCTCACAAAATGGGAATCTAAATACTAGTTAGTGATTCCACAAAGCGCACACCAATCCAAACCGCGGGAGAGCAACATTTCGCGGAACGCGGGCGTCTTCCTCGCATCAACCAGCACGAACTAAGAGCGAGAGGGAAGAGGGCTTACCCGAGGAAGGGGAAGCGGCGGGAGAAGGCGCACCCCGTCCTGCAGGCGACGGCGGCGCTGACGGCGCCGATGCCGAGGAACAGGAGCGCCCCGGCGAGCGGAGTGCGGCGTCCGTAGAGCAGCGCTCGTTGCGGTCCGGCGGTCGCGCGGCGAGGAGCGGCGGCGGAGGAGGGCGGCGAGAGAACTCGGAACGGCGCGGGGAGGAGCGGCATTCTCCGGGGGCAGCCTATGTAGGCGTCGGTGAAGTTCCTGCCTTGGACTCCCTTGCGAACCCGATTCCTCTCCGCTTTGCTCTTGGGCCACCTGGACTCTCCCCCCCGTGGGCCACTGGGCTCGCCGTCAAGCTATTCCTATTCTTCCTTCGCGAGCGCTGCAGCTCGCATCTACTGTACGCACTACGCAGCCCCCCCCCCCCCCCCCCCCCCCCTCTCTCACCGTGGAAACTCCCGAACCCTACTACGATTCTACGAATAAGCGCCGCAATCTCCACCTCTCCGAGAGTCCCGAGGCTTCGAGCTCCGGCTAGCCTTCCACGCGCTTCTCCGGCCATGGCTGAACCCGACGCAATGGCCGCCGCAGCCACAGCGATGGAAACCGAGGCGTCGGAGGCGGCTGCGGAGAACCCTAGTCTGAAGAGGGGGCGGGAGGAGGGGAACGACTCCGCCGCCGATGCTGCTGGCAAGGCGGCGGAGGAAGCGGCGGCTAAGAAGCAGAAGGTGGGGGGAGAGGCGAAGGATGAGGGGGAGGGGGAGGAAGAGGGGGGTGAGGGGAAGCCGGTGAAGTTGGGGCCGAAGGAGTTCGCCTCGGCCGTCGAGATGTTCGACTATTTCTTCGCCCTGCTCCACTCGTGGGCGCCGCACCTTGAGATCAATAAGGTGAGGGTTAGGTCTATTGCGGTGTTCTCCGCAGTTATGGTTACTAAAAGGTTGCTTCCTTAATGGTGATCTGCGATGCGTCTCGTAGTCTAATTTGGTCTGCTAGAATTTTAGTCATGCTGCGGCAGTTACAAGCTTGTAGGATGATTCGATTAGCTTCAGTGAGTTCGTGGTGCCCGGATGATTAGGCAAGGTTGCTTTTTTTACATCGATTTGCTCCAAATATCTAACTAATTCGACTTGATAAATCGAGTGTTAACATTGTAAATAAACCAAGTTTGCACAAAAGGGTTGTGAAACTAATATAACGACCTGCTTGCTTAGGCCTTACAGCTTCTTTGATTTGATCTATTACGGTTACAGATGTTATTGCGCTTGCAGAGATTTCAGTTTTAGGGATTTTCCTTTGTATGTTGTTCTCCACTTCTAATCCAGTTTGGTCTTCTGAACTTTTAGTCTTGCTAGGTCTGTGACAGCATGTTGGTTTGCTTTGATTTGTTTTATTTAATGTTTAAGCAAGATTGCACTTTTACTTAGTTTTGCACTTAGTTTCTTATGATATTTTTTCATTGCCAAAATGGAATAAGTGGTCTAATAAGGGCTTTCAGCTGCTTTCTATTGATTTATTTGGGTCCATGTGAGTTTTGACATGTGGTGTTTGATGAACTGGGGTGGTTTTGCTGTTGCCTTCGGTGTATCACGAATGTGTCGAATTTTATGGTGTTCTGCGACAACTATATGTAAATAACTTGTCTTAAATGTTGCTACCATAGTGCCTATGAGCTCCAGTTGATAATTTGAACCTCTTTTGTTTGGCTTGAAATGTCATATAGAGTTTGCAGATTGGATTTTTTTTGAAAGCCAGCAATTGCTGGATCATATATTAGAAAGGGCAGAAACAAATACAAGTTATTTTACAGATAACACAAGCAACGATTGTGATGAAGTAGAAATGTACGCTACTCTTTACAGAAGAAACAGGGGGCGATAAAAAGCTGGGTATTGTTTGCTACAAAGCATTGTTTGCCCTTGTTGTTAACGTTTTTAATCGTTTTGCTCCTGCCATCTCCCAAACCTTCTTGATCAGTGCTAGGATCTCACAGTGCGTCAATATTTTGTTTTGGAAGACACGTCTGTTCCTCTCCTTTCACCATTGCCGCATTACAACACTGCAGCCTTAGTGAAAGTCAGTAGGGAGTCCACCCGTTTGAGCCACCAATGCTCAATCGTTGTCGTCGGGTCCCATTTTGTTGGATCGAGCATCGGCAGGTGGAGACATTGAGCTATTTCGGTCCATGTCTGCTGGACTGCCGGACAGTTGATGAAGAGGTGTGTTATAGTTTCAAGGTTTTTGGTGCACATTTGGCAAAAGTATTGGTTTAGCCATCCTCGAAGCTGCAGTCTTTGAACTGTCCATATTCTGTCCCGCGGCACCAACCGAGCGAAAAACTTGCAACGCAAGGGTGCCCAAGCTTTTCAAATGATAGTGCGATAAGAAGTTCGAGTTCGAACTAATCCCAAAAACGGTGCTCGATAGGCTGAGGACTTTGAGTATGCTCCATCTATTGTTAGTTTCCATTGGATCTCGTCCTCAATGTTTGGGTTGATGTCAATTTGCTGCACCTTGCCCCATAGGCCCACATATTCAACTAACAGGTCAACGGTAACACTATGTCGGATGTCTTGTATCCAGTTCATATCTTGGATAGCATTTGCAACTGTCATGTTCTTTCTTCTTGAATGTTCGTATAGTTTTTGGTGCAGATTGGATTTGATTAGTTGGATGCCTCCAAGTGGTTCTATGGTGTTTTGGTAAGAAGAGTTTGTTGTAATATTGAGTTATTGACAAAATGTGTAACACTGTTCCCTAATAAGCAACATTGTTAATTTATTCCTTCAAAATTTTAGTGACTGTGTGGCACTAGAGAGGGAAAAGAGGTCCCTCTTTTTTTTGTCAGACATTGCTAACCTTCAAGAAATCTCCAGTCCCAGGGACTTTGCTAGTTACTCTTATAGCTTGTGTAGGATATGATATGATATGATAGAAGAAATTAGACTTGTCTTTTGTTTTGTTGACAATCTTCATATTGTCCCATGTTTGTTTTCAAGTATAATATAATGCATGTCGGAGTTGTGGTTTTTATTGCAGTATTGCACTTACTACATTTGGAACTTCTTTTGTTAGAATTTACGGTGATTACAGGGGATTTGCTTTTTTATTTTTGTAGAACTTAATCAAAAATTCAGCAAGACTGCATTTATGATTTGATTGCTCTGAGATATCAAGTGGCAGACTAACATACGAGTTACAAAAACACATGCATTTGATTCTTCATCAATATTTGCCCATAATTATCTCATATTTGGTCATTACATTTGATCAAACAATTTACCAGTATTGCAATTTAAATTTGCTATGTTTTGCTTAATCTAACTTAAACCTAACATTAATCGTGTCCATTTTTATTTAGCACATCGATGTGGGTTATTTGGAACATTAAGGCATGTTTTTTATTTTGCATAATCTAATGGTAAGATTTTGATTTATTTTATCATATTTTTTGGGATTATGTTGGTTGCTGGGAATTTAGTATCCAACTCCATGAAGGCTGAAGCCTCCATCTTTGACTTTGTAGACATTTGGAAGATAAAAAATGTTTGTCAGTGGATTGTTTTAGTTAAAAATGATTAGTAGTACTTGAACTGACCTTATGTTTCACAAAGGAAGATTAACTGACAAGGTTCTGACCTTTTGAGATTCCTCTGTGTTGTATCGTATCTTCTTCAAACTCTATTTCTTATCCAGATGTCTTTTTATTATCGACATTAACATCTGTATTGCGAGACATGGTTTGCTGAATTGCGTCTTACCTTTTGCAGTATGAGCATATGGTGTTGGAGAACTTGCTGAAGAAAGGCCATGCTGAGCCCAATAAGAAGATTGGACCAGGCATCGAAGCGTTTGAGATCCGCAACCACCCGGTGTGGCGAAGCCGTTGTTTCTTTGTTCGTAGAGTTGATGGATCTGCTGATGATTTCAGCTTCCGCAAGTGTGTTGACAGCATACTTCCGCTCCCTGAGGACATGAAGATTGGCAATAAATCTTCGAATGGCAAGAAGGCTGGCGGCCACTATAAGAGCGGTGGGGGTAGAGGAGGACGACGAGGTGGCGGGCGTGGTGGGCGTGGCCGGGGTAGGAGAGGCAACTAGGAACTCCATAAAACCCCACAGTTTTGCCTGTCTTATGCCAATCCTTCGAAATGCGGCATTTATCATAATCTGGGCGTGTTTGTCTGCCTGTCCTAGAGACCAATGCCTACCTGTGATGTACTGTGCGACTGGGATATGATCCATCTTGTTGCTCTTAAGACTTCATGGCATTCTGTTTAGCTTGCTTCTGTCATTTCATCCCAATTTTGCCATTGTAACGAAAGAGAGAGAAATGCAACGAAAGTAGCTTAGTGATAGAAAGCGCATCTCGATATATATATATATATATATATATATATATATATATATATATAGAGGTATGCAAACCTTTGTATGTATGTATGATTCCAGTTGAGTGGATGTATGTTATCTGCGTATAAAAAAAAAGAAGCAAAATTAGCGATAAAAAACAAATTGAGTGGTCATGAACGTTCAAAATAAACAAGATATACCACTAAAGAGCTAGCTTAAATTACGAGGCAAATTTATTCTATGAAATTTTATGCTTTGAAAGCGCCTTATGATTCTATCATTATTAATGCTTATAAATATCTCTTGCTCAGTGTAGCACACCATCAAGTCATTGAGCCACTCATCGGCTATCTTATTATGCAAATCTATTTTAATAATATTCATTGCTGAAAATATTCTTTCAACAGATATTGTTGAAAGGTAAAATCTTTGTAGTTTGTGAAGTATTGCCTCTACAGTATCCTGAAGAATGATTATATGAGTTAGATTGATCCGTTGGGGCTAAGGGCCTTCTCTGGAAGAATACTGGTGTTCCTATAGGCACTTTGCTAAGATCTATTTATGTTTCTAGGACACAAGTATTACTCCACTTTGCACCATACTATTTCTGGACTAAGTTTAGGTTATCGTATGTTATTAATAAATAGGTGCATTCATAAGTAAGAATATACCCATGGTGAACAATATGGAGACTAGTAGCATTCTTCTAGTTATCCCTTAGCTTTATTTAGATGTCACTTTTCTACATGAATAGCATGAATAGTATAAATGCAACTACTGTCGAGCTTAATCTTGCTCATGAAGAGCTCCTCTTATCTTTTGCTTTAGGCTGAATCTGTGTATTAGATAATTATTTTTCCAGATGCCATAAATATATTTGGTCTAAGTTGTTCTGTTAAAGCTTTACCCCTGTTGAATAGTTGCTTAATAGAACACATTGCTAGTAGCATATCTTACCTGCAATAAAATAATTAATCATGCATGGAATAAAATTTGTAAATATTATGCTTCACATTTGAAGGGGGAGATGTGCCTCATTCCATTAGTTCTTTGTGCATTAATGCCCAGATGGCAATAGGAAAATTGTCCTTCTTGAAGGCACAAGACATTTAGTCAAATGTTAAATCTTAGAAGGATTACCACGACTAGAAAATACTGTGAACCTAAAATAAGTATGGAATAACTTACACCCAAAGACTTGAAGTCTATATATAACCCCATCTTCCATATTACAAAGTATATGTCGGTTTTACGCCAATAAAATTTTACTCTTAAAGTAATATAATAGCAATTTATTGTTAAAACTCTGGGTTAATTCAAAGCAAATGCTAGAAGCAGGCACTCTCATTTAGAATTTTATAGTTGGCATGAAAAGGTCACACGTGACATACAAGGAGATATCCCTTGGTGTATGCTTTTCGCTAATGATGTGGTGCTTGTTGATGAAAGTAAGATATGTGTTGATAGGAAACTTAAGTTATGGATGAAGACCTTAGAATTGAAGGGTTTTAGACTTAGTAGTATTAAAACTGAGTATATGAGGTGTGATTTCAGTGGTGCTAGGTCAGATGATGGAGATGTTAGATTGGATAGACAAATAGTGCCTAAGCAGGACACATTTCATTATTTGAGATCGATGCTACAGTTGGACGGTGAGATTGATGAAGACGTGAGCCACAGGATAAGAGTGGGTGGGTGAAATTGCGCCAAGCATCTAGTGCCCTATGTGACAAAAAAGTCCCTCAAAAGTTAAAGGATAAGTTTTATAGGATGACGATCAGATCCGCGATGCTATATGGAGCAGAATGTTGGGCGACTAAAAGACAACAAATACAGAAAATGAGTGTAGCGGAGATGAGGATGCTGCGGTGGATCTGTGGTCACACAAGGCGAGATCGCATCCGCAATGATAATGTACTTGATATAGTGAGGGTAGCACCAATTGAAGAGAAGCTTGTCCAACATCGCTTGAGATGGTTGGACATCTCCAACGACGGTCTCTTGAGGCACTGATATGTAGTGAAATTTTAAGACGTACTGAAAACGTAAGAAGAGGCAGAGGTCGACCAAAACTGATGTGGGGGGAAGCAGTTAAAAGAGACTTGAGGGATTGGAATGTATTTAAAGAATTAGCTTTGGATAGGAGCGCTTGGAAGTTAGCGATACACGTACTGGAACCATAAGAAAGCTAAGGGCAGTATTTTAGGCTCTCGGCTCAGATAACAGGTTGTACGGCTTAGGGTTTTAGCATTATAGATTTTTTCAAGACTATCATATCTTCGATCTTGATAAGGTTTCATTTCTAGCCTACCCCAACTTGTTTTGAGATAAAAGGCTTTGTTGTTGTTGTATAAAAAGGGGGAGGAATTTGGGCATATGAAGAATATTGAAACCTTCGAGACATGAGAGTCATGACAAGCATAGTGACATATCTTATGTCAAATCTAGAAGCAAATAAGCTTGAAGCTATAAATAATCTAGTTTATTTGAGAGATAATTGAAACTGCTATCTACACTATTGGCAAACGAAAATCACTACAACCTTTGAAGGTAATTGATTTGTCCCTAGTAATATATTAGTCGCCTGCATGCGACCACATTCATGGGAATTACACGGTAGCATGAAGCTGCCGCACATATGCCACTAGAAGCTATAGCCATTTGCCCAAAGAAAATATAACTCTCAAAATACTAGATGACCTATTGGATTTTAATAATCCCGAGAGATATCAATCTGTCATACTTATTTGGTATCATAAATTATAACATGCATATAAATTACCTCCCAATTAATCATATATATTCCTGACGAATAATTGTTCCATCTAGGAGGTTAAACTAGAATTATATTCTAGTGGAATATATTATATTCTATACAGATTAATTGATGATCATGTTTTATGTGGCATTGTTATATTTATGCTCTTGAGAGCATCGTATAGATGTATATTATGCTATTAAAGCATAATACTCTTGACCAGGTCAAAACATATTGCATTAACATAAAACTTGATGTTTGAGTGATCCAAATTTTAAAAATAGTATGAGTAATTGGATCATAATATTGGGCAATATATAAGAAGCTAGAATATTTCTGCTGTCATAGATTGATAACCCACCAGAAGTGTGGGATAATCTACTAGTAGCATAGATGTGCAATTTTCATGCCTCTACATGTCTAGCTCACTGCATAAAAAATCCTAATAAAAAATTAGTGCGTATTAGAAGAATCAATCATTTCTCATATAATATCACCACTGTAGCATACACCATTTGGGCCACCACAGTAGCTAGGATCAGATTGGATCTAAAAATCCATCTAGCATATGTCCATACTAAGAGGATTTGAAGTATGCTATTAAACAAGATCAAATCTCGGCATCAGGAGGAAAGAAATGCCCAAAATCTTTCAATGACGTGATATTTTCCTGGCGAAAGATCTTTAGCATAAGATTCACGCACTAACCAAGCTAAATTTAAGTTTAGTTGATACTCCTATACGCTAGAAGCGAGGAGACTACCAGATTTCTTTTTCCATTGCATGGAGGAGTTATATAGTATTTACTTGAAGTAAATATGTTGCTAAGTTTGGAATACCCCAGGTTGAATAGTATATCCATATTTACGAAGTTGACTTATTGGTCAGTGATCTAAAGTCTACGAGGATGCATGTGGATCTAAGGTCTAGTGATACTAGTCAAAATAATCATTAAACACTTCTTAAATACTTTAGAAGAGAACACACCTTAAAGGTAAAATACCTCATGAAGAGGCTCATCATGAAGATGAAAACCCCAGTAATTAGGTGTGTACATATTACAATACTAGGAAATACGAAACGACCAATAAGCTTTCATTTGGAAAATGACAAAGATTTGGTTAACATCGAAAGACACTCAATTATGAGGATATTTGGAGAAAAGTTATCGACAACCAGTTTGCCTATAAAATTACTAAAGTTTCTCATATGAGAACATAAATCTGGAACCAAAATCCATGGTTGAGCACTTGAAGTGTCCATATTGGGGGGAAATGGGAGGAAGCAATTGAGGTCAAACCATAATCGCAAATGAAAGTCTTGGAACTTGTTAGTTTAGACTTGATGAGTCATTATGAAATAATGAGGTGGTGAAAGTGATGGTTCAAGGATTCTGGTAGAGATCGATATTCTCCTATTATGAATGAAATAATGTTCCGTTATACTCTAGCAGATGACATGAATAAGATATGCAGTTATCGAATTCTGAAAATCCATGATGGGATCTCTGAAGGGATTCAAAGCTCGATCTATGAAGGACTCGGTGTTTCAACAATAACGTAAATTGCAACATGTATATATGTATATAAAACCCATACCTGATAAACTCTTACTCGAAGAAAGAGTGACTCCTAGAAGAGAAAATATCTTCTAGAAGAGAGAACATCTCCCTAAAGAAAAATTAAATCACCAGTTGATCGAAAATACACCAACGATTATGCGATCCCTAAAAGTGGATAAGAACACATCTAAGACCCGAGGGAATGGAATGAGGAAACTAAAAAGCAGAAGTGTGCCACGTAAGCACATATGAAGTGCATCTCCTACCAAAAGCCGATGGAGTGGCAATATCCTTTATTACCATGAAGGTATCATATACATTGGTGTTGATGGTAAATTTATTAATCCCCTAAGTGTCAAAATTAAGATTGGTTAAATTGATTATGTGGCGGTAAAACCATGCTTTTAATTCTGCAGAATAGATTTTTGGTCGTATAGTTAACTATAGTACTACTCAGAGAGGGCTGCTAAATATTAAGACCCTGAAAGGTTTTGATAAGCCATATCCTAAAGAAATGGGGCATTGCAATTGATTACCCCCATATCCTGATTAGGATAAATTTTGTTTGTGTTGCACATATAGATAAGTGGTATTTTGGAAAGTTAAATATATTGGTCCCAAATTGTTTTATCGTTCTTTATCTAGGTGAATAGTGAGACAAATGTCTAGAAGACTATAAAGTGTGGTAATCCAGTAGATATACTCACAATATACTGGCATGTATTCATTTCTTAAAATGTATTAAAGGTATTAGAATAATAAGACTTCACTGAAAGTGTTCTTCAGGAGGAGCATATACTAAACCTTTATAGTTATGCATGAGATTCAGAAAATCTCGACTTTAGTCTAACTTAGAAGGTATTGACTTGATGGTAACTACCTTGAAGGTTTTACCACCTATTGATATAAGTCTAATCGATAGACATGATAAAGATTTTGAAGATCATAATAAATCCTGAAGACAGTTTATAAATCCTAAGGATAAGCGTTATACTCTTTTTCCCTTAGTAAGTTTTCCTATTGGGTTTCTTTCTTAAAGGTTTTTAGTAAGGTAACAAGTGCAACATAATTTAACATGTGCTGTGTACTCTTTTCTCCATTCCTTTTTCCCACTAGGTTTTTGGATGGAGATTTTAACGAGGCATATGCATATTGTGACATAAAACCTCACAAGAATGTGTTTGGCTCAGACAAATGATTAGCCATATCAAGAAGTCATGTAGCATAAACACCGTTGATAACCTCACTATTATCTATGGAAATAATGTAGCTTGTATGATATAGATGCAAATGGGCTACGTTAAAAGTAATATCACGAAGCATATTGCTCCTAAATTCTTTTATCCTCACGAGTTCCAAAAAGTGCGTACGAGGCATAGAGATAAGGCGACTTATCGAGTTACAAGCATACTTGTCAATACCATTCCAAAGACCATACCGGTTTGGTTTTTGGAATGATACGTTCCGATACTAGTCCATACTGGTGTAGTTTTGGATTTAATATAATAACACAAGTATATATATATATATATATTTATCAGTATATATTTGTTTAATTATATGCACACCAAATGTTATTTGTAATATTGTTCTAAATACATAGTAGTACTATCGAATATAACATATAGTTTAATGGATAGTATTATCAATTCCACTGGTACTGGCCGATATTAAAGCTGGTATAGCCGATATTGACCGGTATTTGGGTCGGTACAGAACGTAGGGGGTACTTTGTACTGATTTAGGTGCCGGTACGGTATATACCAGCGCATACCGGTCGGAATGTAATGGTATTGATAACTTTGGTTACAAGGTTCAGGGCGAGTAAATCCCTGAACCATAGCCCTTATTTAAGACTGGAAGACTTATATGATCTTAGAGATCTAATGTTGTACTCTTTTTCTCTTTGTGAGTTTTCCTAAAGTTTTGTCACGTGAAGGTTTTTAATGAGGCAACAAGCACGCATGAGAAACGGATGCGATGTACTCTTTTCTCCATCCTTTTTTCCAACTAGATTTTAGGAGGAGTTTTTAATGAGGCATGTGCATGCCGTGGACCGTGGTATTCGCCTAAGCGGAAGTGTTACAGAACCTAGAATATTACATTGTGGGCAACTACCAAAACTACTCCTGAGAGGCTTAGACTATAAATAGAGAAACCCATGAACAATGAGAAGAGATCTGATGATAATAAAGACTTCATTCGTTTGGCGTCTTCTCTAATTGTTCTTTGTCAATTGTCTGTTGATTGGTTGTGTGGATTGCATCGAATGATTATTATCGTTATTTCTCAGCACATCTATGTTGTTAGCATGTGTGGTTGGATGAAAAGGATCACATGAAAGTAGATATGCGGTAAACAAGCCAGTGTTTTTAGTGGTCAAACTATTTAAGGCTCGCTCTAACTGGCTCATGGTTTAAACTTTTGGCTGTGGCTTTTGGCTGAAAGTGCATTGTAGCTCTTTTCCAAAAAAGAAAAAAATAGAAAAAACCGTTATATCGTCACGGACAATATAAAGAAATAAAGAAGAAAAAAAAGAAAAGACAAAAAACCAAATGAACCAAAATAAGCCGAAATTAAAACCTGGCATGTTCCAAGTGGCTTTTAGCTTAAATAAGCCAAAAGTCATAGGTTGAAACTGTTTGGAGTGGAGCCTAAGTAGGAGTAATGCTTTATTAACTAACACTAATTTAAGAGTGCAGGATGTGAAAAATACCAAATAGTAGACACATGCAACCTTCTTATTTACTCGCTGTGTTCAAAAGCCATGGATAGTGCTCAAACCAACACTTACACTAGGTATGTTATAAAACAGCAACCTCGAATTATGGATTGATTCTTTAATGCTAGTATGGTATAAGGGCATCTGTAGTGTATATAACCCAAAAGGTCTTAAGGTGGGTCCCATCTAAACCTTAAGACCAACTCCATAGTGTATATAACCCAAGGGGACTTAAGACGGTCCCACATGGCAGATAAAGAAAAATTGTATTTTAATGCTTATGGCCAGATCTTTAGCTTGAGGACCAGCCTTAAACTTTTTTTGCTTAGGGTCTGCTTAAAGTCACCCCTGTAATGTATAAGGTTGACTTTAAAATGGCTTAAGACCTAATCTTTTCATACACTACAGATGCCCTAATAAGATCATACGGTATGAAATGTAATTCTACAACTAGGGGCGACCACTCCCATTTTGGTTGGGACATTACGGAGGTTCCAAAAAAATCTTACTCGTCGCAAAGGCACGCCAGGGTATACAAATATATAAATTTGTGGGGACAAATATGATCATGTGTGAAACATAACAAAAGACAAATTAGACCAAAAGGTATATAAAAAATAACATGCCCCATATGTTCTTGAAATTTGGAAGGTAGACAGGACGTGGCAGCATGTCAGAATTTATAGAACATTTATCTTGTCTCAACCGATATAATTGGACTTAGGAGTGGCCGTCTTGGTAGCGTGAAATCCACATCCTACATACATACCCCATGTATTTTATGTGGATATATAAGGCGTAAAACACTTCCTCGACGTAATTTTGAAAATTTCACTGTGATCTGTGTGATCAACCCATGAATGAATCATATTTATCATTCTAGGAAAGCCATAGTTACAGTATTATCTTGAATGACCAAGATAACCGTCCTCTATGTGGACTGAACTTCTCAAAAGGCAATGTACATGTTTAGGGCAAGAAAGGATTCACATCTGATTTCATATACCTACGCTGCTCCCCGGGTGTGTGCTAAAGTTTTCATGAAGCAATCTCTACGTGTTATAGTAGAAGATCTACACTTGATTTTGCACCCATTTTCCCTGTAATGGTCCTGTATGTTACCCCACTCGTTTCGGCTTTAGCTTCTAATTTTTGGCTTATTTTTCACTATTCATGAATTTTATCTTTTTCTGATTTTTTTGCCTTTTTTAGCTTTTTTGCCGGTTCTTTTTCCTTGTATTCGTTTGCGTTTTCCATGATGATCTATCATATTTTTTCTATTTTTAAATTTTTTAAAATTTAATTACGTCAAATAAGTCATCTTTATCTACAGTAAAATTTTAACTGCTATAGTATAATTTCAGCTATAAGCTACAGTTTTTCAGCCCAACTGAGCCGGGGGTGAGACAATTGCTCGTGTTTACGGTAAGAGAGAGTTTGCGCTTGACAACTTACCGCTTAGAAACAGAAAAGGAAAAGGAAAACCCACCCAAACAACAAATACAAAAGAAAAAACCAAACAAAAAAGAAAACTTGTAGGATTTCTGCGCCGTCCTCTTCGGCGTCTTTGCTACTCTCACCCAGCGAGCCCCAATAAGACCAACCCTCCCGCCGGCGCCGCCGCTCGCCGCGGGCGATGTACAAGCTCGGCGGCCGTGGCGGCGGGCGCGGTGGCGGCGCCGCGAAGCGCCCGCCGCCCCCCCACGGCCGCGGCCGGGGCGCCGCCTCCTCCATCGGCGGCATGGCTGCGCCTCCCCGGGGTCGCGGCGCCGCAGCAGCCGTCGCCGCCGCGTCGGCGGCAGCGCAGGCGGCCGGGCGCGACGAGGCGTTCCGCCTGGAGTCCAGCGGACCGCCTGCCTTCGCGGCAATCATAAGGCTCACCCCCGACCTCGTTGACGAGATCCGGCGGGCGGAGGAGGCCGGTGGCGGCGCCCGCATCAAGTTCAACTCCAACATGTACAACCCCTCGGAGAACGTGAGCTCTCTCTCTTCTTCCGTTGTTTAGTTCTGTTCCCTTGAGTCCCTTCTAAGTTATAACCTAACCAATTTCGATATTTTGCCCATTACGGCATAGCCTAACTCGAGATTAATTTGCTCGGAAGCCTTGGAAGCGCCAGTTTTTTTTCTTCTGTGGTACTGTTCCTGAGTTTGGGTTACTTCATTGTGTAATTTGCATTCGTATTGCTCAAATTTACTGCGTGATACTTGCGATATAGTTTGAATTGTTAGGACAAAATGATCTGTTAGCCTAAGTCATGTTAGGATCGCCAATTTTCACTTCTTGTAGTGCGGTAGCCTTGGTACTTTGGCTCTTAAGAGGACAGTGATCTCTTCCATTGCTTGTTTGGTCCTTTCAGTAGCGAATTTGGCTTAGGATTTGTTCAAATGTTTCCTGCTTATTATTGAGTGACATTTCGTGTTGTAGTTTGGTTTTGTTAGGGCATAGCGACTATTTGTTCATTGCTGTCTCTTTTGTTGCTTTGAAATTGCTCGTGTGGTTTTCTCTGGTATTAGAATGCTCAAATTTTAAGGATTTAATTATGTAGTTCGCATTAGTTCGATATGCTGGAGCACAATGATCTATTACATTCTCATTGGAAGCTTCTGTTGTTTGGTTGGGGATGGATTTGGTGATTTAGTGCATGAATCCTTTACTTTTTACATGCTACTGTTGTCCTGCCTAATGATTTGCTTTATCCTTTAGGTATAATAGGAGCAAGTGCATTACTTGTTTGATGATTGTTTTGGATAGTCTATGTGGCATACAATTTGATTTGAAGTTGTTGAAATTTCACTTTGGCTTCATGATATCTACATGTAATTTTATTATTTTTGGTGGTGGAATTAGTTCTTGCATTGGTTATTTAATTCTATGTTGTTAGGTTAGGATGAGAGTAGATTCTTATCCTGTTTAGGATTGGTCAAAGTTTTCCCCGATAATAACCAAACATAATTCAGCTCAATAAGATTACACTTTACATTTTAACCCTCTCGTTCCAAGTTCTTGATGTCTTTTCGCATGATTTAGTTTTAACACCATTTTTGTCATTGTTAGTGCATAACATGCTCATGCCTTGCTCATTTGGGTCTTTTATGAGGGGTCTTTTTTTGTATTGCAACTCAGTGATGTTTTGGACTAGTGCGGAGGTATATATGTTTCTTTTTCTTAAAATCATCCACTTGGTTTTTTGCTAAATAACCACACAAATGATGGGTAGCGAGTTCCACTAGGGTTCACTATTTCAAACAACAACAACAAAGCCTTTTGTCCCAAAGAAGTTGGGGGTAGGCTAATGAAAAGATGGCATGAATTTTACGTTGGCTTGACAAGCCTAACACAACCCTCCTCCTTTTTCATGGCTTGGGACAGGCTACGTAAAAAACAACATAGACGGAATTCACTAATTTCAAACAGGACACACAAAATCCAAAATGTGAACTAGTTTTCTGGTGAACTGCACAAATCTTCAAATTACTTTTGCACAATGCATGCCGGTTTTAAAGAAAAGGGAAATAACAGGTAGCTGGTGTGCTGGATCTTCTTGTCAAGACCGTTTGGATTTTTATCTTTCTAGCTTACATGACATGCCAGTCTAGTGGTGGGAACCCCTACTTCTATGCCTGGTTGGTGATGTTTATGAATCCTAGTTCTACTATTTTGTGTTGTTTGTAAAAACCGCTTAAATAACATGTTGCTTAAACACCACAGTTTTTCTGTTGTTATCTACTGTAATATGCATGTTTTGACAAGTGATAAGCTTACTGGTTGTAACTTTGTAGTGTCCCTACTTTATCATGTATGGAGCTGGCTTGTTTTTAGTTTGAAAGTACTTAGATCATTTTAGGCTTGGAAGGTTGCTGAAAGATCAATAATTCGCTAACTAATTCTGCACAGCATAATGTGATTCATGTTTCGCGAAATGGATACATGTTGTATGTACATGTGAAGGGAAAAGTAAGGCTCGTATTGATGATGGCATCCAAGTATGTGTTGATGTTGTTTTCTGTTGTCTCAGTAACACCAGTGCCATAGCACTTGTGCTGTTGTGCACTAGAGCAGTATCTATCTACTAGTGTTGTAAATGATGCATCCAAATTAGCTTAGTGCAGTGGAGCAGGGTTTGGAATCTCGGTTTTGAAGAAATAGTTCTCCCACTCCGATTAGCAGAAACAGGCTGGTTTTCGGAATTTTCCCAGTCTGTATTTTTCTGGATTTGATTTGTCTTTTACCTTTTGAAGTTTCTATGTTTCCTATCTACGCAATTATCACAGATGTCCAATTTTCTTGTAATAACAGAAAATTTGCCTATTCCAGTTGTTATTGCATTTCCAGCCCCCACCAGGATTTCTGGAAACTGGTGGGAACACTCCGGTTCCCAGCAGTTTTGGAACCCTGTTGTGGAGAATGTTTAAAATGTTTGGAAGTGGTATGCTTTTTGTAGTTACTCTACTAGGTCAGTCCAACTAAAATTTCTATGTCAAGCAAAATCTGTTCAACATGGCAAATACTCTTGTACATATAATTGGTTGAATTGAGTACTGAAGGCTCTTTTCTTGCACCAGGTTATAGATGTTGGTGGTAAAGAATTCAAATTTACATGGGCATCTGAACGTGGTGAATTATGTGATATTTATGAAGAACGTCAGTGTGGAGAGGATGGAAATGGATTGCTTCTGGAATGTGGCTCTGCTTGGCGCAAGGTGAATGTGCAACGCATTTTGGATGAATCAGCAAAGAACCTTGTGAAAATGCGCTCAGAGGAGGCTGAACGTGCCTCAAAATCTCGAAGGTTTGTCTGCTTTCCCTGTTCCATAATTCTCTTGGTTTCCATTGATTAATTGACATCCTGATGCATATATTTTTCTTAAATTTGCTGTTTTATGATATTGCAGATTTATTTTCATATGTTACTAATGCGTCCTTGTAAAATTGTCTGTTATAGATCAATTGTGCTGGATCCTGCAAACCCATCTGTCAAGAGTCAGGCCAAGTCAATGGCTGCTGCAGCTGTAGAAGGTTTGTACTTTGAACAATGTTATCATGTTTCTTTTTCATGATAAATTTGTTAAGGGTATTAGAGTTATTTCCTGTTGTCCTAGGGTTTCCATGTATTCACTCTATATATTGGCCCATTGGGCTGAGCAATACAAGCTTAATCCATTGTAACATGGTATCAGAGCCCTAGAGCTCGATTTTCTTCCGCCGCCCACTGCCACTACCGCCACCGGCCGACTTGCACCCGCTGCTGCTGCCCCGGGAGAATCAATCCCCACTCCTGGGGCGGCCGTCGTCCCACGCTGCCGCCAGGCCGGTGCCCACCCGCGCGGGCGGTCGTCTCTGCGCTGCGCCGCCGCCGGGCTCCCTCCCGGCCGTCGCCAAGCCTGGATCCGGTCGTCCCCATTCCTGATCCGCCGCCACTCTTGGATCCAGCCCGACGCCGTCCCCTCCTGGCTGCCGCGCCCGCGCCGCTGACCCCTCGAAGCCCCAGGCGCCGTGTCGGAGCCCTCCCCCTCGGCGAGCCCTAGCCAGGACGTAGCCGAGGGGGAAGGCCGCTGCATCCACGCGCGCCCTCCATAGCCAGGCACTTCCCTGCCGCTGGATCCTTCCGTCGCCGCTCCCGTGGCCGCCGCCGCCAGATCCTGCTGCGCCCGGCCTCGGGGAGCCGCCTCCTCCACCGCGCTCGGCCCCGGGGAGCCGCCTTGTCTACTGCGCTCGGCCCCGGGGAGCTACCTCCTCCGCCGCCGTGCCCCGCCTCCTCCCGGCCAGCAAGGATGTGCCCCGGCCGCCTCAGACCGGCTCCACCTCCAGCCGGGTCCGCACTCCGAAATGCGCCCACCCCCGGCCGTCTCCTCCCGGCGCTTTGCTTGCTACTTAATAGAGAGGGAGGGAGGAGATGGGGGAAGGGGAGATATGGGTGAGCTGTTCGGCTGTTGAACGATGTTTGCTACTGCTGCCAATTCAGTTGCTAATCTTTTTCTTTTGAGTCTTCTGTTTGAGTCGATCCAAATCCGTTGCCCTCTCTTTCATCTTGTCAAAATCATGCGAGTCCACAAACCATCGTCTCGGGTTTCGATCTGTGCTGCTATGTTTCTATCTCTCTCTTCGGCTTAATTTGACAACTCTCTCTATTTGTGTCACCTTCCACATCCTATTCATCGTGTTGCCGCGGTCGACTTTGCTCCTGCTTACCTCTACTTTCCTTACCTCTGCACTTTGTGCTTTCTAGGCCATTGCACTTCAGATGGTTGGTACTCGACACAATTTTCCAAAAGCTACACGCTATGATGACATTTTCAAGATTCGGATTTCGGATTTTCCCTATTTTCGTGTAAACCCTTCCAAATGCAATGTTATTGCATATGTCTTGCATTTGAGGGGGATGTTAAGGGTATTAGAGTCATTTCCTATTGCCCTAGGGTTTCCATGTATTCACTCTATATATTGGCCCATTTGGGCTGAGCAATACAAGCTTAATCCATTGTAAAAAAATTATGAGTCCATTATTTCTACCTGGATTTTGCATTCATGGTAGCATAGTTATCATGGCATCACCTAGTCGATGAAAAGGCGTTGAGTCGGCTGGCAGTGGACGCCATGGTCATTCACCTAGACTGAAAACTCTAGAACTCCAGATCTAGGTCAAATCAAGGGGGGTGGGGTGGGGAGGGAGGGGAGCTGTGGGCAAACACTAGTCACCGCCACCATGGCTCCAATCAGCCCAAATGCAGCTCAATCCGCCACTTCTCTCCGCTCATCTCGCTGCTCACTTGTTCTGCTGTCCTCTTTCTTCCTTGCGCCTTCTTGCTCTTCTCGGCACCCCACTCCTGTTTTGTGAATGAAAGATTCAAGGAAGTAGAGGGGGAGGAAGGAGAAGAGGATGCGCTGTAGCAGATCTGGCAAAGAAATGGAAAAAGAGCTCCCATGGCTGCTCCATTGGGAGAAGGAAGGGGAGAAGTAGAAGCTACATTTGCACCATCCTGTTTATTACTTTTTTCTCTGTCTTCTTTTGAGGAGGCAAGGGTAGTGGGTAGTATATTATAATATGTGGTTGTGAGTGGATGTCTTTACAAGCAGGGAGCCTGGATCTTCTGTGGCCATTGTCATGCCAGCATGTATTGTATAATACCAATACATATATTCCATGTTTTTTCATTGAATAATGCACATCGTCTAACTCTTACCATGACGGATGCCTAGGGGTCCTGGTGCCCCAGGCTTGCCACGACTTGGTGGAGCGCCATGACAACCTTGCATAGTAGCATAGTAGAAATGTGTGAAGATTCTGTATAATTGTTTTCCATAAATCCGTATATGATTTAATTACTTGCATTGGATAAGTAGTGTGTAAATGTGCTCAGTTTTTCTGTGTGCAATAGTAATACTAGTTCTGAATTTGATCTCTGGCTAAGTTTGTTAGATACTGTATAGTGGCTAAAGTTTGTTAGACTGTATAATTTAGTGCTGTTATCTTTTCCAGGTAATATGCGGAGGATGAACTGGAAGCAGAAGAAGGAATTTTACAGGAAGAATCCAGGTTAATCCTGTTCGATATTTTCTTTTTATATTACTTTATTTCTTTTTATGTATATACATGCCCCACCACTAAGAGAACCCTGCATTAGCACACAATTAACTCCATATGTTTTCTATGGGCCTACGCCAGCTGCTGTTATTGCGCCAACCAAATCTGTTTCCAAAGTGAAGCTGTCTAACAATATTCCCAAAGGAAATTTCTCAACTTCACCTGCGCCTTCTCCTGAGCAACCTGGACCAAGCATTTCTTCATTTCCTGTTGGATCAGATGCAAATAATGAAGTCATAATACCTTTTGATTTGAATAAAGAGGAAAATAGTAAAGTTGAGAAAGCAACACCAAATAGGATGTCTCAAGGAATAAATCGCCGGGCAAGTGCTGTTTCTGCAAGTGTTGATGATACAACTGAACTGCGAAGCCTCTTGATATCTATACTCTCAGAAAATCCAAAAGGGATGAACTTAAAGGTACTCTCTCACTCTCTCTCTCTCTCTCTCTCTCTCTCTCTCTCTCTCTCTCTCTCTCTCTCACACACACACACACACACACAGCGTGTGCAAATGAAAAAGGAATCTGAAACTTCTAAGATGAACTAACAGGGAGTATATTCCTTAGTGGGAAAATGTTTTATGGACACAAAAATGCTTGTAGTGGGAAAATGTTTTATGGACACAAAAATGATTTCATGCTAAATTGCTAATGTATAAATATTTTTTCTGTACTCCTTTGTAAAAGGCAAGACTGAGTTACAGGTGTAGAAACTTATATGGTGACAGTTGTTTCATAATAGTTCACACCATGACAAAATAAGTTTTTTTATTGATCCTTTAGTATATTGCTGCTTGCATCAATTGGCACTTTAATTCATGGTTGATCTTGTGGTCTGATGACTGTTCTTTACCTTTTGAACTTTATGATTTTCAGTTTTGTACATAATGTTTGAACTTTATGGTTTTCAGTTTTGCACATAATGTGTTGTAATATCCATAGTTGGCTTGATCATATACTACAGATGCTTTGGTTTATGATCATAGATGCCTTTGTTTTTTTTAATTTGTTTAGTTACCTAAATCACTTAGGTTTACTTCACAAGCAATTCTGACGTTCTGTTCATGACATGTTCTAAAACATATGCAGGCCATGGAGAAAGCTGTTGCAGATGCAATTCCAAATGCATCAAAGAAAATAGAGAGTATCATCAAGAATGTGAGTAACAAACATTATGCACCACCTCTTTTTTCAATATGGAAACATTAGCAATATATTGTGATGCAGACTTGACATATGAATATTCTTCCAGATTGCAAATTTCCAAGCACCAGGGAGGTATGTGCTCAAACCTGGATTGGAGGTGGAAAGCTCTAAAAGGTATGCATCTGGCAGTGTAAGGTGCAATATTTTTGTTCTACAAGTTCCATCCCTTGTTTTCTTGTCACACAGCGGCATTGTTTTCATGAAGTTCCTTCCGAAGTTTCGTATACAATTATTTTCCTGCATGTTTGCTCTCTCTCCCACAAGCACCTCAATAGCCATCTATTGATATATCTAACAGGGCTATTGATGAGAACATCGAGGAAGCTGCTCCAAGCTTAAAGATAGATGATCCTGATATATTTGGGGACATTGGGGGCTCCCCAGTTTCTGCTGCAGGAGACAAAAAGGTCAATAATGACAGTGATGGTAAAGCAGGCAAGTCTAGTGACAGTGGAAGTGATAGTGACAGTGATAGTGACAGCAGTGGCAGTGGAAGTGATAGTGGGAGTCAAAGCAGAAGTGCGGCAAGTAGCAGTGGCAGCAGCAGCAGTGATAGTGATGCTTCATCGGGCAGCAAGGAAGGATCTGATGCATTTGTGGATATCACAAGTGATGATGACAAAGCAGATACAGCACAAAGAAAAGTAGCAGATGAACTGAAGTTGTCTTCCTCACCGAGAGATTTGCCAACACTGGATGGCGATGATGAGCAAATTGACATTGGAACAAATCTGGAGTATAAGAGTACACCATCACACATCGATCTGAATAATTTTAATACTGACAATGATGAGGCAGCATGTACAGCTGCAGCAATTGAGAGCTTTGGTGCAAACAACTTAGACAAGCCATCAGAAATTCCAGGAAGCAAAAACATGGCTAGTACCAGAATAGATCCTAGTATAGTTGATGGCAAGTATCCTGCAAACGAAATGTCTTATCAGGACAACCTTTTTGATGACTCCTTAGCACAGAGTAGTCAGAGCTTACCCAAGGAAGAAGCTAGTCAATTCACGAAGCAGCATGATAGCAGAAGAAAATCAACATCAAAGGATGGATCAAACCATGGCCCGACAAGGATCACTGAGAAAGGTGCCAAGCCCAAGTTGAAAAGGTGGTCTGGTGATGAGAACACTACCGCAAAGCCAGAAATTGCCAAAAAGGCCAAGGTTGACATGGCATATTCAGGAGCTACAGGTTCTTTCTCAGAGCACAGACAAAACTTACCTCATGACAAACATATTAATGAGGGGTCGAGCAAGGAGACAGGGAATGTTGGCTGGGACGCACATAACGATATGCATGCACAAGATAGTAGTAGCCCTTCTACGAAAGGAAGACCTTTGGGTTCTGAAAATTTACAAAAGATAAATCAGAGCCCAAATGTACCTATCACAACAATGCATTCTGAGAGAACACAACAAAAGATTGAGAAAACACGTTCTAAGAAAAAGTCAGATAAGATACAGAAAACTTTGAATAGTATGGACGGTAACTTTGGAAGAGGTTATGTACATGCTGAAGGCCACCAGACCAATTTTGATGACTCTGATGATTCTGTCACAAGAAAAAGGGGTAGACATGGGGAACCTTTTATTGATGAGAAGATGCACAAGCGTTCAAAGGATGCTAATATCAGTGTAAATTCCATGAATTTAACCAAAAGTGCCAGAGGAAATGTTAACCATGGCGATATCATGTCTTTTCCTGAATGCAATGAAATTAATGGCGAGCCATCAAATTTGCAAAGAAATAATACTGAGAGATCACCTCATGGGAAAAAGGTGCTCCAAAGAGAGCTTTCAGATCTTGAGTTGGGTGAATTTCGTGGGGCTTCTTTGGAAAATGACATTGGGAGGACAAAGAAGCAATTTGAGAGAAATAGTTCTTCCAAGTCGCTTGATGGTAAATTGACTAATGTAGATAACTCCTACCCCAGTATGAATAACAGGAACGCCGCTCTATCTGCTTTTCATGATCAGAAGAAACCATCACCTCAAGAATTTGGTATTGGAGGTAATATAAATCAGGAAGGATTTCCCAGGAAGACACCAGGATATGATTTTGATAATAATAGGTCTCAACAAAGAGTAAATGTTCCACAGAGTCGGCAATTGCCAAGGACTGATAATCCAGATTCAGAGAACATATTATATCCAGATAGGTTGGGAGAAAAAACAGGCAAAAGGGAAATAAGGATGGCACAGGGTGGAATGCTAGATCATGTAGATTCGAAGAAGAAGAAGACTACTCCCAAGCTTCCTCAGAATGGTAGTAGGAACGTCATAGAGTCTAGAATACCGAAATCAATTTCCCCTGCAGAAAATGAGGAAAGAAGTAGGGATAACTCTCTGATTGAGGCTGAGTCAGGTAGGAAGAGAAGGGACAGTTCTTCGGATGAAGATAATTTATTTTTCTCAAAGTATGATAAAGACGAGCCAGAACTGAAAGGTCCAATAAAAGATTTCTCACAGTAAGTGACAATATCCTTGATGCAGTTCTTTTAGGCCCCTTTGAAGTATTTTTTGCTAGTTCATTTTGATTTGTTTTCTCGTTGCTAAGCTTTACACTGACTTGGTCTTCTCATGAAATTATTTGATCCAATCTGGGATATTCCTAGAGTTTTTTCAGCTAGTAACCATATATTATATATTAGACTAGATTATATGTAAGATCGAGAAGACCGATTAGAGAGCGGTGAATAGGCGGTTTTAAAATCTCTTTGGTTAAAACTGAGGTTTATATGCGGGAACGTAAATCAAAACAGTTTTGCACAATTAAAGCCTAAATTAACTAATCTTATTAAGTGTACTAATAACCTAAGTCTAGATTAAGGTTTGCAATTTTAAGATGGCAAGCAAATAATTTAATTCTAAGAATGTAAATTGCACAAGGTAAAACACAAGAGAGCAAACCAACACAAGATGACACGGTTTCTTTTTACCGTGGTATTCGGAAATTTGACGGTATCTCCTAGTCCATGTTGAGGTAAACCCAAAATAATTGGACTAATTTCATGAATTAAGCCAAACACCTCGATTTCACTAGTGGTAGCTCTTTTCCACTTCAGGTAGGTTACTGCCTTTACACCAATATTGGGTCTCTTCACAACCTTTTTGAAGAGATCGCCGGCTCTCCAAGCCGTCTAGGAGTCGACAATCTCTAAAAGTAATAAGCTAAGCCCCTTGTTTGACTCTCACCAAGTGCAACACATGCACAAGTGGATACTCAATCCACCTTTAGGTGCAACACATGCAACTAGAGACCTCTCTTGTTTGGAAGGTGCAGCACATGCATAATTGAGAGGAGAAGCTTGCACTAACTTAAAATTGTGAAATGGGATGTAACAACCGTGCTCACTTGATGACGATCATCTTTGCTCCAAGTTCGGATCCTTATCTTGTTCATCAACATATGATGAACCTCGGTTCAAAAAAAAAAAACATATGATGAACCCACTTGATGTTGGTATCTTGACTTGGTAATCATCAACACATGATGCTATACATCATCTCAAACTTTGACTTGATGACTATCAACACATGATGCTATCTAAAGTCTTCATCATCATGGGACTTAACCTATTTCATCAATTCATGGGAAATATTAGTCCTACACATCTAATTGTCATCAATCACCAAAACATACCATCAATATATAATGGAGGGATTAGATCCTTCAATCTCCTCCTTTTTGGTGACTGATGACAATCTGATTGCAAATAATTGAATTTAAATTAACATGAGTATATTTCAACTATAAAAGCTTCATATACTCAAGAGATGTGTTTCAAAGTAGGGATCCTCAATATATGTGGATAAAAAATATAGATTAATACTAATGAAGTCACAAAACATAAAGTGAACTCTCTCTAAATGTTTGCACACAAGAATGTGTAATAAAACATATGCACATATTCAAGTTAGATTTTTGGTGAAATTCAACATATATTTTGGATATAACAAATGTAACAAGATATAAGAATATAGCGTCGAATGCATATCTCCATGATTTTTACCTTTTCATCTAAACAAAACTAAACAATATCATACTCAGCAAACGAGTTAGTCTTTCATTTAGATTTGTCATTAATCACCAAAACCAAATTAATGGAGTTTGAACTTACGATATACTTTCTTTCTTTTCTTTCATTTCCTTTATGTCTAGTTTGCCTTTGGGAGGTTAATCAAATCATATCAACAGGCCTGGCCTTGTAATTTTACTAACCAGGTTCTGTTTTAGGCAAAAATATAAGCAGGTTCCTTTAAAGTTTCCATAAATTTCAGAATGGTGTCACCCTCCCTCTTAGAGCTGTAGAAATGTTTAAACTTGTGTTGAGGTATTCTACATTCTCTTTTGAATTGTTTAGGCTGACCAGTGTCCTGATGTCCGTGTTATCTGGAATATTATAGGTTGTACGAATAAGCAACGCGATTATGTAGATCTGATATGTTTTTAATGATAGTTCATGGCATATAAGTTTGATTGATTTGTCCAAAATCACACTGTGCATACTGTTTGTAGATACTGTTGGTACCTGTCATATTTGTAGTTTTTAAGTTTTTCTTTTGTTTTTTTTTTGGTTCAGACAACTAACTGATTATATTCTTTGCCAGATACAAAGATTATGTGCAGGAGTACAATGAGAAATACGAGGTTTACTCTTACTTGAACAGGCAGATGGAGAAAACTCGGTATGTGTTACACTGTAACTGTTCTTTTTTAGTTCCCTTTGTACTCCATTTCTCTTCTTCATAGTCCATGTTGTAATTTTCTCCTGTAACTGACGCTTTTTTGTACAGGTCTGAATTCCTAAAGATTCAGGAGGATCTCAATGTTGCTAAAGAAAGAGATAAGGATCAGTATTATAACATTATGGAAAGACTCAGAGACATGTATCATGAATCGGGCACAGTATGCTTTCTGACTGCCTTTACATATACTTATTGCTTAAACATGACTTATCTTCAGTTTTTTTATAACCTGAAAGTAGGCCAAGTCATCCTGATTTCTTATTTCCTGTGTTGAAATTTCTGCCAGCATCCTAATCCAATAGTTTCTTTTTCTCAAAATTTAACATTCGGTTAGACAAGGGAGACAAGTAATCTAAAACTTAGCATTCTCAGAAAATTTATTTATTTTCACAATTCCTGATTATTAATCGAAAGCTCATCCTGGTTGTGACTGTGGACATATAACCTGCAGAGGCATAAATTGATGAAGAAGGTCTTTGTATTGCTTCATGAAGAGTTGCAGGTGCGTGATATGATTTTTGAGTATGTCTTTGGTGGTTTACTAGGCAATTGGTTCAGTTACTTTCACTACTATTCTCGTTTGACCTCCATGTGTATTGTTTCACTTGGGTTTGTAACATATGCATTCTGATTGTTTTGGTTATTTCCCCTCAGAATATGAAGCAAAGAATTAAAGACTTTGCAGAGGCCTATGCAAATGAGTAATTGCTGTGCCCTCATAACACGTGAGTGATGTTATAAGTAATCTTATCCCTAAAGTAAATTGAAACGTCGACAACTGACAACCAACTGCAGTATTAATGATGATTGGTGATGATCATGCAGTGCATTTGCAAATGTATTTCAGAGGCTGTCACTCAGCATCTACTCTGAAAATGTTGGGAACCTCGGCATTATGCTTGCCTTTGTAGAAGCACATCCGTGGCTTGAATATTCAGTCAAAGGCACTCATCAGTGACAGGAAAGCTGAGGAAGCTCACGATTCTGTGGATTGTTCTGCTGAATTTCATATAGTGATCACAGCGGCGGTGGAGGGCGATGCAATGCAAAGATGGAGACCAAAACTACCTCCACATGTCCGTGACAGCGTGAGCAGGCGAAGGTTAACTTATGGGACAGGGGTAATAATATTCGAGGCGGCTTTACGCCAGCAATTTTGCAGGTAGAGATGGGCACTGTGACGGGGCGGTTCCCTCTGTAGATGTCTGTTTATTTCGGCGAGAGAGATCTCTACCCTCCTGGCGTTTCACTATGTACATCGCTTTTGTATTGATGTGAGTGTTAAAGTCAATTAACGTTGTACATATCTGGAGACCAAATAGAGAAGTTTCGAACGGAAGTGGGTAGTGTTCCTCACGCAACTATTAATATCTGTGGACGAAGTGCAACTGTTGAAATATGTTCGGCACGAGAAGCAATGAGCTGTTTATCGTCGGTTCACTTTCAGTTGTTTTCGTGTCGGCTGTCGCCACATCTCGAAGTACCACGGTGTATCTGCAGCCTGAGAATATCAGAGAACGTTGACGCTCATGTGACCTCTACGGTCTAAGCCAGTGGTAGAAACAAGAAACTAAGAGAAATGATGGGAAAATGTGAATAAAAATGATCTGCTAAATGTACATTCTAAGGTTACTATGTATGTTCCCAGTTCATGGTTCAGTCTTGGAAAATGCAGTTAGGGCTTAGCCCGTCAGTGCTTTTAGACTAGACTAGTCCAAAATTATTTTGAACCGGATAAATCTTGGGCGTATTGTTTTTGAGCCAGATTTTGGCTGGATTGGACTGGCCTTTAGCGTCGTCGCCTCGATCGTCTTGGCCCTAACTGTTTGTCCACCCTTGGGTCTCGGTGTCGGCGCGCCGACGGACACTCTCATCGGTGTCCCTGACCCGGCCACCCTCACTGGTGTCCCTGACGAGTGCCTTGCCATGGTGTCATCCAGCCAGTGCCCCCCGACTATCAAGATCGCCACCATCATGCTGCCCCATCCGCCCTGGCTGCCACCAAGAACCCTCGTGCTGCCACCATCTGCCCCCGGCTGCCACCGTCCGCCTCTGTTCTCAGTTCGCTACCAAAATTTGATTTCGGATTCGATTCAATTCGGATTTGGTTGGCTTGTTTCGTTTTATCATGGATTCACTCTCTAGCCCTGCCTCCGCCTCCATCGTTTCTATCACGGGCGCCGCCTCCTTCCTCTCCTCTAAGGACGCCACGACAAGTAATCTCTATCAAGGCCGCTCTCTAGCAGATGGTCTGTAATGAAGTTTCTGTTGTGTTGGACAATGGCCGAGCATTGATTTGGTAAAAGTTTGATGCATCGCATAGCTTTAGTTTGAGTTATTGATCTACAAAAATTGTGTTATTGTATTTAGTGGAATGCAGCTGGAAGTTGCCATTGATATGAAACAAAGATATGTTGCACACTGCAATGTGGGGACAGATATAAAGCAAGCTAGCTTTCTAGGTGAACAAGGTTGGGGATCTTCATCATATACCCTCCCTTGAATTGGGGATTTCAGGATTTACCTTCCCACCTCAATGACATGTGGGGTCATCATAAGTCACTGACACGTGGGTCAGGAGGGTAAATCCTGAATTTCCATCTATGAGGAGGGTATATGATGAATAAATCCAACAAGATTAGGTTCTTCCTTCTTGCATTTATGTTTAGTTGTATTTGAATTGCTAGTCCTCCCATCGGCAACTTGCATTTTCATTTACGAATTTTGTGGTAACAGAGATATACTAATCTTTCATGTAAGACGTGCAGCTGTGCACCATAGTTAGCAACTTTGCCACTATATTATCAAATACCCTTTGATGTTTAGACATAAAGTCTTGAACCAATAAAGAGTACGGAATTTAAATTTCCTCGTTGAGTTTTTGTTATCTGGACTTTACATTGCATCCTAAATTCTAGATGTGGCATAAAATTAACTTATGCAGAATCTCTTGCGTTGATTTGAATTCCCTTGAATTCAAGAAAGAAGATAGCTCAAGTTCATGTAAATATACTAAGGGTGTCTAATGATGCGTTCCTCTTGCTACAGGGGAGTTTATTGCCAGCGGAAGCGATGATGGGAGATGGTTCATATGGGAGAAAAGAACAGGAAGGCTTATTAAAATGCTTGCAGGGGATGGAGCTGGTAATTATATTTTAATTTTTTTTTTACTTCAGCTATCCCACGAACGAACGGGTGGATGGGGTGACCATCATGAAAGTGGGGAGAAGGGAGCAGTGGCGGTAGCTGGGCAGAGGAGGAAGCAAGGGCGAGGGCGGGGAGTAGGGGAGGAGGTAGGGGATGGCAGGTGAGGGCAACAGAGTGAAGGCCGCAGACGTAGCTGCAAAAATGGTACTTATGGTGTGCCACGATGAAAGCGCCATGAAGAAGATGCGGAAAAGGTGCTTGCGGGCACCATGATGAAAACGATGTAAAGATTCGCGAGAACACACGTGGCACAATGACGTGAAGATTTGCAAAAACACATGGAGCTGACCGAAGGTCCTACATCGTATGGTCTGCCCGATCGGACAGCCAACGCAAGCGCGAGGTAAAGAAGTGTTTTTTTTAGAAAAGCAAGGACCTATATGAAAAAAATATTAAAAATAAGGACCTATTCATAATCGTGTTAGTCTATAGCAGTTTATTGTATTAGCAGCTTATATCTGTGGCCAAAACGAATGTTAGCAAACAATGCATGCACAAGGTACTCCTTGCTACAGTGATGAGGTTTATGCCTATTTATTATGTAGTCCTAAAGATATTTAAGGTATACTCTTTTTTTTTTGAGAAATAAGGATCGTAAAAAGTAAAGATCTGTACATAAAACTATGGACCTGTATATAATTACAAAGAAGTAGAGAGTTTTTTCACATTTCTGATGAGGAGGCATGCGGGGATGGAAATCCCCGTATTTAGGCCCTGTTTGGCACAGCTCCACCACCGGCTCCTGGAGCTGTTTGGAGCCGTTTTGTGTCAAACGGGATACAACAAAATAGCTCCACCCAAGAAGTCCCTTAAAACCTGCTGAGACAAAAGTAGCTCATTGGGTGGAGCTGAAAAAAGTAACTTCACCCAGCTCCACTTGTGAAGTCAAAAAAACAGCTTTACTTGTGAAGTGGAGCCATGCCAAACGTAGTATGCGGGTTATTAGGGTGCCGCTTGGTCCTTGCAGCGGGTCCAGAAGCCACACGTACGAACACAGAAGTTTAACAAGTTGTGCGCTTCTTTAGAGAGAAAAGAACGAAGAGTCCTCGTTCCAGTTTCCAAAGGCTGTTTGCTTGCTGGCCTTACATGCCATGTCTATCCGCTCCATATGCCCTCCTCTCCCGAAAGAGTAATGCTCCAGCGATATGCTTGCACATAGGGGTGGAAAAAAAAAGTCATCAGTGGGGCTTGTGCCTCGATTTAAAATTATTTTAATCATATTTATTAATTGATTAACTATCGAATGAGTTGATTTTAGATAAAATTAAATTTTATTTTGGCTCAGTTTAGCTTCTTAGCTTGATTCTAAAAATACTTTTGAACTATCAATAAAATAATATTAAATTAAACTATATTAATTTTAAAGAAAAACCCAAGGAGCTAGCGATATCCATCCCTACTTGCCCTGGAGACGAGGCCGAGAGAGGGATGAATGCCCAGTGGCCCACTGCCCTCTGCTGGTTGGCATGTCGGCACGGCAAGGCCCAGCCGGCCGATTTGATAATGCCAGTCTCTTTGGGAACAAAGCCTCTTCCCGATATGTTCTCTCTAGTTGCACCTACCGCGCGCTGCAAGTAGAATTGAAGTCGGTTAGCACACGGTTTCTCTGGAGGGTTTAATCATTGATAACTGGTAGAATAGAATGTTTCAAATAACTAACGCATGAGCTGACGCTAGTCTTTGGCTCTATTCTTTTAGGTATTTGGTTTTTCCAAAAATCAAAATAAAATAGGACAACTTTTTAAAGCAGATTCTACAAATAGCTTTTTAAGCCTAATACCGTGTGTATCGTTCTAACGCTTGCTGCCATCTTAAAAAATGCAGATAAAATCTATTAGCCATAGTTATCAGTCGCAGCTAAAAAAAACATTTCCTTTTTATAGGACCAATTGACAAGCTCTATTTATACATCATGCATGACAATGTCAAGAATGAATATGTACCTATATATCTGAAACATGCGCGAAGAACGAATTTTATAGGGAAAATAACAAATCCTCTAAAATTATTTGAAAAACCCTTCATTTCAAACAGGGTTTGAGTTATACGTCAAAGTACATGGGTTATAGGGGCGGACCCAGAGTAGGACCGGTGAACAATGGCTCCATAGGCTTCTTATCCATCTCAGGAGTCTTATTCCATTCGTAAGTGGTTCTGGCGAAAGAAATGGACATACCCTCACTGACGCATCCAGAACGAAACCGATCGGAGGACTCTATACATATCACGACATGTACATGGAGTTATTAGATTTAAACTGCGGCGTGCATATCTATACATGCATACAGGTTTTGATGAGGTAAAACGATATTAGACTCGGTGTCATGTGCAACCCAAAGCTCCACTTGATCCGCCACTGCAACATACTTACGGTGAACCACCCCTAAACAGGTTATGTTTAGTGAGAGACGTACGTCTACTTACGAAAATGTTCGCAAACGTTTAAAAACGTCGAAGATCGAGTGCTAATCTCACGTGTACATGCACTACGACAGGACGCCGTCTCCACATCATATGCTAATCTTGACAGAGACTTCAAGAGGTTTAAAAAATGTCGAAGACATCAAGTATGCTAATATCACGTATACACGCACGCATCGGAGGCGAAAAAAAGGAAAAAGAAAACAAAAGACGCTCATTGTTTTACCGTAAAAGCGCTTGCCCGTGTGGCCGTGCCTGTCGGTTGGCTTCTCCTGGTATTCCCAATCACATCACATGGAATTATTTTTTTATTTGATCCTATTATATCATCTTAATTTTAAAATTGATCTTATACAGCATAAAATTACAAATCTAGTCCTCAACCGAACGCAGAAGAACACACAAGTGACGCATGCCTCTCACCATGCCACCCGAGTACGGAAGCAAGCATCAAGCTTCTGCGCCTTTGTTTCTATGCAACCGTAGAATGGGGGCTCGGGAGCTTACTTCTGTGCTCGAGTTGTATGGTTGCTTGCTTCTGCACTTAGGTGGCGTGGCAGGAGCTACGTGTTATTTGTGGATTTTTCTATGATCGGTCGGAGATTAATTTATAATTTCATATGGTATCAAACTAATTTTAAAATTAAGGTGGTACAATCGTAATCAAATAAAACAGATATTCCATCACATGCATCAACGCGCCAAAGCACTACACCTGCCACGGCGGATCCAGGTGGGCCCGACCCCCGCCTCCTCTCTCCGATTGGCCATCGCAGCACGTAGAGTCAAACACACCGACCCCGCATTCTCCCTCATCAGCCCCCGTGTTTGCTCCAAATTTACGCAGGATGCCATCATCGGATTTGGCAGGCCTACTGGACAGTGAGCCCCACACGTGACCGATTGGTGGGCCATATGTTGTGTGGGTCCTGAATGTCAGTAGTTGTATGGTAGGTGCATGTATCGTGAGGGCTCGCCCGGCTGTCCAACGAAGTCCGTCCACCCAACTATAATTATTCCTCCGAGAAAAAGGATTAGCCCCTCGATATTCACAGCTTTGCCACTGAAAAGGACGTGCTGTTTTGATATTTCTTTACTCTTGAGTTGTTATTGTGTACTGGCCCCTGTAAGATGTGCTATTTAGGGTGCTTTAGACTTGGCCGACATGCCGACCATTGTATTGCATTGCATCCTAAGTTCCTATCTTTCGATCCTCAATTGATGCAAAGGAAACACTATCTTTTACGGGTCAATACAAATAGAAGATTATTTTAATGTTTATGTACGGACTCTGAACAATATATCAACCTCCTCGTAAAATTTCAGTGCATAATTTATTTTTTTTTGTAAATGAGTGTCCAAACAAAAATATTTTCAGATGTTCCGACGGTTTTTCAAAAAAAAATCTTCTTATACGAGAAAACAACAAAACAGAAGTTGTCAAACTACAAAGACTATACATGCAAGAGAATACTCAGGTGACATTTGAAATGAAAACATATAAATTCGATAAGTACGCAGCTGACATACAATAAACCTATCCACACAAAACCACAGCCGTCAGGGTCTGAAATGCAAAAGCTAACTCATGAATAAAGAATTCAGAAAAATCTTTACAGGCCATGGCAGGAAGAGGAGGAAGACGAGAGGGCAGCTTCCGCAAGATCTTGAGATGTAGCATTACCACCACCACCACCCCCCGTCGAGTTCCTTCCTTCTCTTCCCAAACAAGCTAGAAGTTTGCCAAAAACAGCATCGATCATCACCCAGAAGAAAGCCTTCTGACTTCTGATCCCATCGATCGATTTCATGCGGCAACTTTACCAATCCATCTGAGATTGCCGGGCATCCATCGATCCATGGAAAGCAACAAGCCGGCCTCCGCCGCCGGCGCAGGCGGCCCGCCGCAGGCGCCGGCCGCCGTCTGCTGCATGTGCGGCGACCACGGCCTCCTGCCCGAGCTGTTCCGCTGCGCCGCCTGCTACGTCCGCTCCCAGCATACGTACGTATGTATGTAGTATACATATCATATATATATCTCTATATACGCACATCTATCGCTCATGTATGTGATGACACCTCCTGCGTACGCTTGCAACATAGGATTCGTGTTCGTGTTCGTTCGTGTTCATGCATAGGAGGTTCATGCGTTTTAATGGAATATATTTTTTGTCATCGCAATACAATCGGATGGCCCGTGTTCATTTTTGCAGGTTTTCTTGGCAAAGTTGGCATATATAGGTTTATAGTATTGATTTTGGAACATATATATCTGATGATCTGCATGGATATTCTTGGATGGGAATAGGTTAGCTATCGCAGACTAATTTGTGAAACTATTCTGATAGATGGCATATGACATAACACAAAAACATGCATGCATATATACGCAACTTGGTAATGGCTATTTCAGTTCTCCATCGGCATCTAGCTTTGAATCCATGTCCACCACACAATGCATGCCAGCAATCGAATAGTTTCGTGCACGACTTCATCTGAACCAGAACTGTTCAATACTATTCCCTGAATTAATCGATATATAGGATACTTTCGATTGGTATATTTGGTGATACGTTTGACACATATGACATATGCATAGCTCCGATCCTTTTCGATCGCCACCCGGCCGGCCCGCGCGTCCAGCTAATTTATTCCCACTTTTCGCACGATCGACGCCTATATATTCCATCGATGTTGATTTAAGCTGACATGTACCCACGTCCACTTGTGCATGCATGTTCAAGAAATTCAGTGCATCTAAACAGTTGACCAGTTCGTTGATCTTTCCGACATGCAATAACGCAAATCCATTACATAATCTGATAATCACATATGCACTGCATGTGCCTAGCTAAGTCTTCTCACATGGTCATGTATCAGATACTGCACGGATCGGTACCCCATGGCGGATTCGTACGGCACGTGCAACTGGTGCCTGAGAGCAGACCAAGGAAGCGACGCCACCTCTAGCTCGCCGAGATCCACCGTCAAAGCGGCCGGGAGGCTGGCCACCCACAACGACCCGATCGGCACTGCCGGCGGCAGATCATCGGCAGCGGTGAAGGTCGCCGCTCGCCGCTACTTCGCTGCGAACCTGAACAAACCTATCAAGAAGCAGCGGCGGCGGCTCCTGCTGCGGCGGTCGGCGTCGGACCTGGGCAGCCGCGTGCACGCCGACCACGACGCGCCGCCGTCGCCCGGCGTCGCACGGGGCAGGCCGAGGGTTCGGAGGTACAAGCTCTTGGAAGAGGTGATCGGCACTATCTAGCCAGCTATATATATATGTAAATGGTTTTGGTTTCATGGATGACATGAGTATGTATTTCGGAATGTACGTGTAGACAGCAGCGAGTGCTGCGATCACGGAGGTCTAGCTGCGATGATGAGTTGTTAATCCTGTGCGTATACTGTACATGACGAGTTGCTGACGGAACAGTTCGATCCTGGATGTGAACAGCTTCGATCACTTGAGCGCCGGTTAATTAATTAAACACTATATACAGAGAGAAATATGTATTAATTTACATACACCAACCTTCACCAAAAAATTTAAACTGATAAAGAAAACGATCAATTCACTTATACTTCAATACTCTTCTCACGTATAGGCTCTTTCAGACTTAAGACATAGAATAGAAATAGGCTGTAATTATTATTTTTAATTGCGTCAGCTAGTCTTGAAAGTTTTGATACCATATTAAGTTACATGCATTAACCAGTTCACTCAAAAGTTTAACCTGATAAGAAAAGATAACCAATTTACTTATACTTCAACAATATATTTATATCTGTTTCACTATGCGTGGATGCATGTATGCAAAATTGGTAATAAAACCTTTTTCTATAATGACCACTGTTAATCTCAAAGTAATTGAAAGAGGGCTTCCATTATTTCATGTATAGATATTCCCTTATGTTTCCCTGTGGATTGTTGTTCATAGATGTTGAGTTTCACTAGCCAATCAGTTTAATTTACACTAAATTTCAATTTATCATGAAATGGCAAACAATTATTGTAACGATCAACCCACGTTTTTAAACTAATCTTGGTCGCTAATCCCATGTTGTTAGCCATAATTAACTGTGTAATTAACATTGTCATCACAACCATTCTAATTATAAAAAATTGTACAATATTTCAATGGAATAAAAGACGACAAAATGAAGTAATACAATTTGCAACATACATCAAAATTCAATATTATTACATCCATCGCTATACATACAGTGAATACATAATTAAATTACAACCGAGGGCATTTCTTACATCATTTACAATTAACCGGCTTGCCGTCAGAAACCTAGTACAGTTATCAAAATTGGTATTTTCCTCATTGAGATACCGGACAATCCAGAGCTAGTTGGCGCCTCCAACCGTAGAATTTCACCATCCAGCTTTAAAAACCAACTCAAATCTATTGCAAACTTCCCTTTCACTACCATCCAACCAAATAACCACATCCAAACATGGTAAAAATCCCAACTGCACAAAGAAAGCACAGGTGGGGAAAAGCACAGCCAGGAAGAGAGCGAGAGAGAGAGAGAGAGAGTCACTCACACCAATGACCAGCAGCAGCCGGCTCAACACGACCAAGCACCACCATTCCCCAATCCCGCAGATCCATTCCACTCTCCCCCCAAATAATCCACCAATCGAGCCGAGAGGAAGGAGAAGGGAAGCACGACAGCAAGGCTAGAGGAACCGAAGGCACCAGGAGGAGGAGCAAGCCGTAGGGAACCACAACGCTAGGAGGAGGCAACAGCCGAGCCAAACCAATCGCAACACAGCCAAACCAATCAAGCAACCAGGAAGATAGCCCCACATCCCATTTTTTATTTTTCCATCGCTATCACGGGACCACACCTCGTGCATCATCATTCATAAGCATTGCACCCAAACCATAGCAATCCATAGAGATAACCTGGAGGAGAAGGAAGAGAGTAGGGAAGTAGCATACCAGAGGCGAGACCACCACGGCAATGGCGTGCCAACGCCAGCCACCATGCGCACCCGACGGCCACCACACTCCCCGGCGTGTGGAAGCCTCAAGCCCCGCCATGGCAAGCCACAGTTGCATAACCATCACCATCTTCACCCCGTCCATGCTCAAAAATCAATCAAATCACAAAGTAAAGCAAGCAAAAAATCATGAACTAGAAATAAATGAAAAAGGGAAAATTAGAAGTAGAGGGGGAGCTCGAATTCCGGCGGCCAACGGCGGATCTGAGGTGCCATGGGCCGGATCCGACAGGAGGCAAGCCCAAGAGCCGGTGGCGGCCAAGCTGAGTGGAGGCGGGCGGTGGCGGACGAGCCGACGGAGAGGAGGCCAGGCGCGAGGGAGAGGAGGCTGAGCGCAGAGGAGAGAAGCTAGCAGGGAGAGGAGGCCGAGGCGTGGTGCCGACGATTGAGCCAACAGGGGAGGCGGCGCCGAGCGGGAGAGGCGACGTCAGCCAGTGGAGGCAGCGCAAGAGCAGTCAGTCGAGTGATGAGCAGAGCCAGGGAGGAACGAGCGAACCGAATGGGGGGAGGGAGAGAGAGAGAGAGAGGGACGGCAACAAGTTGGGCCAAGCGCCCAAGCCCAATTGCCAGCCGGCCGACTGAGGGGAGAGAGAGAGAGAGAGAGAGAGAGAGAGAGAGGGGGGGGGGGGGGGGGGAGTAGAGTACTTATTTGCATATTGTCGTGCAGAGCTCTATTATATGTTTAGCAACGCATTTAATTTTGTAAGTAATATTTAAATTGCATAAATCCATTAATAATTGTTCATGATTATTAAACTGAACTAATTATCGTCAGTAGACTAAATTTGCGTGGCAATATAAATTGCATTTAAATTGTAAAAATCTACAATCGACTAAATTGACCTAAGGAATCACACTGGAACGCATCAGAATATTTTATCTTTTGTATTCATAGATTGAACCATAGCATACATGTTAAAGTAGGAAAAGAACCGGGTTTGGAGAAAGGAATTCACCCGAGAGAATCTGACCCGGAGACTTTCGATCAATACTCAAGCAAGCATATTTTTGAACATATGATTAGATTATCTTAAGTAAAATAAGTATTTACCTACTAAATTATTATCACCTTGCATAAAAATAAAATGAGGTTTAATCTGGATCAATGCTAAGTGAAAGGAATGAAAGCGGTATAGTAGTCTTAGCTAAGAGAGAGCAGTTGAACTGTAGTATAAGTAAATGGAGGGTAGTGGGTGCCTTGGAAAGGTAATATTTATACGAGTGTTCAGTAAATTTCTAAATTAAAATCCAAAATTATTTCTCAACCTAAAAATATTTATTTTTGAGATGTTATGATATGAGAAGAGATTCAAAGAGATGATGGTTTATGATCATACAAGTGCACTGTTGTTATTAACATTTGCTGGGTATTCTGTACTCACCTTTACTATTATTTTTCTTTGTTTAAAAGTTTGCCAGCCTGAGATCTCACTTGGTGTGGAGGATATCTATTCAGAGGAGTTCAATACAGAGTGGGAGGGGGATGATTGTGAGTACGACACGTATGAGGCGGACGCCTCATACGAGACCTATGACGACTAAGTTATTACTAGCGGATTGAGCATGACTCTTAGGGCATATGTAAATTAATACGATGTTTTATGTTTCCTAGTACTTATATAATTAGCTTCTGGACTAGAACTACTTATGTACTTATTCTATTATTCTTATTATATTATTTAGGCTCTGGTGGCTTTGTAAAAGAATTTAGATCTGCGTGGTTATGTTTATGTAATATTATATTTTGTCTCTAATTATTATTTTGCTGCGATACTCTGGTGAGCTTATTATTTGTTGAAGCGCAATAAATAATAATCCGTTGACTAGTGTTATTACCATTTGGCACAATCATATACTCATAGTTCAACTTCGCACTTCACACATCAGTGCTCAACCAAGCATACAACGTGCACTCAACATGGGTTAGGACAAGATCCACATCTAGGACTACCTTGGTCTCGAGTCTCGTTGCCGAACCCTTCAACCATCACAAATATTTTTTTTCCTTGAAATTGTGCCAGCTAGCTCTCAAACTGAAGACCTCTCCAGCTCTAATATCATATTGAGTTCTATGCACCAATTGGTTTTCCTAAAAAAAGCTTAAATTATTGAGGAAAAATAGAATATCCAATCATACTTCAACACAATCTCCTCATACTAGATTCAACACTCACGTTTTCCAAACATTTTAAGATTCAGTTGTTTACATTTTCTCAGGACATTTGATGGCATACCCTCTTTAATTAGATGGACAAGTCGACTAAAGTATTTATCTTAAGAAGTAAAATTGAAGTCCAAGATCACGAAGGCAAACTTCTAATAAGTCTTAATTTCGCTTGAGTATCTATACAACTATCATAATCTTGATTATCAAACAATACATGAGCTATGAGCTCAAACTTTTGGTCTTACTCTTATCAATGATGTCAGAAAAATTCTTAATATTGTCAAGGAAGCATGCTGAGAATGATTGATTGTAACTAAGCTTGCGTGTAATGATTAGTCCTAGTTACGTTGTTGCTTAATTAAAAAATAGGCGGCTTAATTTGAGAGCTATCTAGTACTACCATCATTTTCTATACCGAGACAACAAAGGGGAACGAGTTAACAAGAAAGGACCAGCTACCACCATAACAAATGCAAGAAGCTCCTCTATCTTTATGGAGAACTGTTGTTGGTGACTAACAATAACTCGGAAAAAACTGGGCAACCTGATCATTTTTTTTACGCAAGTGAATAATCTATGTATGCATCCATGGTAACTTTGCTGTTCGTATTGGAGTAGTGGGAATTAATATACATGAGATGGTCCGGAGATTAGTGTAGGAGGAATTGAACCTGACATATATACATGCCGGTTAGGATGGTCGTAATCAGAAGCTTGCTGGATTACTCAGATGTCTCGGTACCTTTGTTTACTTCACCAAAGCTTTGTGTGCTTCTTCAGAGTTGATTTTTTCTCATCGTTTTATCAGCAATTATATAGTGCATCCTCCTCTAACCTGTCGTTGTGCATCAATGGCCATGAGTATTGTCAGAGCTCCATGAGTGGATATTTCAGCTCTGACCTCTGGGGGAAAACTGAATTCCTCTGAACTTGTCGAGGAATCAAATCAGAGTCCTGATCAACTTGATCGATCAGTTGTCCATCAACTAGAACAACTTTGAATGTCGTATAAGCTTGTCCTTGCAACAGTGTCCTGCTGAATCTTCATACAATTCATTTGTACATGGTTCCTTCCACGAATACACTGATGAGGGTTTTTCAAGGAAAGAAAAGGTTTGATAAATCAGTTACTACTGGCCTCTTGTGCTAAATCCTATGGATTTAACAACTGCGAATAAGGATGGAAAACCGGGTGCCCTTCATCCACTTTCTTTGTCATGCTGGTTTCAGCTCAGCAAACTGATCGGCCCATCCATCCACCTGTACTTGAATGGCTTTTTCTTCCGTCGGCATTCGAGCTCTCCAAAAGTTCAGTTAACGCCTGAGTTATCACTATCGGTAAGAGGTGAGGAATCCATTCAGAAGGTTACAGAAGAAGAATCTGAGAAGTGAGTGTTGTATTTATAGACCAAACAATGAATAAAGAGGCTACTGAGATACTGCAGAGGGGTTGTCCGAAGTTTTACAAACCGTGAAGATAGGAGATAGAAATCTATACTACCTATATTTGTATGATCAAAAAGAGTCTCTTTTCCATGGCGTCTTAAGACTGTAGCACCTCACATACTAATATGAGATACTACTATGGAACGTTATCACTGAAACGAAGAATAAAAGCAACAATAGAAATAGCAAGAAATTAAAACTTTTAAGAGTTCTTTATTAAAGAACTAGCGGAAGCTGAAATAAATATTTGAATTTTGAAATATGAGACAGGTCCACTTCTAACCAAATGAAGCACAAACAAGAAAACAAAGATAGTGGCAAGTCACGGTGCTGAAAACTCGAGTACCCCTACCTATGCATATTGCTATCACTCCACTGTCCTTTTACCTGAGAATGAAAAAAGCAAGTGTGAGATTTGGAAATCTCAGCAAGTACCCATTAACGACCGCAACATGATGAGTAAAGGGCAATTAATGCAAGCAAGTAATTGACACAGGTTAAATATAATGAAACTATGTTACCGAAATACTGATACAGATCGGAGATAGAGATCACAGGAACAATGGAATTAAAGGTAATTATTATTTAGCAAGTTTTGACAATTGCACCGGCGATCACTTCCCACATACCCGGTTATACGAGAATAGTGTCACTGTCCTCGACTATATAACAGCCGACGAGGTGTAATATTCTGAGTAATGAAAATATACGGCCCTCCATACATTGCTAGCTAGGTGGCAATTTCCCCTATATGTGGGTGACCCTAGGCTAGGTAACCGTGACATTATTAGCAAATTATATGGTAAGAGATTAAGGTAACTAAGGGAAGACTAAGATAAGGTTATGATGAGAGGAATGATTGGCTAAGATTGGAAATGAAGAAACATAATTTCTGATACGAGGGCGATGTAGAATGATAATATGGTGATAGCGATATAAGAATTATTCTAAAGGGGTATTACAACATAGCTCATACAAGGGTTGGCAACCATCCAAATTTTATTACATGATGAGTGATTATTAGTCAGATTAACAGGTATTATATACATTGTTCATGACTTACATACGAAATCATACGAGTAATAGATCATGATATTAGGAAAATAAACATAGCAGCATTAATGTTAAAAGATTGCTAGTGGTTTAAACCTAAATTTGGAACATGTTCATATGTTACCCCCATTACTGATTTAAGTATGAATTTTAAAACACTAATTAAAAGTATGAGTATGAATTCTAGAACATTATTAACTAAGTATTCTAATAAATCTAAAAGCATGTGAAATAGGATAACCTAGAACATTATGGTATGAATACAAGATTAGAAGTCCATAGCTGGGCAACCATTAGTAATATGATATTAGCCAGATAACTTTAGTGATATTATTAGCCAGGTAACTTTAGTGATATGATATTAGCCTGGTAACTTTAGTGATATTATTAGCCAGGTAACTTTAGTGAATGATATTAGCTACGTAACTTTAGTGATATGATATTAGCCAGATAACTTTAGTGATATGATAATTGTACTCAATGGCAAGGTGATAAGTAATATGAAAACATATGGTATGCGAAATGGAAAGGCTACGTCTGCGAGTACTTGCCTTAAGCATGTTTGGTGGACTCGCTGCATGAGGGATCTGAGGTGCACAATTACCAGAACGTTTCCTCGAAGGCCACATGTGAACCTGCGAGGAGAAGATGGAGGCAAATCAGGCAAGGGTTAAGATAAAATTTTGGAAGAACAGGAAGAGATTGTTCAGCCGAAAGGAATAGCATTTGTTGAGATTTCGCCGTGTGAATCGCTGTTCAGCTGAGCGAATAATGGTTGGCCAAAGTACGACATCCTACTACGAGAATTAGCAAAACCCCCCACGTGAATCTGAGTTCGGCCGTGCCCAACCCGCTTGACCGTGTGGCCATCACGGCATGGCCACACAACCACACCAACCGCCGCCGCCTGGCCGCCTTCGCTGCATCTCCATCGCCTCGGTCTATGTACCACCGCTAGCCCCACGCTGCCACGGTCGGCCACGCTGCCTGACCCGCCGCCCCTCGGCCGGCCGCACCACCTCCGGCCGCGTCCCCATCTGTCGTGCCGCCTCTGGGAATGCCACCTGTGTGCCGCTCCTCAGCCAGCCGCCGTGCCGTCTCCGGCCACGCTGCCCTTGGCTATTTGGCCCCTCATCGCCCGACACCGCTCAACTACCACAGCCATGCATTGCCTCCAGCCACACTGCCCATGTGTCGTTCCTCGGCCAACAGCGCTGCCTCTGGCCGCGCCACCTCCAGCCGCTCAGCCTTATGCTGCCCAATGCCGCTCGACTGCCATGGCTGTGTGCCACCCAGAGAGCAA
The DNA here is from genome assembly GCA_017311315.1 of Dendrocalamus latiflorus. Classification (NCBI taxonomy): domain Eukaryota; kingdom Viridiplantae; phylum Streptophyta; class Magnoliopsida; order Poales; family Poaceae; genus Dendrocalamus; species Dendrocalamus latiflorus. The sequence goes on from CM029621.1 coordinate 11,412,751, forward strand.
AACGAGAGAGAGATTGGAAGGGAGAGAGAAAGAGTAGATTGATTCACCAGGATGGAAGAGTGACAATAGATTGAAATACCTGTTGGGGAGAGATATAAAGATAGAGATGGGTTTTTGAATGCTGCAGTCCCTTGCTATTTTTCAGGGTGCTACAAAGGCACACATTTATAGTTATAAGGAGACTTATTACATAAATACCCTATCTGAGTCTATAATAATAGGAGTAATATTATATTTTTCCTTGCAACAGCCCTCTCGGGCCATCCATGTAGCCTCATGATTATTGGGCCTCCTGGTACAATGGGCTGACTGGGCCAAGCTGGAGGTCACTCCCCCAACAGTGGCCTCTCAGGGTTGAAGGTCCTCGATTTCTATGGGCCAAGACCATATTCGATGCTACTTGGTCCCCTCTGTCCCTTTGGCCCATTGAATATTAGTATGCTAGAGTTCTCGCCAAAACTTGGCTGACCTTGGTAGCGTTCGCGGCCCTTGAGAGTAAGCAACACATGGTGACGGTTGGCTTTTCGGTCGTAGGACACGAGCCGTCGCATCAGTTATGGCATGGTGTATGCCCCCAACTCTCACGCCCGCTGCGCGGGCATTGAATGCCACCGTCGTATGTTGTACTTAGGCGTCGGGGCGACACCCTTTCTAGAACTATTTGCTTGCTTTGTCTTTCTCTCTCGTTTTGCTTTCATCTTCTACAATCTCTTTCATCGCCATCACCCGTTCATTGTTGAGCCATTTTTGTTCTTTGTCGTGCCACCGATCTCCTACTACTTGCGATGGCACATGGAAATGATTGTTGTGGTAGCATCAATGCCTTCACTCCCTCGAGTAGCCGTGCCGTTCAAGATGTTCGTTGCGAGGTCACTGCTGGCAAGCGATGAAATGTATCTGGGAAGTTTAGTGAAGTGTTTATGAACACACTTGACCCATTCATCACAACAAAGGAGTTGGTGCAGTTGCGCATGCATGATGGCAAGATCTCATCTAGAGAGCTTGTCCACCTCCCCGCTAGCGACGAGGTCATGCCACGGCCATGGAAGGGTGAGATGCTAATGTTCACTGCATTTTTTGACACTGGGCTCCAGATCCCCACCGCCCACTTTATGGGTGATCTTCTCCAACTGTATGAGCTGGAGCTTCAACAGCTTATGCTAAACACCATTGCTCGTCTCACCATGTCTTCGTGGGCGATGCATTCGGAGGGCACCATCCCTAGTGCCACCGTCTTCACATCCTTGCATGACATGCGATGCTAGCTGAAGCGGCTAGGGGATGGTCAGTATTCGAACCTATGTAGTGTCATCCTTCAGCTCCGTGCTGCTACCTCAAAGGGTTTCCTTGCAAACTCAATGCAGATGAAGTGAGTCTCACTAGCTGCAGTGGTGGTTCTACTATAAGATTGAGCATGATAGCAGCCTTCATTTCAACAGATGAATCATGTACTTTGTTCCATCACCTCAGGTGAATCTCGATCGGGACAATGAGGCCCGTGCCCGGAGGCTCATGGCGGTCGCACTTCGCCTCAACATGCATGACTATGCAAAGGAGTTTTGCATGCTCCATGTGTCTCTGCTTGCCCCGTGATGGGACTTGTGGATTGACTTTGCCTAGAATGACAGGGTCCATCCTTCACTGACGATGCTGGTGAAGCTGACGGGTCCGGGTAAGCTTCCGCCCTTCGCTACATGCTTCGATGTTGGTGGTTAGTTTTTTGCTGGCTAAATGCAAGGTCTTGCAGTTCTTCCATTAGCGGAGGCAGAGCGCATGGCAACTGTGTTCCTAGGATGCTATATTCTGAAGGAGCACAACCTGCACTCATCAGCTATGTTCGACGGTCCGTGCATCAATCACGTGTAGGAAGCTTTGGGCCTCGCCGCGCCTAAGTGTCTCGTCCCTACTACGAGTGGAGGCCATTCTTGTAGTGCTGGCGGATAGGATGATGAAGACGATGGAGGCTGTGAAGACACAGATGTTTGCAAGGGTTCGATGCTAACCATTGCGACCGTGCCCTTTCTTCGGCCCCTCCTGCCCCTACGGCGCCTAACTCCAGTGTGGAGGAACACAGTGGCCTCAGCGAGTTCGGCATAGAGGAGTATGGGGACGATGCTGGTGATGATGCTGGTGATAATGAAGATGACGACGACAATAGTGGCAACAGCAATGGCGATAGCGACAATGGTACTAATGGCAATCCTTGCATCGCCATCACGCTTGATTCTAACGTGGAGGCAGGTGAAGCGGCGTGCGATGTGGATCCTACCATGGGCTTAGATAAGGGGTGGGCCATAGATGGGTCGAGGGCACTTGAGCATGGGGCAAACGTAGGGTGTGTTGTGAACCCTTCGCTATCTGCACTGATAGCCTCGCTGTCCCCAATGCAACATTCATCCTCGGCCTTACCCTACCTTCCAGCAAAGCACACAAGGTTGGAGATGCCTTCCCTAGCCCCCACGATGGAGTTTCAGATTGCCACGAGCGTGCTGGATGAGGAGTCTTGCTCCAAGGGCAGCACGCCTCCGATCACATTGGTCGGTGTGGGCCCTTCCACGATGACGCCCCCTAGAGAGGACCTTGCGTGAGGCCAAAAGAATGTATTGATGTTCGACTCAACCCATCATGTTTCAGGTTTGAGTTCCTTCTTTTGTTCTCAGGACTTTGCGCAATTGTCCCCACTATGCTCCTTACATTATCGCCCTTGTCAGCAGCCCCCACTCTCCGGCGGCGGAGCCACAATCTTTTGGGTGGGAGCTCACACGTGGGCTCGAAGCCACTCTTGGCACGAGGGGACACATCGCAAAGGAAGCTTAGGCAATAGGCATGAAGTCACAATGGCTTTCTCTAGGGGGCTTTGTCCCCCGATCAGAGGTGCTTCGTGCGCTGCACAGTGCCGAGAGTGCATAGATCTAACCCTCAACTAAAGGGCCCTCCACTCATATGGGACGGAGCTCCTCTTTGGGGTCTTGGAGACTAGAGAAGCAAGGGTATGCTTGTTTCTTTTCTATTATTACCCCTCACTCTACCGCCTTTTCTTCCTCTGAGTCTGGCTACACCATTGTTTTGTTATGCAGATGGTTGCTGTAGCATGGGTGCTCCAGGCAGTGATGCTTTAGGAGTTGTCGGTCCTGTAGGACCAGCTGCACACTACGTAGTCTAAAGCCTCCATACATCGAAAGGCCATAGAGGATGCTCAGGTGACACTTGCTATCGCTTACCAAGCTAAGGAGGCCATGGTCATCGTTGGTGAGTGCAAGGCTTGTATCCACTTCCTCGAGTTAGAGGGTGCAAAGGCTATCACCGCCGCAGAGGTTGCTATCACCGAGGCTAATAGTCGTGCCACAGAGAAGTGGCAGAACTTCCTACAATAGGTCACCACTCTCAAGAAAGAGAGGGGTCGCTTACATACAGAGCTGGCGACAGTGTCAATGCCGACGGAGACCACTGCTTGAGTGGTACGGACCTCGATGTTTCGATTGCCCGCCGCGATCGGGTCCTCCGTTCGCGATGCTTCGCTTCATCATTAGCGCGGCTGCTGAGGAGCCATCCTCGTTACCTGTCATGGGTCGAGGCGTCACCTTGTCGGTGTGTCGCTGCCATGGGGGCAAGGGACCTTCACGGGCTGGCTCCCTTACCCTCATGCAGCAGTCTCGATGGCAATGCTTCTCTTCCGCTTAGGAGTCGACGTAGTCACCTTTTTTGGTGCCATTGTGTCCGAACACTCCTTTCTCAGCTTGTCGTTTCTATGCTAATCCCCACGAACAACGCTGACTATTGTGGTTACAGACCAAACAGTAGACAAGGGGACTATGGGGAGGCCACAGAGGGGCTGTCCGAAGCCTTACAAACCATAGAGATAGGAGATAGAGGTCTATGATATGTAAATTTATCTGATCAAGAAGATCCCCCTTTCTATGCCGCCTTAAGGCACATATTGTAGCCATAAGGAGACTTGTTACATAAATATCTTTATCTGAGTCTATAATCGTAGGGGTAATATTATCTTTTCTCTTGCGACCAACCCTCTCGGGTCAACCATGTGGCCTTACATTATTGAGCCTTCTGGTACAATAGGTCGACTGGACCAAGGTGGGGCCACTCACCCAACAGTGAGAAACATTTGTACAGTCGCTGTCGAGGAAGTCAGCTAGCTTCTTGCAATAGCGGCAGGTGTTCCTCACTCAGGTTGACTAGCTATCGTGGCACACATCAACTCATCTATGAACCATCAGTGTGCTCAGTTCTTAGTGCCTGATGTTATAGACTTGTAGTCTCTACTAGTGGTGCTTCCTGATTCCTATCTTGATACTTGGCCGATGCGACATCTTTCACCACTATGATTCTCTTCCATTGGCACTACGATTCTCTTCCATTCGAGCTAGATGCTGCTCGTTGTTGACTTGGCATGCTACAAATTGTTTTGCAAATCCTACGTTGACTTTTGAGAGATTCAGGTTTAGTGGCACAGTATCAGACTAGCAGTTCAACTTCTATATATGCAATTGCTACTACCTTTTTGGGAGGACATGAGCATATATGCTGTAAGAAAGTGGAAGTGCTGGCTATTGGAGGCCCTCAGCCTAAGCTACACCGAGTAAACTATAAAAATTTTTAATGAGCTTGATCAGCCTGATATGTCAAGCCTAGAGTAGCAGCTGCATTCTCTTGTCCCCATTGATGCTTTAATGTCATTCTGCACTAACTAGCTTGATCCCATTGCCATCGAATTACAGGAGTCCCCTTGACCATTCTGAACACCACGGTTTCTTTCAGAATCTTAGTTATTACAGCATTTCAAGTGTTCACCAGTTTCCCTTAAGAATGATGCAGTATTCCCTGGGAGAAGTATCTGCAAGCCCAGTGTGTGTGACACATTGAAAGTTTGTCCCCTCGCCCATTCATCACTCGGCTGTTAGACAATGAATTAAGTTTGGACCATCTTACTAACTTCAGCTCAGTGCACATCTCCCTGCCTTTGCATGGAGTCTGCATCGAGTATGACATCACTTTGAGAAATACTTAGATTGTGAAGTGGATGGCACTCACTGAACTAGCACAGCAGAATCCTATTTTTCCCGATGGGTTGGTCACCTTATTTCTGGTCTCTTGAATACACAACCTGACAGGATGTTGCACAGACTTGGTTGGATATGTTGCCTATTTTGGATAGATGTACTCTGATTTGTCAGTTTGGTTCCCGTGTCACTGTGAAGAGAACACTGCCCTGTAGGACATGCATCATTGAGTGCATTGCATATAAGATGATGAACAAAGCGAGATGCGCCGGTATGGTGATTCTTTCTCCCTTCCCTGTTTGGTGTGAGTGACTTCTTCTGTGCCTGAAGACTTTGATGCGTGAGCAGGAGACCATGACTTCGTTTGAATGAGCAGACCAGTGCACGCAATTGCAAGCGTTGTTGGAGTTTTCCCTTACTGCGCTCATATGACCCACTGGTCTTTGACCTATTGATTTCGACCAATTAGCCTTCAGCCGCTTCCTCATAGTTGATGGCTTCGAACGCTTCCTAGTCGATGAAGGCTTTCGACCACTCAGCTCGAACGTGGGTTAAGACCGCTCTACGCTCAAACTCAAACCTTCAACCGCTGCGTACTCGGAAACTTCGACCGTTCCGCTCAAGGCTTCTGACTGATACCACCCGTACGCTTCTTCAACTTCAAGCTCGAAACTTCCGACCATTTTGCACTGGCTCGAACTTCAAGATCGAGCACTCATATACTTGTTATCTTCGAGTACTTCGTGTTCTCGATAACTTTGAGTACACTGAGCATTTGATACCCCGAGCACTCGTATTTTCAATGCGCAACTCCTTTGCTCCTCTTGTCTTCGAGTATGATGGCGACAACACGAAAACAAGTCAAGAGTACAAGTCAATACTCTGAAGCACAAAAGCACTCTACTTTTCTGTATTTTCTCCTCTCTCCTTTTCTCTTGTATGTAACTCTTACATGACCTTTGTTTATATACTTATACATATCTGACGCACGCACATGAAAACAGACTAAGAAACCGATTCGGCATATACTTCCTTTCTCATATCCTATATGTATACTTTCTAAATACCAAACAAACTCTCTAAAAATAAACCAAACCTATTAAAACAAGATTAACTCTAATAAGCGTTAGCACGACGCAAGCTTGATGCTTCTGCTGCGTGGCGCTTGTTGCCCAACGCCGAAACAAAGCTGGCACGTCGTTTAACGTCTGAATCAGATCTTGCACGGCCAAATGCCGCGCAAATCTCTCATCCCTTTTAAACGTGTGCGTGAGTTGTGATGATACCAATACCATGTGCACCAACAACCCGCAGATCATTCAGATGCAGAGAAGCAGATGGCATGGCAGCACCTGCTGCGGATCTGGAACGTGAATTAAGGGGGAGAAAAAGACTACCTTAAAACGAAGCTTTTTTCCTCTGCTGCTCCTGTTTTTTTTTTACGAATAATCTATTTTTTATTCAAAATAATATAAATATATCCACGTCAATATTTTTTTTATAGAAATAGGCTCCAGTCGTCTAACCATCGGGCAATTGGAGCCTATGGCCCAACGGAAAAGTGACAACAAAATTGTCTGCAAGCCGTTGGATAACAGGTTCCAGTCTACAATTTTGTACGCATGCCAATTTACTAACGATGCTAATTTTGTACAACTATGTTCGCTAAATTATATATAACTATAGGTTACTATGGCTGCTAATTTTCTAAAACTATATTGACTAAATTTTCTATACCAAAATTGAACTATTTCTATCTACATTTACAATTTTCTACTCACACTAACAGTAAATAATATATCTACTGCATATATAAAATTTCAAATACAAGAAAAAATTACCTAGGGTTACTTCTTCCTCTCCTCCCCTCCCTCTCCTTTTCTCTCCTCCCTCTCCTCTCCTCCCCTCCCCTCCTCTCCTTTTCTCTCCTCTCTTTTCTTTCCTCTCCTTCCCCTCTCCTCCGCCGTCTCCTTTTCTTTTGTCCTCTCTTCTCTTCTGTTCTTCTGGGGGTTTTGTTCACAGTGCGGTCGAACGGCCTCGGCCACTCAGCCGCACCCTCCTTTTATATGTGATTCCAGTCACTGAAGGGTTGGGCGCAGCGACTAGAAACGCAGTTGCCTAACCGTTGGGCAACAACAATTGCAGTCGTCCGACTGTTCGGCAATTGCAATAATTCGCCCAACGGCCAGCGGATTGCTTATGTGACGCTTGGCCGTTGGGCGATAGGCTCCAGTCGCCCGACGATTAGGCGACTGGAGCTTATTTTGTAAAAAAAATTTGGTAGGGTATATTTCTATTTTTTAAAATAAAAATAGATTATTCGTAAAAAAAATTCCAGTCCTGCTAGGAGCAATGCAGTGCAGAGACACGAACATTTCTGCTGGAATAATAATGTACAATTGAACATACACTAGTTCTAAGAGCAAGGATGTGCTCGTACCTGCTTTCAATATGTCGATTAAATGTGACTTATATTGACTTGTTAAGAACATGTTTATAAGTTCGTTTATGCCCATAAGACCATAACCAGGCACAAATTTGCAAGTTGCTGAGATACCCCCCAGGCCCAGAATGTTTCAAACTAAAGCCGCGAGGTAAAAAGAAGAAGAAGAAGAAACCGAAGTGAAGAGAAGAGTAGGGATATATCTGTTTTGTCTTGTATCATCCTCCTTTCGTCGTTGCACATCATTGCAATGATGAAAAATAGGACGGCAGCAATGTGCTGCTTATCCTCCTCCACCATGCACCACCACAGCACAGGTGATGTGCAAGAGGAGAGCTGATGAGCTCCCATTCTTTTGAGGCGATGAAGCTAGCATGCCTCCCTCCCTCATCGCAATCTACAAAAGAGGAGGGGCCCCTTTTCTTGCTCTGTGCAGCACTGTGCAGCCTCACTTCCTCTTTCTCATCTGTTGCCTTTTTGTGAACACTCGAGCCTTCCCAAGACCACAGAAGCAAGTTGGATCCATCCATCACCTTGAGCTTCCTGTGGAAGCAAGTTGGATCACCTAGCTTGGATGCGCTCAGTTGTGCATGCATTGGCCCCAGCAGACACTGAACTAATAATTGGGTTGGATTAGGGCAGTACACTGCTCTGCCTTTGCAATGAGTGACCCTGAAACGACCTCAAAATTCAAAATTTGAGTTTCTTTTCGGTTTTGTTTGAATTCTTGTTTCCTTCCCAATTTGGCTATCCACCTTGAAAATTCACCTTTCCCTTTTGACTATTCCGTTTTCCTCTCCCTCTTGCGCCATTCAAGAACCCGCCTCTCCCTCCTGTTTCTTTATCCACGTGGCTGCACGCCCGCGTTAGCAATTACGGCTGCGCCTTTCCGGCATTCACACCGCCAGCGCTGAAGCTATTGCCGTGGCCCCACATCCGGACAGTCGCTACCTCCAGCTGGCCTCACCTCCCCTTGCTCAGCGTGTCTTGTTGACCCGTGCTCTCCTCGCCACCAATCACCGTAGACCCGCTCAACGCACACGTCCTCCCGTACCGGCCTTGTCATCCCTCACCAACTCCTACAGCACTGTGGTACTCCTTGATAGAGCCAGAATCACCTCTCCTATGGTCTCTCCTCGCCAAGCACGCCCTTCGTCATCACTTCCCTCCACGTGCCGGTGCCACCTGAGGAGGACTACAATTTCCGCCGCCTCTCGATCACCTTTAAGCTCATTGGAGTCGCTCTGAAGCTTGTACACACCCCACACAACCTTCTCGAGCAGCCAATTGCTTTCCCTCGCTCACCATCACCGTTGATGCAGTCTCCCTACACCGGTGAGCTTTCCACTCAATCTTCCCCATTCTTTGATTATAATTCAATTGCTTGTGTTAGTAGCATTCTTATGGCACCATGAACATGTTCGTAAACTTGCCTTGGCTGGAGCATGTTCCTAGAGTTCCAGCACTGTAAGTGTGTTACTTTCGATCTTCCCAGAAAATAGGATTTTGGGGAATTGAGTCATGGATTAAATTAGTTTGACCCGGGTTATTGGATTAAGGGTGCATGATACATGTCTTGGCAAACATAGATCAAGTTGTGAAGAAATTGTGCCTAGAAATGATTTCTTTGTCTTTGGATGTGCAAGGTCGCTTGGAGTCTACCGTGGTCAACGGTGAGGATCGGGACTAGGATCATGGAGGAGATGAGGCTCAGAACGATCGCGAATGCCGTGTGAGATGATGAGCTCAAGCATATAACGAGAAAGACAGGAATGTTGAAGGCAAGTTCGAACGGTGGGATGGCACCATGTAGTTTGCACGGGCCAAGTGAGCCTGGTTTGGTGGAACTGAGATAGGAGAGACTTGACAACGGTGGAAGGCTAGTGGTGCACCTACATGTGGTAAGCATGGCAATTGCTTGCAGTGGTTAGTGATGACCAGGTCAAGGAAGGGTATTTTGGTAGTTTGACCAAAATACCGGAAACCATCTTAGATCAAAACCGCGACGCATGGGCGATGCGTTGGAGAGCAGTTTAGGTCAAGGTGGAGCTGGTTGGATCAAGCCTAAGGGTGTAGCGGATGCACACTTATACGCTTTGAAAAGTGTGCATAAGTGAACTTGTGAGAGTAAAACCCATTTGTGTGGGGTTAACGAATTCCCCCATTGTAATAGTGGATAGGATCCATTAAGGGGTGTAGGTGGCTGGCTACCCACCTATAAAAGGGGTTGGGATGAAGATATGTAGGGTTAACCATCCTTCTCAATTAAACAATACATCAATCGTTTTGCATCTCTTGTGTCTCTCTTATTTTTTATTGATGTGTTTGACTTTTAGTTGGCTTTGATCCCTCTTCTTTCTTTTTTGTGATCTTGATGTGCCAAAAATGTGTAAGAGATGAAGATAATCTTTAAGAATACATCTCCACCCATTTAGGCACTTTGATAACAAGATTCACAAGAAAATCCGGCTTTGCTTTATTTTGGCCTCTTTGGTCCATCTCTTGATCCGAGGGTTTTTGGCCGGCATTCTTCGTGTTCTAATTTGCTGTGACATGTGGAAATACATCTAGAGCTATCTTGGCCATCATTTACCTACGAGCAAGTTATATTCGTCGTTTAGAGTTTTGGCTCGGTTTTGGTACAATCTTCCAACAAACTAAAAAAAGTCTCAACTTTGACTGTGATTTTTGTAATCGTTTGTTAGAATAGGTTTCTGACATCCTAGAGTAGATCCATACAAATTTTCATGTCATTTGGATTTACAGATCAAAAGTTCTCTCAATTTTGTATTTTGAAACCATGCTAAAAATATCGTTCCTGATTTTACTGTAACAGTAGAAGTACCGCAGTTACTGTAGCGGTAGTACTGCAAATTAAATGCAGTAGTTCTGTTTTCGCTGACTTTTCTTGGGTTTTCAATGTTTCTAATCGTTGGTTTTTGTGGTAATCTTTCATTCTAATTTTTTTTATAACTCTGTAATTATTGAAGTGAAGGATTTATAAATATTTGGAGAAAAATTTCAAAACACTATTCACGTCCCTTCTGCTATCATCTTTGGTCTTTCTTATATATAGAAGATGGTGGAATAGGGCTCAGTAAAAGCTAGCAGTGAAAAAGCTATCACCCGGTGCTGAGTCAGAATAGGTGAACAATTTCACAAGGGCTGGTGAGTAGGGATGAAAGGCAAAATGCAAGTTGCTACTTTGGTGTGTAAGGCAGCTTTTTCTCCTTTTCTCTATACCTGGCTGGGTGTGTGTCACTGAGCATCTCACATATAGCTCTGTGATAGTATATGGTTGTCACAATTTGATGTGGTTCGTCTACCAAAATGTCCATGGCTCTTGGGATTGAAACGATGAGGAAGATTCCCTCGCTTACTTTCGGAATTAGAAAAACAAGGCAAAAAAGGCTCAAGCATTGCTTCAACCTTGGGATCAGCGTATAGTTGGGATTAAAATAGAGTACTTCCCAAAATATCAAATGCTTGGTTGTCAATCAGGCTTGTGCAAAGATAATACAAACAATCAAGTGGCCAGAGCGTTTGAACTGAAACAAAGAGAGGAGAGGGGAGCAAGAATTGATTCAATCTTGTCCTGTTGTGTTATATCTAACTAGACTCCTTGTTTGCTTCTCCTCACCTTTTGTGTGGTTTGTGTAGTGGCTGTCACCTGCATGTATAAGAGGGATGCATTGCACGCAGCAGCTAGCCCCCGCTCTGCTGTAGATCAGATCAGTGCAAACATTGATGCCTTTACAAATCTTTCTGAGCTAGGAGCCCAATCATGTGCTTGTCCCAGCGTGCATGCATGCATGCAACTGGCCTCTGAACAATCACATTGTTTTTGCAGGGTTTGCAAGGCATTAAATGGCATGGTCCATTGTTTAACACAACCAAACCTGCCACTTCGCTAGGGCAACAATGGCTTTGCCATGTTCATCATCGAGGGACCTCGTGAGGACTGGATTGGTTGGAGCGTTCCAGATCCAAAGATGCCCCCATTTGAGTTGTCCTCTCTTTTGGTTGGTCACTGGAGCAGCAACTTGTGGATCGTCTTGTCCCAGCAACAGTGCGAAACCACAGGTTACACACTTAACCCCACTGCAAACACCACATGAAAAAAGGGGTAGAGAAACAGGAGTCAGTTATCGTTCATAAAAAAAAAAGAACACAGGAGTCAATTGCTGAACAGCAAAGTGTTTGATTGGGCCAATGGTCCAAAGATCTTGTGCAATGCTGAATTCTCTTGAATTTTTTCCAGCAACTCTTTACGTAAGAACGCATGATGGCACAGATTGAATGCTTGGTGTCTGCAATCTGCATCCAACAGTTCACAACAAATTTCCTTTGGGTCATCGGTTTGGCATTTGTTGGTTAATATTAGACAATGTGGATAGGTCGTGGATTTAGTAATGATGAATAATTGACATTTGGATTGCACTAAAATTTACGTTTGTGAAAGTTTCGATTGTTGCACTTTTGGAAATCTGGATTTGCTAGAATACTCAGATTAAGCGGTCTAACCGCCTTGTATTGTATGGTCTGATCAGCTAGTTTCGACCATGATTGGTAGTTGGTGGTCCGAACGGCCTTGTGTTGAGAGTTTATGACCACGGCATATCGACCACAACATTTCAACAACGGTATTTTGACCACGGAAAATCGACCACGACAGAACAACCACGACATTTCGACCATGGCAGAATGACCACGACATTTCGACCATGGCAGAATGACCACGGTCGGTACACGGTAGGCTACGACCTCCAACTGTGAACTAGTCGTGAGCAACAGCGAACCGGTTGTGAGCGAGAGTGAATTAGTCTATGATTGTAGCTACAGTACCTGGTCGATACTCGGTAGTCGTAGACTTTGCGATCGGTAGTCTTAGACTTTATTGGTCAGTAGTCGAAGACTTTGTGATTGGTAGTCGTAGAATTTGCTGGTCAATAGTCAAAGACTTTGTGATCGATAGTCGTAGACTTCGCAATTTGTTGTTGTAGTCATAGGCTTCACGATCTATTATCGTAGACCTCATGATTGATAGTCATAGGCTTTTGTGATCGGTTGCCGTAGGCTTTACGGTTGATAATCGCAGACTTCAAGTGCTTCACTTCTAGTGATCTTCGAATACTCCGAGTGCTTGTGATTTTCAAGTACTTGTTGGGCCAACAGTCTAACCGGTTTCGACATGTGATGAGTTAGGAGTTACGAAATGGATAGAGTCTATAACTTCGAAGGTTTAGAAATTATGAAAAATCTATGTTTGGAAGGGTTTCGGTTCCCTTAATTTTCGAAACAGATAGAGTACATAACTTGAAAGGTTTAGAGATTATGAAAAATCTGTGTTATGAAGGGTTTTAGGTCCCTTGATTTTCGAAATAGATAGAGTTTGTTGTCCATGTTTGGTGAAAATATGGTTTGGGGTGTTAACCTATAAAAGCAGAGAGAGCCTAAATGGCTAATGTAAGGTTTTTGGGCAGAGAGATTGAAGTGACTTTAGTTTTTGCTAGGTTTTTAAGGGTGATTGTGAGGGCACTTTGTAAATCTATGAAATTCCAGCAATAAACATTATCTTGAATCAATCTGGTTCTTGATTAGCTCAAATAAGATACTGTTAATTGCAGTTGGATTGAAGCTTTTGATAACATGCAAAGGTGACCAATACTTGAAGGCATTGGTTCCTCAAAGGCACACACGATCGAGAGGTTTTGCTTCTGGTGCTGAAGAAGCTGAGCAATCGAGTGAGCGGTTGAACATTGAGCAATGGATCGAGCAGTTGAGCATCGAGCGGTCGAAGTCTTTATTGAGCACTAAAAAATTTCAAAAAGTGGAGGGAATCTTTCACCCTTCTCTGATTATGGTATTCGATTCTACAGTTATTGAGAATATTTAGCAAGGTTTCAGGGAGTAGTCCTCAAATACTCTGTTAGGGGGGCTTTCTCAACAGACAGGCAGACATTTCGATGCAAACTCTTGGATCAGATTAGATCGTGCCATCATACATGCTATTCATGCCAAGGGAAGCTAATGCTAGAAGATGAATGAATGTCTTTTGCAGGTTCAATAGAAAAATCCCTCCCCTGTTCCAACCAGAAACCTGATGTTCATGATCACATATGAACTGTCGTCCAAGTATATATTGTCGGTTATTCATTGTCCTTTCATTTAAATCATCTCAAATTTTGAAAGATAACATGGGCATGCAACTGCTATGTGCCCTGCAGCTTGTACTACAGGAGTTGAAACATGCTCAAAGTAATCAGCGAAAGCTATGGACAAAGTCACAGAAATCACTTCATCCAGAACCATTTCACCTACCAGAAATCGTTGACTAAGGTATTGCCACAGTAAATCCGATACCCCCCCCCCCCCCCCCCCCCCCCCCCCCAAAGTATTACTTATGGTTCAGATTATACAATATGTTCTCGCAATCCAGCTTTCACAAATACAAAGCCACTTTGCTTTTCTTTTTTCCTATAAAGTAATATACTTTGCTGATGTTTCGACAAAAGATGCGCTTACAGTGTTTCATCAAGAACTTTGACCTTTGCAGTAGATGATTCCCAGTACAAAACATCAGGTAGAGAGAAGGCCAGCCATGAGGTGAATAAATAGCTTTCTGGGATTTAGTGGAGCACCTCACTTTTTCTAGGGCTTCATATACATGTGGACACGCTGTTCATGTAATCTTGGATATTTAGGAACATGACACTACTGCTTCAATCAGCAAAGGGAGAGAAAAGGTGATGTGACAAAAAAAATAAAACTAAGGTGTTGACACACTATAAAGTAAGCCTATAAATCCAATCTTATCACTGTTCGCATACTCATATGATTGCAAGCCCTATTTCCCTAGGCCCACATTGGAGGAAGTAGTTAGCAGTTAAACTTGTGCTTGATCGTTTAATAATCATCAGAAGCAAAAGTTCTTGACCAAACTAGTGATAGAAGGGCCTCCCAGTCCATGCAGTTGTACCATGACTGACAAGATCTGATTAAAAACTGCTAATGTTGTTTCTGCAGATATGGAAACGCATGCCTGCCTGAATGGTGCCCAACTTTCAGAAGAGATTACCAGATGGCCACACCAAATGATATATGTTTCCATGCATGCAGTACTCATGGCCAGAGAAAAGAAGTTGCTTTACCTTTCGCTAATTTTGGAGCCACTAAGCTGGTAGAAATAGGTGAGCAGCGGCAGTTAATAAATCAACTTTATGCTATCTGTTGCAGTTCACGACCACTTCAGCAGTCGTTACGATCACACACAGAGTTGTTATGACCACTTTTGGTTTGCTCCGACATGCCATGACCATTTCGTGTTGCTCCGACACAGAGTAACTTTAGCTAATAATGACCACGTCCACGCAGCGCTGCGCTCCTTTGATCATGTAGTAGGCTTGATCACCGTAGTCGTAACTCGATTACGACCACGCTGTAGATTTGATCGTCGTGGTCGTAAAGCTTACGACCATATTGAAGACCTGATCGCTGTGGTCATAACTCATTTACGACCACGTCTTCTGTTCTGCAACCGTGGTTGTAACTCGTTTACAACCACGTCTTCAGCTCTTGCGGACTCTTCTGCTCGATCGCCGTGGTCGTAACTTGTTTACGACCACATCTGCAAATCGTCAAACTCAATATTTTCCAGGAGCCAAAGTACTTCGCTTTCTTTATTTCTCTCCCTCTTATTTCGATCACCCCGATTGCTTCCTCTCTCTTCTCTCGTTATATTACTCTCCTTTTATACCCGACTTTAAGACTACGACACGGAGACAACTACGACTCCGAGATCGACTCAAAAACTGATTCGAACTTGTACACGACTCGTACACATATTAAACAGCTAAACCTACTCGAATACGACTAAACAAGATTACTAACTCTAACAATAACTTTCTTAATTTTGTTTCTCCATCTTGATCGAATCTTTTCTCTTGCTTCCACTTCTTCCTTCTACTTGCACTCCCTTGCGACTTACCTTCCTGAGCCTTGCACAATCCAACGCTTGCCGTGTCTCGCACCTGGACTAATCCCGTCCTTCCTTATATGCCTGCCTAGGCTGGAGCACCTGCTCCCATAGCCACCTTGGTTTCACCGTTACCTGAGCCTCCCGCTCCTCTCTCTTGGACCTAGAGCCGCTACTCCCTTCATGTGCACTTGCATGTGCATGGTCACTCGAGCTGCCACCTGCAGCCTTTGCACCTCGTCCATCTGTGCCTCTCTTCACACAAATCTGTTTACAAGTTTTCAAAGAAATCTTATATAACCAATTTGGGGATCTCTTCAATTTCATCAACAGATCTTTGTTCTTGTCGTACACACGTAAGAACCCATCCTGTAGTACCACCCTGCACCCACTTTCTATCATCTACCCAAGATTAAGTATGTTGTTGTACAGATTTGGTATAAAGTAAATCCCTATCAACTTCTTATCTTCGTTCTTACATTACGACATCATCATCCATTTGCCTCTTATCTCCACCGTGGAGCCGTCGCCAAACTTAAACTTGCCCCAAACCTTCTCGTCAAGCTTATGAAACATGGAGCGATCTCCCGTCATGTGGTTGCTTACTCTATTGTCCAAGTACCACTTTCCTTCATACGTAGTTTTGGAACTACGTTCTCATCATTTAGTATCACCATGAATGGCACATTTTCAACATATGAGGAGAGAAGTAGTCCTGGTTCTTCATCTTCTTTTTCGTCTTGGGCGAGGTTCACAGCCCCATCCTTCTTCTTGCTTCGACAATCCGAAGCATAATGCTCATACTCATTATAGTTGAAATATTTTATATGGATGCGGCATCTTGACACATCGTATTTGCTACATTCAAAGCACTTGACATGCGACTTATCACGGGATCTATCACCACCGTCTTGTCCAACCTTGTCTCCATGGCCACCTCTGCCGCCTCGGCCGCTCTGGCCGCCTCGACCACGCCACCTCGACCGCGCCACCTCTCGCGATTGTTTGATGAGCCATGACCGTCTCTCGGATCTTCCTTTACTAGCAACGCCTGCTCATTGTGAGTCTGAGATCCCTGCTCGTTACGTGACTGAAACCCCTTCGGTAACTCCTCATGCACCTTGAGGGAGCCGGTGATCTTCTCTATCTTCTTCTTGTACAGATCAGAGGAGTACATAAGTGTGGTGACAATAGGCATGTACTTCTCCGGAAGCACGTGCAAATACTTCTTCACCGTCACAGATTCCTCTATCTTGTCGACAAGAGAGTTAATCTGATTGTATAACGAAGTCAGCTTGCCAGCGAACTCGTCCACCGACTAGGCCTCTTCCATCTTGAGATTCTCGAACTCACTCCGCAAATTCTGGAGCCACACCTCCTTCACACGATCAATGCCCTCGTGCATCATCTACAGCACCTCCCACGCCTCATGTGTCGTCTCTTTGCCAATGAGCTGATGCATCATTGCATCTGGCACAGCCTGGTAGATGATGGCCAAAGCCGCCTAATCCATCTTGTCGTCCATCTCCTTATCCTTCCCTTTTGGATTGACTGCACCCCAGACTCTCTATGCACACATATTCGCCTTCATCTTTATTGCTCACCGGATAATTGTCAGTCGTCAGAAGAGGGTACTGGAGGGAAATTAGCCCACCCTGGGCTTTCGCCTTATCACCCATGATCTTCATAAATCACCAAAATCAACAAGCTCTGATACCACTTGTTGCAGTTTACGACCACTTCAGCAGTCGTTACGACCACGCACAGAGTAGTTATGACCACTTCTGGTTTGCTCCAACCACGTTACGACCACTTCGTGTTGCTTTGACCACGCTTCATACTTGTAACTTCAGCTGACGACGACTACGTTCACGCTGCGCTGCACTCCTTTGACCACATAGTAGGCTCGATCACCGTAGTCGTAACTCGATTACGACCACGCTGTAGACTCGATCGCCGTAGTCGTAAAGCTTACGACCACGTTGAAGACCTGATTGCCGTGGTCATAACTCGTTTACGACCACGTCTTCAGCTCCTGCAGACACCTCCGCTCGATCGCTGTGGTCGTAACTTGTTTACAATCACGTCTGCATATCGTCGAAGTTGACATTTTCCAGGAGCCAAAGCACTCCGCTTTCTTTATTTCTCTCCCTCTCGTTTCGATCACCCGATCGCCTCCTCTCTCTTTTCTCGTTACATTGCTCTCCTTTTATACTCGACTCTACGACTACGACACGGAGACAACTATGACTCCAAGACCAACTTAAAAACTAACTCAAACTCGTACACGACTCGTACACATATTAAACAGCTAAACCTACTTGAATACGATTAAACAAGATTACTAACCCTAACACTATCAGTTCTCTCCTTTACCAAACATAATGCGTCTGAAAAATGTGTAATTAGTTTTACATCGTGTTGAGAAGAGCAAAGACACAGCGATCATGATACCTGCAACTAGATCGCAAGAGAAGAAGCATAGGCCATGAATACAGATCACAAATACATGTATAACATAATCAATCAATGTGCAAGAAAAATGCAATCGAGATGAATTTGAGAAAAGGATAGAATTAGCAGCAGACCCTTGATCTGCTGTACGTACAGTAATGGAGCGGCCGGTGTCAAGGCACTGCACAGTGCACACCATAGTCTCATCAAAACGTCCCAAAGGACATCTATCTTATCTGTGATCTTGACACGAATTATCTTCTGGCTGTAACTCTCGCACGCTTGTCTGAACCTGAATTGTTCACACATCAAATTGGACAAGCAGTAAATCTGAATGATAACATCCGGGTGATGTTTATCAGCACCCAATAAAGTTTACACACATGAAAATGTTGTACCATACGGCGTATAGCCCTTGCAGCTTTCTGCGAGGTGAATCAGTCACAGTTCCCTTATCAGATGGTCATGAGCTTGCCCATTACTACTGCATTTCTCTGCACTTTCTTCCTCATCTCCTCCCATGGCCGGTTTGTGTCGTGTTAAGGTATGAGATCCACTAGATCTGCAGTTTATGTTTCTTCAGCCGGAGTTGGAAATAGTGGCCAATTATTTGATAAGATGTTTCAAGATGAGAAGGGCGATTGCCCCAACCTCTAGACCTCAAGTGCACCATCATCTAAAAGCTCAGTTCGGCCTAGGATGATCAAAATCAATAGAGATCTCCTGTTTTAAGCGGAAAATCTTCGCAATGTGTTCAGACATTTGTTGGGACAACTTCTCGTTCATTTCTTCTCTCTAGTTCGTATTTTCGACCGTGTTTTCGATCATCGACGACGACAAACAATTCACTTGCAAGTTCCCATTGCTCCTTGATGAAAATGGTCAAGGAAGCCAATGAGTTTGCTGAGGAAGCCTTCTCACGTCCTACAGATTTTACTGTCCTTTGCTCCTCACTTGGCATCTACCCTCTTCCGAGCTATCGCTCAGAGCAGGACAGTCAGTGACTAGTGGGGATCAGTCAAACGGCCGATCAATCTCCATCAAGATCGACCAGTCATCACTCCCTCATCATTTGCCATCTCCCTATCATCTTTTAGGCTCCTCTGGATTGGATGCACCCCCAGGCTTCCTTGTAGGATTGGTCACTATTCAAGCTTTTTCGCCGAAACAGTGACCGGCAGAGCAATCAGAGAGAAACAGCAGCCGTAAGAAAGAAGAGCAGGGAAACCCAAAAAAAAAAAGCTGTAGTGGCTATTACGCCAACAGTGGGCATGTATAACGAGTGACGAGTATCAGCATGTGATTTGCACTGGAAAACTTCATCAGGTCGTCGTATAGTTTCTAACCTGCAGAGTTGGATTGGAGGCTAAACCGCCGTCGTTTTCGCCGGCTGTGGGAGGCGAACACGTCGGCTAGAAACTAGGGCTGTCTAGACAAATCGACGCCAGGCAATAATCACTCGATGGACCAGGGCCTAACTTTTGCTGACCTTTTAGTTAGGAACCCATGGATAGAGCTTTCAGGTTGTGACCGTAGGACCTCTCGTAATGATATCAACAGCCAAAGTTCAGGATTCAGAGGAGATAACGAAAAGACAAGCTCAAAGACTTTTCAAACTTTCACCACAGATCACAGAACTTTGAGACAGGCAACATTGAAATTTAACATAGCTTAATCCAGGGGGTTCTGTTTCAGAGTTCCAACTGACGAACACGAAAATGGAAGGGAAATTATGCGACAAGAGCAGGAAAGTGTTAATGAATTAAATCTGATGACAAGCTTCACTTCGAAAAATTAGAGAAACCATGGTTGTTTTGCCGGCATAGATGGATTGTCCTCTAAACAGAAGGCTCTCAGAGCAGCAAACAAAACTGAGGAGGCGATGATGAAGCCCCCTCGAAGAAGCCTGCTCCGCTGCACTTATGATCTTGTGGAAGAAAATTTTGCATATACCAATGAGCCCTACTAGTACAAGAACAACTGAACGCTCCACTGCTCCCATAGATGGCTTGGAACTCCTCCAGGCGTCAAGCGTAGAAAAATGAAACCATATCCGCAACTCCAGCATCTTACCGTCCATTGTTACATAGGCTGCTTTTGATCAGCACTGAGCATATCAAGTGCCCCTGCACAAGAAGCTTATAGGATCTTCACAAATGGTGGTACATCCTCCCTTGGCCCCTCAAGTGACCGATACATGTATAAGATGTCCACATCATCGGTCTTCTCTTTTGCAGGCTGGCTATTTATCAACTCCACCACCATCCGCGGCAGCCGGCGTGCCACTTCCTTGCAACCTTGCAGCGTCAGGTTGCAGCCCGACATCCAGACGAACCGCATGTTATAGAAATGGTGCAGCCCGGAGAGAAGCCCGTCATCACCAAACGGGCAGTCCCTTATCTCAAGCTTCTCTAGCTTCGAGCACCCCTGGAGGATGTGTTGCAGTGCCAGATCACTGTTTCCAGCGAACGCCACAGAAAGCGTCCGCAAGGACTTGCCATACTTGCCAATGTACTCAAATGCTCGGTCAGTCAGGCGTCCAGATGTGGAGAGCCTAGTAAGCCTGCTGCAGTTCCGAACAATGGCTCCGAACCCTTCATCCATAGGCTCCCCGGTTACATGGTCGGGCTGGTGCCGCCCCATTATGCATAACCGGAATACCTTAAGCTCCGGGCAATTTTGTGACATGGTGATGACAGCAGCGTTGGTCATTCTCTGGCAGAAGTACAGTATCGAGCGGAGCCCACGGCAGCCCTCGGAGATGGCAGTAAGCCCAACCTCCGACACCAGCTCATCGGCGTCCTCGTGTGCGTTCAATGGGAGCACACGGAGAACCTGGAGCTTCTTGCAGTGCATCGCCACAGCCTGGAGCCCCTCGTCGCGCACCGAGTCGAGCACCTAGCAAACAACCCGTCATCAGAAAACCAGAACCAAACAGCCCAGGTAAAACCAAGCCGATGAAGCAAACCGGTTAGTACCCATAGCGTCTCAAGACGGCAGCATTGCTCGATGAAGAGCGTGACTTGATCAGGGGTGACCGGCGCGTAGCTCAAGTCGAGGCTCGTTAAGTTGGCGGACACCGCGACAATGGTGGGCAGGTACTCCGGCGCGAGATCACGGAAGCCGGACAACGAAACGAGCGTGTGCGCCCTCCCAGCGGACGAGAACGCGGCCGCCATCTGCTCAAAGTCGAGCCCCTCGTCCTCGCCGCCTTCCCCCGGCCGGAACGAGCCCGTGCCGAGGTGCGTCAGGCGAGGCCTGAGCGCCATGAGCAAGCGCAGCTGCCCGAGTGACACGTGCTGGTTGACGCCCAGGCGGCTGAGGCGCGGCGAGCGCGCCACGAGCGCCTCGAGCGCGGTGAAGGCCACCGGCGGCGCGAAGCACTCGAAGGAGAGCGACTCCAGGTCGGTGGGCCCCGGCGGGAACGCCGCCACCCAGTCCACCACCTCGTCGTCGTCCTCCTCGTTCATCTCGCAGTCCACCACGTCGAGCACTCGCAGCCCCCTGTGGCAACCAACACAACAACAATAGAGCAATAATAATACATCTCTCGCATCAAATACGCCATTACCACGTAAGAGCAAGTTGGAATGGAACGGAACGGCATGGAGGAGGCGAGGTGAGGTGAGGAGATGCATTACCTGCAATGGGAGGTGAGGGAGGCGAGGCCGGGGGAGGAGAAGCCGTCGCAGAGGAAGAGCGAGAGGTCGCGGAAGGAGGCGGGGAGGGAGCGGGCGAGGAGGTCAAGGTCGGGGTCGGTGACGGTGATGCGCTTAAGGAAGAGGGAGCTGAGGGAGGGGAAGGCAGCGGAGGCGAGGGCGGCGGCCCAGGGGCGGAAGGCGGAGGCGGCCCATCCGGAGGGCAGGAGGTTGAAGTCGGCGAAGCGGGGGCGGCCCTTGAGGAGGATGTGGCGTGCGTTGGGGAAGCGGCGCGCGGCGCGGGCGGGGGATGCGGCGAGGATGTTGCGGACGGCGACGTCAGCCCGGGTGGCGGACTCCGCGCGGTGCCAGGAGTGGCAGACGAGGGAGGCGGCCCCGCGGTCGCGCGGCGCGTCGAGGAACTGGAGCACCGTCTCGAGGACGATGTCCAGCACCTGGTCGGGCGGCGGCGACGCGCGCGGCCGCTTGGGCGCGGGGGGCTGGTCGTCGTCCTCCTCGGACATGGCTCGCGGCGCGGACGATTGGTCCGCGGGTGGCGAAGAGGAGGAGAAGGGGTGGAGCGGCGGAGGGATGTGGCTGCTGCCGCGGCGGGGCTGCGTGGTGGGGGTGTGCTGGTGCGGGTGGTTGTGAGCCTGTGACTCTGTCTTCCTGTGAGGCGAGGTGTACTTCCCTGGGCCGCCCGGCAGGCAGTGCTCTAAGAGTGCCTGGACTGGAGGACTCGCCCGGTCGAGGGAGCTAGTGTACATCTCATTATTTGTACCTTTTCAGTTCAGGTGTGCAGTACTGTATAATTATTACTACATTTTTTCCTCTCCTGTTATTTATCGTATCATGGATTCATATATAGACTGAACAGAACAATGGATTTGAAGGGTAGAGGAGGTGTTGGGCTGTCGCCTTATCTGTCTACATAAAGGTTTAACATGGCTGAGCGAAAACCAATTAAATCACTTGCATCCCAAGTTCCCCGGCACACTCAAAACTTACTTTATATTTTGGTGACATGCCAAGACTGATATACCAACTATCACACACACCTTAAAATCGCAAGCAAGTGATGGCGTTTTGCCGCATTACGCCGTGCTTGAGGAAACTTTGCTGCAAGCCGCAAAGCTATCACTGTGCTCAAGAGTTGCACCGAGGCAAATGAGAATATTTGTGCTCAACAGTAGATTTAACAAAAGAAGAAGGAATAAAAGCTACCAAAAGGTGCATATTGAGCGTGAGAAAATCAAAGACGGTTAAAGGGTGCTATATATGGTTCCCCTCGAAACAGGATTCAGAACCGGCGAAAATGACTTGGGCGTGGTTCTTTTTTCTTCATCGACGCTGAAGACATTTGAGTTGAGATCAAGGATTTGTCCTAAGAGAGCCAGAGGGTAGGTGCTAGGGTAGAGCTAGTATTTGCTGATTCGAGAGAAGCAGGAGGTTGGGATTGGGAAGCAAACTTGCTCTTGCTAGAATATTGACTGTTCGCCGTTGTAAAGTGATCGCTAATTTCTCAAGTTGATGAGAAGAAACCCTTGCGAGTTGCGAGTAGCCGTGCTGACCTCCGTCAACAGGACACCATGTACAGCTCCTAAATCTCATTAGCTTAATGTCTAGTAATTTTAGTATTTTTCCCCCTTCTTGTTTGGTTCTTTTAGATGTGTACGAGCATGAGGGTCATTCCTAATCTCTTTTTTTTTTCTTGAAAACGCCAGAGCGTTTCGTTCTATTAAGGGGGGAAAACAGAATACACATGCTAGAGTGCCCCCGAAAAAGCAGTTCAAATCCAAAAGAAATTCCCACTCTCGCCCCGTCCACATGCTCCCAGGGCTTTTGTTTAGAACGCAACAGTAAAGAGCAAGAGAGAGGCCAAGGCGCCAAGGAAAGGTTCTTTGTTTTTGTTTCTTCCCACATCTTTTATTGTGCTTGGTCGGCCTTTCAGGCAGGGATTGCTGTCAGTCAAGGCATTGGGATTCTTAGTGCAACCAATAGTTTAATTAAGCACCCTTGTTTAATTACACAGTTCTTTTCAGAAAACAAGAAGCACAGCTCATACTGTCCCGAATTTGTATATTCTCCAAATATGATCGATCTATGGAGCGGCCGCTGTGCTGTGCAGCAGCTTGTGTATTCATTCAAAAGGCCGGTTTATATGTTAAGACTTTGGAGAGAACCCTAAACCTAAGTTCAGGACAGCATTGAAACCAAACCAACGTGTGAAGCTGGTTGGCCGTGTTCCTATACCTGATCGATCAGCAACACTTTTCTCAGCTTCAAATCAAGCTTTTCTTTTGCCTTTTTGAATGACATGCAAAGACGAAAGCGCGTACACTTGATGCTCCAGAAACTCATTATGTGTACAATGTATCCCCTCCTAGTAGCACTTGAGCAGTGCGCAGAATGAGCATTTGGTGCTTGCAGTCATCTCAGATTCTCTCGAGGCCCTGCCTTTCTGTCTTGCGAGTTGCTGCTGTTCAGGACTTCATATGCCAGGCAAATTCAGTCACAAGCTGTTCACCACACAACTGAGGTACACATATCTTCAGCATCCTTTCAGAAAAAGCAACAACCACACACATAGCACATATAATCTTTTGCAATGTTTGATTGGTATTTGGTAATCTTTTGCAATGTGATGTAGCAGTAGGATTTATTCAGAGAACAGCCATCACATCATGCTTAGCCACATCACATTGGCCGGTGGGTGTCGGGTTAGTTTACTTGTGATATTTGTTTAAGGATTGGTGCAGTTTTACTTTACGCGTTGCTCCTTGTTTATTAGCATGAGATTCAAAAGACCCGATCGTTGATTGTGTTGTTATGAGCACTGCGGTTTCTTTCTTGTTAAATTGCAGATGAGTTGTCCATCTCCTAACACCAAAAGCCATGCACTATTATTTGACCTGCCAATAACATAATGCTTTTACCCGCACGGAGAAATAAAAACTAGAGGCGAAAGTGGCCACTTTTCTCAGTGGACTTCCTGCATATCTTGCTTCTCCTTTTTTGGTTGAACTGATCATTTACAACTCAAACTCCCAACGTATTAGTGGACCTTACATAGAACTGTGCATCTACGTAAGCACATTGTTTCTGATCCATAGCATTGCTATCCCACAGTGTCTCCATGCTAGATCATAAGGACAAGTTCTCTTAATTCGTTTCAAGGGCTGCATGCACTCAAGGTATTCTGCTTTGCTGATATTTTGACGAGGTACATGATGCAATATTCGGTCCTGATTTTGTTCTGTCTGTACACGCAATGTCAATTACTTTCCTGAAAGCTGATGATAAAGGCACAACTTAGATTGTCCACTCGGGCTCTTACTAGACACTGGCCTCACGTTATTGCGAGGGATTTTTCCCCTTACAAAAATGCAAATTATTGATGTCTAAGTCCTGATTTTGTCCAATAAGTTTTCTGCTTCGTGTGATGGTAGTTGATTTATTTATCCAACAAACTTACACAGCCTATTCAAATATTTTTTTAAAAAAAAATCAGACTGTACTGTGCCATGTGACTCCATATCAGCTTCCGTTCATCAAAGCAAATAATTTTTTTTAGTCCTTCCTGATGATAAACTATTTTATTTCATGGTGGGAATACATTTTGATCTGTCCCATGTTAATTGTTATTTATATAATGCTGACCAAACACTGTACTTTTTATGATTTGTTTACAATGAAGCTCGAATCAAACCACCTACTACAGTGTGTCTCGAGATCCTTCATGCTAACTAATTAGGCATAATGCTCTTTTAGTTGCGTTGCTATGGCATCTATTTCTCATGTTGCCCCAAATTATAAGCTTCTTAATGCATGACAGCACTTCCTAACGCGTGCATGATTAAGTGTATATGCATGCCATGGAAAGGTATTTCCTTTTGCTGGCCTTGTTTTTACATTCATTGTATCCCCATAATCGACAGGGAGATGGAGATAAGGAAGACGCAAAAAGGTAAGATCATACATATGGTTCGTCTCCCCCATTCAGGCCCATCTATTATTCGACACACAGGGAGGAGCTACAATGACGTTTGATTTGATATCCGGGGCCGAGCACAAAAACTAAGGATAGTCTTCTTTAAAGTATACGCTTCTTTTGAAATTGTAAAGTCTACTCGATGTCTAGGATTTGTGGACTGATCATTGTTTTTTTCAAACTAAAAACGGAAGTAATAGTTTCGTCTTCAATGTTACTAAGAAACTAATGGATTTACCCACGTAATTGCGTGGTTAGATACTGTGATATAATTATCTTTGGTATATAACTCTAATACCTATAATTAAAATACAATTATATCTACACCGTTATAATCTAATCTCACCAAAAAGCGAACGAGCCTCTAGCCTAGTGGTTAGAGCGCTCTAGTAGCACCCCTCAGGTCCTGGGTTCGACTCCCGCTGGGAGCGAATTTCAGGCTGGGGGAAAAAATCCCCTCGCTTGCCCCATATAAGCCAAAGCACAGGTCTAAAGGCTGGCCCAGGTCGTTGGTCGCGCCAGGTTGTTGGTCTAGGGATCACCCTGGATTGGTCGTTCTCACATGGGCTGATGCCGCTGTGTCAGGGTGGGGCAAGGGTTCGGGGATTTCTTGATCTGCGTGAGAAGATCTTCTTCTTAATTGATAAGCCCGGGGGGCTTCTTCCTCCCGCAGGTCGAGTTTTTTTTTTAATCTCACCAAAAAAAGATGGTGGATATGTTTTTTTCTCAATTAATATAAGAATTTCTAGAATTTTTATTAGAATTATTGCAGGATTTTTTTATCCTTATAACGAATAAGGTGTCTTAGATCAGTTATTTTTATGTATAGAGATTTCTTGAACAAACAACGTTTGCGTCCTTAATATTCAGTAGTCACAGACTCATCGATCGGTCCAGGCTAACAAGAATCGTAGTAAAAAAGGAAGCAGTATTTTTTTATGATCCATGAACCCATTTGTTTGTTAAGACTATAAGGAAAAGACAGCAATCCAGAAATAAACCACACGGACAGGGCACAGTACAGGATGACCCAACGTGCCTGTCAATAGATATGAACAGACGAAGTGAACGCTGAATACCGAATGTTATCGCCTTTTTAGTTTTTTTTATCTCCTTTCTGATTAAGGTGGTGATCGGTTCGGCTGAAAAGCTCATGGTTTATGGCTGAAAACACTGTAGTTGGCTGAAAAAAGCACTGTAGCTGACAGAGGCTTATTTAGCATAATTAAATTTAAAAAATTTTAAAAATATAAAAAATATGTTAGCCCATTACATATAATATAAACAAATATGGGGAAAAAAAGAACCGGCAAAAAAGCTCAACAAAAAGCCAAAAGTTCAGAAAAAGACGAAACTTATGAATAGTGAAAAATAAGCCAGAAGCCAGAAGCTGAAGCCGAGTTGATCACGGCCTAAGGATGTGACTGGGTAGAATATTGGTTCCCATATCTATATTTAATTTTATTCATACCTATTTGAAGTAATATATATTACTCATATTCAAATAAAAAAGGATATATTCAATGGGTTTGGATAACCCAGTGGATAAAAGAGAAGGAAAATAGAGGGCTAAATCAAAAGGACTTATGAAAGAAGCTTTGATAAAATTTCGGTATTTAGAATTTCAAATGTTTACACCATAAAAGTTTTCTGAAATCAACTGAAATTTGTTGGAGATGATTCTACGTGTAGGGGAGCTACTCTATGCAAATTGGCAGGGCTAGACGTACACGTGGGTCCCACATGCTTTTATATGAAACTTTCGTAAAACTTCAGTATTTGAAATTTCAACCTCACATTCACATTACAAAAGTTTTATGAAATCAACGGAATTTGTTAGAAATGATTGTGTAGGGGAGTTACTCTGTGCAAACTGGTGGGCACAAATGTACAGGTGGCTCCCACATACTTTTATAGGAAAGTTATAACTGAGTATAAGTAGTCTAAAATTCATAGATTGTCTAAGTACACTCTCAACCTTAGACTTGAATAGGTATGGGTAAAAATACATAAATGGGTATTATCCTCTTCATATCTAAATCTAAATAGATATTTCTTACCTATACCCTACCCAATAGTGTGGGTATGGGTTTGAATAAGGGTAATAGACACCTAGTGGTAGCCCTATTTCTAATTGTAATTTAAGTATACATACAACCTTTAAATAATATATGATTGCTCTCTGTTCTCTCATGCATGTGAAAGACCATTCCCTTTTTTCCATTCTATTCCACTCACAAAAAAAGAAAGGCCATTGCCTTTTGCAACTCATGCTGCTCAATTGGCTTGCTCTAATTCAAGATATATTGTAGTACTTGTTCTTTTGGACTGCGGCTTATGACTTTTGGCTGCAACGTATTAGTTTAATAAATAGTTATTGCTGAAACAAGCCAAACTTCAAAAACTGCTAAAAAGCTAAAAAGAACAGGGTCAATGTTAAGAGACTGGCCCCCACCTTTGCCCATTCGGCTTGCTAGGCCAAGAGGCCCATTAAGCATATTAAGGGCATTCTGGTAATCCGACCTCAAGGCCACATATATAGTCTTAGGAGGAGGAGACATGAGATTCATATATTCATCTCACTTCTAGTGTATACAAGGCTTTGGACAGCCTCTAGTGGACTCCCTATAGCCCCTCATTTACTATTTGGTCTGTAGCCACAACAGTTGGCGTCGTCCGTGAGGAATAGCATAGAAGTTACAAGCTAAGGGGATGATGACACCAAAGAAGGTAGCAGTGGCGACTAAGCAAAAGAGAAACATGGATGCGATGACAACCGAGGCAAGGACGCGAGGGCCGGTGGTCGAAGAACCCCCACTGCCATGGCAACGACACTTTGGCACGACCGGCGGCCACAAACATCACTCACCAGCAGGAAAGCAAGTAGTGACACGAGAGGCTCTTCGAGCGGAGGACAAAGCTCGTGCGTCCAATGACCCCGGCATTCGCGCGCGTCACCTCCAACGACCCTAACACCCTTGCCGCTACCACGCAGCAGACCGGGGCCCTCCCCGGCAACCCTAGTGACACCCGTGCTGGGACTCCAGCAGGGCATGACTCCCTCGCCATTATGATGTGGCAGATGAAGGCGGTCCTCGAGACATTGCAGTGCAAGTTAGCGGATCTGTGAAACACTGTGCATGGGATGCAAGAAGCACAGAATCAACAAACACCTGCAACAACAGTGGTGGAGGTTGCCACAAAGAGGATGGAGAGCTGAGAGGCTAATGCTGCTGCTCACAGCACCCTACAGGACCTAGAGTCCCCTTTGTCCTGTGGCCTACAGCAATACGCCTAACCGGAGGACTTCAAAATACCCACGATAGAACCATATAAGGGCGATATGGACCCCCGCAAGTTTCTACGCATCTATAAAATGGCCATTGAGGCAGCGGGAGCGACGACTCCACGAAAATGAAGGGACTACCGCTCTCCCTCCTAGGGATCACGCTCTCCTGGTTCTTCACCATCACACCCGGCTCCGTATACACATGGGAACAAATCCGGGACTAGGTGCACAACAATTTTTAAGGTAACTACGTTGAGATGTTCAGTTTGTCAAGTCCACCCCTAACACTTTTGCATACAGGCCCCAGAGGCCAGACCTTGCTGAGACATCAACGTCATCATGAGAGGCTCATCGCTGGAGTTCTCCTCTGAAAGGCAGCGGAGAGCTTGCACCCACCGGCTACAGCACATCGCCGCATACCCCATACAACTGCCCCCGAAGTGGGCACAGGCGGACATTACATTCACAGTAGAGGATGCACGCAGGAGTGGAATTTCCTCACCAAGATCCGCTGGTTGTGCAAACATGCATAATTGAGAGGAGGACCTCACACTAGCTCAAGAGAATAAAAATAGGTCGAGCAATAACATCTCCAATCGGGCATAAGGGGTTATTTATACCCCATACAAACAAACTAGCCGTTAGAGCCAAATCCCTAAAAATAGGATTATTAGAAGTACCGGCTGCAAAACTACTGTACTTTCGCTTCTCTCGCAATAGTCAAAAAACTAGCCGTTAGAAGCAAAGGATCGGTCGAATCCAGTAGTTCTGCTATACAATATCCGGTATTCCGCTGTACAATATTCTATAGTTCTGATCATCGGAAGTACCGCTCCCACATGCGGAACTACCGCTCTTGTGGGGAGGAGAAGACCACCACACAGGTGCCTCTCTAGAAAAAATGTACCGCTACACAAGTCGGACATTCCACAAATCGAAATTACCACTTACACAGAGCCGGTGGTTCTGCTTGCTGATCAGACCGCTTACATAGAGCTAGTCAGAAGTTCCGATCGTCGACTACACTAGTCTCTGACCACGTTGTCTGGATCAACCATATAGGTCTCCAACTTTGCTGATCTACGACCACGCTGGTCTCTGACCACGTTGTTCGGATCGACCACACGGATTTCCAACCACACTGGTCTACGACCACATTGGTTTCGACACTCAGGTCTCGACCACGTCGACCATGTCGATATTCGACCACGTTGGTCTCCGATCACACAGATCTCCGACCACTACATCGATCTTCGACCACGTTGTTTTAATCACGTCAGTTCGACCACGTTGATTTCGACCACACTAGTCTCAACCACGTCGGTTTTGACAACACTGGTTTCGATCGCACAGATCTCAACGACATCGATTCTGACCACACTGGTTCGATCACACTGGTCTTCAATCACACAGATCTCAACTACATTGGTTTGGACCGCTACGATCTTCAACCATACATGTCATCAACCACGTCGATCTTCAACCACGTTGGCTCTCGACCACACAGATTTTCTGATCACTAATAGATATGGTAGTTCCATAATTACAACACTGGTAATACTGACTAGCGGTAACACTGGTAATCTTTGACTTGATGATATTTAACACATGATGTCATTCCAAGTCTTTCTCATTTGTGGAACCTAACCTATTTATCCAATTCATGAAAAATATTTGTCCACAAAATAATTGTCATCAATTACCAAACTTTACTATTAACACATTACACATAATGAAAGGACTAGATTTTATAATCTTTCCTTTTTGATAATTCATGACATTCTCAACCTACGGGCCTGCCAACCTACGGGCTGAAGGAACAGAGGGGGCTAAAAGGCAACACAATCTAGTTTCAGCCTATAGGTTGGTGGAACTCTTTATCATGAGAGGCTACTATTAGGAGAGTGGTTCCCACCTTTGCCCATTTGGCTTGTTGGCCCAAGATGCCTATTAAGCATGTAAAAAGACATTTGTAACCCTAGTATTGTGAGCCATAGCAAAGGCATTCTTGTAATCCGGCCTCAAGGCCACATATATAGTCTTAGGTGAGGAAGGAGACAGGAGACCTATTCATTTACCCCACTTCTAGTGTATACAAGATCTAGGAGCTACCCATAGCCTCTCATTTACTGTTTGATTCGTAACCATAACAATCAAGAAGGAAGCAAATAGATATGTAGTGTAACGAAAACATCCACAATTAGGTTAATAAAACAGTAGTAACTCATGGGAGGTGTGGTGTGGCCGTGTAGGGCCTAGGGGCCGATAAGCAATTGGCGCCCAAGTTTTGCCAAGGCCCCTTGTGCACGTCCAAAGGTGGCTCTAGTCTAGTCTCTCCATCGGTGGTGGTACGTCGCAACTTCAGCAGGGGCTCAACTTTCAATTGAAATGGTAGGCATCCGTACCTGCGTTTCCAGCTCCCAACCTCATCCAAGGTTAAAAAAGGCTTCTCTAAAAAAAAGCAAAAAGGGCAGAACCCGCTGCGTTTGCGTGGTGTCGATCGGGCGGATGGATCGGCACTTCGGCAGCGGCCCATCGAAACGGCTTATGAACCAAAGATGCAGGCGCCAGGCAGGCAGCGGCGTACCCTGTCTCGGCCGCGCGCGCGCGTGACGCCGTCGTGCTGTTGCGTGCGCTCCCCGTGCCGCCCCGCCCAAGCCTTGCTTCACGCGTGCGCCGTGGTAGAATTTGGCTCGGAGATGCAGGTGCAAGGCGACCCCGGCCGAGCTTCGACGCATGATTCCGACTTGGTGGGCTTCGTGGCTCGTTCCGGGCCGCGAGGCGTGTAGCTGCCTCACCGGATGGGCCGTTTGCTAGGCGAGCCACCGCTGGCAAGCGGCCTGGCTGAGCGCTCGGCCGACAGGACTCACGTGCTGTGGGCCTGTGCGGGGGCGCTCAAAATTTCAAGATCCATGGGCAGGCAGGTGTCAGAGTCCAAAAGCAGAAATAAGACGTTGCTAAGCAGCGCTTTTATTGGCTTGGACGACGGATCCTTCACATGTGGGACCTATAAATATTATATTAGTGAGGTCTTTGTATATTTTTCAATATAATTTGTATAATTTTTATAGTATGACGAGTTATATAATCGTGCGTTGCAACGAAACTCATTGAATATATAGAGAATCATGTTATAGAAGAAAGTTGCTTTGATGGGTTAGAAAGTGGAGAATTGTGAGAATTTGAGTGAATAAAGTGGTTAGAGGAGAATGAACCTACAACCACCAACTCTTTCTTTTATAATAGTAATAGATAATAGATAAATGGGTGATAGATGTTATGTACATCTTCATTAAATATTTTTCCAATATAATTTATATAATTTTTTATATTTTTATGGGTGATAGGTGTTTATATATTTTTTAAATATAATTTATACAATTTTTAAAGTATGATAAATGATTAATAGATATTATTTATCTCTTTATTACTTTAAAATTAGTACTACTCTTATTAGAGAAAAAAGATTAAAGTACTGCTCTAAGCAAAACACCTTCGCGGCTAAGCATTTTGGAAATATTAACGCGTACGCTGACCACGGGCGTTACACGGCGTAGTATTTCGGGTTTGAAAATGCACACGCCAGATCATAGCGGATACTCTTTCGTCCATGCTACGCCAAGAAAAACACCTTCGTGACTAAGCATTTTGGCTAGGCAAGTCAAGTTTGAACTTCGAAGCACTGCTTAGAGACGACTTCACTGTTTTATTTTTGTATATAAACTTCGCCGCGTTGTTTAGGGCAATTTTGAACGAGCGGATTATTATATATTTCGAGCTCAGAGACGGCTCCTCAAATTCGGAAGAAAAAGGCTCCCAAAACCAAAAGCGATATCTGAAGCCTGCGGAGCAGAGTACGCGGGAGCCTGCGGAGCAGAGTACGCGGCACCCGGGTCCAGGAATCGTAACATCGAGACCAACGCGGCGCCCGCCTGTATCCTCTGACGAGTAAACCCCGCCTCCCCGCCGGCGACATGGATCCGCCTGCCGCCGCCGCCGCCGCCTCCACCGGAGGAGACCACGCCGCGGCGCCCGCGCCCGCGCCCGCCGCCGCCGCCGCCGCGCCGCCCTTCTCAGGCAACCCCTACGTCGCCTCCCCCGCCTCCGGCGCTGCGCCCGCCTCGAAGAGTGCGCCCTGCACCCCAAATCTGACCCTACTTCCTACTGATTCGAGGAAAACTTCGCAATTTTCTTACTATCTCGGATTCTCTCTCTTTCTTTTTCAGATACAATGGACACGGTGAAGGACGTCCTTGGGAAGATGGGGAAGAGGTTTGGCGAGGCCGCCCGCAAGACGGAGAACATCACCGGCAACTTCTGGCAGCACTGTGAGCTTCAATTTCAATTTTTTTTTGCTGTGTGTTTTGCATCAAATTGTCAATGCTTAGTGTTTGTGCATGTTATCTTTGTTATGGAACTATGCTAGTATAGAATTTAGCTGGATGGGTTGCGTTGGTGGCTAGCGCTGATGAATTGGCGAGGAGAATTCATGTTGATAGGGTTACTGCGTTAGACAAAAATAGAGGCAGGTAGTTTAGTTGGTTTAGTTTAGTCTTGTTCCACTGGATTTCGTTAGTGCTTGATTGGAGATTGTGTTGAGCATTGTGTGTTATATTCGTGCTGAATTAAGGTGCTCTTGCCTAATATCTTCTTCAATGTTTAGTCCAAGTCCTTCACCACATGTTTGAATTGGGCTCACGGGGAATAGGATGTATTATGATCCGGCCTTTTTAGCTTATGTGATTATATTGATGTGGAGTTGGTGTTGACGAGAGTAAAGTTTTTTGTGAGGTATTTAAATGTACTAAGCGTAGTGAATTATTCCATGCGAATTGTTGATGCATAGTTGATTAGGTAAATTATGCCTATGTTTTCTCAAGTTCTTACAATATAAAGAAGCTAAAAGGCACTTAAATCATCATGATGTTTTTATAATGCTGATCAACTATGATAGTTAAGTTGTAGTAAAAGTGTCGACTGTCAGCTCTCACTCATTTTTTGAATTCATTGATTTTGTGTTGTATTCATGAATTGAGCTTCCTTTGTTGATTAGATTATCATAGTGCAGGGCTCTCACTATGATATGATAGAATAATATTAATGGTCTTGTGACAGTATGGAATGATATAAGTAATCTTAATTGTCTTGTAACAGTGAAAACTGGACCAAGCATTGCTGATGCAGCCATGGGCAGGATCTCCCAGATCACCAAAGTCATAGCAGAAGGTGGATATGATAAAATTTTTCATCAAACTTTTGATGTCCTCCCTGACGAAAAACTTAAGAAGCCATACGCATGTTATCTGTCAACCTCTGCTGGTCCTGTTATGGGTGTGCTCTACCTGTCCAATGCAAAGCTAGCATTCTGTAGCGATAATCCACTTGCTTGCGAGGTTGGAGATAAAACCGAGTGGAGCTATTACAAGGTACTTTCTTTTGATTTGCTCTATGCGTTTTCTTTCTCATTCTGAGATTTTGGTATAGTCTAGGAAGTATGAAGTCTGTTTTACAAAATACAATTGATGCTAAAGGTTATTTTAGTATGATAATCAGGCTAACAAATTTCTCCTGAAACAAGAATCTTGCTGTAATATACTGTATGCAGACTGAACTAGTTAATTGTTTAATCTTCTTTTTCCTTATACTTTGCTTTCATGGAATCAGTC
Source organism: Dendrocalamus latiflorus (assembly GCA_017311315.1). NCBI lineage: Eukaryota > Viridiplantae > Streptophyta > Magnoliopsida > Poales > Poaceae > Dendrocalamus > Dendrocalamus latiflorus. The sequence continues at coordinate 11,447,225 of CM029621.1, forward strand.
ATAGTAGTTCCTTCGTTTCCCTTTTGGTCTGAGCAGTGAGCATTGTGTTCACCAATGCACAAGACACAATTTAGCAATATCATTTGCTGATATTAGCTAGTAATTTCCGAACATTGTAGTTTATAGGAGTCATTCTGTAAAATTGTGTAACTTACCATTGTTCTCTGTCTGAACTAATAGGTTGTCATTCCCCTCACCCAACTGAGGTCTGTTAATCCTTCGACAAGCAGAACAAATGCAGCTGAGAAATACATTCAGGTGGTCTCTGTTGATAATCATGAGTTTTGGTTCATGGGCTTCGTGTACTACGATAGTGCCATAAAGAATCTGCAGGAAGCACTTCAGGAGGCTCAGAATTTACGAGCCCAGTGATGTCTATAGTTTGGAACTGGCATGTCTTATACTTTTCGGTTGTGATATACTTTGTGTTTCGACAAATTGGTAGTTGTCCCTGTTTAGTTGGATAGGCATTGGCATTTGTTGCGATTTGTACCGGCTTTAACCAGTTTTTGATATGTGACATCGTATGCATCCTGTCATGTTTGCCCTCTGCTGCCTATTATTGGAGTCCATGTTGCTTTCTGCAATAGCAGTGGAGTGTCTGTTCTGAGGTTCAATGCTAGTACAAATCAGACTACAATGCAATTGACACAATTTGAACCGGTGAATAGAAAGCTATTGTCTCCGAAGAAATCCCGTTCTACTACATGGGATGAATAGGTCATCCATGATTCCTGGTCATGCCCGCTCTTCACTGATGCGGCACCCTGCTTGCAGCCATACAAATTGTTCTCTCATATCTGAACATCCTTGATGGTACTTTTTTTTTACTGGAGCATGCCCATATTCTAGGCATAATTGGATATCTGCCACATTGCCACTCCAATCGTCCCATGTTTGAAATATGCCACCAATATTCTTTTTTGTTTGAACGGGGGCCACCAATATTCTGTTATATGCGTTGATCATTCCGCGTGATGCAACAGGAAAGCTGATGCGAAAAAAATTGTTCGAATTGCGAAATTTTCATTTGCCACGTGAGTAGGGGAGGGAAATAGATACGAATTATCCGTATTATCTGGTTATCAAATTCGATAGGATACAAATATGTTATAGATTTTTCTATTCAATTAATAATTTCTCTCCTATTTGTATTTGTATTTAAATTCGCATAAAAATATAAATACGAATATGGTATAGACTTTTAACATCTGAAATGTTATTTTATCCAGATTATTTGTATTCATATCCATATTCGACGAAACAATATACATATTTTATTGCAATACGACTAATTAGTTGGACAAGTTTTTTTAATTCTATGTTAATTCGTGTTTTTAGGTGAAGTAAATAAATTAGAATGATTAAATGTGATTGTACGAGGATAAAATGTCATTAATATCTTTATAGCTCCTAAGTTATGAAGATATCTTGATCCAACCGAATTGAATAGATATTCGATTCGAATTCGTATTCGTTACAATATTCGATTTGTATTCATATTCGAATACATATTTATTTATAAATATGAATATAAATATAATAAGAACATTATTCAATGCGTATTCTACCCTTTCCACCCCTACACACGAGCCTACGTGGATGCTAAGTGTCGAGAATAGAATAATCCTTAAATTATTACATCATCATATTCCTTGAATATACTTCTTACCGATAAGAAAAAAGTTCTACAGAATAGTCAGAAACTCTTCTACGGCCGTATGGTCATAAGCTCTTTTACGACCACATTTTGGCCGTAAATTTTTCTACGACCACATAGTCGTAAGCTCTGTTACAATCGTATGGTCATAAGTCATACTACGATCACATAGTTGTAAATTCTTCTATGACCGTATGGTCATAAATCTTACTACGACTGCACAGTTGTAAGCTCTTCTATGGCCACACGGTCGTAAGCTCTGCTACAACCATATGGTCGTAAATCTTACTATGACCGTATGGTCGTAAATCTTACTACGACCGCATGATCGTAAACTTTTCTACGACCATATAGTCGTCAGCCTTGCTACGACTACATGGTCATAAGTTCTCCTACGACTACATAGTCGAAAGCGTCGTGCGACCTTCTTATGGTTGTCGACCTTCCTACGACTAATCTATCTTCGATCAACTTGTTTACGATGACCAACTACATCATCAATTCATCTGATAAGACGGTTAGAATGTGCATTTGTCCAATGACCGCACATAATCTCTCTGACAACTGCCACGCTGAATGGCCACTATGTCTCTCTAATAATAACTTTCGTCAGACGGTTATTATCCGAAGTGTTAAGGCGTCTTTTAGCGTGGGGCAACAGCCATCACTTCACCAGCTATATAAAGGTTGTCATTAGAGAGGGAAGAGGGAGGGGCCTGATCCAAGCAGGAGATAGTGCAGACTCTTTTTTGCATTACACAGTTGTAACCATTTCTTATGATTAGTAATCACACAAAACGTAGGGTTATTATTCTCCCAGGAGAAGGCTAGAACTTGGATAAAAATTCCCGTGTCCATTTTCCATAAGATCCTAGTGGAGTCTTCTAAGAAAATCCCCGAATCCAAATAAATTATACGGAAGATCGGTATTAAAACACCGATAGTTGATGCCATCCGTGGGGATTTTTCCAAGAACTTGTTGAAGACTCTGTGTAGCACCTTGAAAAATAGAAAGAGAATCTCAGTGTTTCAAAAATCCACCAATCTCTCTCCTATCTCTAACCATATATCTCTCTCGACCATCTCTATCCATCCATATCTCTCCCGTCTATTTCCATCCAATCTCCCTCTCTCCTCTACCCATATCTCTCTCTTCAATCTCCTGATCACTCTCACTCCCTTCTTCCTCGTGAGATCGTAGCATGTGGGCTGGCTGGCCGGGCAGGCAACGTCAGCCAGCGCGCGCGGCAGCACGGTGTCAAGTTGCGTGGCGGTGCACGAGCGCGGTAGGGCGGTGCCGTGGCAAGCGGCAACGGCTGGCGGCGGTGCCACGGTGACTTGCGGGCGGCGGCGACGCAGCGGCCAGGGGAGGTGCGTAGGCGAGCGTAGCTGGAAGGAGCCGGTGCGGCCAGGGGAGGTCAGTAATTTAATGTCTTAGAGAAGCCAAAACCACCTATCTAACATATTCCTTCCCGTCTGTTGAGAACATGTGAAGAATCAATAACGTGCTACGTTTTCTTGTGATGGAAACTTGGAATTATGCCCCTCTGCTACTCTCTCTAATGTACTTATTGCGCTTCTATGCAGCGTGACTCTGACAAAGGCCCAGGCAGGGGTCAAGAACAACATGAGGAGAATAAACAAGAAAATCATACAGAATGGTTCGAACCATCTTGTTCATGTTGTCCTCTTCGCTCTTGGATGCTGCTTTCTAGTGTATGTCGTCAAAATTCTCCCGGAGATGAAGTAGCATGACCTGATGGTGTCAAGAAAAAAGTGAACGAATCGAGTATTAGCACCTTCTGTAGCTGTGTCTGTTGCAGCAACAGTATTTGTCGGCTCATATTACAGTACTATGGCAGAAGGTGTTGATTTTTTTTTGGCGAAGAATGGCAGAACATGTTGATAGTCGATGGACAAGGGGTTTGTTCTTCTGTATCCTGTACATAGTACAAGAATTTGAGGTTTTGTGAATGTGCCAAATTTTGGTGCTGTGCTACGCTTGTTTGAGTCAATTTCTGAATTTGATTCGAATGGGCTTGTATTATTGCACTCATTCATCAACCGAGCTCCTGACCCTAAATCAGCATGTAATTAGGCCACTAGATTAGTTTTAATTAAATATGATTACCACTAATTAAATATGATTAGCACTAATTAAATATAATTAACACTAATTAAGTGTAGCACTAATTGGTGGCTGGCGTCCTGTTGAGCTCCCCTAGCTAGATAGGTGCATGTCGAGTTCAAAGAGTGAGCTAGATTTGCAAAAAAAAAATAGGTGTTTGGAAGTTAAATTTTAAAAACTGGCTATAGTGTCATATGTGTGAATAGTTCTAATCCTAGAGCACCCCTGCTCCACCAACTCTATGAGTGTAATACCCTGGCTCAACCTCAGAGTCCAGAATGCTATCACTACTCACTACCTCTTTTAACTCACTGTTATCACTACTTGATTTCAACAGTATCTCCTCTGTTTATATCCCAATGAAACGGTAATTAATGTACATTTAACAATAAGCATTAAAACAAATATACCATAAACAAGAGTAGACACATCACAAGTGAAACTTGGGGCACTTGCGCCCAAGAATGCTCGAGACCAAGCGCTCAAGAACACTCAGGACCACATGCCTGAGAATGCTCCGAACCTCGTGCCTAAGAACGCTCAAAACTATGCGTCCAGGAGCATACTTAAACTTGCAAATATAACACTACTGAGAAATATACATTACCGGAGAAGTTCTCTAACATTATTCATCAGTTTACGAGGGCTTTATTGACTAAATTCATATTAGCAAGCTATTTTATTAAGACAATCTTAAGAAAAACAAAAGCGATGTTCTATATCATTATTATTGGAAGTGGTGCAGATGTGCTACTTCTATTCCCGATGCGTGATGCAGCAACGGCCTCCTAAAAACAACAACAAAACAAACCTGAGTTCAAGACTCAGCAAGTACACATCAGAACAGTAAGCATTAACACCATAAGTATAAATATAACCATATCATTTTTTTCACAAATCTTATCATCATTACTTTCTCTCCATTAACGTAATACACACATTTCTATCCTTCACATTACTCACATGACAAAACAATAAACATTTATGAACTTTTCTTTCATGGATCTAATGCAATGTTCACGTACATGTCTCTTTTTTTCTTTATCTTATATTGATATAGCAAAGTGAGCACCTGTCAATACCCACCCATGTCCGTCCTTTTTCAGACGAGAACCTCAATAGCTCGTTTTTTCATGCAGGGACCTTAATAGCCCGCCCTTTTTCACATGGAGACCCTATCATCTACTCTTATGGAGTACCTACCAAAGTAGGTTTTACACTTCCTATTCCCGTGGGAGATCCACACCAAGTAGACCATAGATACTACTCAGGCCATCTATTTTCATGATATGCATCGTAAGGTAACAGTTTCTTTTATGCAATTACCATATGTTGTTAACCATTAACGATCATCCATGTATCACATAACCGTACCACATACCATCATCATTACCCAACAATCATCATGTAACTACCATTTCTTACCATACTGCACTAATTTCATTTAACTAAAACCATGACTTAGTCATCATCATAATGTTGTCATAGATATCATAAATAGGAGGACAAATTTCACACAAGCATAAGTGTTAAGAACAACCACCGTCTAATGTCTATCACACACTTGCCTGTTTGATCTTGTATTCTTGTGGATGATGCGTGAATGGCACCAAACACAAATCTCTACCTGAACAAGTATAATCCAGTCTCAATACAGTATAGCAATGAATACATACGAAATAATATCTCTCCTAAATTCGAAGCTCAAAATCCCCAATTGGAACCTACTCTAACCTTTACATATATCAATTAACCAGCATTAGAAAAGGGATTTGATGTGTTACCCTAGAAACAAACAACTAAATTGGGAAGCCTTCTTCCTTTTCTTAGCTGGATCTGGCACCAGTTTGGCCTCCCACTTTCTTCTTGTTTCCTTCTTTCTTCCTCTCCTGTCTTTCCCTCGACCAATCTCCTTCCTCCCTCTCCTCCTTCCTACTTCTTTATAGCTAGGCCGAGCATAGGGGGCAACAGCGCCGACGGAAGCACGACCGGAGGGCAGCACCACTGGCAGAGGGAGTAGCCGGCTGGCGCACAGCTGGGAGCAGCGCAAGTGGACAACGCATGGGCTGGGCGGCAGTAGCACGCAAGTAGGGTGGCGGCAAGGGTGGCACAAGGGCTAGGTGGTTTGGAGGGAGGGCGGCCACACCAACGAGTGATGACTAGGGGCGCGTGACTGGGCGGCCAGTGAGGCGTGAGGTGAGACGATAGCTTGGCTAGGGCAGCTCGCCTGCCTCTCTTTTAATAGGGCGCTTGGCTGGGTTGGGTAGGGCTGGAGATGGAGCCGGCCCAAAACTCCATCATCTCTCTCTCTTTTTGATATTACAGTGAGCAATTTCGTTATCCTGCTCAACTACTCTTGACGCTGTCACCTTTTGACTCACAATTTGACCAATTGGTTTCCCGCTCGAAGGAGCTTGGCCAATCCTGGCGTCCGATCCATTGCCGTTGCTCGATCTGGGCCCCCTTCCACTTCCGCGAATGGTATTGCAAGCTGATTCGAATTGATTTCAAATTCCTGTCACCAGGTCACATCAGCGTCAAGAAAAACTGATTCGAATTAATTTCAAATTCCTGTCACCAGGTCACATCAGCGTCAAGAAAAACAGTAATTACACTTGCACGTTTCAAGAAGCATCGCTGAAGGATTGGAGGACTGTTACTTGAGAGACTATACGCGTGGACATGAGAAACTGAGTTTCGCATACTAGGTTTTATCGATACAAATCATACAATCGTAGCACTTCTGTGCTACCTTAAAATGAAACAATGTCGTGTATGTTACTGTGACACTCCTTTAAGAAAAACAACGTTTACTACACCTGTATATATATGCGCATAAACACTAGACGCACAAATTTGCCACTCTTCAAGGGGCAGCCGACTCCAGGTCTCCGGTTTTATTTGCCACCTGCTGCTGCTCACTCTTCTGAGCCTCCAGTTTCTTCTGCGCCTTCTCGCCGTAGAGGTAGGAGACGAAGCCCCAGAGGGAGAGCACGAGGGCAATGCCCTTTGTCCCGTCGAACTTCTCGTGGAGGAAGATGACGGCGAGCACCTCCGAGAGCGGCAGGAGGACTGCGATCATGATGCCGGCGAGGAGCGACGAGGCGCAGGTGATGAGCCCCATGACCCCCAGGTTAAGCAGCTGCCATGACACGGCGTCCCAGATGAGCACCAGGCAGTAGTTGGTCTTGCCGAGCCCGAACTCCGCTGCCTCCGTGGGCATCGCCTGGAAGTCGCCCTTGATGGCCATGCCGAGCAGGCACACTATCGTGCCGGCGGCGCCCATCACGGCCTGCATCTGCATCACCGTGGCATACGGGGGAGGCACCCTAGCGGCGGGTCCGGTCCGGCGCCCGTACCGCTCCATGGCGACCTCCACGAGCGGCAGCACGAGCCCCGCGAGCGCGGCCGCAGCGATGGCCTCGCAGAACCCGGTCCAGTACGTTCTCGAGGCCTCGCCCGCCGGCTTTCCGGACGATGGCCCGACACCGAGCACCGCCGGGCCGATGGTGAGCAGCACGACGGCGTTTGCCGAGAACGGTGTAAACCGGAGCCCGACGAACAGGAACGCGAACACGGCTGTGAAGGCGAGCTGCGTCGCCAGCAGCAGCGACGACGTGGACAGCGGCAGAGCCTGCGACCCCAGCGCGTAGACGAAGCACGACACGGCGAAGAACCCGCCGAGGACGGCCGCGGCCCCGACGAGGCGCGGCGGGAGGAGGAGGTTGGTGATGCCGTGTCTGCGGCTGCGGTAGAGAGACACGCATAGGGGCGGGAGGAGGAGGGGCCAGCCGGAGAGCTGGAGCATGGCGGACAGCCAGAGGCGGCGCCCCCCGTGGACGAAGTAGACGCGGAGGAGGAGCGGCCCGCCTGCGCCGAGGAGGACGAGGCAGGCGCTGAATATGACCAGCGGCGACGGCCGGTAGCGAGGCGGCGGCGAGGCGCTAGGTGCCTTGGTTTCTTGCATGGCGCCTGGACTGGCACTAGCAGTTATGGTTGCCATGAGGTATATATGAATTGAACTGCAAGTATGGAGTCTATTGATGCTATCTGTAGTACAATCTTGTACTCTGGCTTACTATTTTGGAAGCACTATTTGTTTGATGCTTCAGATAGCCACCAGCTTAATCTGCTTGTGTGTTGCATGACAAGTTTGTAGGGTTTATATAGAGGTGGGAAGATGTGAAGGCATGAAGCTCCTAAACACAACGTCGGAGAAATGAAGTAAACAAAGTTGGTGAGTCAACACAAATGTTAATGCTCATGCGACGACTAGGAACTCCATTACTTGCATGCAACGACCACGTATTTTGATACAAAATGGTACATAAACATAATGACCCTAATTTTTGGACGAAATGTACATGTGACAGTTCTGTATTTCCAAAGTGGAAGTACCTCGTGCAAACATTTGTTGCAAATCTCAAATTCTCGTTGTATATACGCATTTTTCCTTCTAAATATTAAGGCATATATAGAAGCACTTTCTCTGCGATTTTTTTGTTCATGCTGCCTTTGGTTTTGTATTTGTATAGCGTCTAAAAATAAATAAATAAATAAATAAAATTTTTAGAATAAAAATAATATGTTTCCTTATAATTTCAACAAATTATATCCTTTTATGTCATGACCGAGTCCAGCAACATGTGAGCAAAACGGTCAGCGTTCCATGAGCTTGGACTCGTGCTGCGTTTAACCGTGTGTGGTAAGCAGTGTGGATCCATAACCAACCACCAGCTCCACAGGAATAGCTGACGTATCAAGAGTTGTCCGCGTCGACACTAGTAAAGCTAGCATTGGGCTTAGCTAAAACAAACACTTCTCCAATAATTCACACATGCGTCCACGGTCCACATAGGCTTGATCATTGTTTAGCGAGACAAAACAACGAGAAGCGCCTACGGAGAAAGTGCAGTTTCTGTTTGGTGTACATGGCTGCCGAGACCGAGTAATTAACACATGTGCGTTGCCCTAACCTGACAATTTGGCTTCTTTTTCTGTTCAAATTAATGTAAGAGATTGGCTGCTTCGTTAGTTCCATTCTACTGTTTGATTCAGACTGGCATTCTGTAGTTTAGCTCGGGCCTAGATTTAAATAGAGGCTAGCTGGGTATAACCGGCAATGACAACACAGAGGATAAATGATGCCTCATAAATTTCTCCTAAATATCTGTAAATTCTTCATTCTAATAGCTACAGAGCTATGAAGATCAAAATTGAAAACCTAGAACAAAGCAACAATCAGCAACTCGCCGGTCTAACCGTCACAGGGGGTGCGGTCCGACTGGTGGGCGGTTTGACCGGTATGCATCCGGCGGTCTAACCGGTGGCAGATTTAACTGAGCTTTGGAGCGGTCTGACCGTTCCTCTATTAACATAATAGAAAATTAATCCGAGCCAAGACTAAGAATGGTGCAACTCCCAAAATTCTCAACTAAAAGAGATAAAATATTGCACACACTTTGCTTAGGCTCTCAGGAGCCTATTTCATCCAAAAAACGTATGTATCCTTGTCAAAGTTTCAATCTTTTCCAAGGAAAAGTAAGATTGCACCAAAACCGGACAAACTTCAAAATATTGGAATATGACTTGCTCGTAGGTAGAGAATAGCTAAGATGACTCTAGATGAGTTTGCACATGTTACAACAAGCTATTTCTCCCAAAGATTCAAAGTGAAAAACCCTGAGAACAAGAAACCTCAAAATGGGGGTCAAATCCAAGTAAAATTAGGTAACTTTAAAATCTTGCAAGACTTAGTGTTCAGATGGATGGGGTTTGATCTTTATAAGTTATCTCTATCACTTACACGTTCTTAACATACAACAAGATCTAGAAGGGGAGAGAATAGTTCAAAACTAATAAGACTAAGAGCAAATCAACCAAAACAGGAAGAAATTATGAACAATGAACAAAGTTGATCTATGGCTACTTGAAGATAAATGTTTTATAGCCACTCCATATGAAGAACAAGAGAGTACACCATAGCACTCACTCTTCTCTAATCTTAACCCTAGAACTCAAGGTTGACATGGTCAGAATGACTTCTTTTGAAGCTTTTATCCCCAATCCGTTAAATAGATGAGGCAATTAGCCCACATCTAACCTAATGGATATTATGCACTAGCACAACTAAGGAAAACATGTTAACCCTACACAACACGAGTTTTACTCGCACCCTTAATGCATGCACGCTTCTCAAATCATATGAGCCCGAATCCACTAAGTTAAGCGTCTTTGATCTACTTGATCTATTCAGCATTTGCTTGACCTAAACCGCTCTACCAAGCTCCACAATTTGATCCACATGGTTTTCGGTATTTGGCCTCCTTACTAATATACCCTTCTGTGGCCAAGTTAGTATTTGGCCTCCTTACTAATATACCCTTCTGTGGCCAAGTTACTTCTTTAGCTTGTAATTGCTTGCTATATGTAGGTGTATCAATGGCTTGCTACGCATCGGTAAGCATGTTTCATTCTAGTTCCATCGAACCATATCTCATTTGGATTGACTAAGCTACTTGATGTAACCCATCACTCAAACATTTTCTTCAATATTTTTTATCTTTCTTATGCCATTCTTGAGCTCAATCACCTTACCCAGTATTGTTGATCGTTTTGGGCCTTGGTTCCTCAAGAGCGTAGCCCCGATCCTTACCATTGATTATGGTTGACTCTAAGCTTTTTTGCACATCTAAAGACAAAGAAATTATTTTTAGTACAAGTTTTTTACAACTTGACCCATATTAATCAAAATATACTTCATGCAACATAAATATAGTGACCAAACATAATTTAATTCAACTCAAAACATATTTCCCAAAATCTGAGGGACAGTCCTCATGGCTGGTCTGACCGCCAATTAGGGGCTGGTCAAACCGATCGAGCCCAGTGCAAAACATTCCTCTCTGGAAAAATGCAACCGCCATTAAAACCCCGGTCATACTACCCAGCAGGCTGAGATATGACTGGCCATGCCTAGCAGTCAGACCGGTTTCCCTAACAAAAATCTCTGAAAAATACAAACAATGCAAAATATGAATTCCAACTCCACAAATTTGACAATACTTTATTACACAATATACTGAACCTTCTCATACGATCCCTCAACTGGCCTCTGCGGTAAAAGGTAATTCAGGCAACCAAACATCTAACTGTGAATTCCAATATTTCATCAGCAGCATATACAGCCCTGTGCAATATGTACACACTTGTGGACAGGCAGATCAAAATTGTGCCTCTATTTTCTCGAGACTGTGCTCTGTAACTTCAGCTCAACGTGCGTTTGACACCGCAATATGTCGTGCATACTTGCTACAACACTAGTTACACTACAAGTGAACTCTTACCACGGAAGGTTTCAGAGCCTGACGACCGTCGTTGAGCAAGTATTGACGATGGTGAGTAGATGACCGCATGCAGTAAAAAGTTGGCAGCGGTAAGTTCCTAAAACGATGGTTGAAGTAGGAACGCTTCCCTGTTCTCTCCCATGGAAAGCGGTTCTCTTTCTTGTGGAAATTTATTCTTGTTGGTGTGCTCTTGTCGTGCGAAGAAGTGCTGCGATTTTACTTTTCGGTGTGCGTTGGTTGGATTCTCAACGATCCAAGTGTTGAAAACGCATTCACCTACTGCGAGAAATCGACTCGGTCGATCACTCGATCGTGCCCTCAAGTACTCAACTTTGAACGTTCTCTCAGGGTAATCGATGGTGCAGCACTGAAGCCAGGTAGTTAGGTGCTTATTTCTCTTAGAAAAAGGGAAGTCGGTACAGAGATGATTTTTTGCTCATCAGCTGAGTCATTCTCGTATGAATAGCAGATATAAGCATGAGTTAGGATGGCTTTTCAAAGATCAACGTTGAAGCGCATTCACCTACTATAAGGAAAACTGGGGGAGGCTGGTCTGGGGGCCCCGGGCGGCTCTCAACTACAATATACAGACGATACAGTTTTGATGGTGGAGCTAAATGATCAGTATTTACTCCACCTGAAAGTTTTGCTCTATTATTTTGAATGGATGTCTGGTCCTAGGATCAATTATCACAAATCACAAAAAGTGAAGTTTATGTGATAGGGGTGGAAGAGGAGGCGGCTAGGAGAGTAGCCGATTTTTCTTTATCTTTACTAATAAGAGACTCCTACAAGAGCCTCATGTTAATCCTAAAAGGCAAGAAATTTCTACATTAATTAGAGAGAAAAAGAAAAAGGCCATTAATTCACACGTTATTCAGAGAAAAAAAACAAAAGATCTTGATCGTCAATTTTTCAAGTCAACTCAACTTACGGCTTGGATTAAAATTCCATAGAAAGAAACAGAACATGAATGGATGGAAAATAAGATTGTCCAACGTAGCGTGTCATAATCAAACTTGTGCTGCCTGTATACAGATGGTGCTTCCTTGATTACAGGACTTGCTAAATAACGGGGCTAGAGCAATTAATCCGAATTACAATAAGGAAACCGAGTAAAATAAGGACTTGAATTACTCAATAACCAATCGTGTGGAGCCCGTTAATGTAGTTCGCGTTTCAAGTCATGCAGTCATTAAGGTAAAAAAAACATTACGAAAATCCTCTGACCGAATTAAATTTGAATATGTACGAAAGTTCAAACATGGGGATATAATCAGATATTGTATCGAATATATGAAAGTTTAAAGTTAAGCTCGAAACATCCTAAAAATTCAAAACTTTTGAATTTTTTGTTTGAATTTGCTTGTTTTCCTAAACTTTCTCAATTTGGTAAGTTTCCTTGGAAAACCGCTTTCCTTTCTCGGCCATCCATGTTTTCTTCTTTACAAAAACCCATCTCCTCCTGTGAGCCGAGCCAACTGGTCGCTTGCTTGCGCCACCATTGCCAGCCAACACCTCCTCGGTGTTCACACCTTTTTCTTGGCTCTGCCGGCGTAGACCACACATTAATTAGCTAACACCTCAACGTTGCCCTTGCTTCACACGCCGCACCTTGATCGAGCTCCGCCACAATTCGGCACGCCGTGCGGCCAACGCATGTGCCTGTGTGTGTACCACCTCCATTAGCCCATGCCACCGCACTAGGGCCATAGTACTCGCTGCGCCACCTCTCCTCACCGAACCCTCTTGATCGCCACCGCGCAGCCACGCGCCAATGCCACCAAGTGTGCTCTACTGCTTCCACCGCCTTTCGACCGCTATAAAGCAAAGCTAGTTTGCTGTGAAGCACCACACTACTTCTAATTGCACCATTGAACTACGCTCTCAACCACAACTACATCGCATCGCCACTGTCGGTCTCCCCTGTTGTGCTTATCTTTTATGTGCTTTCCACTTAAGCCATGCAACCTCACCCAGACTTATACAACTGCTCGGACCTCAGCTCCCTCGCCTAGTCTTAGTTTATTGTCATCAACTGCTACGTCCTCGAAACCACCTGCACATTCAAAGACCAAGCAAATATATTGAGCATAAGTTCCCTGCACTTGACTCACGTTAGTCAAAAACATGCATCATGCAATGCAACACAAACTCTCATAGCTCCTAATCCATGAACCAACCTCAAACAAACTCAGCTCAACTCAACATGTTCTCTAGCCGTAGCCACCGATCGCTAGCCATTAGTCGGTTTGACTAGCCATCTGGTGTGACCACATTTTCAATGCTGATCACACCAACCACTCACATCTGGTTGGACCGCTCATAACGCCCGATCGGAACACATAATCCCAACTACAAAACATGTACTCTGGAAAAAAGCAACTACCAACTAAAAATTGATCATACCGCCCCGCAGTCGAACCACCAGCCAACATCTAGTCACACCAGACCACCGTTCACAAGCTGGTCCGACCACTTCCTCCCAGCGGTTCGATCAGTCCCATGGGCAACACTGACAACAACTCTAAAATCTGAATTTTCTCAAACTATTGTAAAATTCAAATTCAACTCAACCAAAATGTCAATTATTTATCATAAATATATATTAGACCTTGTACATAGTCTCACAATTTATCATAAATCTTAAATGCTAGCTTGTGAGGTGAGGGACTCCCCACTTTAAGTTAAATCCATTGCCCTTCTAGAACCAATATGACACTATTCCAATAATCTCCTCCTCATCCCCTTCACCGTACATCGATTTTCCCTCAGGGTCACGGTCCATTGGACATTTACATACTAGTATCAATTGGGCTAGAGATGTTACAACTGCGCTCTGATACCACTTGTAGGTAGGGATGGAAACAGATCGAATAATTTCAAATATGAATATGAATCCATATTTTTAAACTGAATACAAATATGAATTTGAATATTCTTGAATACAAATCAAATGTTGTAACAGATACGAATTCAAATTGAATATGTACTTAATTCAGTCGAATACGGTATCATGCTCTGAACCTATAGGGCCGATCTGACTGCCAACCACAGACCGGTTAGACTGCCCAACTCCTCTTAGCCTCACTCCAATAACAGGGGACCGGCCTAACCGCTGACCCAACGCCGGTCTGACTGCTTAAGAGCACTAGAAAATACCATCTCTAGAATTTTAGTTAATTTCTATCCAGTTTTAGCTCAGAACTTCCATTTAAATGACACCTAGTGCAAACATACCCCCAAACACACCTACACAAGTATTTGGTGTCCAATTCCCACATGACCATATAGCCAGTCTGACCGCTCCATAACCATCAGTCAGATTGCTCTTCACAAAGTTTGAAGAAATGACCAGGGGTAGTTTGACCGCCATTGGCAGGCCGGTCAAACCAGGTAAAACCTGACAGCAGCTCTAAAAACTGAAAAGCTCCAAAACCAAAGTCAAACTTCAATAAAACTTGAAAATCAAAGTAAAATACTTATCACACACCATAGAGTGACCTCCACGTAGTTTCAAAAAAGGACTATGGAGGTCTAGGGATAATAGATACAAGATTGATGGATATTTGCCTGCTAAGCAAATAGGTGTGGAAACTTTTGTCAGGCAAGGAAGACATGAGTTGCCAATTTTTGAAAGCTAAGTTTGTCAAAAAGGTAATATATTAGCTACCAATGGATAGGGAGTTCTCAGTTCTGGCAGGGTTTATGCAAAGCAAGGGAGTGGTTTAAGCGGGGTGAACTGAAACAGACTTATAATGGTGAGATAATGGAGGGAATTGCTACACTTGCTACAGAATGTTTGGTTGGATACGGGAGAAAACACAGTGAAATGGTCACTGGAAAAATCAGGGGTGTATTCAGTGAAATCCTTATACAGGATTATGTCTTTTAGTGGTGTAATAAGTAAGAGGGTGGAAAAACTGTGGAATTACAATATTCCACTGAAAGCAAAGATCTTTTTGTGGCAAGCTTTCCAAGATAAAATACAATCTGCAAGACAACTGAAAAAGAGGAAATGGAAAGGGGATAAACTGTGTCTTATGTGGTCAGCCTGAAGATGCAGAACGCATATTCTTCTCTTGCATCTTTGCCATATTTTTGTGGATCTGCATAAAGAGGCTTCCCATTGTGTGTGTATGGGTAACTCTAATTACTCTTGTATGTTATTCAGTTTTGCAGCACTTTCCTAGGCTGTCTGGCAAAATCGGAACAAAATGGCTATTGATAAAACGCTTCCCTTAACAGCAAAGGGAAGTTACTGTTCAAGTTTCTTTTTACACGCAGCGGCGGCGAGCTCTGCTCAAGGAGAGGGATCGGGATAGATGCGACAAGGTGATGAAAACCCTGCTAACGTGGCTAAGAGACTTCAGAAGTAGAGGAGCTGGGTGATTGATGTCTCGTTTCGGTACCAGTTTGTAACTAGGGGGTGAAGTTTGTTGCTCCTTTTAACTTTGGCTAGTCGGTGTAGAATCTAGTACTACTTGTAAGCTGGTGTTCCCAGCAAGCAGACTCGTCTTAGATGTATGAACTTCTTATTAGCTTTCAATAAAAGCTGGGTGGTCCTGTTATAAAAAGAAAAAAGAAAAACGGGGAGACTGCGGCAAACCTTTTTTTAGAAATTTTGAAGCATGCATGTGTAAGTTCAGACACATTGAACTCGATTGCTTAAGAGAGGATGTGTACAGAAAACTTTCTTTTTCTGAGAAAAATGTGAGAATTGATTGATTAATCGATCAAAACTGGGATTTCAGTACAGTCATCATCGCAGATTGGCTTAATTCTTTTCGATTTATGTCTTATAAATTATGTCTTTCCTTAAACAAACAAGACGGCTTCTCCACCACTATTTCAAAACAGCTTATCTAGATAGCCTTTTTAAAATGGCTTATTGGCATTTTGTTTATTTACACAAACGCTCACACTAGGATTAAAAATCATAAACTAAGGCTATAAACCATAAACCGCAGTAAACAAAACCCACCCATTAACTACGAAAACAAAGTTGGGAGTTTGTTTCATAGTTCTAACATAGTTTGCAAGTTCATCCGCTATTCTAGTCGTTTTTATCTCTTTTGATATGATTAATCTCGACCTCCCCCTAAATGCTGGCTTATGCTTAAACAGGCTAGTTTAGCTACAGTATCATTTGTTTACAGCAACAACCTATAACATTGACTGAATCGCCTACATGCCTGTCATGCTTATGCAGAAATTAGCTATTGCTACGTAGATAGTAGAAACGGTCAAATTAATGTGTCAATTAAAAGCAAAACCAATCCGGTGGGTCTCAGGTGACATCATGGCTGTTCTGCATATCTACAGCAAACATAGAAGGGCTAACTAGGTCAGTAGTCAATCATGATGGAGAGTGGGAAAACAACTTGTGTTAGGTAGTAACTAATAACGAGAAGGATGATCAGGAAAACTAAAAAAGAGAAGAAGAAAAAAGAACTATGAGGAAAACTGGCATGAAACGGCTAGATACAATTAATCAAGTAGCATACATGGTAAGAGGATGGGTCGTATTCATTGGTGTCAAGTGTTCACAAATATATGTCCGTTCTCCCCAGCTAAACTCCCAAGACACAAGTTGGTTTCCATGCTTGTAGAACGAATTGATGTTTATAACACGTCCTATCATATTGCCAGCAATCGTCGTATTTTAGCCGTGTAAACATATACTGGACTAAAATCAGGGAGTGACCCGCTTTAAAAATTCATTCCACGGACGGATTAGCTAGCCGATGCACAACATAAGGGCCGCGGTGAAACCCGCAGACATGGCGGGCCCAGCGCGAGAACAAAAGCGGCGGCTAAATCACTGGGCAGCCAACATATAAAAAAGCTTGGGCTGGGCTGACTCGGTTTCCGCCGAAGAATCCAAACAACCAACCAACCGTAGGGCTGGGCTGGGACGCACGAACGGACGAACCGGCACAGCCATTTCATCCGCGCCGAACACGTTTTTCAGCGGTTTTTCCAAGCACCCGACACTTGAAAATTACAGAATTAGCACCTCCACTGTATGGCCACCGCACAAAATTGATATGGAGGCAACACGTAGGGTACCACAAGGCGTGCCCTCTCCCGCACGGCCACCGAGCGGTGGCCAATTAGGTGAGTTAATTAGTGTTAATTAATTCATAACTAGTCATCTGGTCGTGCGTTGCAACGAAAATTATTGAATATATAGAGAATCATGCTATGGAAAAGGGCTACGTTGATCAGTTGAAAAGTGGAGAGTGATGAGAAGTTGAGAATGAAACGGTTAGAGAAGAAGGGACCGACGACCACCAACTCGTTCTTTTATAATAGTAATGATGATTAGCGAATTCATTTAGGTGTATTGCTTATAGAAATTTTTAAATATGGAAAACAAGCTCAAAAATGTATAAATTTTTTGTGGAGCCTTCCGATAGAGTGTACTTGATTGTTCCATTTTTCTATAATTTTATCCATTCTTAATTTTACTCAAAAATCTATTCAGATATACTATTTGTAAGAATTTTTAATATAGAAAATGAGCTCTAAAAATTATAAAAAATTTGAATGATCCTTACACACTGGATTTGCTTGTGTAATTTTTCAATAATTTTTTATTTTGTGAAATTGCATCGGACCAGCTTACCCTTGAACGGCTATTTTACCACCGAAAAACACGTCACCTCCTCTCATCACCCCATTGGTCCCGTCTAATTGCTGTCTCCTGCATGTGCATGCATTCATGTGTGCGAGAGAGAAACACCAGCCGCGCAGGTGCTATTTGTTGAGGAACCGACGCTGGAGACCAGTCCGAGCGATTCCTCTGCTTAGAACAAGAACGAATCAATCACAGAATAACAGAATAATAGATTGAACACAGAGAGGTAGAGAGAACTCCTGGTCTTTCTTTATTGCTTTAGATTGCATCGGGGTACATAATGAGAGGGGTCTAGGTCCCTATTTATAGTCTACGGTGGGGTGCCCAATTAGATCAGGACTTTGGATAGAGTCCAGGTTTCCTAACACTCCCCCTTGGGCACTCACCCAACATGCTCATGCCTCGTCAAAACTCCATAAAAACCCAGTGGGAAAAATTTGGAGAAAGAGTACATGATACATGTGATGCTGCGATGCACGAATTGCCTCGTTAAAAACCTTGGTCGAGAAACTTCATGGAAAACTCGTCAAGGGAAAAAGAGTACAATTCACCCAAATTCATTTAGTCTGCAAGACTTTATTTTTGAGTACTTAATCTTCATGATCAAGATTTATTAGCGGGCTTGTGAGAATTCTCCCCCTGAATTCTGCACTTCTCTAAGTCTCGTCATTCCAATTCCACGCACGCACCTTTCAAAGCTAGATGCGGGGAGTGACTTAGTGAATAAATCTGCGAGATTTTCACATGACTTAGTATGCAGTACTTTAATCTCGTCCATCGTTTGCAATTCATGTGCATAGAAGAATTTGGGGTTGATATGCTTTGTGAGATGACTCTTCACATAGCCCGTTTGCACTTGTGCAACGCAAGCGGCATTATCTTCATAGATAATTGTGGGGGTTTGCACAATGTTCATCCCACATGACTGCTGGATGTGGTGAACCATTCGGCGGAGCCAAGCGCACTCTCATGCGGCTTCATACAGTGCTATAATTTCTGAGTGGTTCGTCGAAGTAGCTACCAGGCTTTGCTTAGACGATTTCCATGAAATTGCAGTTCCACCACACAGGAATACATAGCCTGTTTGTGACTTAGCGGTATGCGGGTCTGACAGATACCCAGCATCTGCATAGCCAATCAAGTTCAGATCTTGATTCTTTCTGTAAAACAATCCGAGGTCTTTGCTACCTTGGAGGTATCGGAAAATGTCCTTTATGCCCTGCCAATGCCTTTTGGTGGGCTCTGCACTGTACCTTGCTAACAGGTTCACGACAAATGCAATGTCCGGTCTAGTGCAGTTTGCTAAATACATGAGTGCTCCCACTGCACTCAAGTATGGGAATTCCGGTCCCAGGACTTCCTCGCCCTCTTCCCTAGGTCGGAAAGGATCTTTTTCTTGCTGTAAAGACCTACCGATCATCGGTACTTTCGAGGGAAATGCCTTCTCGAAGCCAAACCTTTCAAGCACCTTCTGGGTGTAGGTCGACTGATGTACCAAGATTCCTTCAGGGATATGCTCAAGCTGCAGGCCTAAGCAAAACTTGGTCTTGCCCAAATCTTTCATTTCAAATTCTGACTCCAAGTAGGAGCTTGCTTCTTTTATGTCTTCGACTGTCCCGATGATATTCAGATCATCTACATACACAGAGATTATACAGAATCCATTCTGGGATCGCCGTATAAATACACAAGGACAGTCTTCATTGTTCGTGTAGCCTTTCTTGCAGAGAAAGTCGCTCAAGCGATTATACCACATTCTTCCAGATTGTTTCAGTCCATACATTGACTTTCTGAGTTTCACACTGTACAGATTTCTATTTGCTCTGTCTTGGTTCGGGAGAGATATTCCTTCAGGGACTTTCATATAAATCTCCGAATCCAAGTTACCGTAGGGGTATGCAATCACAACATCCATCAATTTCATTTCTAAGTTCAAGTTCACTGCCATTGAGATCAAGTATCTAAAGGTAATTCCACTCATGACCGGGGAGTAGGTTTCTTCATAATCAACTCCAGGACGTTGAGTGAAACCTTGGGCTACTAGCCTTGCTTTGTATCTCACTACTTCATTTCTTTCATTTCTCTTTTGAACAAATACCCACTTGTGCCCAACGGGGTGTATGTGGGGAGGTGTGCGGCATATGGGCCCAAACACCTCTCTTTTATTCAAAGATAGCAATTCAGTTGCTATTGCCTTCTTCCAATCTTCCCAATCTGATCTTTTCTTACATTCAGCGAGCGATGCAGGCTCGGGATCAAGATCGATGATGGTGGCAATTTTCTTTGCGAAGTAGATATCGATATTAGCTGTTGTCCTATTCAGGGACTCTCCCGTGTGCACATAATTTATAGCTATTTCTTCATGAGTTGCTTCTTCTGTAGCGATTGCTTCTGCTAGAGCTTTACCTTGTGCATCGCTTCTTTCAATTGCGGTGGCAAGTCCCTTTAGTTTTTCGGCTCCTATGTGTGCGCACACATCCATGCCGATGGGGATGTTCAGATCCGGTATGACCTTTTTCTGAAGGTGTCATACTTGTGCCAGGTCTCAACTGGCTCCCTTTCTCATTCAGGTGACTTCAATGATCGGCTGTGATAAATCCCTCTTATCCTTTTTCACCAGGCGTCCCCGGTTACTAAGAATTTGAGGAACCGGAGTTCTCGTCCTCTTTTTTATTTTTCTGAGGCCTCTGGACGAGATTAGGGATACCTTCTGCTTTCTTTGGTATTTCAACCCTCTCCGGTGCAGTGCGTGCAGGCACATGCGACTTAGTCACGCTCTTCAAATCACTAAAGTTATCAGGCAGTTGATTTGCTAATGCTTACAAATCTATTTTGTCTTCTGGACTTCTAATGTCTTCTAGACTTCTCTAGTGCGCGGGTCATCTGCATGGATTCCCCAGGCTTGCCACGTAATTTCCCGACATTCATCATCAAGGGGTTGATTTCCTCCCCCTAATGTTGGGAAATTTTCGGTGGTGACACTTGCGCTAGTTGCATAGGTGAGTGGATGTTGTAGGCCGAAGGTCTAAGGTTGATGAGATTCGCTGCATGAAGGACTGCGTGTCCCCAACATGTAGCTGGCAAATTACTTTTATGCAAAAGGGGTCGGGCAATAAATTTAATTCTTTTAATTAAAGCCTCTGCCAAACCGTTCTGGGTATGGATATGCGGTACCGAGTGCTCAACTGCAATTCCCATCGCCATGCAATAATCATCAAATGCCTTTGAAGTGAATTCTCCGGCGTTATCCATTCAGATGGACTTGATATGATGATCTGGAAACACATTTCTGATGCGAATGATCTGCGAGATCAATTTTGCAAAGGCGTGGTTTCTTGTGGACAACAAACCCACATATGACCACTTCGAAGAAGCGTCAATGAGCACTATGAAATACTTAAACGGCCCTGAGACGGGATGAATGGGACCGCAAATGTCTCCCTGGATGCGTTCCAGGAATGTAGGGACTTCATCCTTCACTTTCAGAGTGGAGGGTCTAGTTATTAGTTTCCCGGTTGCACATGCAGGGCACACAAAATCTTCATGATTCGGGAAATTCTTCACAATAATATTATGCCCATGTGAGTTATTTATTATGTTTCTCATCATCCTAAGACTTGGGTGGTCTAATCTGTCATGCCAGAGACAGAAGAGTTCAGAGCTTCTAAACACTGTTTTCAGAACAGTGTACGCTGCAGGTGCTTTAATTGTGGTATAATATAGCCCTGTTTCAAGTGAAGGAAGCTTCTCTAATATTTTTTTGACATTCTCTTCGCGCTTCGTAATGAGCAGGTATTCCTTACCGTACTCTTCGTCAGTCTCAACGTGGAAACCATTTGCGCGGATATTCTTAAAACTTAGGAGAGTTCTAGTCGATTCTGGGTACAATAAGGCTTCTTCAATAACCAAAGTTGTGCCCATTATGGCTCTTCTGAACCAATTATACATCCATCGCTTCTGGCGATTGTCGTAAGGCTGCTAGTGCTCTTACAAATCGACTGAAAATACATAATCTCTCTTAAGATGGTATGCGTTGTGCCGCTGCTAGCTAAGCACACTTCCTTCATAGGGCGCTACAAGCGTTCTAATATATGGTATTTTATTAATATGCATGAGAAGGCAATCAACACATAGATAAAATACACCAATATCAGAACATATCATGCCATCATAAACTGAATAAATGAATGAATTTCATCAAATATCATCCAACCATCACGAGAAAATAACAATTCTTAAGTACCATCCATGCAAATTCTAACATATTCTTCCACACAAAATAAATGACAATTAAAGTCGAAATGCATTCAGTGCACTAGACTTCTTCTGCTATTTTCTCGAGGTTGACATTCTCTTCAAGAGAAATCATGGCGTTAACTACTTCTAGGTCGAGAGGGATTACTGCTGTCGTGATGATTTCAACTTCCATCGGTGCAGGCAGCTACTCAGAATTCTCCCCCTCAGCCGATGCAGAGTGGGCTTCATACTGCCCTTGACCATCCCGCTTTGGCTTGCTGGCCTTATTCTCTCGTGGAGCATCTGATTCGCCTTTCTGGGCTGTGGCCTTACCCTTCCTTCCCCTTCTCTCATTAAGAGCTTTTCGCACCTTGTAGCTCCCGGCGTTGGCTTCACGGCCAGCGGAGCTCCCAGGTGGCTGAGTGACGTAGTTCTTACGGAGAACTTTGTCCTGAGCTTCCGCAACTTGCATCATATCAGTCAATTCGGCGTGTTCCTCATAGTCATCTTGACGATAGTTGCGTGCGGATTGTGCTATATTGGGGTGGAAGGTTTTTCTCAATTTTCTGTATTGGGGTACAAATCCTGTGCAAGGCAGAATTGTATTCCCTGACCGTCTTAAAGTCGGCAAAACCTCAGTCTGATCCACTCTCGCTCTGCTTGAGGAAGAATGGTGTACTTTAGCCTCTCAAACCGCTTCTGGAGTGCGGTCCAGAGTGTCAGCGCGCTCTTCTCCGTCATATACTCATTCTTGAGAGTGAGGCAGATGTGGTGTCTGAGAAAATGAAGTGCCTGATCATTCTCCTTAGGTTTGGGTTGAGCGTCATTCAGTCCGCCAATCCTAATAGCAGCGCGGAGCTTCCTGGCTCCAAGCACAATCTCGACATCGGATGCCTACGTCAGATAGTTTTGGCCATGCTGGGCCAGCTCCTCGAACTTCCAGTTCGTTATGCTAGTCATCTAAATGTGTATAAGTCTACTGCTGGTAGACATGCACGGAATAATTCACTGCAGGTAAATAAATAGTACAAAAGGTTCTCGTAATGTTTCAGAATTTTCTATGCATTTTCTATAATTTTACTGCTAATTTCAGTGATTAAAAGCAATTTAAACAATTACAATTAACCAAAAACAGTAAATAAATACAAAAAATACAGAGAATAATAATGGCATAAATAAATAAGCCTCAAATGCTAAAAATAATTCAAAATTCGGATTCCCGATGCCCTTTTATGCTAAAATATGAAATTTCAGCAAATTCTGCCATTTCTGGGGGTTTATACGCAAAATTTCAGTTCAGAGAAAAATTCGCGCAATTTTCTGATTTACCGAGGGGTTTTTTGCAAAATTCTGGACCCGCTCGTAAATTGAGGGCTTATTCGCAATTTTCGGAATTACGATGCCTTCCCTGCAAAAGTTCAGGACTTGTATGCAAATTGTAGGGCCTTTCAGTAATACACATAAATGGGAGGGCTTTTTCGCAAAGCATTACCCCCCCCCTTTTTTTTCTTTCCCGGTTAGGCCTCTCTCTTTCCCTGGCCCATCCGCCGATTTCCCCCTTCTCCCGCATGCGGCCCACAGCCCATCTGCCTTTTGCCCTGCTTCCGGCCCACAAAGCCCGTCCGGCTGGATAATCAAGAGAGGGAGGGGGGCTCTAGGGTTCCTCCCCTCACTCGGTTAGTGGCGGCGGCGGCGGCGCCCAAGATGCGGCCTGGGCGGGTGAGGCGTTCGGGTCGAGCTGGCGTCGTGTGGGCGCAGAGACGCGGCCGCGGCCGCTTCGGGCGGCGTGAATCGGCGGGCAAGGCGGTGGCTCAACGCGGCAGCGCGGCAGCAAGCTGGCGGTAGCGGGCCGCGTTTGGGAGGCCGACGGTTGCGGGCGAGACCGGCTCCGGGGAAGGCCGGCAGGCGGCGCAGCGGCGGGACACGGCTGCAGGCCGGTGAGTCGCGGCGGGTGGCGGCCGGTCAAGGGGGCGCGCGCGGAGGTCCGGCTCGGCTGCGGGCGAGCGGCGGCCGGGCAGGCTATGCAGAGCCGGCGTGAGGCGATGGCCAATGGGGAGGCAGCGCGGTGCAACCAGGCTTGCAGGCCGGCGACGCACGGTTGGGGTTAGGCCACGAACGGCGGTGGCTTCGGGCGGCTTCCCCGGTGGCGTCCAATCAACCGACGGCGGCGGCCAACCGGGTTCACGACGCGCAGGCGAAAACCAAGCGGCCGACGGCGAGTGCATTCGGGCGATGGCCAAGTAGCCGGTGGCGGCCATGCGACTGTCTTCAAGCACTACTTCGGCCGGCGTGCAGGCCGGGGCCGAGTGGATACGGTCCACGGGCGGCGCATCGGCGGCTTCGGGCCGGGTGTGCGTCAGTGAGCCTGGCAACCGCGTGTGGGCGATGCCTTGTGCACCAGCGGCGAGCTTGGATGCGCTGCTCGGTGCTTCCTTGAGTGGCTGGTCCGAAAACGGTGGGACGGCGGCGAAGCCAAGGCAGCTCGCATGCGGGCGGCTGTGCGCGTGCGGGCGCAGTAGGACCCAGGCCGGTGGGGTGGCGCACCAAGGCGGCCGGTTGTGGCGGCTGCAGGCCGATGCGGCCGAGGGGTCAGCCACGTGCAGGCGGCGAGTGATCACCGGCGGTGAGGCCGGCAGTTCATGGCGGCTGCATGCCGATTCTCCTTCTCCCCCTTTTCTCATACAATGCTCGTGCAAAACCGAACAGAGAATCATGCAATTTTTCATGCAATAACTGTGCAGAAACTGAACAGGAAAATAATGCATATATTTGTTTCCAATCTATGATGCAATCAACATCTACCCCGTTTCGCAATCTACCGATCGACATTGTGCCGGCGATTTCAGATCTGCTCGCGGTAGATTTGGGGCGGATTTGCATCGTTTCTAATCTACAGTGCAATCAACATCTACCCCGTTTCACAGTCTACCGATCGGCATTGTGCCGGCGACTTCAAGTCTGCTCGCGGTAGATTAGGGCGGATTTGCACCGTAGAGATTCAATCTAGAACGCGAAAAGAAAATACAGATTCAAAAGCGATCTAGAAAAATTCAATCTGTGCTTCGATGATTACCTCGTTCACCAGAGCGAACTCGTGCTGATAACGTGTTGAGGAACCGACGCTGGAGACCAGTCCGAGCGATTCCTCTGCTTAGAACAAGAACGAATCAATCACAGAATAACAGAATAATAGATTGAACACAGAGAGGTAGAGAGAACTCTTGGTCTTTCTTTATTGCTTTAGATTGCATTGGGGTACATAATGAGAGGGGTCTAGGTCCCTATTTATAGTCTACGGTGGGGTGCCCAATTAGATCAGGACTCTGGATAGAGTCCAGGTTTCCTAACACTATTAATAGAGAGCGAGAGCGATTAAGTTTCGCCGTCTCACTCGCTCACTCTCTCTCGGTCTTGGTTCTCTGTCAATTTTATGTTCAGGGACGTTTTAGCGTTACTTACCACTGTCATTTGAAGCTATATTAGCAGGTAATTTTGTCCTTGTCTGTAAATTTTTATTAACTAGGTTGGTAGCCAATCAGTTGTAGTATTTTGTTTCGTACTTAATTAGTTGTCATTTTGTAGGCGTACTTATTTAAGTATTTTGGAATTTTAGCATTATTAACTACCATCATTATAAGACATATTAGTAGGTAATTTTTTATCTCTATCGATTTTTCTTGTTCGTAAATTAATCGATCGTAATTAGTTTACGTCAGGATGCATCATTTGTACCATCATCTGCACTGCACATCCGAGAGATATGAGGTTCTTAGTTTACATCTGG
The DNA here is from genome assembly GCA_017311315.1 of Dendrocalamus latiflorus. NCBI lineage: Eukaryota > Viridiplantae > Streptophyta > Magnoliopsida > Poales > Poaceae > Dendrocalamus > Dendrocalamus latiflorus. The sequence goes on from CM029621.1 coordinate 11,473,022, forward strand.
GGTATTTATTTTGACTAACATTATTCCGTCTTGTAGCCTTCAGTTATCTGTAGGGGTGATGGCCAGTTTACATCCGCTGATGAGGATACGGGCCTCCCAGCTCCTGCCAGAGAGCAGTACACCGCGCCAGGGTTTGAACCTAGGGTTTACTTCCAGGCAAACTAGGAGGGAGAGAGTGGAGAAGCGATGATTGGAGGCAGGCATAGCTACCATGGATGCATCTATGGGGCGAGAGGGCGGCGACCTCCGTGGACGATATGCTCGGGCCTCGCTCAGAAACGTACAATGAGTTCTCCATAGCCTCATCTCCCACAAAGCACTCGTACTATAGCTTCCGAGACGTGCGAGCGCTTGTGTACCATTGTGAGGAGGAGCACATCTGGGTGCTTGCGTCGTTGTGTACCATTGTAGTAGCGATGTCAAAAAAAATTGCAGTGAGAAAGTGTTCTTCTAACCTGTGAAAATATTCTTTGCTATATGTAAAACCTGTGAAAAGTTCAAACAGAGTACTTTGTGAATTTTTGCTAGTGTTTCTGGTAGGGGATACAAACCCAACTACATTGCATTCCAACACGCGAATCACAACAACAATCACAGCACTACACCTTCCAGATAATGACCGACATAAGAAAAAAATAACACACAACATTAAGTTCATCTTGCTCTCCAGTATATCAAAACGATGCCTCATCTCCACCATTTTTCTACTCCCTATCACAGCTTCCTCTTCCAGAACAATACTACGCCTAGTGCTCATTTCATCTTCCCACACCCAGAATCGGCAACCGCCTAGACCATCCTGCAATTCAATCAACAAAAAAGGTTTCGTAACATTTGGAGAACGATTGAAAGTAACCCAAACCAAACTAACTCACCAAGTAAAATGGGGCACTTGTAGTAGTGGCATGCAGGATTCTTGGTCGTCCCTAAGGTCTTCCATTTCATAAGTGTGTTGCATTTTTGGCAAAACACTACAGGTGCCAACGAAAAGGCACTCACTTAGCTTATCTCGATGCCTAGGGAAGCGAGAAACAAGGCCAACACAGAGAGAACGGGAAGAAATACATGAGGAGGAGAAGGAAAACAATGCAGGGGAAGTGCCTGAGAAATGGCCGCATTTATAGCCTCAACTACCGACTCCTTTGCCGCCACATAGCCACTTCTTTTGCAACAGCAAGCAGACATTTCATGAGGGCAAAAATGGTCTTTTTGCATCTCTAATAAAAGATAGATAATGGTCAATACGACTAACTGTAGATAGTTGAAGTTACAGTAAACAATGTCTAAACTCACCTGTAAACTCGGCAACTCCGATTGATCTGCACTACAAAACTAACGATAGCTTGCTTGGCGGTAGTCTGTGTGGGAAATGTTGCCCCACAAGCAGATTTGGCTTCACCTTGAGAAAGAGAGTCCAAGAGAATTAAAAGAGGAATTAAATGAGCACCGCATGTTGCTAACTACGAATAAATCAATATGAATTAACATGACTAATCATATGGCAATTTAACAAAATAAAAAATTCTAAAAAAATTACACAATCAAGTCCACTTTGTAAGGATCCTTTAAAAAATTACATGTGAAATGCGATGCTCTGCTTCACAAGCTCCGGCTGGGAGGAAGGCACGGTTATAACTTGACGTAAGGAGTGCTTCGATACTGCAATGGTGTGGGAGGACGCCCCAAACTGCACTAATAAAATAGAAGCACATGGGGATCGCACGCGGGCGAAAAACTAATCATGTAGTAGCATCGGCATGGTGGTTACTGGTTAGCAATCAACCGCGCCAATGCTATCACCTACTTACAGCATTGATCGTGTCAAGGAAAACAGTGTCTTCTCCCTATTGGATAGATACGGCTATGGTCAACGAGAGTCTGGGAGTTTAAGCTACATCTACATCCCCTGCACGGCTTAAGCTACATCAACATCCCCTGCACGGCATGTTGATCAGGACAGAAATTGCTGTTTTGAATAGATTACTGTATTTTTTTAACAAAAATGGATTACTGTGTTAGATTGATCTCGTCCATATGGCCCAACGGCCATATGGAACCCCTTGTCCACCGCGCCCTGATCGGGGGCGCCCAGCCCAAATCGGCTGGTGGGCCCCTGTCGCCAGCGCCATATAAAAGAGAGGTGGGGGCCGGGGCGGCACGCACGACGAGGTTCACCGTGCCGCCACCTTCCCCACCTACAAACCCTAAAACCCGATCTAGAGGGGGCGCTCCAAGCGACGGGAAGCTCCACCGGCTCCTCTGCGTCTTCTCCAGATTGCCGCCGTCGCCGTTCTTCTCCGACCGTCGTCGTGCCCGCACTTCCCCGAGATGGCAACCTCCTCCTCTAGTGCACCAGAAGGTCGGTACCCGAAACCCTAATGTCCTCTCCCTCTCCGAGTCTCTCAAGAACCCTAGAGAAAAGAAGTAACCCCGCTAGATCTACCCTAGGAGGTCCTAAAGAAGATAGATCCTTCATTGGTATCAGAGCACCTAGCGTTTAGATCTAGACGGAGGAAAAAGAAAAGAAAGAAAAGGAGGGGAAAGAAGAACCCTAACCCGAACCCTAACCCTAGAAAAGAAAAGACCGGGACTTACCGGGGACCGCCGCCGTCGTCGGTGGCGTGCGGGAGATCGGCCGAGCCTTGGGCTCGCCGGCGCTCAACGTGCAGGCCGCCGTCGACGTGCGGGACAGATCGGGCGCCGACACGGAGCCGCTCGACGGCGGCGCGCTCCCTCTAAGGGGAGCGCGCACGCCGGCGAGAGGGCCCATGGCGGCGCCGGTTGCCGTCTTCTTCTCCGGCGGCGTGGAAGCGGTCGCCGCCGCCGCCGCTTCGCGGTCGCTCTCGGGTGCGAGGGTGAGAGAGGGGAGGCAGAAGTGATTAGGGTTTCGGGGAACGTCCGCGTCGCGTGGTTTTGATCGGGCGAGATCAGCGCGCAGCCGTCGGATGGCATCCGATGGCTGAGATCGCGCCGAGCCGCGCGGGCGAGATTCGGCCCAGGCGGGCGAAAGTAATCCCGGCCCAGGCCCAGGTTGCGCGCGAGATCGTGCTGCCGCGAGGAGCAAGAGCCGTCGGATGCGAATCCGACGGCTGACGGGGCGCGGGGCGACGCGGTGTCCGCGCGCGCGGGCGAGCGTGAGGCGCGCGAGCGGGCAGGCCGCGCGTGCGTGAGGCCGAGAGCGCGGGCGCGCACGAGAGACGGCCGAGCAGGCCGCCGTGGGCCGCGGGCGCGTTGCGTCCGCGCGCGGGAGAGCGCAGGCCAGGCGGGCTGGCTGGGCCGCGCACGCGAGGAGCAGGCCGAATGGCCGTTATGAACAGTAAAACCTGAATTTTGGATTTAATGTTTTTTCAGAAGTGTTTTTTTGTTGAATTTCAATGAAATTTGAACTAAAATCTCTGTAAATTTTGCACCAACGTGTTAATTTTTCCAGAGATTGATGTGAACAGTTTAATGCTTCTGAATATTGAATTATTTTTAGAATAATTACAGTTTCCGCTGCAAAAGTTAATATTGATTGTTTTTCATTATTAAATTCGAACCAACGGGAGAATTTAATTTTGGAAAAATAGATTAAAATTCCCAGAGATTTATGATACTGTTATTTTCTGACCAACGTTGTTAATATCAGTATTATAAATTTTAATGTTGATTTCATGCATTATTTCTATCTCTGCCCAACGGTGATGTAGATTTAATGTATGATAAAATTGATTTAAATTGTATGTCGTATTTTTGACCAACGTTGGAAATAAGGCATATAATTTTGATATTACGTTCTCACTGTATTTGAAATATTTTTTCAGGAGGATACAACTTAATGAGTTGTATTAGAGAAATCCCCACTCTCAAAGGTGATAATTATGGAGAGTGGAAGAAAAAGATAGATTTAGCTTTTATCTTGGCTGAGGTGGACTGGGTCCTCACTACAGCACGTCCCACTGAGCCTTTGGCGCCAGTGAGGGAACAGAATGAGGATGACACTGCATGGCAGAACAGACAGAGGGATCATGCCCCCTTACAGATGTCTTATGACCTTGATCATAAGAAATGGACCACAGCCAACAAGAAATGTATGGCTGTAATAAAGAACACAATTGAGCCTGCTATTCTGGGCTCAATTGCAGAGTGTGACACTGTCACTGAATACCTTGATAAAATAAAGAGTCAGTTCACTGGCTCTTCAAAGACTTATGCTACACAGCTGATTAAGCAGCTGGTAACAGAGAGGTATTCTGGCGGTGGCAATGGCATAAGAGAGCACATTCTTAGAATGAGCAACTTGGCATCTAAACTGAAACCGATGGATTTGGCTCTCAAGGATGAGTTCCTTATTCATCTGGTTTTTGCTTCTTTGCCAAAAGAGTTTGACACTTTTGTTGTCAACTATAATATGCAGCCCGAAAAATGGGACATGGAAAAGTGCATAGCCATGTGCGTGCAAGAGGAGGAAAGAATCAAATCCTCACATGGTGGTGCTATAAACTTTGTGAGGGAAAACAAGAAAAAGAATTATAACAGTAACCCCTTCTCAAAGAACAAGGGCAAAGCCTCTGTACATCAGCCTCAACAGAACAAATTTGCTGTAGACAAAGACCAGTGCCTTCACTGCAAGAAGACGGGACACTACAAGAAGGATTGTCCTGACTACTTAAAGATGATAATGGCTAAGAAAGGTGAGAACATTATTACCTTTATTAATGAATGCCTGTATGTGAAATATTCGAAATCCACTTGGTGGATTGATTCAGGAGCAACTGTTCATGTTGCTAATTCATTACAGGGATTCCGTTCGACGAGGACTACGCAAAGAAAAGAAAGATGCGTTAAAGTCGCAAATGGAGTCGAAGCTGAAGTTGAAGCCGTTGGCGATCTTTCATTAGAATTAGCTAATGGCTCCACTCTTCTACTTAGAGATGTCCTTTTTGTACCCTCTTTACAGAGGAATTTGATTAGTGTGTCAAATTTGGACAAAGATGGTTATGATTGCAATTTTGGAAATGGCAAGTGCGAAATAATGTTTAATAAAGAATGTGTTGGTATTGCCATATTACAGAATGAGCTTTATTTGTTATCATTGTGTGATGATGTGAATGTCGTATGCGATAATGAGAACGTTGCGTACGAAAAAGTGATTGAATCCTCGTCTACGAATGTAAACAGAAAACGAAAGAGAACTCTAGATGAGTCGTCGAAATTATGGCACTGTCGTTTAGGCCATATTTCGAGGGGGAGAATAGAAAGACTAGTAAAGAATGATATTCTTCCTCCATTAGAGTTCTCAGACTTAGAACAATGCAGAGAATGCATTAAAGGAAAATATGTAAAGAAAATTAAAAAAGACGCTAAAAGAAGCACAGGAGTTCTACAAATTATTCACACAGATATTTGTGGTCCTTTTCCTGTGAAAAGTGTGGATGGATATGACTCGTTCATAACATTCACAGATGATTACTCCCGTTATGGATATATTTATCCAATTAAAGAAAGAAATGAAGCCTTGGATAAATTCAAGATATTTAAGGCTGAAATTGAAAACCAACACGATTTAAAGATTAAGATAGTCCGATCTGATCGTGGGGGGGAGTACTACGGTCGACATACCCCATATGGACAAGTTCCTGGACCTTTTGCGAGGTTTTTACAGGAAAATGGAATAGTGGCCCAGTATTCTATGCCGGGCGAACCTCAGCAAAATGGAGTAGCTGAAAGACGCAACCGTACCCTGATGGATATGGTGCGAAGTATGATGAGCTACTCCACACTCCCATTGAGTTTATGGATGGAGGCGTTGAAAACCGCCATTCATATTCTCAACAGAGTGCCCAGTAAGTCGGTGCCCAAAACACCGTACGAGTTGTGGACAGGAAGAGTTCCCTCACTAAACCACTTACGTGTGTGGGGGAGTCCTGCTGAGGCTAAAGTATTCAACCCAAATCTTGGGAAACTTGATCCCAAAACAGTAAGTTGCCATTTCATTGGCTACCCTGAAAAGTCAAAAGGTTATCGTTTCTACTGTCCAGACAGATACACAAAGTTTGTAGAAACGAGACATGCTGTCTTCTTAGAGGATGAAATGATGAGGGGGAGCATGGTAGCTCGAGAGATTGACCTTGAAGAGAAGCGGGTGTTTGCGCCCACTCCGATGATTCAAGAGTCATTCTTCACACTACCTGCTGTCGCTGCACCGACGGTGCAAGACACTGTGGTGCCAGTACCTGTTATTGTTCCTCCCGTGGCAACAATGAATGAGAATGAAGAACCTGTTCTTCAGGATCATATAGAACCTATTGCCACAGATGAGGGGGAGCAACAGCAGCCTCAAACAGTAGATGTACCAAATGAGGAGGCCCCGAGGAGGTCTCAAAGAGTAAGAAGATCAGCTATTTCTGACGATTATCAGATTTATCATACAGAGGAGTTTCAAATGGAGGATGATCCCACCTCATTTGAAGAAGCCATGAGAAGCGAAAATTCCTCAAAATGGCTTGATGCCATGGAAGAGGAAATGAGGTCCATGAAGACTAATAAAGTCTGGGACTTGGAAATTATTCCTAAAGGAGCCAAAACAGTAGGCTGTAAATGGGTCTACAAGACAAAACATGACTCCCAAGGGAATGTAGAAAGATACAAAGCGCGACTTGTGGCAAAAGGATTTACGCAAAGAGAAGGGATTGACTACAATGAGACATTTTCTCCAGTCTCATGTAAAGATTCCTTCAGAATCATAATGGCATTAGTAGCACATTATGATTTAGAGTTACATCAGATGGATGTAAAGACGGCATTTCTTAATGGGGATTTGGAGGAAAATGTTTACATGGCACAACCGAAAGGTTTTGTTGTGGAAGGAAATGAGAGAATGGGATGCCGCCTAAAGAAATCGATTTATGGGTTAAAGCAAGCTTCAAGACAGTGGTACTTGAAGTTTGACAGTACAATAAGAAAATTTGGGTTTAAAGAGAATGTTGAGGACAACTGTGTTTATGCAAAGTTTAAAGATGGGAAGTTTATCTTTCTAATCTTGTATGTGGATGATATCCTACTAGCTAGTAGTGATGTTAATCTGCTACTGGAAACAAAGAAGTTCTTGTCCTCAAACTTCGATATGAAAGATCTTGGTGAAGCTTCATTCGTTCTAGGGATCGAAATTCACCGAGATAGAAACAAAGGGGTATTGGGACTGTCACAAAAGGCATACATAGAGAAAGTCTTAAAGAAATTTGGTATGCATAAATGTAGTCCATCACCTGCACCTATAGTCAAGGGCGACAGATATGGGGATTTTCAATGCCCCAGGAACCAGTATGAGATCGATCAAATGAAAGCGGTTCCATATGCTTCAGCTGTCGGAAGCTTACAGTATGCTCAAGTGTGCACACGCCCTGACTTAGCATTTGTTACCGGGTTACTTGGCAGATTCCAGAGCAATCCTGGAATAGAACATTGGAAATTGATAAAGAAAGTCTTGCGTTATTTGCAAGGAACAAAAGGCCTCATGATGACATACAGAAGATCAGACTCACTCCATATAGTGGGGTATACAGACTCTGATTTTGCGGGAGATGATAGAAAGTCTACATCCGGATATGTATTCACTCTCGCTAAAGGAGCTATATCGTGGAAAAGCTCAAAACAAACCGTCACTACATCGTCCACAATGTATGCCGAGTTTGTAGCATGTTATGAGGCTACGGGGCAGGTGAACTGGCTAAAGAAGTTCATACCCGGTTTAAAAGTGGTTGACGACATCAATAGACCACTTAAGTTGTACTGCGATAATGAACCCGCAGTAACGTATGCCCACAACAATAAGTCAAGTGGTGCTGCCAAACACATTGACATAAAGTACTATGTTGTGAAAGATAAAGTTCGGGATCAAATTATAAGTTTAGAGCATATAAGTACCGCAAAGATGTTAGCGGATCCGCTTACCAAAGGCTTACCACCCAACGTGTTCAGAGAACATGTAGCCGGCATGGGTTTAAGGGAAAGCCTATGATCCTGGACTAAAAGATGGCCCAAAGATTAAAGTAACTGTTTCAGAACAGAGAGGTGTATTGTAACTGTTGAATCTATCGGCGATTGACCGTGACGATGAGACATGTTCTATGCACTAATCTGTGATGGAATGTGTAAAGTCAAAAGTAATTAAAAGATAAAGTATAGACTGAGATCAAGGGGGAGAATGTTAGATTGATCTCGTCCATATGGCCCAACGGCCATATGGAACCCCTTGTCCACCGCGCCCTGATCGGGGGCGCCCAGCCCAAATCGGCTGGTGGGCCCCTGTCGCCAGCGCCATATAAAAGAGAGGTGGGGGCCGGGGCGGCACGCACGACGAGGTTCACCGTGCCGCCACCTTCCCCACCTACAAACCCTAAAACCCGATCTAGAGGGGGCGCTCCAAGCGACGGGAAGCTCCACCGGCTCCTCTGCGTCTTCTCCAGATTGCCGCCGTCGCCGTTCTTCTCCGACCGTCGTCGTGCCCGCACTTCCCCGAGATGGCAACCTCCTCCTCTAGTGCACCAGAAGGTCGGTACCCGAAACCCTAATGTCCTCTCCCTCTCCGAGTCTCTCAAGAACCCTAGAGAAAAGAAGTAACCCCGCTAGATCTACCCTAGGAGGTCCTAAAGAAGATAGATCCTTCATACTGTACTAAAAAAGGATTACAAAACACAAGCGGAGAATATTACAGTTCCAAAACATGTACTCCTACGTTCTTCTTGAAAGTAGTAGTAACTACACCGTATGTTAGCATACCTCAATCTGTATGAGACGCATACGTGTGTGCGTGTGGGTTATGTATGCACATAAACTCTCCGAGTGAATGTGCACTGTCACTGTCAGCCCCTACTGTGGCACTGTACCATATTTCCTTTTCCCCGTCCTCTTCTGGATGTGGCCTGTCTAGCTGTTTTTCCGTTTTCCTTTACTGCAGGAAAGGGCCTGTGTACTTGTCAATTAGTACTAACTCCTTGAAGCTGTTGAAATGGCACAAACCGAAAAATATTTTATCCAAGTTCAAATGGCATAAACAGAAGAGGTTTAATCTAACCTTGATCCAGGTTTGCGCTCGACGTAGGCTGAGCTGGGATGCGAGCGTGACACTCCAAATATCTCGCTTTATGGTGCCTGATTCCAGCATTCAAATCCAAATTTCCAATAGCGCATCTGTTCCACAACTGCTCAAGACGTCAGAGGAATCGGTTCCTTTAACTGTGATTTGCTTTCTAATTTCCTCACTGGCGGCCCCAGTTAACGCATTTGCTTACCACATGTCTCGTCACCGTGCCCACAGCCCACATAAACGTGCTTATATGCGAATCTTCGAGATAGAAGCAACTGAGCGAGTACATACGCACCAATTAATTCGTTTGTTAATGTTTTGTACTACTGTGATATTAGTTAGTCGTGTGGATAATACGTGGAGCAGAACGAACCACGCCGTGAAGGCATAAGCATCTTCTGTCTGCGTCCATCTCCCGTTTACTTTGGGGAATCTGTTATATATTAGAAGTCTACGGCAAGCTTTTTACAGGTGCTAAGAAAAAAATATGCTAAAAATTCTCTATTATTATACGTTAAAAATAGATGGCAAGTTTTTACAGCTACTTAAAAAAAAGAGAAATATGTTAGAAATTCTTACAAGAAGGAAAAACATTTGACCCTTAAATTGGTGGATTCTAATTTTATACTCCATTCCAAACAGCGATGGCTTTTAGCTTGAAATAGCCAAAAGCCGTTTAGAATACGCTGGCTTCTTAGCATGGCTTTTTTCTTTTTTTCTCCTTTGCATTATCCGTAGATATATAATGGTACTTTTTTTATTTTTCATATTTTTATTTTTAATTGAATATATCAGAAAAAACTAACAGTTGCTACACCTTCGCCTTGATGACACCGTCATGAGCTCCGCCTCCACCCAGTCGGCGCCACTGTAACAACCCAGGTTTTATTAAAAAAACAATAATTTAAAATAAAAATAAGTGTTTTGGTTGTTTGAGTTTTAATTTTGTTTTACCCTGATTTTATCTTTTTAAAAAAGCTGGATTTGAAAAGTAATTTAAGTAAAAATCTAAAAATATTATTAAATAAAAAGATATTTTGATTTTCTGTAAAAAAATACTATTTCAAATTAATTATTTGGATTTGTTTGGCTTTTATCTGGTTTTTCTGGAGTGCGACCCGAGCCCCCTCCCGCCCTGCCGACATCGTCATTCCATCCACTGTGCTCGTGCGAAGCCTCTCCGCCCCTTCTCCGTCTCAAAGCGCCGCCAGAACACCGACTTCGCCAGAGGCCCGAGCACCACCGCCGCATTCCTCATCGCCGACCCACCTCCGGCTGTCTTGGTAAAGCCCGTGCCCACCCCCGAGTTTCCCTCGCTCTCCTCTCCATTTTGCGCCGTTCGCTGGCCACCGCCGTGCGTCAGAGCTCCGGCAAGCCTCGGTCCCCGAGCGCGGCCATCGATCGGTGAGCCACGTCGGCACCCAGGGCGACGTGGACGCCACATGGTGCCCAGTGGCGCGCCACCTCGGCCACGCAGACGCCACCCAGCACCGCCAGCCCAATCAGCAGCCACACCTCTCCCTCGGCTAGCGTGGCGGCCATGTGTCAACAACTGGCATGCCACATCATCAAACCAAGCCTGTCACCCGCCATGTCAGCACCATGTCACCCTCCCTTCCACCTTAGCCACCTTTTGGTCCATGGTAGACCGGGCCCACTGTCAGCCTCTGGTCCGAAAAATCAAATCAGGGCTAATGTCATGCTGATGTCATATACCTGATTTTCCTTTATAAAAATAATTTGGCCAAAAAGAAAATCCCAGGCTGACATCATAATTCCAATTCCCAATAGAAAAATAATTCCAGAAATTCCTTTTATTCTTTTTCTCTGATTTCAATCTTCCGGAAGCCCGTTCTTTTTTATTCTAACTCCGATTGAGTCCATTCAAAATTCTAAATTCATCAAAAAATTCTAATGTATCCATTTTTGCACTTATTTTAATTATTTGAAGTTTATTTAGATTTTATTTGAGTTTGCTTGCGTATTTTCACGTGTAGACTGTGACGATCCGGAAGAATTCTTTGACAATGACTCGCACTAAACGAAGTGTCTTTTCAAGACGTAATCTACTAGTTAATTATAGTACATAATGTGCCGACTTCATTTATATCGGTAAAAACCACATGTGAGTTTCTGTTACTCTGTAATCTCTCGTACGAACAGCTCAAAAGCCAAAAAATACAGCCAAAAAGCATAAACCTAAGAAAAAAACAGGCCCTTAGTCTTCTTGTCCATGTGTTGCCACACTGCTTTAATTCGACGATGTTGAAAATACTCGCAACGAAGTTGGTAGTGGTAGTGTAACACCGTATGTACTAAGCAAATTAGTCATTGGGGTACTGGTTTCACACGCCGGCGTTAATTGATATCTAGATTCCTGTTTGCACGAAGTTGGTAGTGCACACTGTGATCGTTTTGGCTTCAGCTTTTAGCTTTCGGTTTATTTTTCACTATTCATAAATTTTGTCTTTTTCTGAACTTTTGGCTTTTTGTTGAGCTTTTTTGCCGATTCTTTTTTCCCCGTATTTGATTGTATTTGTTGACCGTATTTAATTATGCTAAATAAGCCTCTGTCAGTTACAGTGTTTTTTTAGCCATCTACAGTGCTTTTCAGCCATGAGCCACCAAAAAAACCCAAATGATCAAAACTCGGGGATTTTTTAGGCACTGCTCAAAAGAACTTATTTTGAGTGGTTTTTGGCTAAAAATCATTGTAACTAGTTAAAAAACATTGTAGCTGACGGTAACTTACTTGGCGTAATTAAATTTAAAAAATTTTAAAATAGAAAAAATAGGTTAGCCCGTCACGAACCATACAAACGAATACAGGAAAAAAATAAAACCAATAAAAAAGCTCAAAAAACTAAAAAAACATTAAAAAAAGACGAAATTATTGAATAGTGAAAAATAAACTAGAAACAATAATTGTGTGTTTGGTTTTGGAGTCAGGTAAGGATGGAATGAATCCATCCTTGCTTTTAAGGATGGAACCGTCCCCATCCCCTATTGTCCCTGGAACCAAACACACTATTGAAGGCAAGTAGCGAGGAAGAGGGACAAGCCCATCCCCTCATTTTTGAGGGATGGGGGCATTCTCAATTTAGGGGAATATTCCCGGGATATTTCCCAAAGGGGATGGACTCTGTCCCTGCTGACTCCAATCCAAACAGGTCCAAATCTGGGATCGCCCTGTCCCATCCCCTATTGTCCCTGGAACCAAACACACCCTTAGTGTGATCGAGCCGGCATGCACACAGCCGGATAGGCCCGGCCGATCGTCTTGGAAAGAAAGAACGAACGAACGACGAAGCGACGGCCGGGTGGGCTAGCGCCGCGCGATCGAGTAGGCGGGCGGCGTCTCCCAAGGCACGGGGGGTTAGGGCATGTCCAATGGTGATTTATGAGTTAGCTCTAAACATATTATTTCATATTTTAATAGAAGAGAGAGAAAAGCTAGCTCTTGATCAAGAGTTAGTCTCATACACACATTCCAAGATTATATAAGGATGTCATGTGGGACTATTCATGTTATGAGCTATGTGCTAAAAGTTAATATCATTGGAGAAGTTATCTTAGAGCTAGTAACTAGCTCATACCATTGTACATGCCCTTAGAGCAGGTACAATAAGGCTTAGTCAGCAGGCTATAGCAAATATAATATCAACCAAATCTTACGTGGCAGAGAGAGAAAGGAAGAGAGAGAAGGAAGCTGGCTACTAAATTACAGCTAGCTATAGCACGTAAAAATATGCATTTCACTCTCTTACACGTGGGGCCAAATAGTTATTATAATAGCTACCTTATTGTATGAACTATTTTTTTGAAGACTATAGATGAAATGGACAAGTATTATAGTCACTAGTTGGCTATACTATTGTACTTGCTCTTAGGGCATCTCCAACAGTATGAGCTAGTTACTAGCTCTAAGACAACTTCTCCAATAGTACTAACTTCTCCAATAGTGACACCAGACAACAACGTGCGTGCCCGAACAGCGACGCCGTGTGCCGACTCGATCCGAATCATAGCAATCAGTATACAGCACGCGCACATTTGCCTGCTTCTTTCTTCCCTATTAAAGGCCGTAGCCTGCCCCGTCAGCTCTGTCTCGTCAGAAACCAGGCATACATAACAAGAGGAACGGCACGGCAGGGCGCATCTAGAGAGGAACAAAAAGACATCGAGAAGCTTCGATCGATTATTTGGCCATGGATGATCAGAGGGGACGGCGAGGGGACGAGGAGGAGTGCCGCGCTGGGCTGCTGAACGGCGAAGCGACGAAGGAGGACTGGCAGGTGGTGGCCAACGGCGGCGGTCAGGGCGAGGAGGAGGGGAACAAATCCAAGCTCGGGAGGAGGGTATGGGAGGAGTCCAGAAAGCTGTGGGTCATCGTGGCGCCAGCCATCTTCAGCCGCGTCGCCACCTACAGCATGAACGTCATCACGCAGGCCTTCGCCGGCCACCTCGGCGACCTTGAGCTCGCCTCCATCTCCATCGCCAACACCGTTGTAGTCGGCTTCAACTTCGGCCTCATGGTACGCACGCACGCACGTTCACCTTTGCTCATTAACCACGTACTTGTGTGGAGAATCAAATAGATGGTTTCGTTGGTCAATTGCGTTCGTGCTATCTTTGGGCGTAGCTAGACGTGGCGGCCAGGCTAACTGTGCCAGTTCAAGATATGGTATCGTTGGCCTTGTCCTGAGACAGCATGGTACAAATAGCAAATGGATAGTGTTAGTTTAGCTCGATCAGGTGTGTCGTATTTGCACCAATACGATGTGATACGTACAGTAACTCTTCTATGGTATTACAGTAAAATTACTTCTGGTTAGTAATAAATTTTATGTTAGAGTTATTGTACTCTTCTAAGCGCGAACGGGTAATTTGACAGTAAAATTACTTGTGACTGTCAGTAAAATTATCTGTGACTGATAGTAAAATTACTTGTAATTGGTAGTAAAATTAACAAGTCATCGGTGACACGTTTGGCTAAGCGTGTCCGAGCTGGCTTGGCACGGCTCGACTCTTCTCTGTGCCATGTCTGGGTCGAAGGGTAATCATATAGGCCGGCATCGTAACTTATTTGGGCCAGTCTAATCGGATCGTGTCTTATCTAGACCGGTGTTATGTAGTGTCAGACGGCCCATTTAGCTAAGTCTGACACAACCTCTTGATATGGTTAAGATTTTCTTTTGTTTGTACTGAACGGCTGAAAAGTAAAACATTAAATATTTTCAAGAAAATGTGCTGTAAATTGGTACTGTAATTGTGATCGCCGAAAGAAAGCTTTTTCTGAGCTGGCGTTCGATCACCATAGTTAACTATGGGGCAATACGTTGCTACAGAGTGGCATGGACTGCCATGGAAGTGGAACGTAGAGCTATGCCAGCGAGCAGCGAGCAACTTCGCCACAGAGTGGCATGGATTGCCATGGAACGTAGTTAACTTTGCGCACGTACGTATTGCTGCATTGTAGTAGGGACCAGCTAGTTTTTGTCGCATGTGCACAAGGGCATTGGGTTTCTCAATACAACAGCTGGTCGAAAATACTCATCCAGAAATTTGTGACCGGTTTTTGCGATGCAACGGCTGAGACGCTGGCTCGAAATACACCAGATACGTACGTGCTGATAGCTCCAGGTGGAAACATAATGCCAAACCGAAGAATGAGTGATCAACTCCTTCGACTAAAGAAGCATGGTTGGTCTCCCGGCCGCCTACTAATTTTTCCACTCGTAGTGCGTCCTCTTTCCTTTTCTTTTTGTCAAGAGATCGAAATGGGCTCCTTAAAAAAATGATCGAAAGGGCGATGACTTCGAATTTTCTATGCAGAAGTAATGTGTATTTCAGTGGCCTGAGGCATTCGTGTCGTCCCTGTCTTGGATTAGCATCCACTGAGTCGCCTCCTCGTCTTCATTCCTGAACTTTGGGCCCCACGGACTGGATGCTGATTCGCGTCATTTGGCTGCGATAAAAATTTGGGGGTAAGAGCAAGTATAAGAGCAAGTATTATAAGAGGCTGTAAGCTGTCTGTATGCTGAGGTGGAGGAGAGAGAGGAAGAGAGAGAAGAGAGGTGGGCTGTAAGCTTACAGCCAGCTGAAGCACAAGAACCAAGAAACTTTGTGAGAGGAAGAGGTAGATCATACAGACTTCAGCTGGCTGTAACTACTATATGAGTAGGCTGATAAGTGGGCTATAAGTATCCATACAGCCAGCTGAAGGCTGTATTATAAGACTTGCTCTAATAAGAGGCTGTTAGTAGGCTGTATGCTGAGGTGGAGGAGAGAGAGGAGGAGAGAGAAGAGAGGTGAGCTGTAAGTTTACAGCCAGCTGAAGCACAAGAACCAAGAAACTTTGTGAGAGAAAGGGGTGGGTCATTCGGCCTTCAGCTGGCTGTAAACTACTATATGAATGGGCTGATAAGTGGGATGTAAGTGTCCATACAGCCAGCTGAAGGCTGTATTATTAGCCTTGCTCTAATGGGGATAAAAAAACAAATTAGCTCCGATTATGAAGTTTTCCCTTTGATGATTTTATTATTTTATTGGTGGAAACATCTGGAAGCATATAAATGTTCCTCCAGAGTGCAACGCAGAATCGATTGGCATGCATGATGGTCTCTGTGCACAAACACTGGAGGCCCCCTCAACTCTTCTAGTCTCAGTAGGACGTAGGACAAAGCTGCTTTGTTCACATAATTTTTTTCGTCAGGGTACATGTGAGAACTGAAATGACAACAGAAAGAGCTCTCAATTTATTCTTGGAAAGTGAAAGAATGGAGGCTGGAGCTATGGATTTCTAACTTCATCTCTGTCCTTTTTAGCTACGGCTAATAATTTATAGCTCTAATGTGAACTATAAATTATTGTAAACTAAAAAGTAGGGTTTTTCTTTGCTTCTTCCTAACGTGAGTTTTTGTACGAATAAATCGAATACTAATAGGCCGTTTCAAAAAGACTATTCCGATAAGCCGTTTCGAAAAGATAACAAAAGGTTATTCTATTTATTTGTTTAGAGAAAATTATAAGCAATAAATTATAAACTAAAAAGAAGGGTTTTCCTTTCCTTCTTCTTGCAACTTCAAATAAATGCCTTCATTCCACTTGTCGACATTTGTATCAACTGCGAACAGTGTGCTCGAGACCCTTCAGTTCTTTTTTACTTACATATTTTTATTTTTTATACGAGTTTTACGGTTATTTTTGTAATGTTACATTAAAATATACTTATAAAATTATAATATTATGAAAATATTGGTAATGATAAATATAATGATATAATATTTGTATAGTCAATCTAAATAATTTTAAATTTATTAGCGATCAAATATTAAAAAAATTGACAGTATAGATTCTAAGACATCAAGTACAGAGTACTTATCATTGCATCTGCACATACATGGACAAGTAAAAAAACTATACTATCTTTTCCTGAATTACGTGCTCAACCTCGTAATTTACTGTGAATCTATGTGTAACTGCTAGTATATGATCTGCTCATTGCCACGCCACGTCCGAAAATGCAAATGCAATTAACCATTGTATCTGACACTGCACTAGCTGCAATAATTGCTCGTGGCTTTGGCGTGATGGCTGCGTGCAGCTTGGCATGGCGAGCGCGCTGGAGACGTTGTGCGGGCAGGCGTTCGGCGCGAAGAAGTACCACATGATGGGGGTGTACATGCAACGGTCGTGGATCGTGCTGCTGGCGTGCGCCGTGCTGCTGCTGCCCATGTACTTCTTCGCGGAGGGCGTGCTGCTGCTGACGGGGCAGTCGCCGGAGCTGTCGGAGATGGTGGGGCGGGTCTCCGACCGTGTGGTTCATCCCGCTGCACTTCTCCTTCGCCTTCCTCTTCCCGCTGCAGCGGTTCCTGCAGTGCCAGATGAAGAACTTCGCCAACGCCGCCGCCTCCGCCGCCGCGCTCTGCATCCACATCCTCGTCAGCTGGCTCTTCGTCTCCAGGCTCCAGTTCGGGCTCGTCGGCATCGCGCTCACGCTCAACTTCTCGTGGTGGGCCACCGCCGGCGTGCTCTTCGCCTACGTCGCCTGCGGCGGCTGCCCGCAGACGTGGCACGGCTTCTCCCTCGAGGCGTTCGCCGGCTTATGGGAGTTCGTCAAGCTCTCCACCGCGTCAGGCGTCATGCTATGGTACGTAAATTTTTTTTACGTACTCCGTACAATGCGTACAAAAGTCTTTTTTTAAAACTGTCCATGAAAGTGCAGCTGTGTTGGTAAAGTCAAGGTCATCTAGTGGCATATGCTGGTTTGCATGTGATTTCTGCTTTGATTCCATTATTGCTGTGCCGGCCTTCTCGAAAGCGATCCCATACGCATAAGCATTTCACAGATAGCAGCAGAGGCAAGCGTTGAGATTGCTCTGTATAATAACGTTTCATTTGTAATGACTTAACTGGTTTGTACACAGCTTGGAGAACTGGTACTACAGAATACTCATCTTGCTGACCGGAAACCTCAAGAACGCGGCTATTGCGGTGGATGCGCTCTCCATCTGGTAACTATTATTCTTCGTGTAGTTTTTCTTTTCTCAAAAACACAGGAGATGTGTGTTTCATTCGTTAAGTAGATTAAGGATACAAGTAGGCATGGGAGCCAAGAGCGGGGATTACTAAACTAAACTAAATCTAGTCGGAGGAGAAATCCACCACGGACCTGATGTTAGCAAGAAGCACTTTCAATTTCGATCTCACCGTAGAAGACTAGAGAAAGATCTCTTGTTTAATTCGATGGAGATCCTCAAACTGTAGGTGCCTTGAGCCGTGAGCTGCGGGAATCCTGCTCTGGTGCGGTGCGTGGACTAGTGGGGCATGGGCAGCTTCACGATGGAAAAAGAGGGGCCCACCGGTGGCGGTCTGGCGCCCATGGGCATCGGAAGTAGACCTTCGACCGGGGTAGCCTCCGGTGCCAGCATCCCGGGGGTGGGCCTTCGGATGTGCCCGCTTGGAAACGGAACTTACTGAGCACTGGACTTTGACCCTAGGGCTCGCTGTAGCCTCTGTCTGGGTTGCCGCTATGGCCATCGTCTAGAGATGGCAATAGGTACCCGAAACCCGATACCCGGTGGGTTTTTACTCTATTAGGGCATAGATCTGAGTCAATTTCCTAACCCATGAGTCTCTTAATGGGCAAAAAGTCCAACCCATCGGGTCTACGGGTTCGGGTACGTTCCTATAGTACCCAAACCCGTAAACCCATGAGTAATATAAACCCGATCCATAGGAGTTATAAACCCAGGCTCCCAGCGTTCCAGACAAATCAGCCCAGCCCATAGCCCATTAGCCATTTAGCCCCAAGCCCCAAATCCAATGCGGCAATGCCCCATTACCCATACGGCTAACCCTAGCTAGCACTCACCACGGTCACTACTCACTTCTCCCCAGTCCCCACCCCGATTCAACAGCCGCCGCAGCGGCGGCGCATCTGGCGCTCCGTGCTCTGTCTCCGGTAGTCTCCATGCTCGCCCTCCCGTCCCACAGCTCCCGCTCCTGCTCCCGTCACTCTCGCCGCACGCTCGTCCTCCCGCACGCCCTCGCCGTCGCCTCGCCTTCCAGTTCATCCCGCCGTCCCCACGCCGCAGCCAACGCACATCACAGTAGTAGACCCTTGGCCATGGCGCTGCCCTCCGGCTCCAACGAAGATGGCCGGTGAACTTCTTCCTCCTCTCCATTAACCATTGTTACAGCTCGCATTACTGACCCGACAGGTGACCCATGGGTACCCGTTAACCCAGTGGTCATGGGTCTGGGCAAAAATTTGCACCCGTCATGGGCATGGGTTTTTTAGCGGGCACGTCCAACTTTGATGGGCATAGGTTTGGGATAGCAAAACCCAACGGGTTTATGCCCGTTGCCATCTCTACCATCGTCCATGTCGTCAGAGGGAGGCAGGGACCCTTGGGTGTGTTTGGTTGCTGGGATGGGGTGGGATGGAATGGGATGATTCCTTTGACCAAGTCTATCCATGTGTTTGGTTTGAGGGATGGGGTGGGATGGAATGGTCCAAAGTGGGATGAGCCTGTGCAAATTTAGAGAATATTCTTCTTAGGGCATCTGTAGTGTATGAAAAGAGGAGGTCTTAAGCCACCTTAAGGTTAACCTTATACATTACAGGGGTGACCTTAAGCAGACCCTAAGCAAAAAAAGCTTAAGCCTGGTCCTCAAGCTAAAGACCTGGCCATAAGCATTAAAATACAATTTTTCTTTATCTGCCAAGTGGGACCGTCTTAAGGCCCCTGGGTTATATACACTATGGAGTTGGTCTTAAGGTTTAGATGGGACCCACCTTAAGACCCTTTGGGTTATATACACTGCAGATGCCCTTAGATGTTGGACCATGTGGTTCCATTTTTTTTGTGGAACCATCTCATCCCATCCCCATCTTATCCCATCCCATCCCACTCTATCACAGCAACCAAACATAGGTGGTCGCGAGTGGAAATCAATGACACACAACACATGGACGCGAACCTTGTAGAGCAACCCTTCCTTCTCCCGAAGGTAAGGTTCCACCCCGACGAAGATGCTCTGCAGGTCTGGGTCGCCGTAGGTGATCTAAACTGATGGTTCAGCCACGAAGACCCGGAGGGAGGATGACGACTCCGAGGACAAGGAGCGACGTCCTTCCCATGACGGAGGGTTGAGGTGTGATGGCTCGGAGGACGAGGACGACAATCTTGGCCTCTTGCAGTCTTTAGGGGGTGTTCTTTTGGGCTTTTAAAAGTGGCTTTTAGCTTCTGCTACAGTACCTAACTTTTAAACGGAGTATTTTCTCAAAACGAGGTCTACAAGTTAAACGATCTACACGTTAAAAGCCCAACATCTGTACCAGCCAAAATCGCAAGTGAGTATCTGTCTCTCCGTAATCTGTACCGTAAACAGCCAAAATTCAAAAATTTCAGTCAAAAGTCATAAGCCGCAGCCGAAAAGAACAGACCCTTAGCCAGATGATTGAAGTCTCTACAGCAAAAGCAGCGCGGTGGCAGACGTCACTCAGAATGTTGGTGGGAGGTGGACATGCAATTGAACCATTTGTCCATCAGGAACCTCGGAGGGTGCTTCCGCTGTGGCCCAAGCTAGGACACTCATCGGGGCGGCTCTTCCAGGGCCCGGCGGTCGGCACAAGTCCGTGGTCTACGACGCCGGACTTGCTGCAAGCCCGCCTTAGTGGGTGCGGGGAGCGGTGGCGCTCAACGACCAAGTGGCCCAGAGGTGGGCCGGAACGTGAACGCCGGGAAGGCTCGGAGCACCCGGCCACATTCTCCGACCACGCCTGAGGGAGCCCCCAACGAACGACCTCTGCAAAGGAGGGGCACGGTGGCGGAGACGAGGAAGGACTCGGAGATGACGACGGACTTCTGACATGCCAACGAAGCTCGCGCGTTGTAGGGTGAGGGGAGGGGTTGGGGTTGACGACAACTGAGCGTAGCTGGGCTTGCCTTGTGGACGGCGACATGACGGCGCTAGCGAAGGGTGGGTGACGGCTCCGGAGTGGGGACCGGCATTCGAAGGTGGCCGGGCTTAAGCAGCAGCTGGCACAATATGGGGTTCCAGTTTTTCTTTTCAGTACCCCAAAGTACTCGCTAGGATAACATCAAGAGTAATTTCAATCTAATGAACGCAATTGATGGCTAGGATTTGATCGGTCTTGATTCTGACAATGTATCTATGTTTTTCTCGTGGACAGCATGACGATTAACGGATGGGAGATGATGATTCCTCTGGCATTCTTCGCGGGCACTGGGTACGCACTACTATTGTCTTACTCCTCTTCTGCGTACATTTCGTGTTCATACGTGTAAAGAATGATCTGGTACTGCAACAATCACCAATTTATTTTCATCCATTCAATTCCTGTGCCATCAACCAGATGTGGTCACTGCTGCCCCAGCTAGGCAGGAGTGCAATGTGCGCTTAATTGTGCGGTGCAGCATGCTTTTTTGCCCATTGGGTCAGTTTCGGAGTTCCAGCACAGCATTTCTTTTTGACACAGTTGCTAGGTCAAGGAAGCCTAATTAATGCTGTGATCATTTGGGTTTCAATTTCTGGCTTATTTTTCACTATTCATAAATTTTGTCTTTTTCTGAACTTTTGGTTTTTGTTGAGCTTTTTACCGGTTCTTTTTTTTGTATTTGTTTGTATTGTATGTAATAGGCTAACATATTTTTAATTTTTAAAATTTAATTATGTTAAATTAGCCTCTGTCGGCTACATTGTTTTTTATCCAGCTACAATGCTTTTCAGTCATAAGTCACTTAAAAAAAGCCCAAATGAGCACCACCGCGCACCGCTGTACAATAAAGGCGTCTACTCTAGCTACTTGCCGTGTGTGTATAGTAGATGATCCCTAGTAGAGTACGAATCAAGCGAAAGCGATGCCCATAAGTACATCCCTGTTAAGATTAAGCAAATAATGCTGCTTTATGGTCTTTTTTTTTTTTGGCTTTTATTTGAAATTCAAAACAAATGAGGACGATACTTCTTAGAGTAAATTCTCTAATAACTTTCTAAACTTAAAACTATGTATGTTGTTTGCATTGATATCTTTGACGTCCGCTGTTGTCTTAAAAAATACAAATAAAATTCATCAACTATAATAAAAAACCATCCACTACAATCTAAAAGAAAAGGCATATACTATGTCAACCCATCGAGCAGTTTGAACTCCTATTAGGAGTATATCTGTATGTGGTTTATCTGTTTATCGCCAGATGTAGTACTAGCATTCTGTAGGAGCTAGACGAGGAAATGAATGGTGAGCCCTTTCTCTTGCAAGCAAGGCCAACACGAGGGCCCTCCAGTGTGGAACGTGAAAAGAGAGCATCTGCCATTGCATGTCAAATCAGTGGATGCTCTTGACATTACAGGCCACTCTGCCGGCCGCTCATATCATCCTTTCAGACGAGAAAGGGCCCAATTGGCAACCAACACACAGGTGGCGAAGTAGGGGAACGTGCTTGTTTTGGCCCCATGGCAACGTGAGACATTTGCGGTTGTGCTTGTGCATACTGCATACTCATGGCAACTTTTGGTTAGTTCATACATGAGCCTGTCGTAGTATTGGTTAGTTCTTATATGAGCCTGCCGTAGTACGTACTCGTTCCCTTGTTGGGGTCCTTTTCTAATTTTCGTTGTGCTGCTATTACATATTCTTTTTAGCTTCGGTTTATAGTTTATATGGCTGCAGTTTATGGCTTTTGGACTATTCGCAAGAGAGAATACGAACAGAAACTCGCGTGCGGTTTTGGCTGATATAAATAAAGTCACTACAGTATGTACTATACTACAATCAATTTATAGATCCCGTCTTAAAAAGATACTCCATTTAAAAACTAGTTACTGTAGAAAAGCCAAAAAACATATTTTAAACATATCCTTAGTTTAGTGCCACAGTAGAACGTGCATATATATATATATATATATATATATATATATATATATATATATATATATATATATATATATATATATATATATATATATATATATATATATATATATATATATATATATAACGCTAAAATAGGGTAATATGGTGTCTGAGCACCAAATCTCTCTGCATTTATATTGCTTTTAGATGCGTGTAAGTGTAATGATATATAATATATCAAGCAAACCTATTAACATTCATTAATTTAAAAAAAACATCCATTTGAAAAGAAAGTTATTGATTATATATTGTGGGGTGTTGGTCGTGTGCTTGCAGGGTGCGGGTGGCGAACGAGCTGGGCGCCGGCAACGGGAAGGGCGCGAGATTCGCGACGATGGTGTCGTCGGCGACCTCGCTGGTGATCGGGCTCTTCTTCTGGGCGCTCATCGTGGGCCTCCACGACAAGTTCGCGCTCATCTTCACCTCCAGCGCCGTCGTGCTCGACGCCGTGGACAACCTCTCCGTCCTGCTTGCCTTCACCATCCTCCTCAACAGCATCCAGCCCGTGCTCTCAGGTACCAACCCAGTTCAGTCTCCTCTGCCGTTCGGGCCCAGTCTTTCTTGTTTGGGCCTTCCCACGAGAGACCCAAGCGGCCCATAAGCAGCTAGTGCTAACCATGGTCGTCTTGTCGAATGCAGGTGTGGCTGTTGGGTCTGGTTGGCAATCCATGGTGGCCTACGTCAACATCGGCTGCTACTACCTCATCGGCATATCCATGGGCATCCTTCTCGGATGGCTTTTCAACCTTGGCGTATTGGTACGTACACATTTCCCTCGCTTGACTATTTACTTTGCGTATTAGTACGTCTATTTACTTTGCCGTCTCTCACTTTGCGCCGCCTAATTAATTAACATTTTTGTGCGAAACTTTCGCAGGGAATCTGGGCGGGAATGATCGGCGGAACCGCCGTCCAGACGCTAATTCTGGCCATCATAACCATTCGCTGCGACTGGGAGAAGGAGGTGAGCCGGCTTTTCATACGACCAACTCTGCTGTAATGTTTGGTTCGAGGATCACCTCATCCAAGATGGGTTAGGTAGGCCACCCTCGAATCATTCCATAAATTTTGGTGGGATGATACTGTTCCTCATCTTATACTAATCTTATGCTTATGAGGGATGAAATAGTGATAGACGTATTCATTCCATTTCTCAAATCAAACAAGTGAGTTACCTTAGGAGCTATGATTGGATGATCATTCACCATTTGGTTTCTCAAACCAAACACACCGTGAACCATTCTATGCAGCTAATAAGTTATGAGGATTTTGCTCGTCATTGAGAGCTAGTAGCACTGATATGTTTGTCACTGGGATGTCATTGGCAGGCCATGATCGCAAGCACGCGCATGGACAAGTGGTCGGAAGTCCGGTGATGGGAGAACAACTGACCCGGCGTTTGGTGTACACAAGAGCATCGGTCGTGTGCGTGTTTGCATGCATCCGGGCTCATCACCGGAATTTGCCACGTGGAAGAACAGGATGGCTGGATCATGGCCAGCCTGAACGTGTGGGAGAGGCTTCGCTCGATTTAGCTCATGGTGGCTTGTTGGTTTCCTTGAGTGCCATTCTGTAATTTTGATCTTCTTGTTGTTTCTTGTTTAAACTGTTGAGCTTCTTGTTTAATTGTTATATTTATGGTGCTTCCTATTTAGCTTTTTGGTCCAAATTCAAAAACCCTTGCCTGTGAAGTTACTTCCTTTGTGCAAACCTCTAGGGTGAGGCATTAATATTTGCAGTAAGTTGCTGCTATTATTTTCTTTATGGTTATGTATAGTTATTTTTTCATAATGGATGTATCCCTAGGAATTTGGAGATATCACATGATTTTGACATTTCATTTCTTAAGTAGACAATACTCTATTAGCATGTAATCAGAGCCTAATCTAGGCATAGATCTAGACGGAAAAGAAAAGCACAAAGAACCTCCCAACCCCTAACCCTAGAAAACGGCAAAAGAAAGAGGAAAGAGAGGGGAAGGACCCTAGATCTGAATGGGATCGGGTCTTACCCGTTGAGCCGCTCGGCTCGCCGCCCCATGCGCCGCCTTGCTCCTTGCGGGCGCCGTCGCCGAGCAGCCGCGGGCCACCATCGACGCGCTGAGGGGCGCCGACACGGAGCCGCTCGACGGCGGCGCGCTCCCTCTCAGGGGAGCGCGCTCGCCGGCGAGAGGGCCCGCGGCGACGCCGTCTTCTCCTTCTCCGGCGGCGTGGACGAAGTCGCCGCCGCCGCTTAGTTTCGCTCGGGCGACGCTGAGAGAGAGGAGAGGAGAGAAATGCGCTAGGGTTTCGAGAGCCGGCGCCGCGAGCGGTTTTGATCCGGCGATGACGACGCTCAGCCGTCGGATTAGAATGGACGGCTGAGATCGCGCCGTGGACCCGCGGGCCACTTTTGGCCCAGGCGGGAAATGGCTTTCGCGGCCCAGGCCCAGGTTGCGGCCTGGGCGCGGGGGAGAACGGGGCCGCGCGTGCGCTCGGGCGTGTTGAGCGGGCCGCCATGGGCCGTGGTTGCGCTGGAACAGGCCCAAATGGCCAAATGAACAGTGTTTTTTGTTTTTTATTTTTCAGAAGCAGTTTTTGATTGAATTTGAATGAAATTTGCATCAAATCTCTGTAATTTTTTTGCACCAACGTGTTATTTTTCCAGAGATTAGATGAGTACAGTAATAATGCTTCTGAGTATGAATTATTTTAGAATAATTTCATGTTTCCGCTTCAAAAAGTTAATGTTGATTCTCTTTCAATTAAATTTGAACCAACGAGAGAATTTAATTTTTTCAGAATTGTTGTGAATTATGATATTGTTATTTTCTGACCAACGTTGATAATAACAGTATTATAATTTAATTGATGATTTTATGCATTATTTCTATTTCTGCCCAACGGTGATGTAGATTTAATGTATAGATAAAATTGTATGTCGTATTTTGACCAACGTTGGAAATAAGGCATATAATTTTGCTGTTAACAGTATTATAATTTTAATTGATAATTTTATGCATTATTTCTATTTCTGCCCAACGGTGATGTAGATTTAATGTGTAAAACAACTGTATGTTTTAATTTTAACCAACGTTGAAACCAAGGCATGCAGTTGTTGTTATTTTGTTTTAAATGTTCTCACTGTATATGAATTATGTTTTCAGGAGGATACTCTTTGATGGGCTACATCAGAGATATCCCGGTTCTCAAAGGAGACAACTACGGTGAATGGAAGAAAAAGATTAACCTGGCCTTCATCTTGGCTGAGGTGGACTGGGTAGTCACCACACCGTGTCCCACAGAGCCTGTGGCACCGGTGAGGGATGAAAATGAGGCTGATGCTGCTTGGCAGACCAGACAGAGGGACTATGCTCCCATAAAAATGTCATATGATCTTGATCATAAAAAGTGGGTCACAGCCAACAAGAAATGTTTGGTTGTGATAAAGAACACGATTGAGCCTGCAATTGTGGGCTCAATTGCAGAGTGTGACACTGTCACAGAGTACCTTGAGAAAATAAAGAGTCAGTTTACTGGCTCTTCAAAGACTTATGCTACACAGCTGATTAAGCAGCTTGTGACAGAAAGGTACTCTGGTAGTGGCAGTGGCATAAGAGAGCACATACTAAGGATGAGCAACTTGGCATCCAAGCTTAAACCAATGGATTTGGCTCTCAAGGATGAGTTTCTTATTCATTTGATTTTTGCTTCCTTGCCGAAAGAGTTTGACACCTTTGTTGTCAACTACAACATGCAACCCGAGAAATGGGACTTAGAAAAGTGCATAGCTATGTGTGTGCAAGAGGAGGAAAGAATTAAATCCTCACATGGTGGTTCTATCAACTATGTGAAGGACTACAAGAAAAAGAATTTTAATCATTCCTCCTCAAAGACAGGAAAGCCTCAGCATAAGCCTCAGCAACAAAATTTCACAGTAGAGAAAGATCAGTGCCTTCATTACAAGAAAAAGGGACATTACAAGAAAGATTGTCCCGATTTCTTGAAAATGATTATGTCAAAGAAAGGTGAGAACATCATTACGTTCATAAATGAGTCCCTGTATGTACAATATTCAAAATCTACTTGGTGGATTGATTCAGGTGCAACTGTTCATGTTGCCAATAATTTGCAGGGATTCCGTTCGACGAGGAATACGCAAAGAAAAGAAAGATGCGTTAAAGTCGCAAATGGAGTCCAAGTTGAAGTTGAAGCCGTTGGCGATCTTTCATTAGAGCTAGCTGATGGCTTCACTCTTTTACTTAGAGATGTTCTTTATGTTCCCTCTTTACAGAGGAATTTGATTAGTGTTTCAAGTTTGGACAATGATGGTTATGATTGTCATTTTGGAAATGGCAAGTGTGAAATAATGTTTAATAAAGAATGTGTTGGTCTTGCCATCTTACAAAATGAGCTTTATTTGTTATCATTATGTGATGATGTGAATGTCGTATGCGATAATGGGAACGTCGCGTGCGAGAAAGTGATTGAATCCTCGTCTACGAATGTAAACAGGAAACGAAAGAGAACTCTAGATGCGTCGTCGAAATTATGGCACTGTCGTTTAGGCCATATTTCGAGGGGGAGAATACAAAGACTAGTTAAGAATGATATTCTTCCTACATTAGAGTTCTCAGACTCAGAACAATGCAGAGAATGCATTAAAGGAAAATATGTAAAGAAAATTAAGAAAGACGCCAAAAGAAGCACAGGAGTTCTACAAATTATTCACACAGACATTTGTGGTCCTTTTCCTGTGAAAAGTGTGGATGTGTATGACTCGTTCATAACATACACGGGTGATTACTCCCATTATGGATATATTTATCCAATCAAAGAAAGAAATGAAGCATTGGATAAATTCAAGATATTTAAGGCTGAAGTTGAAAACCAACACGATTTAAAGATTAAGATAGTCCGATCTGATCGTGGGGGGAGTACTACGGTCGACATACCCCATATGGACAAGTTGCTAGACCTTTTGCAAGGTTTTTACAGGAAAATAGCATAGTGGCCCAGTATTCTACACCGGGCGAACCTCAGCAAAATAGAGTAGCTGAAAGACGCAACCGTACCCTGATGGATATGATGCGAAGCATGATGAGCTTTTCCACACTGCCATTGAGTTTATGGATGGAGGCGTTGAAAACCGCCATTCATATTCTCAACAGAGTGCCTAGTAAGTCGGTGCCCAAAACACCGTACGAGTTGTGGACAGGAAGAGTTCCCTCACTAAACCACTTACATGTGTGGGGGAGTCCTGCTGAGGCTAAAGTATTTAACCCAAACCTTGGGAAGCTTGATCCCAAAACAGTAAGTTGCCATTTCATTGGCTACCCTGAAAAGTCAAAAGGTTTTCGTTTCTACTGTCCAGACAGATATACAAAGTTTGTAGAAACGAGACACGCTGTCTTCTTAGAGGATGAAATGATGAGGGGAAGCATGGTAGCTCGAGAGATTGACCTTGAAGAGAAGCGGGTGTGTGCGCCCACTCCGATGATTCAAGAACCATTCTTCACACTACCTGCTGTTGCTGCACTGACGGTGCAAGACGCTGTGGTGCCAGCACCTGTTACTGTTCCTCCTGTGGCAACAATGAATGAGAATGAGGAACCTGTTCTTCATGATCCTATAGAACCCATTGCCACAGATGAGGGGGAGCAACAACAGCCTCAAACAGAAGATGTACCAAATGAGGAGGCCCCGAGGAGGTCTCAAAGAGTAAGAAGATCAGCTATTTCTGATGATTATCAGATTTATCATACAGAGGAATTTCAAATGGAGGATGATCCCACCTCATTTGAAGAAGCCATGAGAAGCGAAAATCCTTCAAAATGGCTTGAGGCCATGGAAGAGGAAATGAGGTCCATGAAGGCTAATAAAGTCTGGGACTTGGAAATTATTCTTAAAGGAGCCAAAATAGTAGGCTGTAAATGGGTCTACAAGACAAAACTTGACTCCCAAGGGAATGTAGAAAGATACAAAGCGCGACTTGTGGCAAAAGGCTTTACGCAAAGAAAAGGAATTGATTACAATGAGACCTTTTCTTCAGTCTCATGTAAAGATTCCTTCAGAATCATAATGGCATTAGTAGCACATTATGATTTAGAGTTAAATCAGATGGATGTAAAGACGGCATTTCTTAATGGGGATTTGGAGGAAAATGTTTACATGGCACAACCGAAAAGTTTTGTCGTGGAAGGAAATGAAAGAATGGGATGCCGCCTAAAGAAATCGATTTATGGGTTAAAGCAAGCTTCAAGACAGTGGTACTTGAAGTTTGACAGTACAATAAGAAAATTTGGGTTTAAAGAGAATGTAGAGGACAACTGTGTTTATGCAAAGTTTAAAGATGGGAAGTTTATCTTCCTAATCTTGTATGTGGACGATATCCTACTGGCTAGTAGTGATGTCAGTCTGCTACTAGAGACAAAGAAGTTTTTGTCCTCAAACTTTGATATGAAAGATCTTGATGAAGCTTCGTTCGTTCTAGGGATCGAAATTCACCAGGATAGAAACAAAGGGACATTGGGACTGTCACAAAAGGCATACATAGAGAAAGTCTTAAAGAAATTTGGTATGCATAAATGTAGTCCTTCACCTGCACCTATAGTCAAGGGCGGCAGATATGGGGATTTTCAATGCCCCAGGAACCAGTACGAGCTCGAACAAATGAAATCGGTTCCATATGCTTCAGCTGTCGGAAGCTTGCAGTATGCTCAAGTGTGTACACGCCCTGACTTAGCGTTTGTTACCGGGTTACTTGGCAGATTCCAGAGCAATCCTGGAATAGAACATTGGAAATTGATAAAGAAAGTCTTGCGTTATTTGCAAGGAACAAAAGGCCTCATGATGACATACAGAAGATCAGATTCACTCCATATAGTGGGGTATACAGATTCTGATTATGCGGGAGATGATAGAAAGTCAACATCCGGATATGTGTTCACTCTCGCTGGAGGAGCTATATCGTGGAAAAGCTCAAAGCAAACCGTCACTACATCGTCCACAATGTATGCCGAGTTTGTAGCATGTTATGAGGCTACGGGGCAGGTGAACTGGCTAAAGAAGTTCATACCCGGTTTAAAAGTGGTTGCGACATCAATAGACCACTTAAATTGTACTGCGATAATGAACCCGCAGTAATGTATGCCCACAACAATAAGTCAAGTGGTGCTGCCAAACACATTGACATAAAGTACTATGTTGTGAAAGACAAAGTTCGGGATCAAATTATAAGTCTTGAGCATATAAGTACCGCAAAGATGTTAGCGGATCCGCTTACTAAAGGCTTACCACCCAACGTGTTCAGAGACCATGTAGCCGGCATGGGTTTAAGGGAAAGCCTATGATTTCTGGACTAAAAGATGGCCCAAAAAGATTAAAGTAACTATTTCAGAACAGAGAGGTGTATTGTAGCTGTTAAATCTATCGGCGATTGACCGTGACGATGAGACATGTTCTATGCACTAATCTGTGATGGAATGAGTAAAGTCAAAAGTAATTAAAGATAAAGCATAGATTGAGATCAAGGGTGAGAATGTTAGATTGATCTCAGCCATTCGGCCCAACGGCCAAATGGGCCCCTTGTACGCGCCCTGATCGGGGGCGCCCAGCCCTAATGGCTGGTGGGCCCCTGTCGCCAGCGCCACAATAAATAGAGGTGGGGACCGGGGCGGCACAGATACCGAGGTTGGTTGTGCCGCCACAAGCCCTACCGACAAACCCTAGCCCGATCTGAAAGGGGGCGCTCCAGCGACGGGAACTTCCACCGCCACTTCTATCTCCCTACAGATCGCCGCCGCCAGGGAGACGCCGCCGCCAGGGAGATCCCGCTCCTTCTTCACCGAACGTCGCTGCCCGTGCGCAGACCTCACCAACGAACCAGCGATGGCCAGCTCCTCCTCCAATGCATCGGACGGTCGGTACCTCTAACCCTAATCCTCTTCTCTCTCGAATCAGACCTAGACACCCTCAGATCTAGACCTAGAAGATCCTAATGGGTCTAACACCCAGAGGACTTTTCCCGGTGCATGTTGAGAGGATTGGAGACGATCAATCTGATACGGACACTTCGCAGCATACGATTCGACATGCTGACGAACCGCACGGAATCAGTATCTTGAGGCCCACTCAGCAGATGTAGCCGATGTTTTATCGAGGTGTGCACGAGAGTCCGTTGATCGCTTTTTTTTGTAGGGGTAGTGCCGGCAAGGGTAGCCTGGTAAGTGGTAACGGGCTCACAAGACTGGCGTAGTAATCCGCATAGCGTTTATAGTTACTATATGCCTCGTCCTTAGGCTGTTGGATAGGTTTAAGTGGAGACAGGGTTGACATTGGCACAGGAACGTATAATGTTTATCTATATCTGTAGGGTCGAGTACAGTGACTAAAGAGAGATGAATAGGAATCTAAATTAATTTCGAGTCTTTTTAAAATCTTTTTCTTTAAGTGGAAATAAAACTCTTCACTCCAGTAGCTATGGAAGCTATGAAGATCAGAGATAAATAATTACAATGAAAAGATCCAATCAAAATAGAGCAAAACACATTTAAACAACATCCGGTTGTCTGACCTTCATGAAGGAGGTGGTTTGACCCCCTCTCCGAGTGGTCTGATCGCTATGAACAATAAAATTATGCAAAGTTACAGTAATCTCGGTCAGACCACTGCTACAGTGCCGATCAGATAGCTGCTACAGCACATGAGACGCGGACACACCGGACACCCCGCGGCGCGAGTCGCTATGAAGGCACACGCAAGCGGCTGGGCCGAACGACCGCAACGACCGGCGACGTGGCCCACATCAGCCTATGGCAAAGCAAACGGGAGGAACACCTAGAAGGGACGGAATGAACGAGGAGCTCGGAAACCTTCCACCATTTAGAGTTCTATAGTTTTGAACCTAGATTCCATACATTAGAGATACTCTTAGCATGTTACCGTCAACAGTTGACCACCATCAGCGCACATTTTTAGATGAGTGTACCCTACTCGCAGGGTAAGACTGTAAAAAAAAATTCGAAACTCACGAACTACTTAAGTTCGATTTGTTCTAGGCTTAATTTAAGTTTGGCTCGAACTTTAAACGAACCGAACTCGAGGTTGATCTCGAGCTCACGAGTTTCACCGAGCCGAACTCGAATAGTTCACAAGTCTCAATTCGAGCTTAAATAGTGATACATATTAACTCTTACCAAGTGTACTCAAGCCGAACTCGAGTTTTTCTTATTGTTGAAAATTAGTGTGCATTTCAATTATTTTGACTGTTATCGAGTTTACTAGAGCTGAACTCGAACTCAAAATTTTCTTATTATTGAAAAATAATACATAATAAATTATTTTAATTGTTATCGAGTTTTAACGAGCCGAGCTCGAGTCTACTCGAGCTTACGCCGAGTCGAGGTCGAGCCCAAGTCTAGACTCGGACCCTAACTCAAGCTCGGTTCGAGTTGGCTCAAACTTCTACCGAGCTCGAGTATGAAAGATCAAGCTCTCGCTCGAGTTCAACTCATTTACAGCTTACTTGTGGGCCAACGTTTCACGATGCAAACAACCTAACTGTCGGTGTGTTGGCCTTTTGAACTGCTTTTTCTTTATTTTTCTCTTTGTATTTTTATGGAGTTATATTTTTTCCATTATTTATTTAATTAATCAAATATTTTTTAAAAAAATAACTGTCGCTCCAGTATTATTGTATCTAAAAGTTGTGTTACTTTTAAACATAGTATAGTACTAGAAGGCACATTGTCCGACTAAAAAATCAACCACTAACGGCCAAACTAATTACAAAGCTTCGAGACTGATATGAAAAATCAGATCTAAAATTTTTCTATCTATTCCCTTACTAGTAATGTGCGTGGTTTATGTTGTATTTGTACCACGCAGTTGCACAACTAAGACGAAGAATACAAGCAAGAAAGAACAGTCAAACCCTGTTTAACGCGTCAACATCGGAGTGCTCCTTCTCGTCCCCAACGGACCCGGGTCTTTCAACCGGAGCTCCGGCCACCGGAAAAACCCGTTTGCTGCCGCCGTGTTCCTCCCCGGCGTCCGAATCCGCCCGGCTCTGCCGCTGCCACGACATGGACCGCCAGAACGACGTCAGCCACCTCGGCGTCCTCTCCATGCCGTCCGGGTACCCGGCGAGGCTCGCGGCCCGCCGGTGCCTCCTGACGGCGGCGAGCTCCTTCATGACGTGGTCTGGCAGCCTCAGCGTGTACTGGTCCGGCGCGCCCATGGCCGACTGCGTCCTCCGGTAGCGGTAGTACCCGGCGCCCAGGATGTCATGCCCCCGTGATGCACCGAAGCTGATGGGCGATTCCGGCGTGAAAGAACCCCCCAGGCACGTCACGTCGAGCTGCTCGGACTCCTCCTGCACCGCCTCCTCGGGCGCCGTCAGGTCGCAGCTGTCCGCTGCCGGGAGCGCGGGGGGGCCTGTGAGGTCGGCGCGGCAGAGCGGGCACGTGATCGCGCCGGCGAGCCACGGGTCGATGCAGTCCGGGTGGAACACGTGGCAGCACGCTGGGAGGACACGGAGCTCATCGCAGTCCGCGAACTCGGAGAGGCACACGGCGCACTCGAGCGGGCCCGACTTGGCCTCCATGCGCGTCTTCACGTCGCCGTATACGGCCGTGGGGAAGGCCTCCACGAGCTCCCTGTCGAGGCCGCGTGGGAGGCGGTGGTCCGAGCGGGCGGCGCCGTCGACGTTCCGGGGGGCGGGCAGGCGGAACGCCCGGCGCGGGGGACCGCGCGCCTGGGCGCAGCGGTTGATGTAGATCGAGAAGAGCGTGAGGAGAACGAAGGCGGTGATGAGGATGACAAGCACAATGACGGTGGTCGGCGTGAACCCGCCGGCGGTGCTGGAGTGGTGACGCGTGCTGTTGCTCTGTTGAGCCAGAGACGGCCCTGCGACTGCTAAGAGCAGCAGCTGCAGGAGGAGGGATGTGATCTGGCCGCGAGCCATCGCCACCCGAGGAGATTTGCACGCGTTGGGGCCTGGGGGGGGGGGGGGGTGAAGGAATGGGAGATGTGTAACGTACAAACGATAGCGATGTACGTGTGGAGAGTTGGGCCACCGGTCAGGAACTGGGGGCGCACGAGCGGGCGCGACGTGGAACTCGGGGGCAGTGGTTGAGGGCGAGGTGGCGGTGCCGCTGACTCGGCTGCTGGATGGCTGGTGACATGTGCACAGTGCGCCTGCATTTGGTCAGAGCTTTTTTGTACAAATATGTTGATCACGGAGTCAACAATCCAGCAATATCTCTATTAATATCTCGCGTCCCCCTCCTTTCCTCCAACAAACCTTCCACCACCTTAAAAAAAAGAAAGGAAAAACTCTCCTAAAAGAACCAGAAAACTACCAGTTGAACCTGCACACCCACACACGCGCGGACGCGCCCAGATCATACCACCAACCATATATCCCCCACCTCCTCCCCACCATAACCATATCCTTGCCTCATTCCCAAATCCCAACTCATGTACCTGTCACCAACTCTCTCTAGCGCCAGCGTGCGCGCCGAGTATGACCAGGTCCTCGCCTATCTCTAGCACGGCAGCCACGCGAGGGCGCTACGGCTCATGAAGGATGCCATCGCACTCCACAGGGAGGGCTCGCCACTCCTCCATGTGCATGGCACCGTGCACTCCCATACCACTGTGCTCCACGATGACCCCGCTGCCTGTGCACACCACCACCAAGCAGTGCTCCAGGCCGCCCGCCGCGCCGTCGAGCTCACGTCGGACTCCCTCGAGCTCACCCACTTCCACGCCATGCTACTTTACAATGCTACCTCCAACGCCCGCGGCTACGAGGACATCATCACCGAGTGCGAGCATGAGCGGCGCCCCACTCCCTAAGGCCGCTCACCCTTGACATGCAGCAAGTCCAATCCGAGCTCTACTCCCTGATCCAGAAGGCCAACCTAGCATCCATCTGCACGTGGGTCAAGACCCTTGGCGGCGGTGCTAGGGATGATGAGCTTCAGTTGATCCCTGTGTGCCACTTGCTAAGGACCTCAAGAGGATGCCTTCTGGGTTGCTACTACATAAACACTCGCTGGATGGGTCACCGCTCTGCGTTTGCTTCTTGAAGGTGCTCAAGTTCTCGCAAAATCTAACGCAGTCCTGTGGACTTAATAGGTCCTCAAAGAAGGATGGGGAACTAGTGATGGAGATAATTTCCCCAAAAACAACAATATCCTAAAGAAGGTTATAGTAGATCCTGATTAATCAACGCCAATCCTTGATGGCCGGGCGTTTGTTGGGAAGTTTGATCCAAAGAATGTTGACACTGATGCATTCCTTTCATGGCTGTATGATGGTTCTTCAATTGGTGAGGAGCTATTGATAAAGTTAATCTAGTTGTCTTCAGGTTTGGTTGAGTCCATAACCAGTCCTACGACCACGGCAAGCTTTACGACCAGTGTATATGTTCAAGTATTGTAGCAGCCATAAGTCAAGTATGTAAGATCGAGGAGGCCGATTAGAGGGGAGGGTAAATATGTGGTCTTAAAAATCTTTCTTAAATATTTCTAATTCTATTTGACTAAAACCAAGTTTATAGTGTGGAAACTTAACTCAATTTGGTTTACCACAATTAACGCCTAAATTAATTATGTTCACCTAAGTGCACCAGCACCCTAAGGCTATGTCAAGGTTTGCAATTATAGGAAGACAAGCAATTAATTTAATTCTATGAATATAAATTACTTGAATGTAAATTGAGTACAAGGAAATAAACCACAAAGACATGGGTTCTTTTTTACTGTGGTGTTCGGAGACTTGCCGGTCTCCCCTAGTCCATATTGAGGTAACCCCAAACGACTGCACAACGTGGTCGAACTGGTCTGATCAACGTAACATGGTCGACACACGTGATCGGAAACAGTACTCGATACCCCAAGTGATCGCAAATGTGGTTGTACCGGCTAAACGTGGTCGTATCGGTTTGATCGACACAAAGTAGTCGTAACCGAAGTACGTGCTCGACACCCAGGTGGTCTAAGACATGGTCGCAAGAACGTGGTCGTAGTGGGTGCTCGAGCAGGCGTGGTCGTAACAACTGGTCAACACCGTGTGACACAATGTGGTTGTATCAGCCAGTCAGCACAGTGTGGTCGTTGCCGAAGAACGAGTTCGACACCCGTGTGGTCGAAGACGTGGTCGCACAAACATGGTCATAAAACGTGCCATATTGTACCATGTGGTCGATGAGCCATGGTCGAGCGGAGAACACGTAGAACACTGTGTGGCCATCAAAACATGGTCGCAAAATGTGCCATATTGTACCCTATGATCGATGAGCCATGGTCGAGTAGTCGATGGGCCATGGTCGAGTGGAGCACACATAGAATACTGTGTGGCCATCAAAACATGGTCATATCAGCATGATCGTCACAGTGTGGCCGACACACATAGTCAAAGACCAACAAACTTGGAATGATCATGGCACATATGTTTCATGGTCGGCCCTAGACTTACATCCATATGAGGCGCGATGCGTCGACCATGCACCGATAGCTTGGGGACCAGGTCATGCTTCGTTTCATGACCTGAACTTAAGGAATTTGAATCTTGGACAGCACACGCACGTATTGAAACTTCCTTCCCAAATATACACCTTAGTACTTGCTTTAACTTAAAATATTTATACAAAAACTCATCAAACAAAAGCGATGAACCATAACATTATTGATAATTTTTGTCAATTCTTGTTAGTACATCATTCATAAAATTATCATCAATTAATTGAAAAAGTCAACTAGATATTTGTATTTTCAACTGTTCAAGAATAATATAATAGAGAAATACGTCTAATGCCTTACTTGATATTGTGGTCAAATATTACAATTTTGCCTCTGATTTGCAACGAGCAAGATCGGTATTCCAAAAATCAAATTTGAAACATTAAGTCTTAACACTACAATTCAACAAAAATCAATCAACAATCATCATATTGTAACCCTAACTCACAAATTTAGTCTATATTCTTGAAACAAATTGAAAAAATAAGAGAAATTTATAGCAAATTATATACTGATCGGATAGACTTAAGCTTCCTTTGACTGGCGAGGGTGTGAGACAACAGGGACCAGGCGACGCCACGGTGAGATGGCAGGTGAGGACGATTGGTGGCACCGATTTTTCACATTCTCCGACGACTGGTCGCTGCCTGACTAGGTGCGGCTGTGCGACCGACGTGGTGCTATCTCCTATCCTGACCATGCGAAACAAACAAATGTCGATAACTGCTACGAGCTGACACTTTTCGGAATCGATCAAATGAACAGCGTGGTCTGTTACGGTCATTCCCCTTAGGTTGGCTCAAGGGCAAGCTCGGCCTGCTGTAATTGTCTTATGGGCGGAGGGAAGCAGAGGCCCATCGTGGACTGCTACTAGCTACTGGAAAATTGTGTCACTAGTTTTTCCTTCGTTAGGCTTCAAAGAAAAACCAAGTGCACTGAGTTTAGGGTCTGTTCTTTTTAGCTGCGGCTTATGGCTTTTGGCTGCGGCTTGTAGCTTTTGAGCTGTTCATGCGAGAGATTACAGAGTAAGAAACTTACATGCGATTTTTGCAGATATAAATGAAATCGGTACAGTATGTACAACAATTAACTAGTAGACCCTATTTTAAAAAGATACTCCATTTAAAAGTTAGTTACTGTAAAAAAGCCGAAAAACAGCTTTTAGAAGCCGAAAAGAACAGGGCCTTAGACTGAAAGGTTCATACATGAGCTAAATGTACTAATCCTTACTTTAAAAAATCCCCATGAGTTGTTCCGCCTAGAGGTTGAAGTTGGGCCAAGCTTTTTGGACCAGACTGAGGCCCGATCAACCTAGTACAGCTCAAGCACAGCTTGAGCCCACCAAATATCTGGTCTATCTTCTGGCCCGTCCAAGCCAACATAACGTGCCATACTCGGGCCGGCCTGCCACGTCGGACTCGGCCGGCATGACAGGCACGGCGACGGCACTGGGAAAGGAGGATCTGCGCCGGCTCCTAGCCCGACCTCCACTGGTCGGTCTCCCCGCGTCCTCAAGACTGCCGCCATCTTGCTCAGATATGCCACCTCCATCTCCTAGTCCTATCGATGTCGACCCAGTGCACGGTGCCGCTGACCCCGAGCCAATCCCCTCGTCCTGGTTCGTGAGCACTCTACTATCCTCTTCTCAATCAGTGAAGCTGATTTCTTGTTGTCCTTTTCTCCAATGTTGTGTGTTGAATTGGTGTAGCTTTTGGTTACGGTTCTATATCAAATTGGTGTAGTAGAAGGCTTTAAATCGCTAGTAATCCAAATACCTAACTGGTTGTGGCTTTTCCAAAAAAAAAAACAAATTGTGCTTGAATTGTACAGGTCAATGGCGGCGGTGTTTGCAATTTTGAGGGCATTCCTACCCCAACCCCAGTAGATGCTACACGAGGTGAGCTTCTTGAGCTCCTGAGTTTGTTGTGTGTGATATGCCTAAATTTGTCGGTCTGATATGTACAGACTACTTTGTCTAGCCCAAAATGATGCAATAGTATGGTTTTTTGGGGTGCGTTTAGGGTGTTTGTTGGAATGCCAAGGTGACTTAAGGCATGCATTAAAATGCCCTGGACAAATAACCTGTTGGCTTATTAGAATAAGCTGATTCTTGATGTGGATTTAGGGGAAATTCCACACAAATTCAATTTGATATTTCATAAGCAATCATCTTTCTTGAGCTGATTATATCTACTTCAGGAAACATCTCTGTCTTAGTTCTGAACTTTTTTGTAATCCCTTGTTATTAGTAGTATGGAGACGTCACAATCTGGCTGCTAAGCCGCTTCTTCACCGGCGTGACTGGACGCCTACGCGCTTAAGGTGAAGAGGCAGGTGGAGCTCTCTAGGGAGGTCACCTGCGAAGAAAAGGTCTCCTTTTTGTTCTCCTCCTCATGCACTCATCAAGAATTTTAGTTTTGATTTGTCATGTTGTCGACATGATACATGAAACGACCATTCTCCGTTCAGTAGTTCTGAAAATCTGCAACAGGAAACAAAGCAAGAACTTTTGCCTAGTCCTTTCTTTTGCTGTATTTGGTCACATCCTACCATTTTGTCCTGATTGGTGTATGAACTATGTCCTAATTGTGTTTTACAAGTTTAGCGCATCTAATTTTCC
This sequence comes from Dendrocalamus latiflorus, assembly GCA_017311315.1. Classification (NCBI taxonomy): domain Eukaryota; kingdom Viridiplantae; phylum Streptophyta; class Magnoliopsida; order Poales; family Poaceae; genus Dendrocalamus; species Dendrocalamus latiflorus. The sequence continues at coordinate 11,511,663 of CM029621.1, forward strand.
AGGAATTTCTTAATTTGATCACTATAGGAAAACTATGCTGACAGCTTGGGTAATGGTATGCAAATAACATGGGCAATGGAACAAGGTATATCTTTGTTGTGTCCTTGATTTCTGTTGAGAGGAACATAGCTTATATGCACTGTTCTTATATCTTCTAAATGTTTATAATCTCTTCTTTACAGAGCATGGTCTCATATATTGCTAAATCTTACTTTAGTTGTTCACACCACACATTTTAACTTGAGCTCTCCAATAATTCTGTCCAGTGCAGGCTATATGTACATCCTCCGTAGTTTAGTTCGGTTCTCATTTATCTCTTTTCAAGCTTAATCAACTTAAAAATTCAGATATCTTCTTGTCCATGTTTGAAACATGCATCAGATTTTTCTGTTGTTTTGTAGTCTATGTAGCACGGACACTTCGCAAAACAGCCGTATCCGTTTCCGACACCGTGTCGGACACGGATACGACACGGACACGTCTTGGACACGTGTCGGCGATGTATCGGCCGATATTAGAATTAATTTTAATTAGTAAAATTCTCGACACGTGTCGGACACATTAAATACATGAATCGGACTCGGCCTGGACACAACCGGCCCGCCCAGGACACGGCCCGCCCAGGCCCATAACGCACGCCGTGCGTGCCCTAACCCTACGCACGCATCGCACGCACGAGCGGCCGAGCGCGTTATTCCCCATCAGCCTCGCGCTGCGCCGCTTGTCCGTATCGTCCGCATCGGCTGCCACCCGTCGGCTTCCTCCCCAAGCGCCGCCGGCTTCTTCCCCGCTCGCCGTCGGATTCGTCCCCGCGTGCCGCCAGATTTGTCCCCACGCGCCGTCGGCTTCCTCGCCAAGCGCCGCCGGTTTCTTCCTTGTGCACCGTCGGATTCGTCCCCGCGCGCCGCCGGATTCCTTGCCAAGCGCCACCCGTCCCCATCGGCCTTGCGCTACGCCGCTTGTCCGCATCGGCCGCCACCCGTCGGCTTCCTCGCCGCCGCCCGCTCCTGCACCACGCCGCCGCCCGTCGTCTTCCTCCCCAAGCGTCGCCAGTTTCTTCCCCGCTCGCCGCTGGATTCGTCCCCGCGCGCCGCCGGATTCATCCCCGCGCGCCGCCAGCTTCCTCGCCAAGCGCCGTCGGCTTCCTCGCCAAGCGCCGCCCGTCAGCTTCCTCCCCAAGCGCCACCGGATTCGTCCCTGCGCGCTGCCAGATTCCTTGCCAAGCACCATCCGTCGGCTTCCTTCCCAAGTGCCGTCGGCTTCTTCCCCACTCGCCGCCGGATTCATCCATGTGCGCCACCGAGGTATCATCTCCCCCTTCTCTGTTCAGTACTTCAGCATTTAGCCCCTCTGCTTCTTGGCACATCAGAAGCATGTAGCTAAGGAATTTTGTTATTATGGGTGAAGCAGAAATCCTAAGGAATTCTGCCCTAAGTGTAGTGCTTGGAATAGTCCTAGTAATCATCTAATCCATACTCAAGCATTGTTCCTTGAATGCTAGTAAGCCGTGTGGAAACATAGAAAATAATACATATATATATAATTTATTTATTATTTAAATATATATAGCCGTGTCGCCGTATCGGTCTTTTTGGGAAAACGGCGAATTCCCGTGTCGGTGTCGTGTCGTGTCGACGTATCCGTGTCCGTGCTACATAGTTTGTAGCTAGCTACAGATTTTTAGTTGTACTAGCTGTATGTATACTAATTAGCTCTTGTGTTCTGCTTTAGGCTCTAGCATTTGATAAATCTCGTCTCCCAGCCAACCTACAAACTTGATCGTCTTGAGGTTCTGTGTGAACTTAGTAGCTGATTCAGTTCACATAGGGTATGTCTTTCACCTGATCATAGAAGTAGTGAAGCCATTTAGAGTATTGGGATATACGCTCATTCTGTATGCTCTCTGATTTCAGGGCTTTGATCACATCAAGTAGCAGGAAGTCCTTCCTGCTGGGCGGTGGCGTGAGACCTATATGATCAAAGGAAACTAATGCTTACAGAACTCTTTGAGCTGCTAGATAATGAAGAACATGGTAAGCAAATATGTATTTCGCCGCCGTCTTCACCATCTATGATTACTTAGAGCTAGCTAGGATCGGTACGATGGGTTTTGAGCTGTGTCTAAATCTGACCAGAGATTAGCAGGCCAGGACACGGCATGGCACGGCCATGTCCCACCTCTAGTTCCGCCCGTGATTGCCGCCGTGAGACCATCTTCCCTTCATGCATCATGACAAAGATCGAATCATAAAGCCCTAGCTCAGGTTCCAACGGCGCCGACCGATCATCGATGAGGCTCTGCCGTAGCCAATGGTGATATCAGATAGGCGCATGTTTGACGCGACTGGCACGGAGCCCTGAACGTAGGAACATCATTACGTGAAATTGAACTGGCTCAACGTGCGTTTTTTCCTTTCTTTGACATGATCTGGCTGGGCCAGCTTGTGCGATCGGTTCCGTCAGTCCATCAATGAACCTCCACAGCGAGAAGAACCGCACTGCTTGCATGAACGGACGGATTCTTGCCTGTAAAATGCACGCAGGTGGGTGATGCCACGCTGCGAAACATGACTGGCTTATTATTCCGTAGCCCCATGATTCGGATAGCCCGAATAATTTGACGCTGCCAGTGCCACCCTGCAGCTGCAGGCCCTGGGAAATTGTAGCGGCGTACGTTCTGCTTAGGGCATCTCCAATGGTCTGAGTCAGCTAGCTATATGCATGTACACATCAGCATATATCCTATGTGGAGGAAAGAGAGTATGCAAAAAAAAAATCGAGCCAACTCTTCCTTAGAGCAAGTCCAATAATAGAGCCAAGTGTTTGGCTATAAGCCAAGTTATAAGAGCCAAGTTATACAATAATCTGTCTTCTACTTGTCTACAAAAGATTTTTTTATTATTATGTGGTACCATGTCTCACATTCTCTTTCCTACTCCTCCTCACATACATTTATTATCTGGACCCACCACTGCATAGGCTCCCGTGTACAGCTTGTTGCTTGCATGAGAGCCAAGCTCTCCTCTCTCTCCTCTCTTCTCTCCTCCACATCAGCAAAAATGCTGACTAGCTTGGCTATAAGACCATTGTTGTACTTGCTCTTAAGCACTAGTCTATAACGCCAAACGAGGTAGCCTCTATAAATTCTGTGTGTGCATGTAAGCATCAAATAGATATCCTTATAGATAGTTCTTTAGAAGGCTAGCTTTAGTGTGTACTATATAGATGATGTGGAAGTCTTATAGTTAGTTGCTAGCATCTCCAATAGTGATTTATGAGCTAGCTCTAAGCATATTATTTCATATTTTAATAGAAGAGAGAAAAGTTATCTCTTGATCAAGAGCTAGTCTCATACACACATTTTAAGATTATGTGAGAGTATCATGTGAGGCTATTTATGTTATGAGCTATGTGCTAAAAGTTGATACTATTGGAGAAATTGTCTTAGAGCTAGTAACTAGCTCATACTGTTGGAGATGCTCTAAGCGAGTGATCGTAACTGCGAGCGGTAGAATCGCATGGGCCGTCGCTTCCCTGTAACTTCCTCTATCCAGCTCACGGTATGTATAATAATACATGGCAGCTGTTTATAAATATATATCATATAAAATTTTAGGTGATATAGAAAAGAAAAAGAGAAAGATGTTGTCTATTATTTAACAGTCTTATAGACAATCTTTTACTGTATATACTATTGTATATATAACTATATAGATAACGCATTAATTGTATGAGTTTATTACAGATAATTATATAGATAACACATTGTATGCGTTGTCTTTAGTCTTGTCTATAGATGGCATGAAGATATATTATAGACTACCGCTGTCTATACCGAAACAAAACAAGATTTTCAAAATCTTAATTTAGTTTAATTTGCATGAATTTGGTTTGGACTTGAGTTCTGACCCAATCTGACATCTTTCCCAACTCTTCCGCCTTTCTCTCTGGCCTTGACACCTCCTCCATTCACCAGTGCAATCCACAAACTGCCCCCATCGACAATTGAAGTACGCCATTCGTTGCCTCCCCTGTTTTCCTCCCACCACGGCTCCTCCCCATTCGCTACTGCCATCATCTCCTCTCCTATGCCATCTTCATCAAACTACTGTACAACCTGTGACAACCTACACTCAATGCACGTCTTGTCGCCCTGCCCTGCACGCTGGAGTGGCCAAAGCCCAGTTTACCACCGTCACCTTCCCACCCTCTCACGGCCGACCTCCCCAAGCTGCAACTTTTGACTGCCGCGCTTAATCCTGCTTGTCTCCGTATGCACCCGCCTTTCCCCTGAATGCACCCCATGGCCACCTCACCCCCCTACCACTTGCCCTGCTCACTCACCGCACCTCTGCTCTCACGGCACCCATGCCCGACCTAACAGCGCCGCATTGCGCGACCACAACACTGCAACACCCAAGGAAGCTCTGACACCCTCGCCCCATGCCATCACCGGCTGAAGCCTCCCACACCTCCACACGCCAATCAACTGAACGACAATGCCACTGCTCCCACTGCCATAACTTGGCTATAAAAGCCCCTGAGCCCCTCCATTCATTGGCATTGGCGTCAAAGTAGCTCTAGACACCCTGAAATTCTCCCTCGTCAGCCGTTGCTTCACCGTCGCCCTGTAAGACTCCGGTATGCCCCAAAATTCAATTCATGTTATTTTCTTTATCATTTCTCAATTACTTCTATCTTTAGCCTCCTTGAGCCATCGTGAACCGAACCCGAGCTTAGCCATAGCCTCCCCTACCCTTTGCATCGCCAGCACCTATCACCACCATACGGTCGAATGCCATCACCGTGGACAGCCTACCCTTTGCCTCGCCAGCACCTATCACCACCATACGGTCGAATGCCATCACCGTGGACAGCCTGCTACGGACCTTCGCAACCCCAGCCAACATTGCCACAGTCTCCCTCATGCCCCAGTGATGCTCAAACAAACCCATCTTTGTCGAATAGCCCTCCGATGACCACTGTGCCATGAACGACCATCGAGAGAATCACCTCACCGTCGGCCACCCATAGTGATCCCCGAAGCTCACCAAACCTTAAAATGGACTCCCCGCTATCCCAAGAACCCACTCGTATCTTTGGTTGCCCTCAGAGACCACTGCCGCGCTGGGATTTGTCACCAAAGGAAAACCCTGTTTCGTTTGCTACAGTACTGACCGAAGGATGAATAAGACACCTGTTCATTTGGGCCATGGGCCGAACAATGAAAGCCCAACCATTTAAACCAATTCAAGCTAAGCCGATTTTTTGTTCATTACTATTCACTAGGATTCGGTACTATAGCACCTGATCCGCCAAGGAATAGTAGCTGGCCATTATTGTAGCAGACCAATCTGTAATGAATAGTAAATCCATTACTGTTCACCAAAAAGCCCAATAGCATAATTATATCTGTTTTGACCCCCATGAAGCCCTTTTTCAACTCCGTTTGGCCAAATTAGACACTGATAAAACCTTAGGCCACCTAAACACCATTCTAAACCCTAAAACCAATACAGTCTAAGCCTTTATTATTCATTGAAACCTATTAGACGTATATATACCTATCTTGACCATTTTGAGGCATGAAATCAATTCTCAACTCTAGTTAGACTGAATATGCTCCGATGAAACCCTAACTAGCCAAGATCATATTTCAAACCCAGGGCCAATACTGTTTCGGCCATTCGTATTCATCTAAAACCCAATAACACATATATAACTATTTCGACCGTCTCGGACCCAACTAACCCAATTCCAACTCCGTTTAGCCAACCACGTACCACTTAAATCTTGAACATCAAAACCTATTTTCTTTTTTTTGTTATTTTATTGTATTTTGTTCCCAGCTTGCATTCTGCAAAGTAGGAACTTATTTGCATTCATTTTACTTGCTAGTATTTAGACCCTGTGAGTTGGTGAACAGAAGAGCTACAAGAGCAACTAAAGAAGTTAGTATCCAACCTAAATACTACAGTAATTTGAGACTATGGACAAAGAGGCAAGTCACATGTAGTTGCTTTGATTCATAGTAATCGCTCAACCACAAGCTTTGATTCATCAAACCTGGTCTAGTAGCTGCTTAAATCGATTGAATATCTACAAGAAAGAAGGAGTGAATGGGGTGTGGTATTGAAATGGTAAAACCATACTTAAACAATGGTAGGTCCACACAAAGTTGGGCCGAAGGGTTCCAAAAAATGGATACCCAAATTTGTTTAGTGCTCTCCCAGGTAGAGACAATATAAAGAATTGAGCAGTGAAAAGCCTTATTTTCTTAACTCAGTTATAAGGGTTAAGAGATCTTGTGAGTAAAGCTGGGCAACTCTGCAGAGTCATAATTTAATGTTATTTAAATACGCCATTCTTCCGATAAATGAGGTTGTGTTTAGTGGGTGATTCCAACAACAACGCATAAGTATACTTGGATTTGTTAAAGTTTGGTAAACAAGATATTGAAACCCCAAATTCATTAAGAAGTTTATGCTTTGTTATTTTATATTAAAAATATTTGCAAAGCAAAAATTGCATTCACAGACAATAATAGAACCGATATACACTCATTTCTTGGGAATCAAGTCATGTAATTAAATAGTGTTTTCTCATACGACTTATCGAGTATGATTAGTTGTACTCAATCTTACTATATTTTCCACCACAACAACTACCAGAAGAAAGAAATGATGTTATAAGTTTTCATGTTAGGGCTAGGACCACATTGAAGTGTTCCTATGAAAATTTTCTTCAATTCTTCTGAATGTAAGTTAAGTTTTAAGTTTAGACACCCTTATAACTTCTAAAGTTGACCACTATGTCATATTTTAATCAAATTAACCCTTTTAAATGTTTATGCGCAAGCATGATAATTATTTTGTCAGTAACTGAACTCTTAGCCTGTTACAAGATGTACGACAACTCTGTTTCTAAAATTAGAGCTATTACAGCATTATACATGCTCTTAGGTCCCCATGTTACATTTGCCGCAACAGTTGCTTTAATTCTTTATCGCCCTTCCTTCGGTCTATCATCCTGCACGTACTAGCTAGGAATCTAGAACATTCCTGAAACCCGGCGTGCTCCGGGCCGTAAACCGAGACGATCGGACGGCGCATGCATGCAGGCAGGAGACGGACTTCGCCTTCCTCGTTTGGCATCCGCAGCGGCGCACGTACAACCAAAACCCGCGGACACGAAACCAGGAGGCGGAAAAGTGGTTTTCGCGGCGTACGCGCGCGGGGGGGCGGGGCCTGGCCGACGGCGCGGGCGCATGTTCGGCATGCCGGGCGGGCACCCGCGTCGTACGTACGGTGCCGTCCGGTCGAAACGATTCCCGGAGCTCAGCCACCCCCACCGCGCAGGTAGCACAGCACGGCGTCGCTAAATCGCAATCTGGCACGCGTACGGCGTCCGGCCGCGGGAATCCAATCGATCTGCCCATCAGCTCAATCGGGGTCATGTGGCGCATAGTGCGGGGCTGGAGCCGAGCGCGCGCGGGCGAGGCGGCAGACACGACGCGACTCCACGGCGCAGAGGGGCGAAAGAAGGGGCCCGACGCGGCTGCGAACGTGACCACTGGTAGGTCAGGTTACGATCAAGAGCGTTTTGTGGCTCGGAAGTGCTCCGTGTACGGCACGGGCAGACCCGGCAGAACAATTCTGTGGGGCACTGCTTGTCACGTTGAGCTAGATTCTTTCAAGATGGGTATTTGAGCTGCGTCTAACTTAGGGCCTGTTTGGTTCATGATCAGAAATTACCTAGTTACAAATTAGACGTGCTACAGTTTTTAGGTAGCTGTTTAGTTCACTGACGTAACTGTGGCATGCCACACTTTCTTAGCACCCGGCCCCACACATCATAAACTCAGTTTCTTGCCAAACTTTGCCACAAGTGTGGCTTCGATTTTGTTAGCCACACTTTCTGTGGCAGTCACATATTACCTAAGCTTAGGCATAGCAAACTTAGGTACCAACCAAACAAGCCCTTAGTGCTCCTGTCATACAAGCATTACGTTGGGTTCCCTGATGTCAACTCAGTCCTCTTTGTTGAAGACAAAATTCTCTTGATGTTTGCATGTGTGCAGGCCGAGCTATAGATTATAACAGGATTCCCGTGCTGATATCGATTCTAGTTAACAAAGTAGTCTTGTTCAGTTTAGCTTCCTGCTCTATGAAAATTGAACTAGCTTCGCTTGTCTATTGCACGACTTCATGGGATGGTTTAGAATGGTTAGCTGGCATGTCATGGCAGTTTTCTCTACCTATAGTACCGTCTGATGCTTTGTAACTTACTAGACCAAGACGTACCCCACAGCGTGATTTTTTCTAGAAAAAAATTTCATCAGTTAACCATTTTGCTTTTAGCACTGCCCCACTTACATCTACGATAGTGGTTCTGCTCAATCTTTTTTGGCTTAGAACCTTACATAAGATAGTATTATTGCCGTTGGAATTTTGTTGACGGGGAACGAAAATACTAGGTAGCTTCCCGAGTAATAGATTGATTTTGCCTCATTAAAATTTTGATATTTCCATTCGAGGTTATGTGAATGACCATGTGAAAAGGTTTATGATTTTATTATGATGAATCATTGCTATTTTAGAGGAGTTAAAATTTGGATTTTACAAATTTATAGTTTCTAGGCAGATTGCAGACATGATGGTCTGATCGGCCTGAGGAGGCGGCCAGACCGGCTGGCATCAACAGTCTGATTGGCAGCCAACAGCGGTCAGATCAGCCAAGGCTGGCCGTTTGACTAGCAAAGTAGAGTGTCTTGGCTAAAATTTTGGAATTTTGCGAATTTTGATTGTAGATTTTTTTTTGGTTTGACCTATGTCAGTGTATATATGTTGCATGATGCATGTTTTAGCTAACGTGAGTTAGATTATAAAGAACTTATGCCCCAAAATGATTTCTTTATCTTTGAACTTGCAAAGAGGCTTGAAGTCAACTATAGTCAACGGTGAGAATCGGGCTACGCTTATGGAGGAACCGATGCTCAGAATGATCAAAGTTGTTGGGTGAGATGGCTGAGCTTAAGCATGGCACGAGAAAGACGAAAAATATTAAAGAAAGGTTTAAGCGACGAGTTGCACCATGTGGCTTGATCGGTCCAAGTGAGGCGTGGTTCAGTAGAACTGAAATGGAAGAAACTTACCAACGCGTGGTAATGCAATGGTGCACCTACATATGGCAAGCATGACGATTGCTTGAAAAGAAAGATGAAGACCGGGTCAAAAAAGGGTATTTTGGTAAGTTAACAAAAAAACCAGAAACTATCTTGGATAAAAACTGCGGCGCTTGGCGATGTTTTAGAAAATGGCTTAGGTCAAAGAGAAGCTGAGAATATTAAGTTGGATCAAAGCTAAAAACTCAGTGGATTCAGACTCATGTGCTTTGAAAACATGCATGAATGTAGTGTGTGAGTAAAAACTCATGTTGTGTGAGGTTAACAGATTTTTTTCCATTTGTGCTAATAGATAGTATTCATTAGAATTAGATAAATGTTGGTTGCTCTGTCTATTTAACGGGTCAGGATGAAAACTTTCTAGTGAACCATCCAACCATCCTAGTTTTTCTCATTAAAGCCAAGTGTTCTAGGGTTAGGATTTGAAAAGTGTGAGTGATTGTAAAACTTTTATCCCCAAATAGTAATACATCACCTTTGTTCATCTCTCTTTGAACCCTCTTGTTTTTTGTTGATTTGCTATTGATCTTGTTGGTGTTGATCTTCTGTCTCTCCTTCTTGATCTTGGTAGATGTCAATAATGTGTTAGTGATAGAGATGACTCATAAAGATCAATCCCCATATATCTAGGCATCAAGTTTGGTAAGTTTTTGAAGTTACCCAATTTTACTTGGATTTGACCTTAACTTAAGATTTCATATTCGAAGAGTTTGTCTCAAATCTTTACGAGTTCTTACTTACTATGACATGTGAGAATTTATCTAGATCCATCTTAGCCATTCTCCACCCACAAGCAAGTCGTATTCCTCATTTCTAGTTTTTGCCGGATTTTGATGCAACATTACTTGTTCTTGAAAAAGGTTTGAACTTTGATGTGGATTCTTGTGATCCTTGATTGGAATATGTTCTTGACAACCTTAAGTAAGGTGTATGTAAAATTTCATATTAGATTTAGATTTTTTAAAGTTGTACCAAAAGTTGCATCGGTCCGATCTGATTTTCAGTTCTAGACTAGGGGAGCGATTAGACCGCCCTCACTCCAGTCAAACTGTCAGAGGACAGTCAAATTGTCGTCTAGCCGGTGGTCAGATTGACAGGCACCGGTCAGACTGCCCCTGATAGCCGATCTGATAGCCAGAGAGCCCTGAGCTCTTTAGATTTCGGTTTCTTGAATTACTTGCCTTGGTGTTGGCTTCTAATCCTGATCTTCATATCTCAGTGGCTATTGGAATAAAGGATCGGTGAATACTTAGGGGGAAAAAATTAAAAGCGCTATTCACCCCACTATGTTGCCACACAATGTTAATTATGAGCACAATGTTTTCACATGAAACAACATAATTCATACAGAAAACATATAAAATTCTAGTGCTCCAAACAAGACCTAAGTGCACCAGCTATATATGCGGCTAGGTACACCACTTTTGTCCAGCTAGCTTAAGGCTGCAAGCTGGTCACACTATGAGTATAATACAACCATAATATAGTGCATTCTCTTGTTTCAGAACTTCACATGTATGTAATTTGTTACTGGACATACTTTTTGCAAGAATCATGTCAGTCTGGGGAGTTGGCATAACAATATACCAGGGGTCCTCCTGCTGAAGGCTATAGGAAGAATCTTTGAAATGAGCAAGTACGGCAAAACAATTTTCTAACAAGTTGCAATAAACTTGTGGTAAAACGAAAGGTTCCAATAAACTAGCTAGGGACTTTCCAAACGATGACTCGATGAGCACCAAATCCATTTGTTTAATGCACATAGGACCCGGCAGGAGGACACTGACCGGAGACGGCAGAGGTTAGCAATGCTTCCAAACTTTGCATTTCATACTTGAAAAACCATCATCAAATCAAATCCTCCCTTACCTACCTGTGCATCCAAATTAATCCCCACACGAGATCTCTCCAAGATTTTCACTGATTAATAGTATCTTGTTTGCACGAACTATTCACACAAATAGTAATGTGGCAACTTTTTTTTTTAAAAAAGTCTCCAAACATCTGTTTTTACAAATCTAACTTCCTCCATAGACTTACCGAGCTCAACAGATACCTATCGAGCCAGGAGAGCTCAACAGGTAGGTTGCTGCCGAGCCACCACTGTGCGGTAGGTTTGCTAATTGAAGCAGTGGTGGAGAGAAGCTTTTCCTATGAGGTCAATTGACCACACAGGTTTTTTTGCAAAATGCATCTATTTCTATTGATAATTTTATAGAAATTTATATAATTTTAGATATTTTAAATGGATTGACCTCATAGGGTTTCTGATCCTAGTTACGCCACTGAATTGAAGTAATTAGTTCTTGCTAATCAAAGTGCTAATCATATTGCTAATTAAATGGACGACAACTGTGCGTACATGCCGTGGAGGGGCGGCTCGGCGGTGATCTGTCGTGCTAGAGGAGCTCGGCAGACACATAGCTTAGTAAGTGCCTGTCGTACTCGATAGGTCCATGAAGATAGCTAGATTTCTAGATTTATAAAAACAAACGTTTGAGAACCAATTTAAAAAAAGTTTTACAGTGATATTTTTGTGCACAGTTCTGTTTGCGCACGTCGTTCTGCCCCCGGCAATGCGGCACAGGTCTATGGTTTTGGCCTTGAAATGGAGAAACAATAATGCTATATCAGGAGCATATTGCAATTTTGTTTTGCCATATGGTTTGGTACAGAGTATGGCATGAGTATAATGGAACAAGATTGCCGAGAATTATGTTAAGGATAGACTAGTACCTACATCGTAGGAGATGCACGATCGAATTGACCTTTTGTACGTGCCAAACAACCAGGTTCGCATGATTGTCTTCTCGCTGCTTGTCTAGCCATCCTTTCGACCTTTCGTGATGGTACACGCACAATTACTGGGAGAAGAAACAAGATGGAGATTTGGCAGTGCTTTTGAAGAAGCTAAGGCGTTGTTTTGCTGATACAATAATATATGAAGCAATGAGCATGTTACAGATGTATACTCGTCAATATTTTTCCGGATTCACAAGCAGCACACGATGAGCGTAACATGTCAAGTGGAACAGTACGATGAATTGTTAATTTATAGCCATTTCTTTGAACTGTTCATTCATTTGGCACTACAACCATTTTTTCAAATTTAACCTTCGAACACTCGTCTTTGCAAAATAGTCTCGCCTTCGAACACTTGTCACCTGCCGCGTCTAAGGAGCTCGACAGGAGCCGGCGCCCGTGGCAGGATAAGCAAGCACTAGAGGCGGTGGCGCAGGTGAGGCAGCATGAGGGCTCGGGTGCTACCGAGCTCCAGATGCCTTCCGAGCGGCCCCTTCTCGATAAGGCGCTGCCGAGCACCCCTTGCTCGATAGGTGGCCAAGGCAGGCGAGCTGGGGCATGGGCAACGAGAAGGCTGGCAAGTTTGTTGGCTGGCTTGGCTACCGGCGTGAAGAGATTCCGTCTCGTGTGGGCGATGACATGATGCGATGTTTGATTCTCGTTTTATTCGCCTGGGAATTCTACTGCTGATCGCGCCTACATGCACTCACATGGGAATGTTGTCGCAAATGCCTTTCCGCATGCATAAAATGGGAGGCCTTGGTCTGCCCTCTCAACCGAACCGGGCTCGATTTCTTTCCTACCGAGTGAGAGAGCAGCGAGGGAGGGGAAGAAAATAGAGACTGAAAGACGAGTTTGTAATATAATTTTAAGGTGGTTTAGCTATGATTTACAATCTTTTGCAGTTGGAAGCATTGTGGATCGAATGAAGACCTTCAAAAAAAGCTATGCTTCATTTGTATACGAGTAACACGTTTAATATATCGTCAGCATTTTATTAGTGTAACTGTGGTTTTGTAATGTAGAATGAGCTAGGTAGTCACAATTAGCCATGTTTAGGACGTACTAGTGGTGAGAATGATTATTTATTGTAAATAGCTATAAAAATACGGGCCAAAAATAGATAAAATATTTTTATGTATGTCTGCACGTATATATTTATTGCTTTCGTGCGATTAGAGAAAGTTGTAGAAAATGATGGTTTGGTGCGCACTGTTAGTTGTAGTGTCTACGTGTACATGGGGTGGTTGTTCGCGCTGGACGCACTACTTGTATCGACACTTGTTGGCTGATGCAGGTCGGGACCCACACATTTCACTTTTCGGTGGGGGGAGATGACCATCACCTTGTAGGACGTTGCGTACTTCACCGGTCTGCCACTACGGGATCGTCCCATCGTTCCACCTTCAGATCACCTGACTAGAAGGTACATCTGTTGCATCGGTTTGGTCATCCTATTCTGGATAAGATTCATAGAGTGTCACATTCGTGGCTGCGGCGATACAGGCAATGCCTAGCAGACACGTCTGTACAGGTTGTGAGGTCCCACATAGTTACTTACTTGCTCTTCATGTTTAGGCGAGTTATGTTTCCTACGACTCAATGAGATTGGGTATAACCCAGCTACATCCACATCAATGAGTCCCTGGTCAACGCTGAACTTGACGAGGTCTGGCTGTACAGCTGGGCTCAGCTGTTCTGGGCATGACCTACAGGGTTTTGTGCGATGGCTCGTAGCGTGCCACTAGCAAGCCAAACCTCACTATCTGCTACATCTTGCTGCAGCTGTGATCATGGGAGCACTTTTCTGTTGGTCGACTGTACTTTCGGGTAAAGGTGCACCCATACCAGTTGGAGGCGCGGTTCTATGGTGATGTTGATGGAGATGACCCAGTGGACAGACCTACTATGGGTACTCGTTGGGTTGCCAATGAGGTAACATGGTCCAAGGAGAGGCCACAACGAGTTTACCCAGATTTACATAACATTTTTGAGAACTTGGACGAGAGTAGCGTCACGTGGATGGTGTGGACCGTGGAATTCATCTTCGAGATAACACCTTTCAAATTGTCAGAGTAGTGTGAGTAGGGCATGGACTACTGGCTCATGACCTATCACCTCTCTTTCTTCCATATGGTGGAGCTGTACGCCCTCAACGAGTCATGAGATAGTTTGGGTTTCACCAATAGGTACTACCAACACCGTGTCAACCACTACCCGGCCACGTTCACCTATAAGTAAATTTATTTTGTTACCTCATTTTGTATAGTTCATTATGAACTATTTGTGCCTGCTTTATTTTCTCACTTTTTCGCAGTCAAACGAAGAAGGGACAGAACAGTGATGACTAGAGAGACACACAGGCATTGTGGACACAGGCCTGGGAGCAATTGGTGAGGATAGAGGTCAAGCAGGAGCAATGATCGAACAACCCAGACACATACCCCGCGTACTTGGAGTAGTACGTGGTGCAAACCCATTGCAGGTTGACGCGTCTCCTTGTGCAACCCCCCACGCAGGCCATGCAAGCCGGCAGGCTAGCACTCGGCTTGCACTAACACCATGTGGTACGGCATGACGAAGTGGTAAAAGATTTAAATTTCATATTGGTATCTTACTGTTCGAGCATACACGTCTAACATGTTTCGTTCGTCGTTGCAGGTCGACCGGCTGCACTACATCGTGGCTGAAGGTGGAGCCATACTGCTCTATGGACGGTCGAGCACAATTGAATGACTACTGCGGTCTATTCACAATACGTACGAGGATGCCAAATACACACTAGGGCCATCAGCTACGGCCATGGTAGCAACGTGTTTTTCTCGAGGGACGATGAGCCACAGAATCATCTGCCCTAGCCTCGGTCATTTCCAGTCCGTGTAGCACACTTCTCAGGTTTGAGAATATCATATTTTGCTGCAATCCACATGATACCTTTTTTCATTATTCTTCATACTTGTCATCTTTGTCCAGGATTTTAGCGTCTACACTACTCTACTTCTGTCTTTGTCACGGGGTAGCATGACCCTAGACCCCCTCGCTGGGGGCAGGGGATGAGGGATCACTCTACTTCTGCCCTCATCACAAAGACAACCCAACAAACACGACACCCCAGGCAGCAACATCGACTCCTCTATTCGAGACTACGGGATGCAATATGGTACGTACGCACCAGCGAACCAACCGCATCTCCGACAGTGTGACGAGTGGTACGATCGGATATACGACTGCTACACGGTCCACCAGTATGGCATGGACTACGTGGCATCAGGCTTCACTACAATGGGCTACTGTGGATTGAAGTACCCGGGAGATTCATCGTCCGCGCAACACGTGAGACCGGTGTTTCTAATTACGAGTTTCATTGATGTTCTACCTTATGTCAGCCTAACGAAATGTATTTTCCTTCACAGGACGCCAGTAATTATGCAGAGGACTGGGTGCAACAGATCTTCAGCATTCAAGGGATTGGGCCCAATCAATTGTCCGGTGCACCGATTCACACTCAGCCATCACCGCAACACAACTTGCATGATGTACGATGCTCCCCGAACAGATTGACCTTTCCTCAGGATCAGCTTCACCGCTAGAGGAAGTGGGCAGCAGGCAACCCTTGACCCGGTATTACCGAGTAGCTCAAAAATCTGTTCCATATACTCTGGGTTTGCTCCCCAAGTGTCAAACGTAAATATGTACTTGTTAATGCTTTGTCTCCACTGTAGCAGTTTGAAATAGAATTTGTCGATAAGTGTAGTTCAATTATACAATGCCAAGGTTATCTCAACGATTTGACAACATGCACTAGTGTTTCCATGTATTTTGACAATATATACCAGTTTTTCTCAATGAGTTCACATCACACACTAACTTTCTCCAGTGATTTAACAATACGTACCAGCTTTTCTCAGCAAGTTCACTTCATACACCAGTTTTCCTAGTGATTCGATAACATGTAGCAGCTTTATTTAGGTAGTTTACAGCACACGCCAGTTTTCTCTAGTGGTTTGATGACACGTATCAGCTTTTTGCAACGAGTGGACAACAGTACCAGCTTTTCGTAGTCAGTTGATAGCACATACCCGCTTTTGCATTGAGTTGACAACACATACCAGCTTTTCGCAGTGAAATGACAACACGTACAAGTTTACTCCCAAACAGTGCACACCAACCACCTATAAAATTTGGCTAGCCCACCACGACTGGATCTAAGACCTCGATCGAGCTGATCTCAAAAATTGGGAAAGAGGAGAGGGAGAAGAGAGGACAGGTATAGTACGTCATTACACCACTAGTAGGGATGTCGTATGGAGAGATGCTTCGCAAATGAAAGTGGGTGGCCAAGAAGGAGGGATCATACCCTAAAAATTCTTGTAAGGATGCACGCGTGCCACTAGCGGATGGAAAGTTTGCTCCTAGCGGGTTGGGCTAATGCGCTTTGAAAAGTGTGCATAAGTCATGTATGAGTGTAAAACCCGGTGTGGGGGTTAATCAGTTTTCCTGGTTGTGCTAATGGATAGTATCTACTAGGGTTAGATGTGGGCTGGTTGTTCCATCTATATATGAGTGGGAACGGTTAAAAACATGCGGAAAAGGTGAAGAAGACCAACAACTATCCATTCATTAGGGTTTCTTTATGGTGAAAGCTTTAAACGAGTGCTCTTGTGAGAGTTTTGTTATCTATGTTGGAGTGGTTGTAAACCATCTTCTATAAGTTACAATAGATCAATCTTGTTCGTCCTATATGGTGTATTCTTGCTCTTTTGATTATGCACTTGTTTTATTTAGTGTTTTGCCCTCTCTCTCTCTCTCTCCTTTCCTCTTGATCTTGCTGGATTTTAAGGATGTGTAAGTGATAAATATGCCTCATGAGGATCATATTTCATCTATTTATGGACTAGTTATAGCAAAATCTTGAAAGTTGCTTGATTTGAAGCCTTTCTAGTGATATCGTTCCTAAGGTTTTGACCTTAAATTTTTTGGTGCTCTTGCTTACTGTGACATGTGAAAACTCATTTAGAGACGTCTTGGCTATCTTCAACCCACGAGCAAGTCATATCTTAAGTTCTTAAGTTTTGCCTGATTTTAGTGTAAACTTCCTTGTCTTGAGGAAAAGTTAAAACTTTAGCCAAGATCTATTTGATCCTTGGATGGATTAGAATCCTGATATCCTTAGTGAGGTGTGTGTAAAGTTTTAAATTATTTGAATATGTATTTTGGAGATTACACCATTTTTTATTTTGGCTTGGGCTGATTTCTAGTTCTAGGAACATGAGTGTGGTTCAATCGCCCCGAGGCTTGCGGTCTGACCGAAGGCTAGCCCAACCGGTCATCTCCGGTGGTCAGACCACTCAACCAGATCACCCACTTTCTCATAGCGACTTGACCGGCCCAGAGGAGTTGAACTCCGTTTGTTTTCTCGCTTTTATGGGTTTTTTTGTTGGCGACCAAATCGGATCTTCCTAACTTCTATAGCTAATGAAGTGAAAATTTTAAAATACCTTTTTAAAAGGTTGGATTTGAATGTGTCATTTACTCCCTCTAATTGCTATATCGGCTCCGACATGATCTAACGTGTGCAGGCCAATAATTTACAAATTGCAAGAAACGTACAATTTACAAATTGCGAGAAACGTACATTTGTTCTTATTCTCAAGCATATGTGAGAAAACATACCTTGTCAACTTGTCTGTAATTTTCTCGCTTCCAAGAAAAAAAACTTGTCTGTAATTTTCTTGGGGGATTTCCAATGGAACTTAGGCGCCGTCAAGTACACGTTCTTGTATTTTTGATGCAAAGAAAGAGTTCTTCAGTGTTAAACCTTAGTTTGGTCCTGGCACTTCTTTTTTCCTAAAAAGCGCAATTTTAATCATCCAAAAATGCGCATTGGCATTTTCACACAAGTCCCGGCCGAGCATTTCAATGGAACTTCAAGGGATTTCAATGGAACAGCATTTCACAGGTGTGCTGGGCCTCAACGTCCTTGAAATGTAACGAAACAGAACAGCAAAATTTTCCAACTTCCATTAGACAAAAAACGAAAAGCTAGCAATAGAACGAAAACGACACCCAGATTCGATCGCAGTTCGACTGTTCGAGAGACTTTATGCATGCACCTTTCGCTTTCCTTCCCTTGTTGCTAACATGCTATTTTTGTTCATGTTGCAGATGATGGGGCGTCGAGAGCCGTGCGTGGCTGTTTTCACCTTACGTACCTGTAGCTCCCTGTTACCTACCGTGTCTTGAACTAATGATACATAGCATCGGGGCGAGTCATTATGATGACAACGCTAGATCGAGAAACACGTGGCAATGGATCATGTTGTGGCGACGCCAAAGTGTGAGATAGATACACAGGTGGCAATGGAATGAAAGTTTACACGACTTGCGCGACGCGAGCACGGGCTTCGATCAAATCATCCGTTGGAAACCCGTAGATATCGATTGATTGCACGCATTACGGCATTAGTAAGTTGAACTCCCAACGAACAATTGCTACGCAAGTGTTCCGATCTTGCACAATGACAAGAAACCCACTTGAAATATATCATGCGTGTTCCAGTCCTTGCACAGTGAAACGTTCCGTCGAAGGGGGAAAAAGATTATATAAATAGATAGAGAGATGTTTGTGCTAGAGGGTAATCATAAACTTGGATAGGTTTGAAAAATAATACAAGACAGTAGATCAAGCAAGATTGCCTATAGTAGGCTAGTGAAAGACACATGCAACACCTTGCTGTGTAAGATCACATGAGCTCCAGTAGAGAGTTCATTCCGCACTGCAGGCCAAGGAGGAGGAGGTGCATGAATGGTAAAATCAGCACACATGCTATCCAGTCCAAGATACTGTTTATATTGATTTTTAAAAGCTGTTTTTTTACAGTAAATAGGTTTTTTATAGTACTTAACTTTTAAACAAAATATTTTTTAAGACGAGGTTTACTAATTGATTGCAGTACACAGTGTAACGATTTTATTTGTATCGATCAAAATCGTACATGAATCTCTCTATAAAAGCTTCTTTATAAATTATTACGATTCATAAACTAAATGTAAAAGACAATATGGACTGCCTCAAAACTTTAGAGGACTGCACAAGGAGGATGGTACAAGTATAGTCCACATAGTACAAGTTGCCACTATGTCCTTTTTTCATTCTACCTGTCTGATACCCTGATGTTTCTTCTTTTGTGTGGAAGAGCTGTCTAATCTATTTGAGCTATAATATCTTTTGAAATACTTAGATACAATTTACGCAAAGGCAGACGATTGGTACCAATTTGGAGTTTTAGCGTTTGCTTAAGTGTACATTTCGACGGCATTAAACCATGGTCAAAATAATCTAGTCAGACAGCAAGCGCTTCATGTTGTCCCGCGCGTATCGGCGTATGCAAACCTGGCGCTGCATGTTGTCACGCACCTCCGGTCACCGTGCAGAATGTCTCGATCCGCGCGCACGCTTTGACTACTCCCCCAAAACTAAAAAAGGCACGGCCGTACAGCCCAATTTGCAAATACGCCTAGCCTGTAAATTTCCGATGTTGTCCGTGCTGCCCAGGCGGCACAGTATTCTGTGCCTGTGCCGTTCGCCAGTTGGCAAGTTGCCGCCGCTCCTGGAGGAGGAGGAGCCCCTGTTTCTGCAACGAACGTTGGGCTCCTTTGGTTTGCTGCCATGTAAACCAGATCAAATATCGGTAATACCAATAAAAATTAGATATTATTTGATTTGCTATCCAAATTTAGTAGTGTTGACGGAAATTTAGTAATAACAATGAAATCAAATACCACACGCAGATAATACAAAAACGAAAAAATCGCTAATAAAATTTTGGTAACTCTAGAACTTATATCATACACTTGCAATTCTAAGGGCGAGGGAATCACTTATCAAAATTTTGATAACTATAAAATTTGGCATGGCCACAGTTCAAACACGTTCATTTTGTTAATATTTAATTTTATTTAAGTTTTAGCTATACCAAAACTTTGAGTTACTTATTTTGGCTATCAACCGAGCAGCCCAAAACCACCCGTCCCCTCTCTTGCTTGCCCGATGCCTGCTAGCTTCTCCTTAAACCACCGCGTTGCGTCTCCATTAGTCCCCTCCTCCCCTGAGCACGAAACACCACCACCTCACGTGGCCCCTCCCCGCGCGCGTACGTGTTCCGCTCGCCCCACCTCGGCGCCTCCTCCTCATAAAACGCGCCCCCGCCTCCCTCCACACGCCGGTCAGGTCTCATACTTGTGTCGTGTCCGTCGAGCCACTAGCTTCCTTGCAGTCCTTGTGTTTGTGGCAGCCTATCGTTTTCCGGCCGTCCGTCCACCACGGGCAGGGAGGCCATTTGACACTGTGCATGGCGTTGGAGGCTGTGGTGTTCGCCCGAGGCCATTTGTGCTACGGGCTGTGCGGGGACTCGCCCTACACGCTGGCGCCGTGGTGCGACGTGGGCGGCAGTGGTTTCGGTGAGTTTTGCGGGGATTATTGGGATCACCAGCTGGCCTCCTCCGTTGTGCCCAGTGCGGAGGAGTGGGAGGCGGTCTCCAGGGACCAGTCGGATGCTTCCACGGATGGCAAGGCGGCGCCCGAGCCGACGGCGGCCGCGGGGAGGAGGAAGCGGAGGCGCACCAAGGTCGTCAAAAACAAGGAGGAGATCGAGAGCCAGCGGATGACCCACATTGCCGTCGAGCGCAACCGCCGCCGCCAGATGAACGAGTACCTCGCCGTGCTCCGCTCCCTCATGCCGCCCTCCTACGCTCAAAGGGTGCGTACTACTACTGAGCTTTATCGATTTTAGCATCTCAAGTTCACCCGTCCGTCCTAATAAGTTTCGTTCTGCCTTTTTCAAATGACTAATTACTGATTAACTATACATGTGCGGCTAATGTAAATGACAGATGCGTATTGTGTCATTTTGCTATTTTGTTAGGGTGACCAAGCATCCATTGTTGGTGGGGCGATCAACTACGTTAAGGAGCTCGAGCAGCACCTCCAATCGCTCCAAGTACAAAAGAGCCTCAAGAACCGCGCCGGCCGGACGGACGCTGGCCACTCCCCTTTCGCCGGCTTCTTCAGCTTCCCGCAGTACTCCACCTCGTCTAACGGTAGCTGCGGCGCAGCCAGCTCTGGCAACGCGAGCAACACCAAGAGCGAGTCGGCCGGCTCCGCGGAGAGCGGCCGACCGGCGGCCGTCGCCGACATCGAGGTGACCATGGTGGAAGGCCACGCCAGCCTCAAGGTGCTCGCCCGGCGGCGGCCGAAGCAGCTGCTGAAGCTGGTCGCCGGGCTGCAGCAGGTGCGCATCCCGCCGCTGCATCTCAACATGACCACCGTCGACGCCATGGTCTTGTACTCCTTCAGCCTAAAGGTAACTTCCTTTTTCTAACTACTTTGTTTAAGCTGATGGAGACAAATCGAGCAATTAGAGCGCCGTGGCACAGGCGACGATTGGTTTCCATTTCAATATAACATCGCCGGTGATGGCATCGTTCGCTTTCGTGTGGATGGTAGGTGGAGGATGATTCCAAGCTGGGCTCTGTGGAAGATATTGCCAGCGCTGTGCATGAGATCCTGGGCAGCATCCAGCGGCAGGACGAGGCCGGCCTCAGCTCAGCCTCGGCTAGCAGCTGATGCCTGACGGCACCGAGGAGACCGTCATGCATGTGAAGCATCTGCACCTGCATGCCGTGTGCCTGCCAGTGCCCGTCCGTCCTGGAAATGGAATCCATCCTAGCTTTATATGTGAAATCGTGAATGTGATTGTAGCCTGCATGCAATCCTGTCCAGGGCCAGAAAAAATATCAAAATTGGCGCTAGCTCTGCTCTGATCACTTCTTTTTGGAGTAACGTACTTGTTGATTCACGCATTTATATATGCATGCAATGCAGCTATCTCGAATTCATTCACGCACCCCTGTTTCACTGCGGTACATATGTCGACAGATACGTCTGGATGAACAGTGAGCTGGGCAGGCAGCCAGAATGATTGCCCGATGATGTGATGAGTTCGTTTGTTTCTCTCGTGGACAATAATGCTCCTTCCTGCTTATATCAGCTTGGTTCTATGGGTGGGTGGGTGGGTCGTACGTGAATAATGTTCTTCAGAGAAAACATGCGCTCGGGTGCACTCGCGTACACAGACAGCATGAGTGATATGTGGTAGAGACTAGAGAACTAATTCCATTGACCGTGAAATAGTTACTGCCGTGTATGCATCACAGCATCAGGCCTAGCTGCTTGCAGTTGTATTTTCGTGTATGTCTCTCTAGATGTCCCAAGGACGACGTCGTGCTATGTACCTATGTCCCAAAACGCAGATTTCATAAATGTGTCAGTTTGCTTTCGGTGCTTTCCCAAAAAGAGAAAGATCAAGCGAAAATTTGGGTGCATGATTTGTGACCGCCCTTGTTTATATTACGGTTTTATCAAACAAAATGCTTGCAAGGAAATTACAAAGAAATCAACAATGAATGGTTCAGAGAGACCACGTGAGCGGATAAGGGTTAAGGAATCGTATAAAGAAATCATTTCTGAAAGTTAGGAATCGTATGAACGTGCCTGCTGCGCGGCTACATCATGTATGTTTTCTGACATGGGAACATCCGCGCAGAGTGAGCACTTGATGCCCCACTGGACTATTCACACAAATAGCGTTATAGTTATTTTTTAATTTGATTTTTAGATATTTGTTTTTATAAATCTATTTCTCTTTTTGACTTATCGAGCTACAGTAGTTCAGCAGGTCGTCATGATCATATTTGATTAGCACTAACCATAAGCTTTAATTAAAGCTAACCATGGGCATTAATTACCTATCGGGTGCTCGGCAGGCCCAAAGAGGGAGCTAAATTTGTAAAAAAAAAACAGATATTTAGAATTAAATTTAAATAGAAAAATAACTGCAGTATTATTTGTATAGAGTATAGACAGTTCATGCCCCACTCTGGCCATGCTATGCCAGGATCTGGGGCCTAATGGTGATGCGAAAGGCAAGAGACCCTGTTTAGATAATTAGATGACATGATTTTGTAGATAAGCTTTGTAGCATCCAAATAACGGAGGGGATATCATCATTCAACGCATGACTCCATTACCCATTTGGCCCATAGATTTGTTGCTATGTGCAGCGCGAGATGTGCACAAGTTCACCAAGGCATTAAGCTGGGGTTACTCCTTATTTCTTGCAAGGCTCAATTAGTAGTACATCGATCGATTCATTTCATCGGTTTCTGCTTTCATATTCCAGCAGATTGACACGCACATCAACTAACAACTTCCGTGCTCAGCTGATGCATCGATGCCTTGAAAGCTAGCACCACTTCAGTTCCATCGATCGAATGAAGAGGGCTTTCTTGTGCGCATTGTCAACCACCCCCTGAGCAAATTGCGAGTATAGAAACATGAAATGACTCAATTCCAAAGTTTACACTGTGGTAGCATGTCAGCATTTCAACACCTCGACCCGAATATTTTTGTAGTTCAGAGCACTCATATTTTTTTGTATGTATGCAATATTTTCACGTATGTTTGCAATATTTTTCACCCATATATGCAATATTTTTTCTATGTATGTAATATTTTATAGCCGAGAAATATTACATACGTAGAAAAATATTGCAAATACGAGCGAAAAATGTTACATACATGAGAAAAAAGCTAAGTGCCGAGTAAAAAACACTCTAGTATTGTTTAGTAATTCACTTAATTGATTGTATGTGACCTTTTTAAAAAAGGGTTCGCGTGTTAGTTGGGGGAGAGGCGGTCCGAATTTTTATTTGTTGGAGGAATATTCGATCTCCCTCTTCTTTTGTCGATTTTGACGTTTATCAAGTTATCTAGCTATGTTCTAAAAGAAAATTGGGCTGGCTATGGGCTCACAGGAAAGTACTGTGCCAAGTCTTTTTAAGGGCTTGTTTAGTTGGTGCCCTGGACTTCATGTCTTAAAAAAAGTAATGTCTGAAGGTAGTTTGATATTTTAATAATTTTTATCTGACTAGACAAATCTAAGATATAATATTTGGTTAGAAACATATACCTACATCGAAAAAACCAAGTAAATCAGTTGACTGCCAGGCCAGCCTGTCAAACGATCTATTTTGCTCGCCTGGGCCTAGGAGAGCCACCCAGAAAGGCAACCAAATCACCGCTGCCGATTTCCCGGCTGCCGCATTGGCCAGGCGCACAAGGCCAGGGAACCAAACGCGCCCTAAGATCGTTGGGGTGTGGATTGCGGAGGGCAAATACTATATGCCGTGAGCCCGGCATATATCGGCTCTGTTCTTTTCAGTTTCTAAAACTTGCTTTTGGTTTTTCTACAGTAACTAACTTTTAAACGGAGTATTTTTTTACGATAGAATCTACTAGTTAATTGTAGTACATACTTTACTGACTTCATTTATATTAACAAAAATCACACGTGAGTTTCTGTTACTCTATAATCTCTTATACAAATAACCCAAAAGCTAAAAGGCACAACCAAAAATTACAAACCGCAGCCAAAACAATCAGGCCCATAACGCGCCGCCCACCCCGGCCCACATCCCACGCAGCAAGCCACGCAAACGCAGCCATCCAGCCACACACGCGTGGCCTGCTTGGCAATTCTGCAACGTGGCCTCGATAGCTCCACCCAAGAAATAACAGCGCACGCGGGCTTCGTTCTTTCTCTTTTTTTTCTTTTTCATTTAGTTGCAGCATTTTTTTTGCCCGATGTTGTAGTAGGTTTTTTTTTCTCGTGTCATTTTTCCCATCAGTTGTTTTATTAATATTTTTTGTCCAACAATTTGTCTTGATTTATTTTACTAATATTTTTTATGTATTCTACAGCATTTACTACAATTTGTCCAACAATTTGTTCAGCAAGTGCATTTGTTTTGTTCCACTAATATTATTATATTTATTTTAAACATTATCGATGAATTTTTAGAATATCGTCAAATCATTTGGAACATTAAAAATAAAAGTGTGGAACATTTACCTATTGCTCGTTATTACTTAATACGTGGAACACCGTCGATAAACTTTTGAACACCGTCGATGAACTATTGAAACATTGAAACCAAATACAGGAACTTTGATCCATCACTCGTCGTAACTTAAAATAGGTAGAATATCGTTAATGAACTGTTAGAATATTGGTTTCAAACACGTGAAACATTGATTCATCCTCGTTATAACTTAATATGTAGAACATCATTGATGAATATATAGAACATTGCATCCAAATGCATGGAATGCTTTATTTTACATACTGAAACATCTAACACATATTGGATTTATTCCTCCGAGCCAAATTCAAAAGCTGTGCACTACAACATTACCTTGAACTTATGGAATATTGGGAATTAACTTGTGAAACATTGTTTTATATGCTAGAACATATGTGTAATGATATCATTTACTAAGTATAAATAGGTATGGTCTAGTTTTAAAGATTCATTCGGCCTAACAGGGCTCAACAAAACACGGCCTAACAGAGCAAGTTGGAGTAGTAGAGAATACACACTATTGTGACTTGTAGGTACTTTATATCAAAATGAGCTGAGAAGAGATACATACATCCATGAGAGGAGATAAGGTGACAAATGAAAGAATTCCATTAATAATCATCTCATGCATGTGTAACAAGATAACAACAATGTCCCAAACATCACTCTGTCCCCGGTCTCTAAAAAAGAATCACTGAAAGAATCTCGGAGTATAAACAACAGTAAAACAGAGCCCCACGACGGGCGATCTAAGATCAATCACATGATCCTCCTCGCGCCATCTAGAATACAACGGCGGCGGCGACCGCGCCGGCGACGGCAACGAAGCTGACGGCGGATGTGTACACGGCGGAGCTCGCGGGGGTGCCGGTCGGGGCGCCGGTCGGGGCGTCGGAGACGGTTGAGGGGGTAATCGCGGAGGGAGCGGAGGCTGTGGGGGCGTCAGTGGCCGGGGCAGAGGCCTTGGGGGACGGCGCAAAGGCGGCGGGCGGGGTGGCGACCGGGGCTGTGGCCGGGGACCTCGCCGGGGGTGGGGGCAGCGGGGCCATCTTGGGCGGGGTGGTGGGTGCCGGCTTCGGCGCCGGGATGGGGGCCGCGCCCGGGGCTTGCGCGGCGGCAGTGACGACGAGGAGGGCGACGATGGCGGCGACCACGGCGAAGCGAGCCATTGCGTCGGTGTTGGTGAGGGAGACTGGGCTAAGCTTTGGAGAAGAGTTGGTGGATGCTTAAGCTGTTGTGTGCTGCGAGATGTGAAGTGGGTGCGAGGGGAGACGCGGGTATATGTAGCCGGAAAAGCACCCCTTATGTCGGTTAAGCAACGGATGCAACGTTCAAGCCTGTCATGAAGGGGAACACCGCGTGGGACCAGACCGTCAGCGTGTGTGGCGGACCACTTCGCTGAGCGGCGCTGGCCAAGTTGACCCTCGAGGCAACGGCACCGCGTCGCGCGGCGGAGCAGGACGTGGTCTAACGACTAGTTCCGGGGGCACGTGGTGGATCCTACACCGTGCGGCCACGCACGGACGCGGGAGATGGATCCGCGCTTTCTAGAACAATGTGACCCCTTGCGTGGTGGGCCGGCCAGGCGAAAGGCCGACTAGCCGTTGTGGTCGGTTCGGATTGTTTACCGAACGGGCGACTCGATAGCAGCTGTCCTGACGATGCCAGCGTTATTATATGGAGCGCAGCATCGGGAGGCGCGACGATTCGCGAATATAATGGCCCTATTTGGCTCTACTCCGAGATCTATATTGGATCTGTAGTTTGTTGACTAAATTAAAGTGATTTAAATATTTTTATTTAATATATAATATAAATGAAATTAGTTATGTAAATACACTTAACATGCCTGCAACTCTAGATCCAGGATTTCCTAGAGCTACAGATGACCAGCTCTAGGAAATCTAGCTCTGCCAACGGGGCCATTATTGTAGCTCATCCGCCGTGTGATCGACCGTTCGACTCCGCGTACAGATAGTATGCAAAGTCATTCAAAGCTGGAGAATAGTACACGGACTTGTTCTCTGGGGGTGTGCGAACAGTACAAGTAACTACGCAGAACAAGCAAGCATTTGCGGCTGACGAGCAGGGAAAGCAAACTTTGTCAAGGCCTGCCTGGGAAGTAGGACGTGTGGGGTTTGACATGAGCTGTGAGAGTGTGAAACCTCTCAGATCCAGCGAGGCAGCGACGAACTGGCAATGCATCAACAAAGGAGCTGTCTCCAAGCAACCGCGTTTCATTTCTACGTGTGTGCAATGTGTTCGTCTGTACGTACACCGGCTTCCGGGAAATGGAGAAAACTAGCTGGAGAGGACAAACCATGACAATACTGCGCCGTGCATTTATGTCTAATAATAATGTATGTATGTGTACAAATGCACACATGCATACCGCACAACTCAACGCCAAACATCGCAATAGCTAGCCAAGTGATCGGCCGAATGCATTCTTTAGATAGACGTCAAATTGCAGCCTAGGCCGAGAAACAACACATTCGAACCACCTGGACGAGCCTTATTTGAGGCTGAGTGACCCAGAGGCCCATCCTTTACACCAAACCCAACCAAGAAAACACTAAAAGCCCAATTTGACAATACGATCTATGGACGGCTCAGGAAGCCATGCAAAGTCCCACTTACGTCCACAAAGGCACAAAAGCACGGCATCCAGGGCCTTCAAGGCCATTCGATGTAAAGATAAGATAGGGCCATCGAATTGCAAACGAACGGGCAGCATTACTGCATTTTGCAATAGCCGGTCAGGTAAACCTTGCACTCCCCCAAAATTCCTTTCCTGCATACGGGAAATGTAATTCTGACCAGACAACTTTAATGTCGTTTCTAGGTCTCGGGTTGCATGATGGTACGCCTGATTATCATTTATGGTACCAACAAGTCATAAACCTACATGTTGCAAATCTGCATTATTCTCTTTTTCATATCAAAACCATCCTTTTGATAATATGATAGTGATAATTTCAAGAAATCAAGCTCATAGATGGATAAATATAAAATGCCAAAAGAAGAGGCACTGGTTAGACATAGGCATGCTCTTTTCAGTTACGATTGATGGCTTATGTCTGTAGATGGTGATTCTTGTTTTTAGAGCAAGTGTTTGCACGAACAAAACAAATACAAATAGCTTATAAGCTAAAAAGAATGAAGTGGCTTTTACACGTCGGACAACCTCCACTAGAGCAGATAAGATGAACCACGATGATTGTACTATCGGTACACTGTTTCACTGGACCACGTTTGAGGAACAGAACACCTCTCGAGCTAGCCTCTGCAGTCTACGCTAGACTCCAAAGCTTTCGGTGATTGAATTGTCTCGTAATCACTCAATATCTCTGCTAATAGATTTAAACATAATCTAAAATTAACCTAACTTATATGAGACAAATCACCTTTCACTTAAATCTAATCTAACCTAAACCACCTTTCACTTAAACCTAACCCAACCCCAAACTCATGGGTTCAACCTACTTCCCAACTCATTTACCAACTCACTTATTCATAAAACTTTGGTATTTAAAGTTTTGACCTCGCGTTTACATTATAAATTTTTTACGAAATCAATTAAAATTTATTACAAATGATTCTGTGTAAATTGGCCCCACATGGCCAATTGGCAATGCTAGATGCACACGTGTAGGGGAGCTACTCTGTGTAAATTGGCAAGACTAGATGCACACGTATCCCCACATGCTTTCATAGAAAGCTTTCGTAAAACTTTGGTATTTGAAATTTCAACCTCGGGTTTACGCCATAAATTTTTTTTGAAATCAATTAAAATTTATTAGAGATGATTCTGCGTATAGGGGGGCTAATTTATGCACATTGGTAGGGTTAGGTGCACGTGTGGGCCTCACGTGCTTTTATAATAAGCTTTCGTAAAACTTCTGTATTTGAAATTTCAACATCGCGTTTATGCTACAAAAGTTTTACAAAATCGATTGAAATTTGTTACAAATGATTCTGCATGAAAGGAAGTTACTCTGTGCAAATTGCAGGTAGACGCACATGTGGGCTCTACATACTTTTTATAGTAAGTTTTCATAAAACTTCGGTATTTAGAATTTCAACTTCACATTCATAGCATAAATTTTTTTTTGAAATCAATTAAAATTTATTAGATATGATTCTGCGTGTAAGGGAGCTACTCTATACAGATTGACAGAATTAGGGGTACACATAGGCCCTACATGTTTTTATAGGAAGTTTTAGTAAAACTTTGGTATTTAGAATTTAACATCGCGTTCACATAACAAAAATTTTGCAAAATTGGTTGAAGTTTGTTGCAAATAATTCTATATGTATGGAGCTACTATGTACAAATTAATAGGCACATGTGCACATGTGGTTCTTACATGCTTTTATAAAAAACTATAACTGAGTATGGTAGTCTAAGCCTATAGGCAATCCAGTGCACTCCATTAGACCATACCACAGGTTGAACCAGTCCACAAGCCGATCTCAACCCGAAACTTGTAAACCCACTTCATCCTAATCCAACTCTTTTTATGAGGTAATTGAACCCAATCCAACCCGTTTACACTTTCACCCATTTTCACCTATCCAAAGCCAATCTAATTAAAAACTCTCCCTTAGGCCCCGCTCGGTTGGGCTAAAAAGATATGACTTATGGCTGAAATTGCACTGTAGCGGCTGAAATTTTACTGTAACTGAAGGTTATTTAGCATAATTAAATTTAAAAAATTTAAAAATAGAAAAAATATATATGCTAGCTCATCACGGACAACACAAACGAATACGAGAAAAAAAGAACTAGCACAAAAGCTCAAAAAAGCTAA
This sequence comes from Dendrocalamus latiflorus, assembly GCA_017311315.1. Lineage (NCBI taxonomy): Eukaryota > Viridiplantae > Streptophyta > Magnoliopsida > Poales > Poaceae > Dendrocalamus > Dendrocalamus latiflorus. The sequence continues at coordinate 11,541,444 of CM029621.1, forward strand.
AAGTTCAGAAAAGGACAAAATTATAAATAGTAAAAAATAAACCAAAAACTAGAAACTAAAGCCGAAACGAGCGGAGCTATCCGTTTGAACCTAACTCATTAACACGCCTGTCCGTAAGCTAAGCCCGTAGGCTGGTAGATCCTTGACGGGTGTTGAACTTATGTCCAACTCTAGTGCTAGTTACAGGACATTTGAACACGCATCGTACGTTATGTAAGTAGGAAGAAAGATGGAGTACTTGTTCAGTGTTTAATGTTCCTATTTTCTCCATTCAGAAAGAGCAATGTTTTTTACTTTTTAAAGTTAATAAAATACCATAATGTCATTATTTCTCATCAGAAAAGGGCAACGTATTTTACTTTTTAAAGTCGATAAGATATCACTTCGATCATTTTGTTTTATCAATATATATTCCAAAAAAAAGTTATTAAAGTGGTATAGTATGAATGTGTTTTTATGACAAATTTACTGGTATTATTTTTATATATTTAAACCATACATTATAGATAATATCTTTGATCAAAATTATTTTATTTTAACTGCACATGTTATAGCACGTCATTCTTATGTGACCTTGCTTTCTTATGTGACTGAAAGGGCGTAACTGGCAGGCACCTTGCTTGCAGAGATGGTCCATATGGGATCCAATCCCGATCCTATGGTTGGGCGTGCAGTGTTTGTAGATAACGACATGGTATAGAAGTAAGCTATCAGGGTCCCCTTTATCAACTCATGGCCCTCTAAGAAAACTACAACTGATCGGCAAAAGCAATTCCACAGTATTGCTTACGACATTGCCTCTTTAGATGTCGTGCTCGAAGTTCAGATGCTAGGGACAGCGAAGTGGTTATCACTTATCAAAAAGGACAAAACGTGGTGTGCTAATGTATCGGTCGCCGAACCTTTTCTGCTTGTGGCTAGCGCCTGCCTGCACTCAAGACCATGCACGTTAATGAAGCACGAAACGGCGAAATGCAGCTGTTGGATCGAGAGATTAAAGACTAGTTTCATCGCAATTTATAACCTAATCCTATTCTCACCCCCCTCATAACCTATTATCCAAACGCCCCTTTAGGCCGCACATGGCTGGATAAAGCGGGCCTTGCGTTGTGTGCCCCTTGTCGACCAAACCTACCACGCAAAAGAGAAAATAGAGTAACTCACACTAAACATCAGGTAACTTATCAGCTATTTTACTTTACATCAGAGTTAAACTATATTTTGGCTTTAAACCAAAGCAGGCTAAATAAAATTTCATTTTTGCAGAGTTAACCTATACTTTTATTTTGCACTAAAGTGGACTAAATGAAATTTCATTTTGCACTAGCCCAATCATATTTGACTCAAATCGGTTGTACATAATGACAAATTGATATACATAATTTTGAATACTCTATTTCTTCAATTTGATTATTGTAGGTCCGAATAGACAACAAAAAGGGGTGAATAGTGCCTATAAACCCCCCCCCCCCCCAAATATTCACAAATCATTTACTCTAATAGCTACAAAACTATGAAGATTAGGACATGAAGTCTATTTGAAAAACAGAGGAATACAAAGCTCAGTACGACCAAATCAGAGCACTACGTGGTCGAGTTACGACCACTCGACAGAAAAACAACGTGGTCGTATCAGACGGAAGCCAACGTACATAGTCAAAGCTCAACTGTCGGACGGAAATCATCGTGGTCGAAGATCGAATGCCAATGGATACCAACGTAGTCAGAAACCAACGTGGTCGAAACCGACGTTGTCGAAACCAGCTTGGTTGAAACCGACATAGTCAAAACCAGCAAGGTTGAAACTAGTGTGGTCGAACCCCACGTGGTCAAACACAAACGTTGTCAAAAACCGACATGGTCGATGTCCAATGTGCTGTCGAAAGTCCAGCGTGATCAAGGACCAGTGAAAAGTCAAATACCAACGTGGACAAGACCGATGTGATTGTAACCTTGGTGGCCGAGGACCAATGAATGGTCAACACCTCCGTAGTCGATGTCCAGAGTGTGGTCAGAAAACACATGTGGTCAAAGACCAGTAAGCAATCGTAACCAAATGTAGTCGTATGCAACTCGGAAATATAGTGGAGATGCACGGCCAATAGATGTAAGATCATTGAGCGATCGAAATCAAACGGTTATAAACGATTAGAAGTATCAGAGGAGACACACGACTATCATATCTAAAATCCTCAAATCTTTTGATTAAGAGAACAAATGGCTGTGAAAATTTGTACACAAGATACTTAAGGTCTCAGGAAACTAATCCAATCTTGGATTTAAAACTCAATAACAAAGTTAAGACCATTTTGCGATTTGATCAAAGGCGCACAAAACAGAGACCTGAAATCGAAACGATGAACAGACCATGCTTGTGGGAAGTGAATAACCAAGATGGCTTTGAGTACGATCCCACAAAATACAGCAAGTTATATCATCAATAAGATCAAACATGAACAGAGCCGAGAAGCAGAACCAAAAAGAACAGAGGAAGAACTAAACCAAAGTAGAGCAAACTTAATCAGACAAGAGATACACAAAAACTAGACCGAAGATTGATGTATTGCTCACTTAAGATGATTGGTTTTACAGCCACTCCCCACAGGCGGATAGAGCTCTAAAACTAGAACACACACCCACTCTCTAACCTAACTCCCATGGGAGGGAAGAGAAGCTAGCGAGTAGCGACTAAAAGGCCTAGTCAACCTTCTCAAATCCTAGCTCTTGCCTCCCCCCTTATATATGCCCACAATCAAAACCAAAACCTAATGAATCAACCCATTAGGCCAAAACAGGGATAACCCGTTAACCCCACCTAATACGAGTTTTACTCTCACGTATGCTTTTCAAAGCGGCTTACAACTATTAACCCATTAGTGAATCAACACTTGATCTACTTCACATTTTTAGTGCATACAAGATCTAAACCACTTAGGCCAACACCGCGGTTTCACACACCGCCATTTTTCCCGTATTGAGCAATTTACCAAAATGCCCCTCTACCGCCTTCCTCGAGGCTTCCCGCTTCCTTTGCCATGAAACATCGCTCATGCTTCACCATTTTCCATATGGCCCCAATAACATGTCGTCAAGCTTCTCACTCGTTCGGATCCCACCGAACCGTCCTCGCTTGCAAATGACCCAAGTCACTTGGTGCACCACGTGCTTCTCCTCACGCATGACGGCACCTGGCATCCTCGACCGCACAGGACCTTGGCTCCTCCCTGAGCCTAGTCCCGGTCCACCTTGCCGTTGCTCGTCATGTCTACCGCCGGTAGCTCCCGCTCCGTTTTCTCATCGTTTTAGCTTGCAACCACCCCGCAAGTCTCGGTTATCTTCAGTGCCTCCCTGACTGTTCTGGATCTCAGCACCACCCTGTGCCTAGTACCGGTCCACTTACGCCTTACCATAACCTAGCTCCGAAATCCTACAACTAACACTAACAAGTAAATTGTTGTGTAGCACCGCACAATAGACAAAGGTTATCAATTTATGCAATTTATCATACAATGCACGGTGCAAAAAGTATGTACCCAAATTACTGATCCTAATCCTAGAACCAAAAACACTATTATATCTCCATGGACAATGAAAAAAAGAAAAACAAAAACAAAAAGCCCCAAAAAATTAAAATTAGAAGTCGATATGTTCCAAGTAACTTTTGGCTAGACCCTGCTAATTAGAGTTTCTATTTCTGGCTTGTGACTTCTAACTTATTACTTTCATCTTTTTTTGTGATATGATTTTTTGAGGGTTTTTTTGTCTTATTCCTTTTCATTTTCCATGATGATATAATTTTTTAAATTTAATTATACTAAAAAATAACCAGCAACTATAACATATTTTTAATAATTATAGTATAAAATAAAGCATAAGCTAAAGCTTTTATGTCCGAATAGAAGCAAGAAAAAAAAACCAAAACCGAGGCGTTTGGGGCGGCCCAAGACGCGTCCTCACTGGCCGGTCGCACCGTGCAGTCTCGCCGAAAGCGACGCGTGCAGAAACCCTCCAGCCCGCGACGCGATTCACTGCGCCGCTGCTCTGCTCGACTGCTCGGCTCGGTTTGTCTCCCTCCTCCGTGGGTGGGCGTAGGACGGGACGGCCGTGCCGCGTGCCCCGTCGGCGTCGGCGCGAAAGCCGCCACCGCCAGTGTTGACGTCTACCGGGCGGCCACACGGTGCGGCGGTCGCAGCGTCCGGCTGAGCTGCACGGTCACTGCCGCTTAATTTTGTTGTATTGTGCCGTGGTCGTGCAACTGGTGGCCATAAATCAACCGAAGCACAGCGTGGGTTGGATGGAAGAATTTGCATGCATGCCGTGCTCAACGCTTTCCTGTGTGCTGACTGCTCCCACAAACGTCAGGCGTGCGCCAATGGGCTGGTTCGGACCTTCAACTCAGGGTGTGTTTGGTTGCCTGAATCTCCTTCGTCCTGGATGGGTGGATCCGTATAATCTGAGAAAGAGCCTGTTTGGTTGCCTGTATGAGCGGATACAGCCTGTATGAGCGGATGCAAAAATACGCCCTCATCCTGGATGGGTGGATACGCTCAAAATGAGCTTCACTAGCCATCCTGGATGAGTGGATGCAGTGTATCTTATGCGGTCCCACGTGTCAGCCTCTCAGGTTTGGTAGACTGCATCCGCTCATACAGGCAACCAAACAGCATCTCAGTTTCTTTGTATCCGCTCATACAGCCTTACCAAACATCTTCTTTTTCTGAAATACGATTCCACTCAGCCTGCATCCACTCATCTAGGATATACGATGCAACCTCCATCCACGAACCAAACACACCCTCAGTAACTCTACAAGGCCACGAAATGTCGCGTGAGTGGTGTTGAAAGCACTGTAAAGAACGGTTGGATGCATAGAATTTTGCACGCCGAAATCGATCAACCTCTAGTAATGATGCGACCGCTACTGAGCCTGAGCATCAGAGCCGCCCAACAAATCTCCGTCGGGAAAGCTGCCTGCCCATGTTGTTTTAGGATAAGGATAGCCTACGTTAATACAAATTAAAATTTTTATCACATAAATTAAAAAATCATACAACTAAAAGATTATAGTTCATTAATATTAGACGTATAGTGCAACGATGGAAGAGTTTAAGTAGTCTAGTTCAACATATCACGTGTCGGTGTAGTGAAAGTAATCGATTGTCCAACAGCAGTAGTTGATCTCCACGAGCGCCTCTACCGAATTCCACACATCTAGAGATGGAACATCGTGCACTGGTGTGCTAACACCAACGCGTATAGCATAGCCTTTGGAAAGAGGCAGCTAGGGTTTTTAGTGAGTGATGCGATCTCTCTCTATTTTCATAACTCAATGCATCGAGTAGAGATTGTATCTCACTCGAAGTCTATCATCTGTACCCTTATTGTTTCAACCCATCAAGTGTATAACCCTGTAGATTCGTGAATACTTGGTTGTAACTCAGAAATAACTTTCTAATCACTGGTCAATAGCGGTCCTTAGTAGGACATCTTGATCCCTAAATATACACAAAAATCAAACTGGATGAACCTTATACAATATTACTGGCAACCAGATATTAGTCACTCATGATCAGTTTATAACTCCTTACGACCAGTTCTATCCCCATATGGCCAGTTTGTGATATGTCTGACTAACTCATGACCAATCAGTATACCCACACACCTAGTCCAAATCTGGTCAAACTAAATGACCTGTTTGCATATTCTCTTTTGCTTCATGATACTTAATCGAACTCCATATGAGATACATGTCATCCCAGGACCGCTCAATATTCTTCCGATCTTGTGATAAATAACTTCATATAGTCGATTCTTCGATTACTCATGGCATAGATATGCACTTCTTTTATCCGACTAAATCGAGGGCCCAGAGATATCTCTTTGCACTACTCATTTAGGTTTTTTGGTAGCTTATGGCTTTTTTTACTGTTTGGCTATATAGTTGACTTATTTTACACTATAGTACTGGTGACTTTTTTGGCGTAATTAAATTAAAAATAAAAAGGTTAGCTCATCATGGATAATACAAAAGGAATACAGGGGAAAAAGGAAAAAAGCCCCAAAAAGGCCAAAAATATGAAAAATTAGAAACTAGAAGTCAGAAGTTAAAAGCTGAAGCCCAAACGTGCGGGGCATTCCCTCCATTCTTTTTGCTTAACTTCCTAGAATGCATAACATCAACCATTTTAAAGTTTGACTACTAATAGATTCAAAACTATCTAGATTGGCTATACGAAAGTTACATCATTAGATTTGTCGTTAAAAATACGTCATAATATTATAATTTTACTAGCATATGTTAGCGTAAAGTTATAAAAAATAGTGGTCAAAGTCGCATCTCGAAGATTATAAAAAATAAAAAATGTTAAGTAAACAATAACAGAGGGAGTATTATGTAGGAGAGGCAAATCCTTATATCTAATTAGTTACATTTCTCTGCATGTTCATAATATACCTAAAAGCTATATTTATAACTACTCAAAGTAACATTTGGCAACCCTTGAACGAAGTAAGACTAGCCGAAAAGAACGATTGATCATCAAATGCTATACTCGTGACTTGTCGACTCAACAGTGAGTTCTTTGTAACAACATGTTGACCATCCAATGTATACACGTGACTTGTCGACTCAACAGTCAGTTCTTTGGTGTTACACGGGATGTCCTTTCCAGTTTTTATGGTTCGATAATGGTGGAGCCAGGACCGGATTTGACCCTAACAGTGTGCAATACAGCCCATCAACCCCAACCGTCATATCACCTAACGCTAGCTTCCAACATCATCTATAAATCGCCAACCGAATACAATATGTACAGCACAAATCTGTTAGAGCATGTCCAATGCAGGCTCTTAGAGAGATACTTAGTAATAAAAAACTGATTTTTTTTTGCCACATAGGATAGATAAGGTGCTTATTTTGAAGCATGGATGCTTAAATAAGCACCGGTGCTTAGTAGGTGCTTATATGTATAACTATATCTATTAATAGATAATATAGCATCTAAACACCTATAGAAGAGATGCTTGCATTGGAGGAAATAACTTTTACATGGATGCTTGATGATGTGGCTATATTCTCTCTCTTTAAACACTCATATATAAGCATCTTGCATTGTACATGCTCTTAATTTACCCTATCTCCGGCTCCGACAAGTACTACAACGGATTCGTGTCCTTGTTGGCTACTTGAGACGGCGCATAGTTCGGCATGTGCCGTACAAGTGTAGAACCAAATCGTCCGCCCATCGATTCGACAAATATCTTCGCTGGTGTGCTACGGCCACATTGCTCAGCGAAGGCGGCATGCAATCTCGTCGCCGCCTCGCCTTTTTATCTTTGTGGGAACAGAAGCCGCGACCGTTGTTTACGTGCACGAGATCAAAAAGGCCGCCCCTTTCCTTGTGAAGGCGGGCGGGCGGGCAGGCACATCACTTTCTGTCGCTCGCACCCGTCGCCTCGCCTCAGCTTTCCCGGCCGCAGCTCTGCCATGCACGCCTCGCTTTCCGTTTTTCTCTACGCTCTGCCATGGGATTGGATTGGAGGGGGATTCCGTCGCGGCCAACGGGGCACGTCGGCTTCAAAGACGTCGCAAACACGCCAAGCAAGTCGCTGTCCTAGCACAACACGGATGGTCCTGGCGCCAGTGCGTGTGGGCATGTTTGATGCACCCATCAATCAAGCGCCTGTGCCTGCGACTTTCTGGGCCAAAGGAGAGGTTGCTTCTCCGCCCTGCTTTGGGAGTCTGGAATAGATTCCCAGCTCCCCCATTTTGAGGGGCTGGAAAATGAGGGGTGGGTGTACGCTCAGGTTAGGTTGGTCTTGCCTGCTTTGCTTCAGCGACTTGCGCGCCTGTATGGTTTGGTTCATTTCTTTATGTGGTTACTAGCTTCCTATACATTCATAGTGCGGAGATAAATACTTAACTCTGACAAAATAAGATAGGATTTGCATGGAATAAATAGTAGTAGCACCTCGTTGCAAAAAAAAAAAACCGTTCAAGAACTTGAGATATTTGACAACCCGCAGCTTCAACGACACCTATCTTAGGCGATTTTGCCAATTTTGTCATACAGCTACGTCATTTTAAATGTGCCTGACGTCTAAACTGGGAAACGTACCATCAAGTGATGGGCACTGTATTAACATCATGTACTAGCACCCAGTAGCCTGATCGTCCACGTCAAAAGTACCCTGGACCGCGAACACGACACTCATCATCAAGAAAAAACATAATTGATCAACTGCGTGAAAGAATAAAAGTACTTGGAAGACTACAAAGCCGAGCTCCACTAGTGCACGTTAGAAAGGAATTTCGTCGTTGTATTCTCCCTCATATATATATATATATATATATATATATATATATATATATATATATATATATATATATATATATATATATATATATATATATATATATATATATATATATATATATATATATATATATATATATATATATATATATATATATATATATATATATATATATATATATATATATATATATATATAAGTATTTTTCCTATATATGAAGCCTCTTTTCTACACCCGGGTGTAATTACACCTTATATCATATCTCACAATGTAGGGAGTATCTCGCGTAACAAGGAGTGTGTACATGTAGTATAAGAGTATTTAAGACTATATAGATAGTATGAACAATTTTTCAGAGGTGGTATGTACATTTTTTTCAACATACTCCTTTTTATGTACGTATATAAAGGTATTTACAAAATACGCTAAAAACTATGGACTCCCTTACAATTTTTTCATGTGGTTCACATTAGAATATCTTATAATTAGTATATGAGTATACCTAAAGTGATAAAGAAGTATTTCAAGTTGGTTAGGTGGTATATTAGAGGTGGGTGTAATTACACCCGGGAGTAAAAAGTATTCCCTCTCTCTCTCTCTCTATATATATATAAGAACGCACGTTTAACCGCTCGATGATGATAGAAGACAGACGCAGATCCACCACAGATCAGTCCCCCTAAATTTTGATTCTGGGTCCACCACTATGTGTCGCCCCTTGTTCATGGACACGATCCCTAAGATTGCTTCCTCGTGGCCTCCCTAAACCCAAAGCTAGCCCGCTTCAACTGACTCATATCTTAAATTTCTAGTTGTGACTTTTAGTTTATAATTGCAGCTATGTTGTAGCTGATGTTAAATTTTTCTGAGAAAAATAGAAAAAAGAAGGAAAATGAAAAAAAATATTATATCGTCACAGGCATACAAAAGAATAAGGAGAAAAAAAGATAAAATAAGCTGAAATTAGAAGTCGATATGTTTCAGTGGCTTCTGTCTTAAATAAGTTAAAAGTCAAAATAAACTAAAAGCTAAAACTATTTGGAGCGAATCTTAGTCTCGAGTTTACACAAAAACGTGCGTACATGAATGCAAGCAGCGTCAGAAGTATGATGTTGATCTCTCTACTAGTTGAGTGCTTGAGCTATGATGTTGATCTGACTAACAAAACAGAGATTAAGCAAATTAAGCGCGGCCATGACAAGAAAACGTGGGTAAAGCCTATCAGATTAAAGATGACACGCCACTGTTGAACTCTTGGTGATATTTTTGGCTTCAGCAGCAAAGATCAACACGTTCAGAGAAAGGATCTAGAACGTCTGGGTGACACATGCATGGCGATGCATCACGAATGAGTATTGAACCAAACCTTTAATGTGATATTCATATTCACTGCACCTGATAACTTTTTGCTTAACATAAATAATACTGGCTAAAAATGTGTCTCGTAGAAACCAATACAAATGCTCCTAAAGCGAGCTTGGTAGCCTTTTGGCAAGCTGCGACGTCGCTAGCCTCACTTTAGGACCTCAAAGTTTTTCCGTGTTTAATATGTCCGTGGGCCCAGTGCTGGTCCTAAAGCTCAGTTGTGAGTTGGAGTGCCGGCTTAGTGGTGGTGTTTTCCCCAACAAAGTCGCTGCCACGTTTCGCCACCAAAGCAAATGGTAAACAATGCAACAAACCTCCCTTTTTAGATATGCGAGCTTAATTTGAGAACTACGGCACATGCATCACGGCTATACAGTTGTAGTTGAACGGACCACGAATTAGCTGGTGTTTTAGATGCCATGCATGCATCGCTCGAGCAGATCGTTTCTTGTATCAGAGGTTCACGAGTTTTTGTTATAGCGCCTTTTCAATGTATATTTACAGAATATAGAAATAGTTGTATATGAATGGTATCAATAAAAACATCATTTTTGCCGTTCAGTCACCGAACGGCAGCGCTTAACAGTTGACACATGTTGTCTTCCGTCTGTCCAGCAGATGGCAAGCGCCTGCTGTCCATCCAACAGATGGCAGGTGGTCTACTATCTGCCCACAAAATGATAGGTGATTAAGCTGCCTAATTAGTCAGCTTAATTTTTGTGGGCAGATGGTAGGCCACCTACCATCTGCTGGCCGGGCGATAGGCGTCTAACGTCTGCTGATCGGACGACAGGCACCACGTGTCAATTATTGGGCGCTGCCGTTCGATGATCGAACAGTAGAAATACTATTTTTGTCAATACTACCCACATATGGTTATGTCTTTGCGTAGAAAAGTGTTATATATGGCAAAAACTCAAGTTCACAACTACGTCGTATTTTCGAGGATTGTACGTAGGAAGCTTACGTACGAAGAACGGCGTTTGATTAATTTTGTGGGAAATTTAGTATGACGTGCAAAAGCAACCTCTCGTAGACTATTGTAGCTTGAGTTCACATGTGTAAGTCTACGTTCCTTATATCATAAGTACGTGCCAGTTGGTATAATTGACAGGCTTTTGTGCGACATTACTTGCCTGAAAGGACAACGACCCTGAACAAGAAAAATACTAATTCTGTGTAAAAAAAAATTGGCAGAAATGTTAAAATATTTGGTTTTGGGCTCAATTGCATGTAAGCTAAACCACTGCCATCTTAACGATGGTTGGACTATTTGGCCCCTCATGATACTTTGTGGATACATGGCGTGCGTGCGAATGTGAGGTTAACCAACTGGAGACATTTTGCGGTATCACATGTGCTCCTAGCGTTGTAATATCGGCCATGCAGGTCCGATTACATAGACGCTTTATTTAAACAAGGTCCATTAGTGGTTATAGCTTGTTAAGTCCTGTTCCAAACAAGGTCCATTGTTTCGAACGTATTAACTTCTGCATGTAGTTTTTTCTTTTTTCCTTTGCATTATCTATGAAAATATAACGGTATTTTTTTAATTTTTTTCTTTATTTTGTTTTAATTGAATATATCGAAAAAAATTAACATCCATTGTAGTATTATTTTAGTCAAAAGCCACAAGACTTTGGAACAAGACCTAAGACCCATGAGGATATAGCCGTCCATAGTTTAGTTCCATATTAGTTATTCCATTGAGAGAGCATGTCTCCTCCCCCAAAATAATGAGGGCAGAAGCTACTCATTGTACATACCTACGGATCTCATATCCACCCATCAACAGAGAGAGAGAGGGAGAGAAAGGCTATCGGGACTATTTCCTGTGTCTTTTTACTTTTCATGTGGTCATTCGTCGGCAATGCTAGGGGTGTGAAATGGAAACAAATTATTCATATTATTTGGCTAGCGCATTTGATAGGACATAAATACGGTATAGATTTTTTCTACCTGATTAACAATTTCTCTCCTACTCGCATTCGAATTAGAATTCGTATAAAAAATATTGACGCGAATATGGTATGGACTTTTACCATTCGAAGTGTTCTTTTTATTCGGACTATTTGTATTCAACGAAGCAATATACATATTTTATTACAATATGACTAATTAGTTTGACAATTTTTTAATTCAATGTGAACTCGTGTTTCTTTGGATAAAGTAAATGAATTAGAATGATTAAACGTGACAGTACGAGTATTAAATATCATTAATATCTTCATACTATATAAGTTATAAGGATATCTGGATCCGACTAAATTGGGTAGATATTTGATTCGAATTCGTATTCATTATAATATTTGATTTGTATTTGTTTTCATTTATAAAATATGAATATGATAATAATACTATTTAATTTGTATTCGACCTGTTTCCACTTCTAGGCTGCGAGACCACTACTCTAACACCTATGTTGTTGTTGCAATTTGTCTAGGAGAAAGTAATTGAAATTATATAATTGTCTGTAAAAGTGACATAACGCAATGCCAGTTTTTGCCGTAATATATCGCACCGGAAATATTCACCGGTCCAAATTTGTTGCTACTACTGCAAAAATCCTAACCATTATGCACCAAGCACATATGGAAAAAAACTTGTTGGATATTGCCTATTTTGTACTTATATTTAGAGATCTTTACGCGAAAATTAACATAGGTAAGATCCATTGTAAATGATGGAGTAAGGTGCGTGTTCAACGAGAAAATATATGTCAACGCTTTGTAAGACGTTGTCTTCACAGAAATTCTAAACCTGTGTTAGGGATATGTAGTGGTGAGAATTGTGTCTGTCGTGCTCTCTCTGAAAAGGGCTAACACATGAATCATACAAAAATCTTCGCCACATGACATCTCGGCGCTGTCCAACCTGAGTGCCCGGCCAGGCTAGCTGCCAGCTTTTTATTTATACGCGACCCATGGGTTCTTCCATCAGTTGTTTGCCTCCCTCACCTCTCCCTCCTCTCTCTCCCTCACCTCCGTCCCGCTAAGGACGAAGTGGTACTCCCATTCAGTTCATATTCACGATCACGACTTCCGAAGCAGGGCAAGGCCATTGCCGCCGACAAACAAAAGGGAAAAGGTGTGGTCTTGTGTGCTTGCAAGTTGCAACTCCCAACACACTCTATCCCCCACCTCATAATCAGTGTCATCTCCAATTCTCCATTTCCTCAGCTGCTAATCGCAAATGCAGAGGCAAATCAAGAGGCCCACCAGCAGCCAAGAATCCTCGGAACAAGGTACGATTGCTGCCAGATCTCCGTTCGTGTACTTCTTGCATCGTGATGTAACAAAATACCAACATCGCTTTTAAGCTTAATTCTTAGTACAAAGTTTGCGCCCTTTTGACATACAGGGCTTTACATGCATCTGTATCCCCATATTCCCGTTTGCGTTGGGCAATAGTACTTAGCATGAACCTTCCCAATCTAGTACTCCAACAGCATGCACGCACTTCGCATTTTGGAAATCTAAGCATTTACGGAGTAGAAGAGTAATTGTTTTTTGTTAAGATGATGTGTAAAAGAAACAAGAGATATATACTACCAGTACAACGGTTAACCATGTTGGCATGTGCACATATTGCAGGAGAGAAGCTGGCGTTCGCTGACAAAGACAGCCTGCTCGCGCCGTACATGGAGCAAGACGAGGCGGAGCTGGAGGAGGTGGACGACGACGACGAGCTGTCCGGCGGGCGCGGAGCGCCGTCCTCGTCGTGCTGGCTGGGCGAGAAGAAGCGGCGGCTGGCGCTAGAGCAGGTGCGCGCGTTGGAGCGCAGCTTCGAGAAGGACAACAAGCTGGATCCGGACCGCAAGGCCCGCATCGCGCGCGACCTCGGCCTGCAGCCGCGCCAGGTCGCCGTCTGGTTCCAGAACCGCCGCGCCAGGTGGAAGACGAAGCAGATCGAGCGCGACTTCGCCGCGCTCCGCGCCCGCCACGAAGCTCTCCGCGCCGACTGCGACGCCCTCCGCCGCGACAAGGACGCCCTCGCCGCCGAGGTACTTGATTGTTTGACACGCGCCGTTACGTAACTTGGTACTCTCGCATCATATTCAGAGCCTCAGAGGTGTGCTTATTTTACTCGTGTATCTCTGTGCCGCTCGCTGATCAGATACGAGAGCTGAGGGAAAAGCTGCCCAAGTCTGAGACGGCGGTGAAGGTGGAGGCCGGCAATGACGCCGCGGAGGAGCGGCAGGCGACGGTCGGTCCGTCGGCCGCGGCGATCTACAAGGACGGCTCCTCGGACAGCGACTCGAGCGCGGTCTTCAACGACGAGGCCTCGCCATACTCGGGCGCGGTCCTCGAGCAACCTGGCTTCGTGGGATTCGATGCGTCGTTCTTGGACTCGTCGGCGGCTACGACGGGCTGCTCATCTCTGCCCATGCTGGGCACCAAGTGGCACGGCACATACTCATACGACTCTTACAAGAGCGTTGGCTATGGCTTCACGGAGGAATGGCTCGCCGGCTCTGACGCGATCGGCAACGACGGCGCCGGCTTCTTCTCCGAAGAACACGCCTCCAGCTTCAACTTTGATTGGTGTGGGAGTGGCACCGAGGGTTTTGATCTCCAGGGTTAGTGTAGAAAGTAAAAGCTGGCACTGTACATGCATGCATGATGGTTTTAACTTTAAATTCCTACTAGTAGTAGTGAGTACTTTTTACTGGCTAGCTAGCGGACAATAAGGGCAAGCAGACAAGAATAGGATGGGGGAATTTGAGAAAGATTAATGGAGGATGTAAATGTTACAGACAGCCGTGCCTACATCCTCCGGCCGGTCAAATCTTTTGGCGTGTAACAGCACTTGCCGACTACTTGTACATGGTAACGGAGGAAGATAAGCAGGTTGGAAAACTTGCAATTCAGGATTCATGATATCGTATAAAATAAAGCATTTCTCCATCAAAATAATACTATGCACACACAAGTATCTGAATTCCGGAAAGAAAAATGTAAGCTTATGAACGGAGCGAAGGGGATGTAACGGTAACTTGTACTCGCTGCAGTCCGTCATTCCGGTCGTCATATGGGCGTCATCTTCTACCGCGGTAAAGGTTATGGCGGGGGCAGCACAGCATGGGTGCAGTGGCTTATAATTTATAGTTATAGTTAATAATTTTTTGTTTTAACATGAGTAGTTATAAGAATAAAATAAATACTGATAAGCTAAATTAAATAGATTATTTTGATAACTCGTTTCAAAATAATAATAGAGAAGCTGTTCTGTTTATTTATTTAGAAAAAACTTTAAGTGATAAGTGGAAAAGAACAGGACCGGCTAGGAGCAAAGAAAGAGAATAGAGGAGGATCGGTTCCGGCGTTGAAGTAACAACTGTTCTGTCGCCACCACGGTGGACGAGGCAAGCATTGCCGGGGCGGCAACTTAGGGCATCTGTAGTGTATATAACTCAAGGGGCCTTAAGACGGTCCCACTTGGCAGATAAAGAAAAATTGTATTTTAATGCTTGTGGCCAGGTCTTTAGCTTGAGGACCAGCCTTAAGCCTTTTTGCTTATAGCTTGCTTAAGGTCACTCCTGTAATGTATAAGGTTGACCTTAAGGTGGCTTAAGACCCTCTATTTTCATACACTACAGATACCCTTAGAGCTCTTTCTTTGGGGACTCCGTCTTCAGAGTTGTCTGATCACTCTGATAAATTAGACTTTTGTGAACTGTCAGGTTAAGGGTTGTCGTAGGGTTAAGCAGTTTCTCTCGTATTTTTGGAACTCGAGAGGGGCAAAACGGGTTTCATATCTTTTAGTGCGTTTCATTAAATAACAGAGATTCTAATACATGATAATGTGCATATTTCCCCCAGTGTTTATGGCAAGGACCAACAGCTTTGTTGCCAGAAAAATCAAGGTGGCTTAAGAAAATCGTCTAGTTTTGTTAATCTATTGATGGCAAAGTTGTGCAAAATTCATGGCATGTGAGGCAGCTAAGAGCCCAAGACCACTGGCTGGCTAGCATGGTGGCGTGTTCCCCTTCCACCGTACAGGTAACATATCCTCTTAAAAAACAGGGGAAGAAAATAAGCCAGTAGCGGATGCGAAAGGACTACTTTAGAGGAGATCAAAAGCGAGTCATAAAAGGCAACTTTCCTTGAGAATTAGCATATCACCAAAGAAATACTCCATATATTAAAGGCAATTCTGTTGGCCGGCCGGCCATCTGTCGTGTGTAGAGGCGATGTGGGCAGAATCACAGGAGGACTACAGTAGTAGTGATCAAATATCATCAAGAACTGTTTCGGCGTTGGGGTGGATACGATTATGGGATGAATTCGTGTCAACGGTGAGCTTGCACGGATTTTACTACATAAGCAATCTAAGCTGAGCTAGCTACTGAACTGAGAAAAACAAGATGCTTGCTTTCCATTTTAGGAAAACTTTATAAAATTCCTCTTTGCAGGTGTCATTTGCAAGAAACAAAAAAAAAGTTTAGTTCCAATTTAAAAAGTGGTTGGGTGGTTTTGCAATCGTGTCAAGTCATCTCCACGATGACCAGGAATTGATTATGCCAAGGTTTGGTACGCGTCGTTTTCGCTTGTAGGGCATAAGCATCGCAAATAAGAAAATAATCAATGTTAGCACCCGTAGTGGTGATATTATCATACGGTGAGACGTCACGAAATAAAGAAGGATGACACAGATCACATCACTAGGTCTATAGGTCTATAAATGAGCCATACTCAAGCGAATCTGTTTATCTAGACTTGAGTTTGATACAGATTTAAGCTAAGTTCGAACGAACCACTAGAACATATATAGACTTGATCTCGGCTCGACCAAAACTTGAGCTCTGTTCGAGCCAGCCTAAAATGTGAAGATTTCAGGCCTTTCACATGCACCGATTTTCAACAAACGAAACACAGAAAAAACTACCAAAAGTTCACATCATAAAAATTTTCTTCAAACAAACATCTAAATTTAACATAAACCCAATCAAGCTGTACTATTGAAGCATCAATCTGCACCTATTTGAAAGTTGTGACAGCACAGGACGTCAGATATGCTTCATATCTTGTCGACGGTTCGCAGCATAGGAGAGGGGCGTCGACGCTTGGCATGGGAGGAGGAGCGGGGTGTCGACGCGAGGAAGATGTGGGGTGATTGGTTGCTTGGTGTGAGGCGGGGTGGAAGTGTAACACCTCCAATTCTGAAAAAAATGGAAAATAAAAAATACCAATTAAAACTTTCAGAAAAATAGGACATATTTCCTTGCCTATTTATCCCAAACATTTTGTTAGCCTAATCACTTTCCACTAGTTTTCCAAAGGTAAAGTAAATACCTCTCATTGTCTCTCTTCTTCCTAGACCCTAGATGGGTTCTGGAGGCTGCCGCCACTCCTGTCGCATGCTCCGTGGCTAACCTTGCTCGTCGCCGGCCGGCCGCCAGCGCGTCCTCACCGTGCGTGCGTGGCTCGGCAGCCGCACGCCTGGAGCCAGCCGAGCTGAAGGGATGGCTACGTGCATGCTTCTACCTATTTATCTCCTTAATCCCTTCCCTAATCTTTATGCCTTAATCACCTTGCCTGGCTATAGGTTCAACGTGGGAATAGAGAGGATCCTTGGACGTCTTCGCGCTGTCAGTTGGCCGAGTAGGCAAGAACCCTCGACAATCCTTCAGTATCTATCTTTTCAACAATTAATTTTCTATACGTGCATGGCCTCTGGTTGATTAATCCAACTAGCCTGTAATTCAAAATCTAGTGGCAAGGGATGTTACCAATGATTTATTAGCATGGATTGTCTGTGTTGACAGCTTGACAATTAATTGTCATTTGGATTGATGATGCACAACCTGAGAATTACTAATACATGGATTATTGGATATCTAGCATTGATTCATGTACTGCCCCCCCCCCCCCCGCCCCCCCGGGGGGGAGTGCATAGATGATTAATTTGGATTTAGTCATTGTTCAATTCTGGAGTTTTTTTTATGGGAACATAGAATCATCATTTTTTATTTGCATTAGCAAGCATAGTGGTACTTTGGGTTGTTAATTCCAAGCCTTAGTGTTTTAGAGCTTGTATCACTATTGTTATTATCATATTAAAGGTCAAAAGTTGATCTTCCGTTACATACCAAATGTTATCTCTATCACTTAACGATATATTGTGTTAGTCAATATCAATCCTTAACTGTGTATCATGACAATCTATATATCTCGCTAATCAATTTCCAATTACCCTCCTTACATATCTCAATTACACAATGTAGTGTCACATATAGAGATAATAACAATACCCATCCCACAACGTACGGGTGGGCCGTACAATCTCGTTGTTGAGAAAATAACACCCCACTACAAGTATACAGTTGAGGTGTATGCCTGATTATTCTCGTATACCTTGGTATGTGATTTATTAAAATTGACATTGTAATTACCTTCTAAATAAGATTATGTGATTTTCATCTATTGCCGCATCTCTTTATTACTTACATATTCCCATTGTTACACGTAACACATGTCTTTATACCATCCTTATTGTAGTCGTATTAGGTGTGTGGCTGTCTAGAAACTCTTATGACTTTCATTGTATTCCTCCTGATTTATCATTTCACTTGTCGATATTGGGTTACTTACTGAGATTTTCTAATATCACATTTGTTTTTCTGTTCCAAGTAAAAAGTCAGTGAAGTATATTTGTATGAGAGCATGGGCATGAATGGCACACGATTTATCAGCACTGTGGCTTGCTATATTTACTTTGATTATTATTTCCTTACAAATAAAAGGGTTTGAACCGGTCCAGTGTGTCAAATTATTTATTCCCATTTGCTTCCGCTGGTGACATTGTTGCTATTGAATTATTTATTTATTTGTGAACCATTTATAGATCCTAATGTTATTTCTGTTGAATTTTATATCTTGTGTTTCTTTGATCGAGTACTATGACGTTATACGTAGTACCGTATTTTCAATATACGGGGTGCTACAGGAAGGCTGAGAGTCGGGAGGAGATTAGAGATGTGGAGAGGTGGGTGACATGGTGCTAGTGTTAGGCAGGGTTAGGGTAGGGAAGGGGATTGGGAATGGATTGGGTGGAATAAAAGGATAAGGTTGAGAGAGACTTGGTTGGCTTGGCTGCTTGCGTGGATTGATTTTTAATTTAGGCCGAGGGAAGTTTGGAGTGGTGCTGAAAGCTGAAATTGAAGGTGAGCTATGAAAGTAGCGAGCACAAAGAAACTATTCGAGCTTGGCTCATCCAGACCTGTGAGCTTGAGGTCAGGTGCGAGCTCAACTCTTTTGGGGCTCGAGTCTGAATCGAGATGAGCTTGAGTAGCTCACAAATTTCGAGTTTTTTTATAGCTCTATACATTCACACCCCTGGTCATGTGGCCAGTTTTATACGCCTCCTACTATTCTTAAATCAGACCTGGTACACTACTATCATAGAGTAGGAGTATCTTTGCTGGAAACGGCCACTCCATCATGGACTGCAAATTTGCTGAAGAGCACTGAGCTCAATTTTTTTTTTCTGAACGAGTCGGCCAACTTACAAAAATCTTCACATTTCTTCGTTCCCTCTGCTGCGACGGCTCTCCCAGTCCCACAGGTATGTAAGTTTGCCACGCACAGGCACGACAAACTTGTACGTGATAGTTATTGCCGATATTTATCTCCTAATGCCACGATCGATTGATGGATGTGTCGTGGAGATCGCAGTGACAGGTCCAGACACGCGACATCTTTGTCCCAGGAAAATAACAAGGTCGCTGCGGTTTCCCTGGGCGGTCGCTGAGTCGCTCCTATCTCCGGCCGCAAAGCTCCAACGTTGCGGTCGCGTACGGCGGTCACGCGTCCGACGGCGACCGTGTCGCCCGGCCGTCCGACTGTTGGATCGGAACGTTTTGTTATTGTTGATCGGCGACAGCCTCATGTGATTTTCTGCACCGCGCGCGCTCTCTCTCTACTTGGACTTGTTTGTGGCCTAGGCCTGTTACGCGATCGGGACTCCCGCCAGATTTTCAGTCCACTTAGCGGCCTGTTTTCGTCTTTCCGCTGTAGGCTCGGCCTAACTAGATTTTGGGTCGTTTTTACTTCCGTGGTTGGTATTGTTGTTGGGAAATCCAGTCTATTACTGAATATTCTCTACTTAGTCTATAAATAGAGGGTCATAATTATCATTATGTATATCTTATAAAAAGGGAAAACAATAAATAAGAAGCTCTCTTTTCATCTCTTGTGTTCAATCTATTCTGTGTTTGATTCACCACTTTTGCATAGGAGGAATTGATTAGATTGGACTCGCTAGCGACGGTTTCTCAACACGTTATCAGTACGAAATGCTACATGGATTGAAAGGTAATTATCAAAGCACTCGTAGATTGATTGCCTATCTAGATCACTTCAAATTTCGTAAATTTCACTTTCTAGATATTTCAATGGTGCAAATCCGCTCAAATCTACTGTGAGCAGACTGGAAGTCGCTAACACAATGTCGATCGATAAATTGCATGAAAAAAGAGCATATGTTGATTGTAATGTAGACTGATTAAAAAAAGGAAAAAAAATTGAATCGACGAGCCACCGCCTACACGCGGCCACATTGCCCGCTGCGTCACGCCGCCATTCGACTGCCACCAGCATGGAGCCATGCCATCGTTTGGCTACCACCGGCATGGAGTCGCGCTACCGTTCGACCGCGACAGATCTGGAGCTACGCCGCCGCGTGAGTAACCGGTCGCCGCACAGTGTTGGTCCGCACGAGCACCGGCCGCCCGCGACCAACCGCCACATGGGTTGTCGCCTCGAGCGCGCCGTGTCGCCGACTCCGCTTGGCCGCGCTGCTGGCCCAGCACGGATCGTCGCCACGGCGCATGTCGCCACCGGCCTGGAGCCACTGCATAGCTCAGCACGGCCGCCGTCCGCAGCGCTCCGGCCACCACCACGCACCGACGCCAGCCCAGCACGGTCCACGTCGCCCGCATGCACCGCCGGACCACCGTGCACTGTCGTCGCTCGCACGTATGCGCCACTGGACCACCATGTGTTAAGCCGCCAAGCGCCGCGTGGCCTACATGCGCCACCGGGCCGCCATGCCGCTCGTATGCGTCGCCTGGTCATCGTGCGTCGCGCGCCACCGCCACCCCACGAGCCCACACACCGCCACCTTGCTTGGGGAATAGGGTCGAGAAACCCTTTTCCCCCCTCTCGCGCATTTGAATAGGCTGACTTTGGCCGATGAAAGAAAAGGAAAAGTAAAAAAAAGGTGGGGCTTGTCGCCTAAAATTTTGCAAATAGGCCCTCGAGAAACTAGAAAATTACGCAGACAATTTTCTCAGAATTGAAAATTAGCGAATAAGCCTTGAAATTGCAGAATTCAGCGAAAATTCATATTACAACACAAAAGAGACTCGGAAATTGACTCATAGTAGTCCTCCTATCTAGATAGGTGGCTTCTACTTGAACCCGCACAAGGATCCAAGCAATTAACTCATAGTAGTCCTCTTATCTAGATAGGTGGCCTCCAAACCTTGACAACCCTTCCGGTGCCTTCTACAAGCTCATCCTTTAAAGGTCACTGACGAGGATAAAATAATCGTTAAATTATTATGTCATTATATTCCTTGAGTATACCCCTTATTGATAAGGGAGAGGTTTCACGGGACAATCGTAAGTCTTTCTATGACTACGCCTTATTCATAAGTTTTTCTATGACTACTCCTCGGTCGTAGTCTTTCTACGACTACTACTTAGTCGTGAGTTCTTCCATGACCACTCCCTAGTCGTGAGTTTTTCCACGACCACATGGTCATAAGTTCTTCCACGACCATATGGTCATAAATCCTTCCACGACTACCCAGTCGTGAGTTGTCCTGCGATCATCTCCTGGTCACAGGACTTTCCTACGACCAGTCTATCTTTGACTGGCTTGTCTATGAAAATCTACTACATAATGGGTCTGCCTGATAAGGTGGTTAGAATGTGCGCTTATTCTTGGTAACCGCACATGATCTTTCTCTGATAACAACTGCCATACAACAAACAGGCCATCATGTCTCTCTGACAATAACTCCCGTCGGACGGTTACCACCCGAAGTATTAAGGTGTCTTTTGGTATGGGACAATGACCGTTGTTTTGCCAGCTATATAAAGGCTGATGTCAAAAAAGTGGACGCGGGAGGAGATCAGATCAGACATAGTCCAAGTTAGATATAGTGCAAGACAATTCGCATTGCTTTCTCAGTTGTAATCAATTTTCTGAGCAATAGCTATATAGGAAGTAGGGTTATTACTCTCCTAGGAGAAAGCTTAAATCTGTATAAAAATCCCCATGTCTCTACTCTGCATGATTGTAAATCCAGACTTCTAAGAGATTCCCTGAATTCAATAAATTATATGTAAGATCGGTTTTAAAACATCGACAGTCACCAAGAACACACCTCCAAGCTTTGTAGGAATCACCAAATTCTAAGAGTAATAAGCTCAAGGATGTAACTTGAACTCATCAAGATCAAGCAACTAAGAGTGATGCATACTAAGGCTTAATCTACTCTCTGACACTCTAAAAATCTTAGCCTGAAGCTATTGAGTGTCCTTGAATTCCTCAATATGCAAGACACTATTTTGGAGTCATAAGAGTGCTAATTTCAACACCCATGATTCACCTATATAGCCTCTCCATTCAAAAACTACCCATTTGACACATTTTTTGAAAAATGTCTGCATATGTGGATCATTTGTCTTGACCCAACTCATCTGTCTCAATTCAAATTTTCTCAGTTCAAACGGTTCAAAAACTAGCCATTATATCAACATGGATCATACGCCTTGACCCGAATATTATGTGTGACTTGTATCATCCGCCTGAGACGTATCATCTACCTTAGTGAAATCACTCGGTAGAACATCTCTGAAACATTGGTACGGGTCAACGGTACACCTTGACCTAGATCATTCACCTCAACGCTTCGTTCAAATTGAACCTTTCCAGACCAACAGGATGCCTCAAGCCATATCGTCCGTCTCTCAACTTATCCAAAAACACTCTATCTGGATAGCTGATACGCCTTAATGGTACATCTTATCCCGGATATCTTTGGACTAACGGTACAGGTTAAGCTGAATTATCTGTTTCTGTGTAAACTGCCGAAAACACATAAAACACTTTCTCTGAACTGATGGTATGTTTGACCTGGATAATTCGACTTTATTGATTTTTCTGACTTAGGTGAATTTGATCTAAGCTTTGAGATACTCTCAACCATAACTTGATTCTTGGCACTCTCCGATTAGAATTGAGTTAAAAATACTCAATGTGCACCTTAACTAGTTACTCAACCTAACCAAGCTCAAGCATTAGCCTTGAACCTCCCTTAACAGTACGACCAAATCAAACACAAAAACCTATCAACTAAAATAATTCATACTCAACTCTTTAGATCATTTTTAACCACAAGATCCTTAATCTTCATAAAAATCATGCTTTGCTGTTATTTGCACTTATAGGTATCCATGAAAGTCATAAAACAACCCATATCCATCACTAAAACCTCAGTCATCTTAACCACACTCAAGTCATGGTTACTTTTGATGATTTAGGGGTCATTAATTATCAAAACCATGTAATCAACAAATTAGAGCTCTAAATGCTTATAGGTGAGAGGGTGGCTGGAGGTTTGGCCAGTTACCTTAGGCCAGTCTCAGTGGAGGTTTCATATCCCAGTTTTCAACACACACATATTTTGGAAACAGTGCAGAAGAGTTTCATCCCCATGAAACTCTCTCTACTCCCATGAAACTTTTATCATCTCTCTCTTCATCAATACAGTGCCATGTCGGCGTATTTAATGGCTATGAAACTCCATGAAACCCCCACTGAGACTGGCCTTAGGCGACCGCCGAGCTCGCCAAAGCGCAGGTTCCGCCCCTACCAATATGTTACAATTAACAATTCGTAGCATTTCAGCCCTTACTATCTTGCTGACGACTTCCGGCCTATTGGCCTGTAGACAGTCCAGAGTCCAGACATATAGCATTTGGTTTTCCACTCACACAAACTTGGTATTCCCTCGCAAAAAATACACCAAACTTTGTACCAATCCCACTAATGATTGCGTTTTTTCACTGCGATTTACCCCCAATCAAATCATTCCGGCACTACCTGCCCAGCAAGTGCAAGCACTTAGACGAACTTGTATACTTTCCTGATCAACTCGGCTTCGGCTTCTGACTTATTTTTCACTATTCATAAGTTTCGTCTTTTTTCTGAACTTTTGGCTTTTTGTTGAGCTTTTTTGCCGGTTCTTTTTTTCCCGTATTTGTTTGCATTATATGTAATGGGCTAACATATTTTTT
Source organism: Dendrocalamus latiflorus (assembly GCA_017311315.1). NCBI lineage: Eukaryota > Viridiplantae > Streptophyta > Magnoliopsida > Poales > Poaceae > Dendrocalamus > Dendrocalamus latiflorus. Next base: position 11,565,437 of record CM029621.1, read on the forward strand.
ATTTTTAAATTTTTTTAAATTTAATTATGCTAAATAAGCATCTGTCAGCTACAATGTTTTTTTCAGCCAGCTACAGTGTTTTCAGCCATAAGCCACGAGCTTTTCAGCCGAACCGATCACCACCTAAGTCTAAACATAAATTAAAAACCTTAATTCTAGATCAAGCATGAACACCTAGCTATAAGAACTTTAGAGCGGAAGCATCAATACATACCCGAAGTCGGAGAGGCCATGAGGGTGAAGTAGAGGTGCGGTCAGTGAAGGAGAAGCTGAGGTGGTCGGCCGGGGGCAGTGAGGTCGTCGGAGCCGTGGACGGGGTCGGAGGTGGTACGGCCTTCGTTCACCTTAGCGCCGTCAATAGATTGGGTAGTGTTAGGGTTCTTAGAGGTTGAACAACTCGCGTGTAGCCAAGCTCTGCCGAAACCCTCTCGTTTTTATGTTGCGCTGGGTGATCGGGACCGGGACCAATTTTGTTGGTAACCGCCTCTAATCAAGGCGCGAGTGGAGGGGGCTCCTCCCTGAAATCTCGGAAGTTTGTTAGCCGAGATCAACCCAACAGAACTGAGCATTTACCAATGGCAAACCAAAAAAAAACCCTGTAGAATCACTTCGATTCTTTAAGGCAACAACATGAATGCACGTCAATGTCTAGGGGAAGCAACTGGTTCACCGACCAAGCCAACTGTACAGGGGCTGTTCTTTTTCTCCGAAGCTGGTGGCTTTTGGCTTTTGCTACAGTACCTAACTTTCAAACGGAGTATTTCCTCAAAACGGGGTCTACAAGTTAAACGATGTACACGTTAAAAGCCCAACATCTGTACCATCCAAAATCGCAAGTGAGTATCTATCTCTCCGTAATCTATACCGTAAACAGCTAAAATTCAAATATTTCAACCAAAAGTCATAAACCGCAGCCGTTGCCAAACAGGCCCTGTGCAATTTCTCACAGGATTGCAGAGCGCAATTTTCGTCAAAACCCCTTTCTTGTGACAGAGAACATCAATTCTCGCATGGTCGGCAACACACACGAGGCTACTCGTGCTGCCGTAGTGCCGCTCGACTGCGTGATGCTACATTCCAAGCACACGCGTCGCTGCCTAGGGGCTGTTTTTTTGCTGCGATTTGTGACTTTTAGCTGCGACTTGTAGCTTTTGGGCTGTTTGTATGAGAGATTACAGAGTAACAGAAACTCACGTACGGCTTTTGCCGATATAAATAAAGTCAGTAAAGTATGTACTATAATTTACTAATAGACCCTATCATAAAAAAAAAATTCTCCGTTTAAAAGATAATTACTGTAAAAAACCGAAAAGCAGTTTTTAGAAGCTGAAAACAACAGGACCTAGATTTGCTATCCAATGGACGCAACCACATGCCTTCAAAAGGAAAAAGAAAAGACGGCACATCCAGGCATGGGAATGGGGCTTCCCTATCCCCTTTCCCTATTCCCCTCCCTATTCTCTCAGTCTAAACCACTCAAATCTCATCCAATGGCTAGCTTTTTTATATATTTTCACCATTTGCTCATTCATCATAAAATAATAAAAATACAGGAAAAATAAAATTTATTTTTTTATTATAATTTTTTACAGAAATTATATTTTTTCTGTAAAAAAATTATAATAAAAAAATAAATTTTATTTTTTTCTATATTTTTTTATTATTTATGATGGATGGGCAAATGATGAAAATATAAAAAAAACTAGCCATTGGATGAAATGTGAGTGGTTTAGATTGAGAGAATAGGGAGGGGAATAGGGAATGGGGGATAGGGAAGCCCCATCCCAGGCATGGCAGCCACGGCTTCGTAGTTCGTACAACATATGGGCCTCTTCGGTTTGAAGAAACAATAAAGAAATTTTGTGAGAATATATTCCTATGGGAAAAAAATCCTATGTAGGATGGTTGGTTCAACGTTACGAGAATTCCTTTGAAATTTTTTATAGAATGATGTACTTGTATAGATATTTTAGAGGGAAAGAACATCCACTCAAATCTCTTCGAAATTTTCCTTTGAGACTATAACAACCGTACCGATCATCAAAATTCCTATTTTTTCCGTGGTTCAAAGAAATAGTATTTATTGCACATTCTTATGTTTTCAATTCCTATACTCCCCCATTATTAGCCGAGGAATTCCTAGCCGTCTCTACACCACACCATCATATTTGTAAAAAGACTCTTCAATTTTTCAAAATTACATACAGGTCCTCGACTTTTCCAACAAGACCCTGCCACTCAACATTTTCATGAAAACCTCTGTTTTTTTTCAATTACGTGTGGCCCCGATTTTTTTTAGAAGTCCTCCTTTTATGGAATAAAGCCTCGTATTTTCTCAAAATTACATATAGGCCCTTAATATTTCCAGAAAGCCCTTTGTTCCTTATTTTTACAGAAAAGCCACTTTATGAATTTTCGACTTTTTTTTAGTCTATATGATAGCTAGCGTGGTGTGATGTTGTGCTTATGCAGCTAGTAGAATTTAACGTAGCATGATATCTAATTCCTACGTTTTATCTACATCTATATCTGTCAATTCGTGCGTTCCATAAGAACCATATGAACGGTCAATCCGACGGTCTAAACCCACCAGAGCACGAGCGAACGACCGACTCAACAAACACGCACGTACGTCGCGCCGTGCATCCTCCAATCAAATCGAAGCTTGCCTGGAAACGCACGGCACGCGCACGCGAGGCAGACGCGGTGCAACAGGCGGGCGACGCGCGAGCGTGCACATCACAGCGCAATGAAAGCACGTTGACCGGTCTCCCCGCGAACGGTGGCTCGTGGTGCCACTCGTTAATTCTCGCCATGGCCTACTAGCGTCCCCTGTCCATTAACGAGGCCGCGTGGGCCCGCGGCTGTTGCTTTCGTGGGCCATGGCCATTGTCTCCCACAAGAGCTCGACCCTATTATCCTTTTCTCTTTTCCTGCTTTTTTGATGTGTAAAATACTTCGTTGTGGAAGTAGAAGAAGGCGGTCACGACCAAATCCCACTGGAGGAGACGTGCGACTGAAGGAGGAGAGGAGGCTGGCTTCTTTTGGCCATCGTGGATGCGTGGGCAGGTCTTTGAGCAAATTCATTCTATTAGTCATTTCTCCCTCTTTATTTCCTAGGATGAAGAGACTAGCTATTATTTTTAACTCTCTATTTGAGTTAGCATTCCAATGGCCTAGCTATTTGAGAAGCGAGTGAGGAGGCGCTCACCAAATCTAGCTAGCGGCCGGGAGAAAATAGCGACTCGATAAAAATGAAGATGAGGATAAAGAACCGGTTGGAATCCATCTCTTGAGTCATATTAGGTAAATATACAATGAAGAGCAGGATAAAGAACCGATTAGAGTTGCTCTTATCGGTTTCTCGTTTAAATTCTTCTTTTTGCGTTTTCGTGCCCAGGGCCAGACCTTAGAATCGCTGTTTCCGCAAACGCGTGTGGTGACGAAAAGAATTAATGATAGAATGGACAGTGAGAACTGGTACGAAATAGCGTCCAGATGGATGACCAATTTTCATCTCACAATCGTCGTGGAAGTTCACAGTAAGTGTTATTTTCAGCATTGCCGTCACGACAAATTGTTAGGTTCCCAGTTTACGGATGGATTTTTTTTAAAACGATATTGTTTTGACTTCGACTATACCAACCAAAATCGCATATAAATATACTTGTCTTCGTACTCTCTCACACAAGCAACTAGAATTTAAAATAATTAAAGCAAAAAACCATAAATCATAGTTAAAAAACCCATCTATAGTTTTTAGCCGACTATATGGTTTTCTTATCATTTTGTGTGGTGTTGCTGGACCCAAAACATAATTGGTTTTTCTAAAGAACCACTATATATTTTACTAGAATTGGCACTGAATTATGAACAAAACAAAACAAAATCATACTAGTTGTACTGCCGGAGATAAATGCGAACATATGTCCTTAGCCATCCGGAAGAAATACATTCCTTCTTTATTGAGGGATCATAATGATGTTGGCTTTCACTACTATGTACTGACCAAATAAACGTTTTTGTACGCTGATACAGTATCCAAAGCATGACTTTGAACTCTAATTTTTATTATAATATATTTATAAAATATTATAATATTATAAGAATATTTTCTAAAACAAATCTCATATATAACTTTTATCTATCTAATCTAAATATTTAAAAGGATATCAATCGCAAAAATTTCAAAAGTCAAACTATATGTATTTCAAAATGATGTGTATTTATGATTGAGAGTAGCAACTCATGTTCCACCGCAAAGATCAAGGGATTCTATCCAGGTAATGCTTCTAGAGTACAATTCCAACAACAAAATTGCACCGTCCTCCACTAAAAAAAATAGGATTTATTTATCATATACCCTCCCCTTAAATGGAAATTCAGGATTTACCCTTATGGCCCACATGTCAGTGACTTATGATGACCCCACATGTCATTGAGGTGGGAGGGTAAATCCTGAATTCCCAAAATAAAGGGAGCGTATATGATCAACTTTCCCAAAAAAATATTATACACAGGAACAAAAATGAATCATGAAGAATACATTTAGGCAGATAGAAAAAAGATAAAGTTTTTTTTAAAAGAAGCACCAAAATTTTAAAAAAGAGAGAGTACTAGCAGTAGCACAATGCAACCCCGCGTTTTGCAACAAAGCCAAACACCCTTTCCCCTTCCCTTCTTCGAGTCTCTTCCTCTTATCTCCTCTCTGGCTCTGTCTCTCTCCTCCCCCTCCCCCCATGCACCAACACCGCAACCAGCACCGCCACGGCCGCCGTCTCCGAACACAAACACGTTCGTAAACCCTAAACAGCCAACACGCAGGACACATACTCAGGAACGAGCACGCATATCGAGCTAAGAAGCTTCGGCCATGCGGCGGTCGGACTGGGAGGACCGGTGCAAGCGGCACCCGGAGCACCGGCTGTCCAAGGGCGTGTGCCCGTACTGCCTCCGCGACCGCCTCGCCCACCTCTCCTCCTCCTCCTCCGCCAACACCACCGCGCGGGCCTCCTCCTCGGCCAGTACCTCACCCTACTCCTCTGTCGGCTCCCCTCCGCCCCATCACGCGGCCCTCTCAGCCGACGTCAGTGCCGTCCACGTAGTCGGCGGCGGATCCTCCTTCGTCAACGTCGCGGCCTTCTCGCAGCCGCTTATGCGGACATCGGTTAAGAAACCAGGGAGGCAAGAAGAGGCCAGCGGTAGGGAGGCTGGGAAGGGGAAGGAGGAGGTGAAGAAGAAGAAGAGCGGCAAGAAGAAGAAGATAGGGAGGTTCCTGTCGAGGCTCGTCGGAGCGGAGAAGCGGCGGCAAACAGGGGACGGCGACAGCGGCGAGCTCTTCCATTCCAAGACCATGAAGGAGAAGACGTCGTCCAAGTGGGTATTCTTCTGATCAGACGGCGCCATACCACGCATGCAAACTATGGTTTGCGTTTTCTAGGTTCCTTCGTATTGTTCTACACTCCCTCTATTTTTTTATAAATATTCCTGTGCTTGATTTTGAATTTTTTTCCGAAGATTTTTGGGGTCGTGTAAACGAGATCAAGTAATTAACCTGGTGGTGATTTTGTGCTTAACCATAAGGAGAAGCATAAGGGGGGAAATTGCATATGCTTATAATATTCTGTAAAGCTGGAAAGCTTAAGAATTGAAGACAAATGTGTATATGGACGTAAAACAACGTGTTTGTACAGTATATTGTATAGTTTGTACTAAATGAATGATCTTCGGAATTCACTTATCATCTGACAGGTTTGTTTAGTTTGCTCCATACTGTTTTGTCTAATCTCGCTCTAAACGGTTTTAGTTTTATGACTTTTTGTTTCCGATTTATTTAAGCTAGAAATTATTTATAATAGGTAGACTTCTAATTTTACTTTTTTAATCTTTTTTCTCTTATTTTTTTTATTGTCCATATAACGGTTTTCTTCAATTTTTTCTAATTTTTCTCAGAAAAATAACAACTGCTATAATACAATTTCAGATAAAATCTAAAAACATAATTATAAATTTAAAGAAAAATTAGTTAGAGCACCACTATATCTTGTGATTTGCCAGGAGGAGGATCTCTGTCCGGTGCAGACGTCCTCCGCCTAGCTCACTTTATATATCTTTGCCTACGTAGTACTCATTATCAGTTGTCTTGACTAACGGCACATAAGACACAAATACAACATATGGATCGAGTAGGCAAAATGAAAGGAAAGAAAAGGGAATGTTTGTACGGTACAAACTCAAAAGGTCACGTATGCACTGATACAATAACTAATTTCTTTTCGAAATGTTTATTTGCTACTCCAATTTTTATATTCTAAGATTGTCAATCTTATACCTTTTGCTTTTCTTCGTGCTTTTGTTTTAGCGGCCTGAATCCTCTTTCCTGTCTGTCGTTTGCTTTTAATCTTTTTGCTGGTGTTCTCTCGTTTTGACGTGAAGTTGGTTGTCCTGATCCGATTTGATTTCATTTTCGCCAACTCCGTCGGTCCGTACTGCTTGGTTGGGCAGGGCAGGTCAACAAAGCAAATAATCCGCTTCAAACCACATTTGTTTATGACTTTTGGAATATATCGGTTACTTAATTTCATCTTTTTTTATTTTTTGGCTTTTCCTCCTTTATTACAAACCCTTTTTATTTTTCATTTTTTAAATTTAATTATTTTGAAAAAGCGAATAGTGTCTTTTTAGCTAGAAGCTACATTAAGAGCTACCAAAACCAGTCATGGGTTGCCCCCCTAAATAATTTGTACAAGTAACTAATTAAAAAGAAGATGACATCGAGCATGTTCTTTACAACTTTTGGCTTTCAGTTTTTGACTTTTCTATATTAACTAGTTTTCAAACAGAGTGTCTTGTTAATACGGGGTCTAGCTAATTGTAGTACATACTGTAGGGATTTTATTTATATCGGCAAAAACAGTACATGAGTTTCTGTTACTCCATAATCTCTTTTACGAACAGCCTAAACGTCATAATCTGTAGCTAAAAGTCATAAACTGCAGCTATAAAGAACTGGCACGATATTGGGATTCCATGCACGAAAAGATAACCCTCCATCATGGGGCGCATGAAATGAATTTGCCAATATGCGAGATAGCAAAATGTTTCCGTCATGTTTGTTCAACTATACATTTGTTAGGTTCCTTGTGACATGCAGAGAGGCTTGTCTAACTGGACATATATAAGAACTAGCTAATATATATGGATCGAAGTAGTGGAGCTCAAATTAATCAAGGATGGAATTTGAATTTCTAAATAGCCAGAGTCAAAATTCGATGAACGATGGTTTATATACGCAGAACCTGCATCTACGGGCACGACAAAAATAACAAGGAATGCTCATATAAACGTGTATGACTGTAACAAAACCACGAAGGTCAAAAAACAATAAACAAAAATGGCAATCTTGGAGGGAGTAGTACTAATCCTTCGTGTAAGCCTCTAAGAACGAGCAGAGCATAGAAAAATCCGTTGATCGTACCCTATATCAGATTGAATGATCACATCTGATTGGGCCAGATAACCAGAATGGTTCGCTATTATTCCCTTGTGGATTGCGTCCCGGGAGCGTTGGCACCTTAGCAATTATACGAAAAGACCTTTTAATTTTTCAAAATTATATATGGATTCTTGTTTTTTTGGAGAAAAGCCCCCGCCAGGCGCCAGCCAGTGCTTTTGCAAAAAGGCCCTTCATTTTTCCTGAAACTACGTATAAATTCTCAATTTTTCAAGCATAGGCCCTCCATTTTTTAGGGAGATCCTTTTTTACGTGATTAAGCCCCACGTTTTTTTTTCAGAATTACGTATGGGTTCTTTGTTTTTTCAAAAAAACAACTATTCACTTTCTCTAAAATATGTATAGGTTCTTGATTTTTCACAAAAGCTCTTCTACGAATTATTGAGTTTTACTTTGATCCACGTAATAGCTAGTGCGGCGCCAGCTAGTATCCTTACCAATCGTGCCGACCAGCTCGATCGTACAAGGCAGCACAGAATCCGTTGGGACCTGTAGCGAAGAAGTTTTCCACGGGGTGATGTACCAGACTCCAGCTGCGACCGATGGATGTGGACCTGGGAGCGACCTGGCGATTCCTTCTGTTGACGTGGAAAGTAAAAGCCGAGGAGCCCAGTAGCGCACGGGCACCAATCCCCTCGAAAAAGCGCACCACTTTTTGGGTGTTCTCGCTAGTGCAGTAGGTAATTTTTCGCGGTACGACTCTACTTTCGCACACGGCAAGAGTTGGTCAAAGCGTGGCATGCGGAGGGACGCGGTTGAGGTGGTGTGCCGTGGGGGGAGAGGAGAGAGTGCGGAGAGGGAGGTCGCTGGCTCACCTTGTCGCCGTGCGGGAAGCGGGCTATGGGGCTTGCGGCCTTGAGGACAACGGGTAGCTGGTCGACCACGCGGATCGCTGTTTGGGCCAGATCAGTTGCTTTTGGGGCTATTCGGACCGTGACAACCGTCATCAGAAGATGGGGCTATTCGGACCGTGACAACCGGCACCGGAAGAGGCAAACGTGGTACGGAGCAAAATAAGGCCTACTTTGGCCTATTTAGCTTAAGGCCCTACTGCTTATAAACCGTGGCTTCTAACTTTTTTCACTATAACGGTTATTAGTCTTTTCTAATTAATTAAATTTTAAAACTATAATATATCATCACAGACAAATATAAAAGAATAAAAAATAAAAAAGCTGAAAGGACCAAAAAAAAGATGAAATTAGCAAATCAGAAGCTGAAACTATTTAAATCGGAGACTAAGGTGGTAATCATTTGGGCTTTTTTTGTGGCTTATGGCTGAAAAAACATTGTAGCTGACAGAGACTTATTTAGCATAATTAAATTAAAAAATTTTAAAAATAGGTTAGCCCATTACGTATAATACAAACAAATACGGGAAAAAAATAACCGGCAAAAAAGCTCAACAAAAAACCAAAAGTTCAGAAAAAACGAAATTTATGAATAATGAAAAATAAACCAAAAGCTAAAAGCTGAAACCAAAACAATCACATCCTAAGAAGCATCCTTTTGGGCCTAATGGCCTACAGCTTGAAGCTACTGATAAGCCTAGGAAGTGTCACATCAAGTTTGTTAAAAGCGCTAGCTTTTTTTCTGAACTTTGGTAAAGCCCTAATTAGTTCTCAACGATTAAGTTACCGATCTTATGAATTATGAGAAAACTCTAAGTCTCTCGAAAAGATTTAGGAGAAAAATAGATATATTTTTCTATTGCTCCGAACTGGTTATAAGATGCTCTGACTAAGAGATTACAGAAGGATATAACTACCCCTAGTTTCCATAATATTTCCATTGGTTGAAAGATCTTTATTATCTTGTCTGTTGTTGTTGTTGAAATTCCCGTTGTCCTTTTTTGGTGTCTTCTCTCGTTAATTTTTAAATAGTGCTAAAGATGTGTCGATTATCCACATGAGTAGGTGCTTTGTTGAATCGTCCCGTTCAATCGTGTAAGCGATTGTGTCAACAAGAGAGAGATCTAACAATAACTGATATTTGATTATTGTCAGTGGAAGAGAATCTCAGAGACAACTGTAGGGCGTTATTGTTAGCGACATAAGGCTGAATCATCGTGCAGTTGAGAGTGGATAAAGGGCCTGTTCTTTTCGACTGCGGCTTATGACTTTTGGCTGAAAATTTTGAATTTTGGCTATTTACGATACAAATTACGAAGAGACAGATACTTACTTGCGATTTTGACTGGTACAGATGTTGGGCTTTTAACGTGTAGATCGTTTAACTTATATACCCCGTCTTAAGAAAATACTTCATTTAAAAATTAGGTACTGTAGCAAAAGGCAAAAGCCGCCAGCTTTTGAGGTCAAGAACAGACCCAAAGCATAAGGCCGAATATTTGTACAGTTGAGAGTGGATAAAGCACATGCTTTATCCGTCGCGGGGGAGAATTGCCCAGAGACAAGCCTTTACATCAGTTTATGAGACCTTTGAGTAGTTGCTGGTCAAGTAAAATATATAGTAGGCCTCTGATCAAAGGGTACTCCGGTAAATGCTTTTGGAGGTTTACAAGCACATGAGCCTTCAGGCTTTAATTAAGTATTAAAGCACTTATTGGATTATTATTGTTCTGATTGATATACCAATGTTGTTGGTGTATTAAGTAGTATACACTTGATTGTCATCAGTTCGACTGTACAAAATTTCGCCGGCTCATCCGAGCTCTCGTCAACATTACATAGTCGATCTACACTGCGAAACTTCAGCGGCGTACATATATACACTTAGCCAAGGGCAACTCATCAGCAGGCAGCCAAACCTGGCGAGCCCAACAGAAGGCAGCAATTGATCTATCAAAACCAGAGTGCACATGCACACAAAGTGCGCCATGCCGCTCCCCGATTCCTAGCAGCTATTTGTTAAGCTCTTCCACCGGAACAAGCTGCCGACCTTGCGCATGACCACCCGCCGCCGGCTAGGCAACCTCGGCATCGTCGAGAAGACGCCTAGCTCGCCCTTTGGGTCGTCCATCGAGGCAAAGATGTCGTACACCGACCCCTCAAAATTCTCCGACATCAGCCGTGACATTTGGAAGCAATTGTCCTTCGTCCATGGTGGTCGTGATTAAAATCGACGACGAATAATTAACATTTGGATTGCTTTGAAATTTGTGTTTACGAAAGTTTCGATCGATCACAGTCAAGAGTTTTGAATCTGAGTGATCTCGTTCAATTCTGAGTTGCTCATAGTGGTTTCAGTCGGCTCAAAGTGGTTTCTGTCGGCTCCGAGTGGTTTCGGTCAGTTTCGAGTGGTTTTGATTTATTCCGAGCGGTTTTGGTCTGCATCAAGTAGTTTCGGACCAGTCCGATCGGCTTTGAGTAGTATCGGATGGTGTTCGAGTGCCACAAGAGGATCTGATAGTGTTCAAGTGGCACCAGAAGATTGGACAACCTTCGAGTGGCGTGATCAAAGATTCAGATGATGGACCGATCAAAGCTACATGTTTTTTGTACAGCCGAAGCTGTAGTGATCTGGTCAAAACTGTACGGTTGAAAGAACAGTGCTCGGAGGTGAATAGTGATTCATCTGGTACTCGAAAAAATACTGTAACAAAGCTCAACTTTACAACTACGTCCAATTTTGACCACGACTGACTTCAACCATATTTGAATGACCACGACATTTCGACTACGTCTGACTTCGACCATGACAACTGTGTGTGCTATGTTGGTTAAGTTGTGAAGAATTTGTGCTAATTTTTTTTTAGTTTTTACATATGCAGTTGAGCATAATCAGCCATGGTGGTGGACGACCGGGACCGGAGACAGTGCGTCAGCGTCAACGGTTCAACACCTCTGCTCGGCGGTGTGCTGTCAATCAACTCCTGTACAGCTCTCACGTTCCCCCCCTTCCATGTTCCCTTTGCATATTGTTGTTGTATGTGCGTACTATTTGTGGACCACCAACTACTGGACACTTCTAGATCTGTGAACCTACAATCATTATGTAATTTCAGATGTGCAAATAGGTTACCTACCTATTGTCTTGTTTCGTTTCTTTCTTCTTCTTTTTTTGGCATATCCGGTTGCTGAAACAGTCACTGCCGTGTTGTTTAGGTTCATAGAATAAGTACAAGGATTGGGTATGAACAAAGAACTATCCAAGAGAAAAACAATTAAAAGAAAATCAGTACACGTGTGGATAGGATTACTATTGTAGTTTGTGACTGGAGAAATTTGATCTGCGCTAAAAAGCACAACCTGACAAGTTGGATGACGTGCAGAGCTAACGCATCTACTCAATTGTGTATTCGTGTATGTGCAGGAGAGGAAAAGGAACATCTCTGTTCATTTCTTCTCAAAAGCTTGCTTATGACTGTCCAGGACTAAAGAGGAGCTATTAGGTGTGTTTCTCTTCAAATGTCTTTAGGAGCTATTACAACTGTCCAAATGACCTTCTTGCTTACTATTTCAAATTCCGTGATTGTAATTGAAGTTGAAGTTTTCAGGTCTTGGTTTTTGCTGGACTGGATGTGCAGTTTGATCTTTCTTTACGTGCGTTTCTTTTTTCTTTACTCGGCGTACAACTGTCCAATCGTCCTTTATACACGAACCTGCTGCTTTTCTTTCTTCGATGAAAGCGCCAAGCAGGAAATCGGCCGCTAGTAACTGTAGTTTTGTATGGTCGACAAGCTTTGACGTTTACCTGCGAAGATACTCTCGGCCGGCCGTCTTCGTCGTGGCAATTGGCAAGTATTTATTGAAATTTCCTCGGGATTTACACCAGGATGTACTGAAATAGTACTACTCTTTTTGCTTAGGGAGATGACTGATGAGAGGAGTACTGTACTTTTTTTAGAGAGATTGGTGACTGTGTGTGGCCCGCTCGTTTTGGCTTCATCTTCTGATTTATTTTTTATTTTTCATAAATTTCATCTTTTTTTGAACTTTTGACTTTTTTGAGCTTTTTTGCCGGTTTTTTGTCCGTATTTATTTGCATTATACGTGATGGGCTAATATGTTTTTTCTATTTTTAAAATTTTAAATTTAATTATGCTAAATAAGCCTCTGTCAGCTACAGTGTTTTTTCAGCCAGCTACAATGTTTTTCAGCCATAAGCCACTCAAAAAAAAGCCATATTGAGCACAGCCAGACTATCTTATTTTTGGGAAAAGAGGGGAAGTCAAATGTACTTTGTTAGTCCTACATTTTGAAGCGTTTGAATTGGTTTTTGTTGTGTTTTTAGTTATAGTTTTTGGTTGAAAATAGATAAATAGTAATAATTGAAAGAAATGGCTATTAAAAGGAGAGGCGAGCGGTGAAAAAGTGAAGGAGAGATACACATGCGTGACGGGAATAATAGGATTGGGGTGTGTGATACACCTGTGACCCTATGTTTTATCTTTGGACGAGATGGTAGCAAGAAGAATGGAGAAGCTACTTCGAAAAAATAGATGCTCTTGAAATTTTCTAAACAGAAACAGAAGTCATGGGCGCTTCAACAGTTGTACTAGAACTGGCCTAACCCTTTTTTTTTAAGAAAACGGCACAAGCCCCGATTTTGGTCCATAGCGCAGCAGCCCCTAGCCCAGGACTACAATTAGGCGGGGAATTTAACTTTTTGCCACTCCTAATAATGTCACCTATCCAAATGCCACTCTCTTCATCGCAATTAACATTTTGCCACTTTTGAGCCCATGTGGCGCCAAGTCACATGACATGGCATGCCATGTCAGCGCCAGCGCCCACGCCGCCCCTCCCCGCGCGCGCCCGCGCCGCCCCTCCCCGCGCGCGCCCGCGCCGCCCCTCGCCGCGCCTCCCCGCGTCGCGCCTCCCCGTGCCCGCGCCGCCCCTCCCCGCGCCTTCCCGCGCCCGCGCCGCCCCTCCCCGCGCGCGCCCGCGCCGCGCCTCCCCGCGCCGCCCCTCCCCGCGCCTGCGCCGCCCCTCCCCGCGCCCGCGCCGCCCCGAAGCATGCCAAACCTTTCCCCCACCACTGCCGGAGCTGCGGCCCACCCCAGCTCGCCGGCGCCGTGCGCCTCCACTGCGCGGCCCCGCCTCACGCCGCCGGCTCCCCTCGGGTTTGCTCCGGCTTGGCCCAACGCGCGGTGAGTCTCCTTCGGACCCCTGGTACCTCATGCGCCCCCCACCTTCTTCCTTTTCCCCTCCGGTCGCCGCCGCCCCGTCCCACCCTTTCCTCCGGCCGCCGCGCCCCGTCGCCGCCGCCCCCTCCTCTGTTTTGATTCGGCCGGTTCCCTGGGCGGCGCAGGGAGGCGCGGCGCAGGCGCGGGGAGGCGCGGGGCGGCGCGGGCGCAGGGAGGGGCGGCGCGGGCGCGGGGAGGCGCGGCGCGGGCACGGGGAGGCGCGGGGAGGGGCGGCGCGGGGCGGGGCGGCGCGGACGCGGGCGCGGGGAGGGGCGGCGTGGGCGCGGGCGCGGCGAGGGGCGGCGCGGGCGCGGGGAGGCGCGGGGAGGGGCGGCGCGGGGAGGCGCGGCGAGGGGCGGCGCGGGCGCGCGCGGGGAGGGGCGTCGTGGGCGCTGGCGCTGCATGCCATGTCATGTGACTTGGCGCCACATGGGCTCAAAAGTGGCAAAATGTTAATTGCGATGAAGAGAGTGGCATTTGGATAGGTGACATTCTTAGGAGTGGCAAAAAGTTAAATTCCCCCAATTAGGCCTAGCGCCTACCAGGCTCGTGATTTGCATCCACTCCACACACACAAAAAAAAAGATCGTGATTGGCACGTCTGAAAAGTGGAGCGTCACTTGCAATTAGAGTGGAGTGATCACTAATTTCTGGGTGCTGGCTGCTGTCCTACGGTTTTCCAAGTGTGTCGCTCGCATGAGTTATTTCCGGTTTGAACAATAGGAGAAAGAAACAAACTGTAGGACACAGCATATCCCCATGTCTATAGACCGTGCATTGCGGCCAATTATTCGAATTCGAGTGGAACTCCAAATTGATGTCTACAGACCGGCAACATATCGTGCACCGTTCAGTCGTTATGTTCTGGACATTGGCCGGCCATGGATTCACATACCGCTAAGAGCAAGACTAATAATACAGCCTTCAGCTGGCTGTATGGACACTTACAGCCCACTTATCAGTTCATTCATATAGTAGTTACAGCCAGCTGAAGGCTGTATGACCCATCCCTTTCTCTCACAAAGTTTCTTAGTTTTTGTGCTTCAGCTGGCTGTAAACTTACAGCCCACCTCTCTTCTCTCTCCTCCTCTTTCTCCTCCACCTCAGCATACAACCTACTAACAACCCACTATTATACTTGCTCTAAGAGCATCTCCAACAGTATAAGCTAGTTACTAGCTCTAAGACAACTTCTCTAATAGTACTAACTTTTAGCACATAGTTCATAACATAAATAGTCTCACATGATACTCTCACATAATTTTGGAATGTGTGTATGAGACTAGCTCTTGATCAAGAGATAGTTTTTCTCTCTTTTCTATTAAAATATGAAATAATATGCTTAGAGTTAGCTCATAAGTCACTGTTGGAGATGCTCTAAAGTTGTGCCACATCCGTATCGCTAAAGAACAGTAATATCATGTATTCGATGTAGATACATTATTAAGACAGCATCAATTTCAGTTCCTGTACGAAACGATAGTGCGAACAGCCCATACAATTGTACAACGCAAGTGAACGATTTGTGATGATTCATGGCTACACGACGGCTTCCGTTTTCAGCCACACTGACCAAAATAAGCACCAACTTTATTCGATCGCTCCATCAGCCAATTCTGAATCCAAATTTCGCCTTGTTTTTTTTCACTTGTCCATCCATATGATGCATCTCAGGCTCTTCCCCTTCACGAGCAGATCGAACGCTGTGTTGATGTCCTGCAGGCCTACTTCATGCGTGATCAGCTTCTCCAACTCCAGCTCCTGCATTTACACGAACACATGAGCACAATTGCACAAACTGTCGATTCATATGCTGAAGCGTTTAGTACCGTGAAAATTCATCTGAAACCAGTAATATGTATGACCTTGTTCATGCATTTCTCGGCGAGGATTGGGATGTCAGTCTTGGGTTTGATGCCCCCGAAGAGCGATCCCACGACGCACTTGCCGAACAGGATCTCGATGGACGGCAGGCAGAGCGGCTTGCCGTCCTTCTCAAGTCCCAGAATGACGGTCTTGCCCTTTCCCTGCAGTGGACACAAGAATGGCGTTATTCTCACTGCATTTTCATCTCGAAGTGATCAAGTTGTGGTGGTAAGGTCAGGACCGGTTTAGTGCTTCTGAATGCATCAGTCATCACCGACGCGACACCAATGCACTCAAAGCTGTAGTCGGCGCCGCCGCCTGTCATCTCATTGATAACCTAAATTAAGCACAATTAAGAACACGCATCAATGGATTATGATCTTGAAACAACCAAAAATTTGAAAAACCAATTTTGGATTTGATTTTCTTTGGTTTTGAGCTCCATCTCCTCCATAGCCCTAATTCTCACAAATCTCAAAGCATTTTAACCCCTTAACCCTCCCCATCACGGCGTCATAACGGCAAAAACGGGATTTTTCCGCGCGGTTACTGTAGCTGGTCTGAAAAATCCCCGTCGCCCCGATCTTTCTGCCGCCGCCGACCTCCTTTGCGTCTCCTCGCGCCTTCGCGCGCCCGCCAGCTCCTGCCACCTGACGGTCGTTGTACCACGCCATAAATGCGCCCTGACACCGCCTGGCACGGCCCCTGTGCGTGGCAGAGCCGCCGCCGTCCGTGCGCGCCCGCCTCTGCCCCCTTCGCGCCTCTTCCTCTCACAGCCGACCTGCGGCCTCTGACAGCTCCCTTGACTGCCGCCGTCCTTCGCCCCGAAGCCAGCCTGGCCATCTTGAGCTCCTAGCCGAGGCGCCAAAAAAAAATCTCCCCCACCGCCTCCCAGCACAACCGCCTCCCTCCTCCTATTTAAGCCGCCCTGGCCCTCCCTTTCGCTCCCCTGATCTCCCCTGCAGCTCTCCGACCACCCCCATAGCCCCCAAGCCGCCCCATTGCCGGTAATTGAGAAAAATCCCCAATTTCCAACCCTAGAGCAATGTCGACCTTCCCCTCCTCCTCATTCCAATTCCCTTCGCCTCTAGCATCCTCATGACCATAGAAACCCTCCCCAACCTCCACCTTGAGCTCCCAACCATCCCTCTTCCCCGGCACCGTGAGCTACCCCATAACCGAAACCGGCCACCGTGGCCAACCCAACCCAGACTTCTTGAGCTTCGGCCAACCCTTCCCCGAGCTTACCCAGTCCTCACTGATGCCCTAAGACCGGCCCAATTGCCCCAGAAACCTCCCAATCGCCCCAGCTTGCAAAAATGGCCGTGGGAGAGATGACCTCGCCGCCGGCGAACGCCGCTTCCGCCGGCCTTCCAACGACCCAAAATGAGCTCCCCACGTCCCGACCAACCCGCCCATGCCCTCGATTTGCGTCGCAAAACTCCGTAGCGCCGCCGCCGCTCGCCGCCCGTTCCTCTGTTCCCTGCGCGCGCGTCTGGCGGTTGGAGAAGAAGAACAGTACCGGCTGGTACTGTTCACCCGACCCGAGCCACCCCGCGACGTGGTTGGACCCAGCCGCCCGCCCGCACCAGGCGCGCCTGATCGCGCCGCTCGCCTGCGCCTGTCCCGCCCGACCGAATCCGGCGCGACGCGTCTCGACCCAACCCGCTCGCCCGCGCTATGCGTGCCCGACCGCGCCGTTCGTCCGCGCCCGTTCGAGCCGGCCGCACCCGAAGCGACGTGGCTCGATCGAGCTCGCTCGCCGCGTCTGACCCGAGCCCAGTGAACAGTACCCGACCGGACCAGATGAACAGTACTAGCCCAAAGCCCAAAATACATATTTATACTCCCCGGATTCGTTTCGAGCCCGCCAACCTAAATCCAAGGCCCATTTCCCCATATAGCCCTCCTACAAGCCAAAAATCCCAATTTATTGGAGTTCTCCGAATTTTCTTTCTTATTTTATTTTCTTTATTCCTAGCTCATTCCTTCGGGCATGGAATTGATTTATTTCGCTTGTTTTGCGTTAGTTTCCGAAGTTGAGATTTCGCAAGAGCAGGAGGGAAAAGCTCAAGTCCAGACCCGGCCCACCGAAGAATACAAATTATTTGACATCACTGATCCGCAAGGCAAGTCACACATATTTTTGAACATGTTGATCCTACATCTCCCTAAGTTATTTATTTACTGTATTTTCATTATGTTATTTGCGCACTGTTATTTTATGTATAATCAATGCTTAGAATGGCATGATATTAGTTATGTCCTACCACCCGAAAAGCCCAGTTTAACTTGATGGCCACATTCACCTTGACAAGACCTAGTAACATAAAATATAAGATTATAAATAACATGGTAGTTTAGGACCACATTGAATCTTTCTACTGTTAAGGTTTGGTATTGGCCTAGAGTTTTGGAAAGTTGAAAATAGGATAAATGAGGATCGCAGAGGTGGATCCGAAGATCTTATCCTAGGGTGGAGGCTGGTTGTGGATTGGTGGCAGTACAGGGTGTACTGAATTTGGGTTTATGTGTGGATGATGCCTCAGTTAAAAATGTAAGGACTAGACCCTTATGCTGAGTAACGGACATAGTATCCGCCCAACCACAAGCGTTGACTTTGTCAAACTTGACTTAGTCAAACCTGGCTTAGTAACTGCTCAACTTCAATTGAATCTCTGCAACTGGAGAGGGGGAGACAGAGGGTGAGTTCGTATGGGAGGTGGTTAACCATACAACGGTAGGGCTGCGATAAGTCGGACGAGATCCGTGGGGTCATCCGGGCTTGTCGAGATTAAACACCTACTGGGCGGAGTCTATACAAAGAATTGAGCAGTGAACATCCTTGTTGTCTTAACTCTCTGGCCGGAGTTAAGGGATCTTGTGGGTAAAGCAGGGCAGCTTTGCAAAGTCATGACAAATGGTATTCGAATACGCCGTGCTTCCGGTTAACGAAGCTGTGTTTAGTGGGTGAATCCAGTATCAAGGCATAAGTAGTGTTGGAATGGTTGGGTAATGTTGAGTAATGATAATCAAGCTTGAAACCCCCCCTTTACTTTGATGAAGTACATTTTAAAGGTTTTCAAATGGTTTCAACTAAAACTGCATCCACATAAAATAATAGACCTTATTCCCTTTTCTTGATATACCATGCATGAAATTATTATTAAGCTCCGTGTGACTTGTTGAGTACAAGTGGTAGTACTCATGCTTGCTAAAAACATAAACAGAAACAATTAATTTTGAGGAAGCGAAAGAAGACGAAGAGATGATTCGGTACGAGTTTGATGAAGCGTGGAATTAGGGTCGTTCTCCGCTCAGGCGTGCCTGTGGCAGTTTTTGTTGTAATGTAACTAAGGACAGTTGACCCTACTGTGATACTTGGCTTTTAGCCTTTATATTGTAATAAAGTTCGCTTTTGCTCTTAAGTTTGTGTTGGCAATGTTATACACTCGTTGGATGTACTCGCAGTTGAACAGTCCTGGGCAGCTGCGAGGGTTTCATAAATACTCCCGGAAATGGGGGTGTTACAGATCTATACTTGTAGGATATGATTTCGTTTATACTGTCCTTGTGTGCCAAATTCTAGCATGTTCTTTTTCCACTTTTAGCTTCTGTTTTTTACTTTTCTACAATAACTTCTAAACGAAGTGTCATTTTAAGATATGGTTTACTAGTTAATTGTAGTATATATTGTACCAACTTCATTTATAACGGCAAAAACCACACGTGAATTTCTGTTACTCTGTAATCTCTCACATGAACAGCCAAAAGCCAAAAGTCGTAGCCAAAAGTCATAAACCCCAGTCAAAAAGAACAGGCCAGCCCTCTAACTGGACTACTTGGGATGGCGTTGGCTACTTGGCTTGGTCCTTACCTCGGTAACTGATCTATTGCCGAGTTCTGATGGGTTGATGAAATCTGTCACGCCGAACTTTTCCCCTGCAATAGGAGTGCACAATCTTCTCTTCAGTTTTGAATTCTACCAAAAGGATTTTTCGTGACTTGTTACTGCAGAAATAAAATGGGACTTGCCAGCTTCCTGTTTGGCAGGGTTCAAATCGACACCAATAATCTTCGATGCTCCACACATTTTTGCACCTTGTGCCACCTGAATAATGAAAAGCTTATCACTGCAAGTTCAATACCAATCAACTGGAGTTCTTCGTGTTAACCAGAGTGCTATGCATCACTTTTAAGCAGAGTTTAAAATTCAGCGGCCATGTATCAGGACAAGCAACGACACCGGCCTACCGACAATCCGATCGATCCCAGTCCAAAGATAGCCACTGACGATCCAGGCTCCACCTTGGCCAACCTCCATGCAGCTCCTACCCCTGACATTTGATCGCACGATGCACTGATATCAGTGTAGTACTTTCCTTGATCAATAAAACACCAATTAAAATCGTAAACTCGACTAGTCGAGCAGCTATATGTGTAATTCTACGGTGCAAGGCACGTGACATTGGAGGCCCCGTTTCGTTCGGGACGCGGCGATCTAGGCTCACCGGTGCCGCCGCCGCAGCCGAGGACGCAGGCGAGTTTGGGCGGCACGGAAGGGTCGACCTTGACGACCTGGTTCATGTCGACGACGGTGTACTGGCTGAAGCTGGACACGGCGAGCAAGTCGTGCAGCGGGGCGCCCTGGCTGTCCCTGAACCGGGTGGTGCCGTCGCGCCGCATCCCCGGGCCGATGGAGAACGGCACCGTGGTGCACATGTTGTTCTCGTCGGACGCGCAGCTGGAGCATGTGCTGCACTGCCCCAGGAACGTGGGCACCACCGTGTCGCCCACGGCGAAGCCCTCCACGTGTTCCCCCACGCTCTCCACCACCCTACAGGCAGCACCGTTCAATCAACAAAAAAGATTCGAAGAGAGTATCTTCTTCTTCTTGCTCATCATCTTCGTCGTCGTCAGCATTCGGCAGTCCAGTAATTAATGAAGAACTGAGAAGAACAGAAACTTACCCGTAAGCCTCGTGGCCTAAGATTCTTGGGAATACTGGCGGTATGGCAAAGTCTTCCTACGAAATCAAAAGAAATCGAGTTAGCAAGTACGCACATGGAAGCAGCAGCTACGTTCTTCTGAATTTTTCCGACGTTTTGACGCGAACGTGTACCTTGACACGCCAAAAGGTGATGTCGGTGTGGCAGAGGGAGGTGCAGGTGATCTTGATGCGAATCTCGTAGGCTTTGGGTGGATCCACGACGATCTCCTCGATGGTGAGCGGCTCTCCAGAGACTCTACACACCGCCGCTGCTCGTCATCATGGTCGTCGACGACGTCAGTAGTTAGATACGTGTTAAACAGTATAGTAAACAATTAAACATCAAATATAGCTAGCTCATGCACGAAGAGTAGTAGATAGAATGTTAGACACTAGCTAGTACTAATATGTATCTCTGGTTTACCTTTGCAACGGATGGGCCTGACACTAGCTAGTACTAATATGTATCTCTGGTTTACCTTTGCAACGGATGGGCCTGAGGCTCTGATCCTCCATGGCGACTGGCCGGAGAGGATGGCAAGTAGTAGTATGTACGTACACGATACTCTCTTGGAGAAGTATGGAGAGGGCTCTGATTCCCAAGTCACAACCGCAAACCCCCGAGTAATATACAGAGCAGTCAACTCCCAATTAATATTGGCGGCTAAACCCCCGAGTAAGAGCAAGGCTAATAATACAGCCTTCAGCAGGCTGTATGGACACTTACAGCCCACTTATCAGTCCATTCATATAGTAGTTTACAGCCAGCTGAAGGCTGTATGACCCACCCCTTTCTCTCACAAAGTTTCTTGGTTCTTGTGCTTCAGCTGGCTGTAAACTTACAGCCCACCTCTCTTCTCTCTCCTCCTCTCTCTCCTCCACCTCAGCATACAGCCTACTAACAGCCGCTTATTATACTTGCTCTAATATGTAGAGCAGTCAACTCCCAAATAATATTGGCGGCTAAACCCCCCGAGTAATATATTGAGCAGTCAATTCCCAAATAATATTGGCGGCTAAACCACCGAGTAATATATTGAGCAGCCAACTCCCAACGATTGGATAAATATTGCCGGCTTAAAACAGCTTCAGCTGCTGGCTTATTTTGGCTATCAACTTATTTGAGTTAGAAACCACTTAGAACACGTCGTCTTTTAATTTTGTTTTATTTTAGTTTTTGGTTTTTTTTCATTTTTTTTGTCTTTCCACCCTTATTCCTTTGCATTGTCGGTGATAATATAACGGATTTTTTTAAAAAAATACTTTTCTCAGAAAAAGCTAGCAGTTGTTACAGTTCAATATTATTTAAAGCCAAAAGCCACACTCAGAAGCTTAAGACGTAAACCAGTTAGAGCGGGGCCTAATTTTCCCTTTGGCCCTGCTACCCATACATGCCTGATTATCTAGAGATCTTTTTGAAATGTGGAAATCACACAACTCTTAAAGGCGAACAAATACCGGCCCTCCTAAGCCATCCATGTCAACGGTTTTGCAAAAAGCCCCTCAGGGTTTCTCAAAATCACTCCATGCAACAGGGTTTCCCACGGGCCCTTGCCAAAGCTGCGCGGCCACACCCTGCGCTGGAGGAGAGGAAGTGAAGACTGTGAAGTGGAGTTTGAGACTTGAGAGAGTGATTGAGAGTGAGATTTGAGAGTGAACTCAGACACTTGAAGTGAGGATATTAGGATTTAGGATAGGAGAGCTGAGCAAGTGAGCCTAAACCTGGACTGGACTGACCAAGGTATTCTTCCTTAGTTCTTTACTTCCCTCTCGATTTAGTATTTTAGAATTGAGACTTTAGACTTTCAGTGTATATAGATAGTTTAGTCCTTGTAATTTATTCATAGATTTATAGCTTTGTATTGACAAAAATTAATACTTTATTTATAGATTTTGCTATAATAGAGAAACGAAATTTGTGTAACTATTTCGCAAGCAATTCAAGTAGTTCTTGTCTAACAGATGAGAGTATAACTCAACCAAAGAAGCTTCGACTAGAATTTAATCCAAATGAAATTATTACCGATCCGGCGCTATGCATATCAATTGAAGATTATGATAACAAAATTAGAGATCAAGTGAGAAGGGTATATTTATTGAATGGTCATACTCTAGTAATTGGACATTCATTTTTACAGACATTGGATTGCAAAGTGTCGCGTTCATTTTTGTTTTTATTGTTTTCTTTTCTAGAAACCGGCATAACTCAATACATTCAGAAGTGTTGTATTTATAAAAGTTGGGTTCTCTCGTTGGAAAATTGATTTGTATACTTTTAATAAACATGTTAGTGGTACAAACAGTTTCTACCATATTGTAAGGGGTCTTTGCAACGATTTCAATAATAATTATATATTTTGTGTATACGCTTTCTATCATCGAAATATCTACTTTGTATTTCTCTGTTTTTTTATTGTTCGTCTCCAATTGTGTAATTTCTGTATGAATTTAAAATTCTATAAGAGTAAAAGACTATATTTATATCAATTTAGTTTAATCCTATAAATAATTCAGCTCACCCTTAATTTTATTCCTAACTTTGCCACTATCCGACCCTAAATCATATGCGTCGTCCATATCGGTATATTTACCATTTACTGTCGTCTTAAAAACATAATAAAAAATATCAACTGTAACTAAAAAAATTATTACCAAAAAAAGTTATGCAACTGCTGACCCAGAGGCGCTGCCCCATCGTGTGCGACATGCACGCATGTGCTCGATAATGCAAGTGTGGACACGACTGCCGCAGGCGGCGCTATTGGTTGCCATGCTGACCCAGAGGCGCTGCCCATCGTGTGCGACATGCACGCATGGGCTCGATAACGCAAGTGTGGACACGACTGCCGCAGGCGGCGCTATCGGCTGCCAGAGAAAGGCATGGGCCTGCGAGAAATATCTCGTCTACTGCATCTAGTGTATCACCGTGAACTGTGAGATGGAAGCAAATGGCGTTTTACTGTTGGCGTCTTACTGTGTGGCTGCTATACTCGTGTAACAGGTCGATTCCCTGGTCCCATAGATGGCCCCAGTTTGTCTCATGTGCTACAGCTCAGTTCTGCAGTCTCGGTACATAAGAGCAAGTACAATAATGCTGACTATGTCACCTTTAGCGAAATTCACGTCAACACAATCCTATGTGGAAGATAGAGAAAAGAGGAGAGAGAAGCAAGCTACCCCTTATATAAGAGCAAGTCCAATAATAGAACCAAGTGTTTGGCTATAAGTCAAGTTATAAGAGCCAAATTATACAATAATTTGTCTACAAAAGGTTTTTTTATTATTATGTGGTACCATGTCTCACATTCTCTTTCATATTCCTCCTCACATACATTTATTATCTAGGCCCACCACTGTATAGACTCTCGTGCCCAGCTTGTTGCTTGCATGAGAGCCAAGCTCTCATCTCTCTCCTCTCTTCTCTCCTCCACATCAGCAAAAATGCTGACTAACTTGGTTATAAGACCATTATTGTACTTGCTCACCTCTAGCACATCATACGAGGAGAGAGAGACAAGCTGCCCCTCATGCAAGAGGTGACCCCTGATATATTTATGCAAGTATTAAATGTTTGAGTGCTTTAGTAGAGGTAACCTCTACTCAACTTATTGTATTAGCTACCTTCACCATGAGCCACGTGTACTCTTTTTGCTTATTTGGCTAGTCCTAAAGGTAGCAGCCACCTCTTCTATTAAATTTGCTCTAAGGGCATCTCCAATGGTTATAGCTAGCAACTAACTATAAAACTTCCACATCATTCATATAGTACACACTAAAGTTAGCATTCTAAAGAACTATCTATAAGGATAGCTATTTGATACTTACATGCACACACAGAATCTATAGAGGCTGCCTCGTTTGGCGTTATAGACTAGTGCTTAAGGAAGAGCTGACTCGATTTTTTTTGCATACTCTCTTTCCTCCATATAGGATATATGCTGATGTGTACATGCATATAGCTAGCTGACTCAGACCATTGGAGTTGCCCTAAGAAGTAGCAGATGGTAAGTACATTTATACCACAGGTCGGCACTGTGATATCTGCCTTGGGCTTGGTGGCACAGCCTGTAGGAAATTGAACCTGACGAGACGTTAGGCTGGGTCAGGCTCCAAGCCGAGCCTATGGAGCCTGTTGAGACAAGCTAGGACGCTAACAAATTGGGTTGGGCTAAGATGGGCAGAGCGGGCCGCAGTGCTTTGGGCCACGTCTTAGTCCATGGGAAGCATCGTTACTGGTCATGCTTTTCCAAATGGTTTTACAACTTCACATAGCTGGTGCACTCGACTTTCTCAAAAAAAAAAAAAAGCTGGTGCACTCGACCAGCACCTCTCTCAATCTGAACACGTTCGAGTTGCGCTCACCAATTCATCTCGTTTGCGACGATTAAACTGGATTAGCGGTCACATCTTACAGGTGTGATTGACAAAGACTCTGCTTCTGAAACTCTAGCTATCGTTTGCGTGTCTCTCTCCAGGGTAAGAAGAATCGTCGTTCTTAAGAATGGCACGGCACTACACCCACGAGACCGAAATCCAGTGTTAGTCAATCCAGTTTTAATTGCGATGACAAACAACCATTTCTTTGGCTGGTGCGTCGTTTTCGTGTTCGTTTCCCATCCTACCCTTTCTCCGGTCAAAGACAAGCTTTCGGTCAAAGCAGTTTCCCGCGTGTGCTGTCGTCATTTAAAAAGCTCGAAAGCGATTGGAGTACAGGAAAAGATCCACCCGATTACGGCTCCACATGGCCTCTAGTCCCCCTCGCGATCTCTCGGGACTCGCCTTTACGCCTCGCGTCCCCCCTTTTTGAACACATCTTTTCATTTCCATGGTGGAGTGTAGGATAGGTTATGCTACTGGATTGCTTCCTGTTCCTTGTTCCGCGGCTTTTTCACTCCCACTTCAGTCTGTGGTCCAGCGCGTAGATTGTGTTGCTGCTGTTTGCTTTTGTGGTGGAGGTGCTTGTGCCGAAAATGTTTTCACTGTGGAGCAATCAAGTGAATATGTAACTACGTTTGATCGGTACGTAGATTGAGAAATAAGGGGCCTGTTTTTCTGTTCGGCAGATGGCTTCTAGTAACTTTTAGGTATGACTGATGAATAGTAACGGTCCGTGAGAAGCAAGTTTAGTGTTCTTTTGGCTGTTGGATTGTTATTTTTTTACCGATTAAGCTGAATTAGGGAGGAATGTAATAATGCCAAGAAGATTGTCAATATCTGAGCTAGAATATGATTCGCTAGTCCCCCAACATGACCAGAGCAGCCTTCAAAATCCTCACCAGCACTAAACCTAAAGGCTGGATGGATCTTCTAGCAGCTAGAAAGAACCCATAGGAGGGCTCTTGCAAACTCCCCTTCTTTTTTTCTCTCTAAATTAAGGATCCAATCTGCGACGAGAGAGCACATAACGATCAAAGCAAGAAAGAAAAACCGTAAATAACAACGAGCGTTTCAGGTATAAGATCCACATGACCTAATTCTTGCATCAAATACAAAACCAAAATCTCCCTGCTCCCAAGAAACCAACAAATCACGAACTATAATTGATCCTTTACCCCCAAAGCAATCAAGAACGGACGCTATCAAGGAAACAGATCTCGAATTGGGAAAGAAAGGAGCCAAGAGAAACTGACCTTGCCACCTCGCCTCACGTGCATTCCACCGCCCAAGATCCGGCATTGCCCTCATGGGCCAATCGGAAGCACAAAGAACCCCAAGAAACCACGGGAAAAATTCACCACAGAAAAAGAAAAAGGAAACCACACACCGATCAGTCATGCGCCATTGGGATCTCCCGCGGCGGTGCTCGGCCCGGAGGAGGGCTACGGAGGCGCATCTCAGCCGCCGCCGAGCCACGGGCGAGGTGAGGGATGGGTCTTGCTTGACATTAACGTCAGTGACGTGTGGGGCCCACGGCTCGTGGGGCCCACGCGTCAGTGACCCAACGTCACTGACGTTAACGTCAGAGGATTTCGATCCCGAGATGAGGGCCTCAGCTGGTGTCAGTGTCAGTGGGATGGTGCGTGGCTTGTGCCCCCTTTTGGAATGGGGCTTCCTGTCCCCCACTCCCTATTCCCTCAATCTAGACCACTCACTAATGATCCAATGGCCAGTTTTTTATATTTTCACCATTTGCATATCCATCATAAATAATAAAAAATACAAAAATAAAATTTATTTTTTCTGTATTTTTATTATAATTTTTGTACAGAAAAAAAATAAAATTATAATAAAAAATACAGAAAAAATAACTTTTATTTTTTTTCTATATTTTATTATTATTTATGATGGATGGGCAAATGGTGAAAATATAAATAAACTACTGGTCATTGGATCATTAGTGAGTGGTCTAGATTGAGGGAATAGGGAAGGGAATAGGGAGTGGGGACAGGGAAGCCCCATTCCCCCTATTGCGAAGTCATTTCGTTCGATGTGGCTTCCGGCTTTTTCGGGCCGAAGCCGGAATGAGCAGGCGCAAGGATCCGTTTGGAGCACAAGTTTTTGTTTTGGTTTAAAAAAATTTGTTTCTGTTACAGCTTCTGATTTTTAATTTACTATTTTTTATTTTATCTTTGTGTGGCTTTTTAAATTTTTTGGTATTTTCTTTTCTTTCTTTCCGTATTTCTTTGCATTATCCGTGATAGGTTAACATGTTTTTTCTATTTTTAAAATTTTAAATTTTAATTGCGTTAAATAAACCACTATAAGTTATAGTAAAAATAAGTCAGCTATAGTGAAAAATAGTCATAATCTATCGCTAAACTGAACATCACCTAAATTGTTTTGTATGAAATTCCTAATTACAAACGTGCCAAAAGCATGGTATGGCTTGTTCTAAATGAGTTCAACAGCTTGCGATGAAGAAGAGAGAATGTTCTCAACAATTCAACAGCTGTTGAGAATACACATCGTGACAGTTATTTAGTTAACAAAATTATCAGATTTTGATATGTGATATTTCAATTGTTCCTATGTCTTGTCAGAGATAGTAGATGCGGAAGCGCGGTGCCACGCGACGCTAGCTGCATGGGGAGTAGTGTGCACATAGTTGCCAGGCATTACTTTTGTAAAACACTCCTTACCTGACCTCAATTTGCTGGTATTCCCAAGACAACCCCTCACTCTCACTACTTTTTTTGTTGAATTATGTGTTCCACTCTGATATAATAGTCTGATCACCTCTACCTTGCTTGCCATCCAAACCTTCATCAGCTGACATTGCCTCATAGTCATAGTCTTCAAGCTCTATTCATTTCACTAAGGCTTCGATATGCTCACCTTCATATGCAATCCCATGGGTTCCTCCGCCTCGGCCATAGGAACCTCAGTTTCAATTAAGTCGGTACCACCTTCCTCTTCTTGGCTCAAACAGTGTGGCACACTTTGGATGGACTGTCCAACTTCTTCAACATAACCACCAATGGCATTTTCCTACGTCATATAAGCCGAAGGGGCTTCCTCAAAAACTTGGACCAACAAGACTAGCGACCAACCACGCTCTTTTGTCAATCTCACATGTGAGCTTCATGAATTTTGCCCCTTCAGTTTCACTAACTGTTAGTACGTGCATTGTCGTGCCAGGGTAGTAATGCCTTGTACCTTTAGGTTGTGCAACACATGATCGATCAAGAATAACTAGTACAACCATCTCATAACAGTGTCCTATGGGCGATTCTCTGTATTTGTCAGACTAGCCATCACAGATGAAAAATCATGCAAATCGACTCTTTCTGCACCCATATGTGAAACCCCTTCTCTATAGTGTATTTTAAAATGTATTTATTCAGTCATACCTGTCGATCGTTTCGATAACTAATTTAATATTAATGACAATTACTTATTCGATTAAATAAATGTGAAATGGACCTAATAACAAATCCACTTGTTACTAATAAACTTGTATAGGAAAGGATTTGCCTAATGTGCAACACCCTAAAAAAGACAAGCAATCCTATATGTTTTATAAAAATCAAAATTACCATGCATGCTTTATCTACACAGCGCACATAGTTAATAATGGATCCTACACATATTCTACTCTCCATGTTTCGAATATACCTAATTAGCATATCTAATATTATAACACTAATCGGTGCACTACAACTAAAGACTATAAAAAATTAATAGTTCTACAAGAATTTATTATATAGAAATCTACAAGAATTTATTATATATAAACCACTCTAAAGAACTATATATCTACAACCGTACCATTTACACATCTACCCACTACCCAATACAACTACACATCTAATCATTTCATTTACTAACCCACTATAGTTTCAAAATAAAATCTACAAGAAAACAGAAAACCCACTTCTAGGATGCAGGAATCTACCTCTTCCACTGTCTTCTCCTCTTCCTCTATTCTCTCCTCTTTTCTCCTCTTCTCCTCCCCTTGAATTTCAGCTGGTTTTCCAAGCCTTATATATAGGGCTATCTTTTGTTGCCATTTCAAATAGCGATAAAGAGTGTGGGGCCTCTGTCACTATTTTCAAATGACAATTGAAGCTGCAAGAGGTTTCTATTGCCATTTTAATTGATGATTTGTTTTTCTATTACCAATTGAAATGGCGACATATGCCGTGGTGTCGATGTAACAATCTATCGTCCATTCATTAAATAGCAACAGAAACTCTATCCCAAATTTACATGGCAATAAAATATTATCTATGCTATTTTTAGTGATGATATATTTATATAATATTAATAAACAAATGTATTATTTAAAAAGATCTCTTTTGCTTTGCTTCGCCTAGGCCAGAAGAGCCCGTCGGCCGTCGTCCGCTCCCTCCCTCAGTCCCCAAATCCCAATCTCCTTCCACTCCCACCTCACTCTCCCTCCTCTCCCCCTTCCGCCATGGTCATGGACAAGTCCAGCCTCCCACCGCCTCCCGCCTCCACCTCCTCCGCCTCCGCCTCCTCCTCCATCAAATCCCTCAACAAGTCGTCCTACAAGATCTCCAAGCAGTCCTCATCTTCCATGAAAGCGCCTCCACCGCCGCCGCCTCCTCCCCGCCCTTCTCCTCCACTTCCGCCTCCGCCTCCTTCGGCATCTTCCGCTGCCGTGGACCACCCACCTCCCCAGCCCCCCGTCTATAACATCGACAAGTCCGACTTCCGCGACGTCGTCCAGAAGCTCACCGGCTCCCCCTGCCACCTCCTCCCGCCTCAGCAACCGTCCCCCGCCGCCGCCCCACCCCCGCCACCTTCCATCATGGCCCCTCCGCCACCACCCCCGCCGTCGGCCATTCCGTCCCGCCTCCACCGCATCCGGCCGCCGCCGCTGGCCCCGCCCCGCCCGCCGCCCATCCTGCAGCCGGCCCTTCCGGCGCTCTCCCCGCTTCCTCCTCTCCCGGCCGTCTGCATGACGGCGGAGTCCCCCATCTCGGCCTACATGCGCCGGCTCCGCGGGATGCCGTCGCCGATCCACGTGCCGACGTCGCCGCTCGGTTTCGGGTGCCTTCCCTCGCCGCGGACGCCGCCGTCGCCCGGCGTGGCCATGCCGGCCACCAGCCCCCGCGTCCGCGACCCGTGACCAACAACCAACCGTTGCTGCTGCTGCTGCTTCCGATGTGTAGATATGGCTGGTGTAGGAGAGATCTGGCGAGGCGGCGGCGAGGAAAGAGGAGGAAGGAGCAATACAATTACAATGTGTTAGCTTCACCTTAAAATCTTAGCTCAAAATTCTTTTTTAGCGTCTTCTACCTACCTTAATATTTTGTTGGTGTATATGGGACATGCGGCGTGTCGGCAACCGATGAATTGATCATGTTTGGCTAATTTTTGTAACAAGCGTAAGATGCAATATGTAGTGGAGAAGCCCGAAACTTTATATGCAAAATTTCTTTAGTAGATCTTTATGGATGATGATTATGATATGATGTTTAAAGGTATTCATCAATTCTGCCTGGCTCGTCTTGGAAATGTTTTGTACTAGCTTAAATTGTTTGTGCGGCCAAGGTTAGAACTTAAAAGCTGATCTAATCTAAGCTTGGTGCACATGTGAATAGATTTTGTTCAGTGGGCGATTGCAATTAGGCTTCGGTTTCTGGTGTGATATGGACTTGTTTTGTTTTGTGGTGTACTATGGGTCGTCTAATTATGCTCACATGGGGTGTAAAGGGTGTTTGGTGATACATCGCCGTTTGGCTTGGCCTTTTCTTTTTGTTAATGATGAGCTTTATTTGTTTATCGTGACTAGTCTAGGCTTTGCAGGTTGCACACACTAGAAATTGCATGAACTATTAGCTGCAAGCCTGATACAAACCCCCTTGTATTTCCTGCTTTCAGTGATGTAAGTGATACACAATTCATGCTTGTGTTGCTATCTACTTGAGCACATTGTCAATCTCCCTTTTGTAATTTGGCCAACTAAAAAAATGGGCTGAATAGTAAAACTTGAGTAAAGAAATGTCAGTTATCTAGTGGATGCTTCGATAAGCAGCAGATTTGATGGCCAGTGGATGACTGGCAATAGTGGTAATTCTCACCTTTTCGCATTTTTACTTCCAGAAGCTTTTGACTTACAGTGAATTTGTGCTTAAGTCTCAAGCTGTCGACACTGCAACAAAAGTGCTTCTTTGGTTCACCGATGAATGTGGAGGGAGCATATTCGAGTTGAATGAGGTTACACGCATCCTTTGCACACTGGTTTAGCTGAGGTCAAATGGGTGGGGGTGAGATAATGAGCTTAAGGGAATTTTACTGTGTCAAGTTGATTGGAAAGCACGAACTGGAAAGCACAGACGTCCATTTCTGTCATCGATTTACGGCAGGAAAATAGTTATTTGAAGTCCATCGGGAAAGTGATATATTGAGAAGATGCCAGTGTTATGGCTCGCAACTCAATAGTTTTATTTGTTCTTTTCCTCTATCTAGCTCGCGCTTGTATGGTCACAATATTATTTCCTGATGTATTTTCCTTGTTTGTGTGTGTTGTATAAGTTAGTAGTAGGTCTTTTTTTTGGGCTGTGGCTGATAGCTTTTAGTACTAATATGAACTATTATGCGAATAAATCGAATACTGATAAGCTGCTTTGGAAAGGCTCGATTAGCCGTTTCGAAAAGCCAACGAAAAAACCACCAGTTTTATTTGTTTAAAAAAAGTTATAGACTATAAACTAAAAAGAAAGGCTTAATATTTCATTTGCGACATGCTTTTTTTGCCCCAGCTGCGGGTCCCGTCCAGAGTTTGTTGTCCAGGTTGTATTTTTCCCTTCTGGAAGCATCAGGTTACGTGGTTTCTGCACATCACGTTATCTTAGCGTGGCCTGACTGTGTAACAATATAAAACTTCACAAGGTTCACACTGGCAAAGTGACCGAAACACTGTTCTCTCTAGCTAATCGTATTTGCTTGGTTACTCCAATCTGAAATCATCACTTGCCTGAACAAAGAGATAAAAACTAGACAATACAATTACAAACCCTGACATCGTAGCCAGTGCATTGTGTTAATCTCCGAAAACCAATGAAAGGGCATGGCAAACGAACACTAACCAGGACAGGAGAAACGTAAAAATAAGCATGTGAAATTGCACTGCGTGGTGTACCATGAGCAGTCGGTACGTGGTAGAAGGAAGTAATTGTAGAACATGACTTGTCCTGTCCTGGAAATCAATTCATACTGGGAACCTCCTGTCTAACGGCAATCTAACTGCGACGAGTATGCCAAGCTGGGTTCTCTGTGGAGAAAAAGAACTTCAATGGCTGGGACTCTGGGAGGCTGGAGCCAACCAACCTCGAAGTCATGCCAACATCGAGGCGATTCACCATCCTCTACGGCCCAGTTTCTCGACAGTGTTTCTAAACCGGAGCTTCGCTGATTCGCTCTACTTACCCAATCTGCGATCTCCATTCCGTTGGCACTACTGCACAAGTGCATGCAATGCCATTATATATTCCTTGCTCAAGCTGTTCTTCCGTGCATTTACTCGATCTGAAACTGCAAGATGCACTGCTCTGGATCCTCTCAAGGTTGTCAACTTGTCAAGGTTGGTCATCAGTCAGACTAGTATACCATTTCTAGCCAAGATCAAACCAGAAGCCAGTGCCATCCCAAACAGCGCATGCAGCCTCACGCAGTAACATTTTGCCATAAAATCATGGTGTTGTCCTGCAGATGGAAACTTCAACCACTGTTACTGCAAAACCAACGGTTTTTCAGAAAAGGGGGGAGTGAGAAGACAGACTTACCTCATGATTTTTCATCACATAGTCCACAACCCATTTACCCACAGGTAAGTGTGTCACAGACCTAGACCCTTAGCTCTTGGGCTGTTGGGCTAGGGGCATGTTCTTTTTGACTGAGTCTTATGGATTTTGGATGTGGCTTGTGGCTTTTGAGCTGTTCATGTGAGAGATTACAGAGTAACAGAAACCCACGTGCGGTTTTTGCCGATATAAATGAAGCTGGTACAATATATATACTACAATTAACTAGTAGATCCCATCTTGAAAAGGCACTCTGTTTAAAAACTAGTTATTGTAAAAAAAGTCAAAAGCAAAAGCCAAAAGCTGAAAAAAAACAGGGATTGGCTAGCTCTTGGCCCACTCGATTGGGGAGGAGATGCTACAAGAAGCAGGGCAGCAACAGTACAGAGGGATATCGAAGAACAGAACAACATCTTTGCCTTGGCTCCTCATCCCCTACTACTCCTCTTCTCCTAATCCTTATTATCTGAGTTCCCCCAACCCTTGCTTCTTCCCATCTAGCGCTTTCCCCAGGCTCTTCCTTTTCCCTTGTTGTTTCCCTTTTCTCTAATTCCCTCCTCTGGTTTCCCAAACAGATGTTCAAAAGAAGTGAGGCATCTATAATGATTCTAAAGTTTTTGTATAATAGTTGATTATATTCTGATGGCTGATGTATCAACTATTTAGAACTATGCAAGTGTTGTTAAGTCTTTCTTGTAGCTTAATGTGTTGGACACTTGGATAATTCAATCCCCCTTTAGTGTCTGGCTGTCCAATCCATGTTTTGTTTAGCAGTTTAGGTAATATTGCTTAAGTTGTTTAGCTAGAAATTGTTTTACAAAGCATGTTCATGATAAAAAATACTTTTGAACATCTGTTTGCTAAACACAAAAATCTGACAAAGAGAATTGACTTTTCACATGATTAAAGCATCCTGTTGTGATTGTATAACTATATTGTAGAATTATTCAGATTTGAACTTTGATACATGTTAGTGGTTCCAAGAAAATAGTTTATCTATAATTTCAGCCATCATAGTAAAAACTATTAGCCTTTGAGTTTACTAGGTCCGCCACTGATGCAATACGCCATTTTTACCCATACTCTCGCGTAACTTTTGTCTGCGCAGCGGCACAGGCGACGCGCTCAAATGCTGCGAAGAGCTGCGCCGAGTCGAGACAGCTCCGTGAACTCTCTCGCAGTAGCGGCACCGCATAGGCGCCTAGTCGCTCCTCCACGTCGCGCCGAACCAGGCGGCGTTTGATTGTGTAGCCCGTCTGCCCGTGTCATGCTGTGCCATGGTCTGTGGCGGCCCACACCGCGGCAGTGCTCCGCGCGCGCGTTTTGGCACTGGCTGATGAGTGATGGCCCGTGTCCATCCGTCCACCCGCAGCAAGTGCGCGTGTCCGGCGCGTCCCAAGTCGCGGAAACGGGTGCGCACTGGGTAGACGTGCGCCTGCCGCAGAAACCGAGCAGTGGCATGGGCCGCGTTGCCGTTCTTGTACAGGCCTGCTCGGCCAGTAGCTGTAAAGGGCTGCCCTCGCGGCCGGCCCGGTGCCAAATTGTGTAGGTGGCGGACTGGCGGGTGGCGGTGGTTGGCAACAGGCCATCTAAGTACCGGAGCCCGCCGCCCTCTATGGGCTGTGCTAGGCTACAATAAGAAACCACTAGTTCACTCGATTCAAGTTTTGCTTACCTCACATGAAGTTTTTGTTGTGGTATGAATATTAGAGCATCTCCAAGAGACTCTTTATCTTGCACTTTTTCTGCAAATTAGATGACCCTAGGAAAAAACACCCTCCAACAGCTCTTTTATCCTGTTATCTATTTTGCAGTGGAGCCGAAATCCACGTCTCGCTCGCGAAACCTGGCGAGGCAGCGACGACTCGCTAGCTGCTTTCCTCCCGCTCATTTTTCCATTCTCCCGCACTAGTCGGTCGTCTTCCCGCGGAATCCCACCCTCTCGCGCCCCCTCCCGTGCAGACCTCCCCCGCGTCGAAGCCTCCCGCGGCGCCCTTTCCCCCTCCCCCTGTGGGCGCAGGATTGGAGGCCCTCGCACGCCTCTGCGTGGTCCCGGCGGCGCCCGGCCCTCCCCGCGCGCCCGGACCTCCCCCGCGTCGAAGCCTCCCGCGGCGCCCTTTCCCCCCTCCCCCTGTGGGCGCAGGATTGGAGGCGCCCGCACGCCTCTGCGTGGTCCCGGCGGCGCCCGGCCATCCCCGCGCGCCCGGACCTCCCCCGGGTCCGGCCCTCCCCCGCGTCCGGCCCTCCCCGTGCGTCCGGCCCTCCCCGCGCGCCCGGACCTCCCCCGCGTCGAAGCCTCCCGCGGCGCCCTTTCCCTCCTCCCCCCTGTGGGCGCAGGATTGGAGGCGCTCGCACGCCTCTGCGTGGTCCTGGCGGCGCCCGGCCCTCCCCGCACGCCCGGCGGCGCCCGGCCGGCCCCGCAAGCTCCCGGCGGGTCGCATCCCATTCTTCGTTTGCTCCACTGACATTCGAGATGCCTGGCAGTGAAGTAGATGAGGATGGACATGAGGTGGCGAGCCAGTACAATTCTTCGTTTGCACCATTTGATGATGAGTATACAGGCCCAAACCAATATGCAGGTACAAAATTCCTATTTAACAACTCATGTCAGTTATACCTGTTCTGCTCCTTTTTTAATGATGTTTGGAAGAGTTAATATTTCGTCTTTGTGGTCATGCAAAAAACTATTAGCACTGTAGCATACAGCTTACTGACTGTTTCATCATAATTATTTTAGCAGCTAGAAAAAGAACAAACTATTAATTCAGACCCATGGGTATTTCTGCAGGTACTGCAACGAACAATGGTTACTTTAGCAACATTATGGACCCGCAGAATAATGGAACATTTTTGTCGGAGATTATGGAGCAAACTGAACACTCCAATGGCGGCGGTCATGATCAGTCCTCACAGCCCGCGTCAAACAGTAATGGTAAAGGATCACAAAGGACCCTGAATTTCAATGAAGATGAGGATATGCTGTTATGCAAGGCATGGCTCAATGTTGGCATCGATCCCATCCACGGCACCGACCAAAGCTCGATGACGTATTGGAATAGGATCCTTGAGTACTACAACACCCACAAAAAATTTGCCTCTTCTCGTAACGCTAATTCTCTAATGAATCGATGGTCTGTGATACTGAAAAGTGTCAACCATTTTGTTGGAAGCTATACGCAGATTGAGCTTGCTCACAAAAGTGGAGTAACAATCCAAGACTCGGTATGTATTTGAAAGCTATTGTGATTATTTACATTTGTGCATTTAATTACAATTTGTTAATGAAGGTACATGTCTTTATCAGATGGTTGAAGCAAAGGCACTATACAAGAAGACTCATCCCAAGAAGGAGACATTTAAGTTATTGCATTGCTGGAATGTTCTACACAAACATCAAAAATGGATTGACAAGGTGGAAGAGCTGAAAAAGAAGGATACACAAAAAAAGAAAAGGAAATCTGTGAACCAGACAAGCACGGCTCCTGAACTACACACCAATGATAAATCAACAATTCTAGATGGTAATAATGGTGGTAGTCCAGACAGCACACCAGCACGCAGACCCATAGGAAATAAAAAGGCAAAACAAGCTCTGAAAGCAAGTGGTTCATAGGACCGTTTGTTGGCATCATTTGACAACATGTGGGAGAAGAAGAAAGAAGCTGATCAGGAGAAAGAAGCAAAGAAAGAAGCAAAGAAAGATGAGAGGTTCAAACTGTTATATGACCTGGAAAGAGAGGAGTTTGAGCACAAGAGGATGTTAGATGATGAGAGGATTATGACAATGGATCTTTCTGGCATGTCTGCGCAGCAACAAGCATTCTACATGAGTGTGAGGGAGGACATCATGAACCGTCGGGGTGGTCATGCTTAGTGTGTGCTTTATGGTCTACTTATTTTTAATCGTTTACTTAGATGTGATTGAACTATACTACAGTCGTCTCCTTATTTAGTGTTCACATTTGTGATTGAACTATAGTACTGTTGAACGTCGTACGTTATGGTCATGTTATTTTTTGATGATGAATTGATTACAGATTATTTTTTGATGATGAATTGGTCATGTTACTGTACATGGAAATCCTTTTTTCAACTATTTTATCATTGTCTGCAGATATATTGAATGCTGAAACTGAATTTTCTCTATTTCTATTGAAACATGGTTTTTAGGAATGATTAAAATTTCATCATATCCACAGCTGTTTAAACTGAAGCAAAGTTTATTTTGAATTCAACGACAATGATCTTGCAAACCGAAAAAAATTCGAGGATTAATATTGCTCTCCATGCCGTTGCCAAAGGTGCTCAACCAAATCTGCTTGCAACTGTGTGTGTACATCCTTGTCTCTGATTCTCATATGTGTCTCAATGAACTCGCGAAGCTGTGGTGTGTGCTCATGGGAAACGGACACAGTGTCACCCATGCCTATGTAGTTATGGTCGGTTTGTTCAGCTTTCTCATCTTCAATGATCATGTTATGCATTACGACACAAGCTTTCATTATCGTGGCTATTGTACCTTCATCCCAAAATCTAGCCGGACCCCGAACGATAGCAAAGCGAGCTTGTAGCACACCAAAAGCTCTTTCAACATCCTTCCTGCAAGCCTCTTGAGCTTTTGCAAAGTACTTCTTCTTGTTTCCCATTGGCACGGGAATTGTCTTCACGAATGTTGCCCAATCAGGATATATTCCATCGGCAAGATAATAACCCATTGTATACTCGTGTCCGTTGATGGTGTAATTCACTTTTGGAGCTTTGCCGACTGCTAGCTTCGCAAACAATGGTGATCTTTGTAGAACATTTAGGTCGTTGTTAGACCCAGGCAGCCCAAAAATGCATGCCAAATCCACAGATCTTGAGAAGCAACAGCTTCTAAAATAATTGTGGGCTCCTGCACATGTCCGCGGTACATTCCATGCCATGCTTTTGGGCAATTTTTCCACTGCCAATGCATGCAATCTATGGACCCAAGCATACCAGGGAAACCTCTACCCTCTGCAACAGCAAGCAATCTAGCAGTGTCAATAGCATTTGGTGATCTCAGGTACTCCTCTCCAAAAACCTGGACAACAGCTTTGACAAACCTGCGCAGACTATCAATAGCGGTGCTCTCACCGATCCGTACATAATCATCCAACGAATCGGCAGCTGCTCCATAGGTTATCATCCGAAGAGCGGCAGTAATCTTTTGTAGACTAGTCAGTCCAAGTTTGCCTGCTGCATTCCTTTTCTGCACAAAGTAGTCGTCATGCTCTTCGACGGCGTTTAGAATTCGTAAGAACAATGGTCGCCGCATACGAAACCTATGTAAAAAATCGTATGAACATAACCAAGGAAAATACGATTATTGAATATTTTCACACCAACCTGCGTCTGAAATAACTGGCACCATAAGTAGGTTGATCCGAGAAGTAGTCTTGATACAATCTCATATGTCCTGTATGTCTTTCCCGGTTAAGAACCAGATGCCCATGAACAGATCCACCAGGTTGTGAGTCTTCACAAACTTCGTCCTCATTGAGTACTGCATGCATTGCCTGATGAAAAAATATGTCATCATCGGACGACGACGACGATGAATCATCCAACACGAATTCTCGTAAAGCTCTACGTTGTTTCTTGGATGAATCCATTGGCCAGGAGAACAGAGAACAGGAGGACTGCGCCCAGAATTCTGCAGAACAGAGATCGCCCAGACTGGAAACTGAACAAAGCACGTTCAGCAAAATTTAGAACTGAGCATACACTGTAGATCTTACGGCAAGGTAATGGTTTTGGTGGAATCTTCAGAAAGCAAAATCAGTCAAATGCATTACTGAATCTCAACAAAAGTTAATATGAATGTCTTCAGAATACACACTGGAAAAGCACTACAACTGAATGCACCAAAATCAGATCATAGATCCAAACTTAACGCTAAAAAAAACTTCGTGCAGACTGATGACGCTCCTTCTGAAGACTCCTTTCCGTCTGAAGACTGATGACTCTGTCCGCTTGTTACTTCGGCACTCTTTGCCGTAACAAGGATCAGAGCCGACTCTGAAGACAAAACTGATGACGCTCCTTCTGAAGACTCTCCTGCAGACAAAACTGAAGTCAAAACTGATGACGTGGCCCAATTTTAAAAATAGAGAGTCTGCTAGAGTTGGAGGAACAAAATATAAAAAAAGGGTTGGGATGATTCTTCAAAATACATTATGGGTGTCTCTATTTTAATAAGACTCTTGGAGTTGCTCTTAAGAGGCCTACTTAAAGAATGCAGTTTCTCCGGACATACGATCTTAGGAAGATGGATAGAAGGTAACTGAATCTTTACATCTTATTTGTTCCCAATGAACAAACATTGGTCAGTGATAAAAACGCACCAATTGTGTTTTAGATCGTGGCAATTTCTGTAACAGTCAAGACTCAAAAACTAATACACCCGAACATTTACACACTGCAGAAATAAATCATCTATGGAGTCACAAATAAAAACAAAGCAGTATTGTACACCAAATCATAAATTCGGCGAGGCAAGCATATTTTGTGTCAAACCATGGCCTAAATTATCACAGATTAACTTTTGGCCAAATTATGTGCATTGACGTCATTTTGATAATCTTGATCGGATGGTTGAACAAAACAATCTTTGAACACCATTGTGCACCATCGTTACAGCCCAAATGACGTTGCAGCTCTGTTGAGCAGCCACAGATTTCAGGAGAAATCCACTGGTCTCATAAACAAAGTTCCAATCCATGATAAGAAAAAAAATCACCGGAAGCACTAGGTTCATTCAGCGTGGTTCTTCGACTCCTTTTTAGTACCATCTCGCTTGTTCACGCTGCGAAACATCAACTTAAATACCCAACCGAACCGCACTGTCTCGTCGAGCTTAGTCACGAGGGCTTGTAACCCATGTGGGGGCAGTAAGGTGGTGAGGATGTTCAGTAAGGCACTACACGGATCTGGGCCCGTGTGCATCCTTGCTGGACTGCCCGTTCCAAATTGAGTAGTGGGCGGAGGGGCTTTGGCGAAGGCCTTGGCCTCTCTGGCCCTGAAGTGGCAGGCACAGCGTGTGAGGCTGGCTTCACAGAGCAGCGATCACTGCCCGCTTCCAACTGTGGAAGGATAACAGGCCGCTGTACCATGGGCCCGCTCTTGTCCAGGGTCTACTGCAACAGACCACCATCTTTTTAAAAGTTGTTTTGGTCCTGGCCGGTTGCTTTTAACCATGCCTCTTAAAAATTTTCAGCACCTCACGTTCTGAGTTGTTGGTCAAATTTTCATGGGCAGGAAAAAAATTCCCAACCACAGGCTCTAATTTTGCATACCAGCCTCACATCTTATGTTTGCATACGAGTTAGTTGATTTGAGTAATCATATGCTACAGTTTTTTTTAACATGGCAAACACCACCTAGCATTAATTGCCGCATCAGAGAATACCAATCAGTATCTCAAAGCAATCAGCGAACAGTCAAAACACAGGCTTGATACTTACACGCTTCTCCGAAAAAATGTAACAATTAGAACAAGGCCGCATCCTGCCTTTCCTTACGTCACAACTGTGACAAATCTACAACACCAATCGTATACATCAGTTCTTCATAGACCAATCCTCTGAAATATGGACTATTTCGGCAAGGATTACAACCAAAAACAACATTGCGTGGATAACACAACATTTTCAACACATCCAAACCCAACCTATTAAAGGAATAAATGATTACATGGAACTACAGCACTTGCTTTTCGGAATTTCCTGCTCCGGACCTGGGACAAGGACCATCTTCCCTGCCATTGCTGGCATAGCCCCGTTGCTCCTTGGCTCAGACACCATGTTCTTCTTGCTGTGGATTTTGAAGATCTCCGTCAACACAGTTTGGAAAGCATTCTCTACATTTGTGGCCTGGAGTGCAGAGGCCTCCAGGAAGAAGAGGTTTTCCTTCTCAGCAAACTCCTTGGCGTCCTCAGTACTCAC
The DNA here is from genome assembly GCA_017311315.1 of Dendrocalamus latiflorus. Lineage (NCBI taxonomy): Eukaryota > Viridiplantae > Streptophyta > Magnoliopsida > Poales > Poaceae > Dendrocalamus > Dendrocalamus latiflorus. The sequence continues at coordinate 11,606,076 of CM029621.1, forward strand.
GGCTCGCTGCTCCTCAAGGTCATTCTTGTTGCCGACTAGCATTATCACAATGTTCTTGTCAGCATGGGCACGGAGTTCGTCCAGCCAGCGAGGTATGTGATCAAAGCTCTGGCGCCTGGTGATGTCATAGACCAGCAAAGCTCCCAGTGCACCTCTGTAATAAGCACTGGTCACAGCTCTGTACCTGCAGTAGTTGGGAGCAGCCAGCATGAGAAGTTGGGAGCAAAGGCTACAAAATAAATGATGGAAGGTAAGTGCAAAAATGTCACAACAACACTAAAGATCAGTAGACATCTCAGATATTAGTAGAAAGAAGGCAATCCCATTCTTCATTTGTACTAAAGATGCCAGCTCTTACGTTATAGGCATAAATCAGAATCCAATATAAAAAATATTTTCCATGAATACAAATTTCTAGTGCATGAATAGTTAGTGTCTCCTCTCTCCAGAAGTGATCTTACAACGTTTTCATATCCTGTCATTCTTGGTACCTCAATTATATATTGTATTGATGGTTGATGCGACGTTGGTACGACACATCATATTCATAACCTTTTAATATAGAGATAAGATGCAGGGGCCAAAAAGAAAATAATTAAAAATTACATTCTCAACTCTGTCTAGGTATTTCTTCAAAAATACAAAATAGAAATTCATCATTGTGTATAGCACTATAGACCCTATAGTATTCAGAAAAAAACAAGTACACAGTCTAACAAGCAGAATACCTCAAGAGATCAAACAAGCATATCATAAGACTTCTCATCTACAGCAAGGATAAACTCCACAGAAATCAATAACTTGGGCATATGCCGCATGCAATTTCCAACTTGGAAACTATATTCCTTTTTTTTTTCCATCACCACCCATTGGTAGTGAGACCCACTGTCGAGTTCACAACTAACCTATCAGTTCCAGAGCATTACGGCTGCTGGATTACAGCTGGATTTTAAGAGATTACATGCCAAACACTTGGAAACTATATTCATCAGTGTTATCAAAAGGATCGACTACTGTCTTACAGGTTCACACTCATATGACATATCTGTTGCAAAGTCACAGCATGCCACCTAAATCAAAATGCATGGCATGAGTTTCACAACAAGAAACCACATCTTATCTAAAATGCACAAGCAGTTTCAAGAGCACAAATTCAACCCAATATGGTGTTACAACTTATAACATGACAGGCTTGCCGTCTTGGAGATTTTGCAACCAAGTAATTTGTCTTTCAGGGAGTAAATTCTCGCGGACCTTTTCATAGTACATTTTGCAAGCCTATTCCTTTGTTGTACCACAGGATTCCCAGGAAATTTAAAGCTATTGTCCAGTCATGCATTTAAGACCTTCAGGTGTCAGACAGCAGATGCACCAAGTACACAGTAACTAAGAGCAAGTTTAATAGTACAGATAGCTGCTACCTCCAATACATTTCCATGTCATCAAAAGATAATGATGCAGTCAACTCATACAATAAGCTGGCTATAAGTTGTCTCCACAAGAACTCTCAATCATTTAATACATACATGGGTATTGATAATTTAATACATGCATGGGTATAGCAATTAGTTCTATGGGTACATGCATGGATAATGCATCTTTTCCTGTGCTATAGCCTGACTCTTGCATGGGAGTCGGCTTGGCTCTCTCTCTCCTTTTTCTCTCCCCTCCACATAGGACTATGCTGACATGGATTCCCTTGTAGCTAGCACAGTCAGACTTATTAAACTTGCTCTAAGAACAAGTAAGAATTCCAATGACATTCTTCCCATTTACTGAAGCTCCGCTTGTCAACCATCGTCTATCTACGCAGAAGGGGAGTACTCTATGACATACCTGCGCTAAAATGGTTGAACCGAGAGAATTTCTCAATTATGGTTTGTAATATTACAGCATAAGTAGTATATCACAAAAATGGTTGGATTCGTTCTGCCTCATCAATTACACTAATTAAACCATGCATAGTTGGCATGCCAGATCTACATCGCATTATTGTGTACTAGATGAGTTGGGGGTAGGTGTAAACACGCCAAAAGGAGAGAATTTCCGCTGCGGAGATCTACGACCCAACGTTTTTGCTACAACTATAGTAGTAGTTCCTGGAGATCTAAACAAGCTCGAAGAGAAACAGAACGAAGCATATATTTTGAATGAGACTAACGGACGAAGAGGAGGGCACGGAGCAGAGTGGGATCGAGGTGAATGGTGCATACCTTTCCTGGCCGGCGGTGTCCCAGATCTGGGCCTTGACGCTCCTTTGGTCGATGACGAGGGTCCGAGTCTGGAACTCGACACCGATGGTAGCCTTGGAGTCGAGGCTGAACTCGTTGCGGGCGAAGCGGGCCAGGATCTGCGACTTTCCCACCGCCGAGTCGCCGATCAGCACCACCTTGAACACGTAGTCCACCTTCTCCGCGCCCCCCGCCATCCCTCGCTGCCGGCGGTGGTGCTCTCCTTCGGCACCGGGTCCGGGAGTCGCGGAAGAGAAAAGGGGGCAGTGGGACGGCGATGGAGTGAAGTGGAAGTGGGATACTGGGATGTGCCGCAGATTTATGATTTGAAAAGCCAGGAGACGACAGTTGTCTTTACCTACGGAGTAACGGGTAGCCACGGAAGTTGGTGACAGTAGTATTGGACTTCTACATGTAAAGACGAAATTGCCCCTGTGATAATTGAATTATACATGCAAAAAACAGGAGCCAGGGCAATGGCAGGCTGCTGGTACCTGCTTACTCTTTGGAGTTTGGACTTCTTTAATCATATGTAAAAGAGTGTAGACGTACTTCTCTCTTCTAATCACTTTAATTACACAGCCAGCTTTTGAATTTTGCTGGTACCTGATCGGTTCAGCTTGATCTTTTGGCTTCTGATTTATTTTTCACTATTTCTAAACTTTTAACTTTTTGTTGAGCTTTTTGGCCGGTTCTTTTTTCCCGTATTCGTTTGTATTATACATATTGGGCTAACATATTTTTTATATTTTTAAATTTTTTAAATTTAATTATGCTAAATAAGCATCTGTCAGCTACAGTGTTTTTTTCAGCTAGCTACAGTGTTTTCAGCCATAAGCTATGAGCTTTTAAGCCCAACTGATCACCAAAGAAATACACGAACATGCGAGAATGCTAGCTAGGGTGAGGTTTTTTTTTGACTCATGATTTTTCTCGAATAAACAAACATGATGATTTTTCTATTGCTGTTTCGATATGACTTGTCGAAACAGTTTTTTTAAAACGATTTATTGATATTTAATTCGTTTATACAAGAGTGCACGCTACAACGCTAAATTTGAAAACCATAAATTACAGACATACACAATAAGTCGCAATCAAAAGAACCAATTGTGTCGTCGTGTGGGCATGAAGGCGCGTGCAGCAGTGTTGTTGTACCATGCGCCCGCCGGCCGCGGCCCCGTGCCATCGCATGGAGGAGCAGCCATTTTGCGCTGGCGTGTTGACCACTCCGCCGCATAGAAGCCGCGGGGTCGGGGGATCCTGCACGTTGTGACGTTGAGGCGAGGAGCTAGAGGTATTCCGCTGGGCGGTGCGCGTAGTGCCGACGAGTGCCGTGCGGGCTGCAGAACCACCGAGCCGGCATGAAGGCGAAGCGGTATTCTTTATTATTAATTTGTTTCTTGGTGTGTAAGAGGTATTGTTTATTATTATTTTGTTTTTTCAGTTAACACAAACCGACCTTAGCTCAGTTGGTAGAGCGGAGGACTGTAGTCGTTGCAGGTAATCCTTAGGTCGCTGGTTCGAATCCGGCAGGTCGGAATTTTTTCCTTTTGTTTTCATCTTTTTCCCAAGTTTCATGTATTACCTCCAATGTTCCGTAATTGTTTGATCACTTCTTTTCTCTTGTGCTGCTCAGTTGAATTCGAACCATTGCAAAATGTTTTGATCTTTCCTTTGGCTCTGCTATCCATTTGTTTTCAGGAAAAAAAAGCACTATTGAACGGTAATAGTCGAAAACAAGATTACATGAAAATGTTCAGCATTGGTATATGTTACAACAAAAGTTCGCTTTTAGATGACCAAATGTACAATGCTATTTTGCATCTTTGATATGATCGATATTCGGCGATATGTTTCCAGAGGTGAAGGATACCTTTATAGAAATCAGCAATTCAGCATTGTAGTGCCAAAATCATAGGATGGTAAGAAGATAAACTATACCCACCGCTAGCTTAATAATGGATGCGAAAAGGTTAAAGAAAAACGAAAACCATGTTTTCGTCCTTGTCTCCCAAATCAAGATAATCATTTACATCGTCGAGCTCGCAACATACATTTTTGGATCGACAAAATGCATGTATCTCCTAATTGCACGTCTCTGCTTTCTTGAATCATTCCGGATGCCAAAATATTAATTGCACGTCTCTGCTTTCTTGAATAATTCCGGATGCCAAAATATTCAGGAAACGCTTGAAATACACTTGTTTTGCAAGATCCTTTCAAATCGAATAACCACTAGGAATGTGTATTATTGATCTCACAACATGGCAGTTTAAACACGTAGCATTTCCGTCCAATTCAACAACACCCACCAGTGCCAATATGACACGGTTAATTGCCTGATTGTCTCACCTCCTTGTGAGGCTCGAGCTCTGAGGCCTGGCCTTGGACCTGCTCCTGCTGCCCCTGTGGCTGCTGCTCCCTTCCCTTCCCGGCCCTTCGCCGACGAGCCTGCGTGAGCTCCACCCGCTGTTCCCGAGGGCCGCCTTGGCGACATTGTCCTTGGCCACCTCCCGCGCGCGCTGCGGCTTCACGGGTTGCTTGTTCAGGTACTCCAGCCGCGGGAGGAGGCCCGACACCGCCTTGCGGAGGGTGTCGCCGCCGATGTTGGTCTGGACAGGGTTCCCGAGGAGGTTGATAGTCCTCAGAGAGTTGTAGTTGGCCACAAGCTGGCCGAGGGCCTTGGTTGTGGTGATCTTGTTGAAGCTCAGGTCCAGGACCGCGAGCTTCAGCAGGCGGTGGAGCCCCTCGACGTCGCTGATCTAGTTGCCGGTGAGGTAGAGCTCCCTGATCGCCGTGCAGTTCGACGGGCCTGAATTCAGGAAGCGAAAACGCACATTGGTCAGCTGTTTTGATTCGCATTGATTGCAGATTTGCAGTACATTGACAAGTGTAAATTCTGGTGATCTAGCATGTATTCCAAGTCCAAACATGTTTTGTGAAAGTCTGGCAGGATCATATTTTGCATTGTTAGCAACAAACAAGGACAGCTCCTCATGAAGGACGGACAGAAATGAGGTCATAAAGGGGCAGTGGGTGACTGGGTGGACCAGCTCCCCGATGGGAATCTCGGTTACCACAACTGAAGGGCCTCCTGGCTAATTATGTACTTCCTGTTGGCCCAGGAACGGATCAGACGTACATACACAGTGGTTCAAAACACACGAAACACTTCTATTCAACTTAAGGCATATAGGAGTTTTTACTGCGTCAACTCAATACAGCTTATCATTTTTACTTCATATTTATACTCATAGATTACATGTACACTGTAACACCCCGCCCACTGTCTGGGCCAAGATGCTACCACCTCTGCTACTCTTACCATTTCATCAACACAGGAGAATTTAAAACCAACACTAATTTATTTATTGTGCTGCGTTCAGTTACATCATAGCATTTCTAGTGGATACTCTAGCCTAGTAAAAGCTAAAGTACACTGACAAAAGATGATCCAAAAGTGCTACTGGTTCATGCCGAACATTCATGTGCTAATCCCGTCCGCCTGTCGTCCTCAACGGTCACCTAAAAAAAATATTAACAAAGCAAGGCTGAGTCCACTGACTCAGCAGGTACAAAGCAAAACAGCAAATAATAGGTTCATTCATTAGTCCATAATCATTCCATTTTCATTATCCACTTCTCCATTTAACCACTTTACATTCCGATGAACTATTCATCATGCACATGCACATGCATTTCTTTCTCAACTCTTTGGCCTATACCGGTATAGCAGAGTGAGCACCCGTCGATGCTCACCCAAGCCCGCCCTGTTTCATGCGGGGACCTCAAGCCCGTCCTGTTTCATACGGGGACCTCAGTAGCCCGTACTCTCATACGGGGACCTCAACTCCACTCCCGTGGAGCGTCCACTCAACGTGGACCAACTCATGCTCTTTTCATGACATGCATGCAATGCAAGATCCTTTATGCATATCAACATGGCATGTCTCAACCATCATCATTTCTCACTTCACAGTATGCATTTCAAAATATTTAACTTACCCCAATATGGTAAGCCATGCATCATCATTCAATCTAACCGAAATCACTATCCGAATTCACTGCTTTACAAAGCACTTGCCTGGTTAGCCTCGGGGATGACGCGTGGACGGCTCCGACCCGGGAACTCCACCTGCGTACATGTCACCCCGACTCAACGGCAAAACAAAAATCCAGAGCTTAAATGAATATCAACGATCCTACGCGCTGACTTGACTCGAGCGCAAAATGCATGGGGTCAAGGTCCTGTCGCGCAGGTACCACCCTTTTTTTCTCCTCTTTTCTTTTCTCTTTCTCTTCCTTTTCTTTCTTTTCTTTCTTTCTATTTTTTTCCTTCCTTTCTTATCCAGTTCGGCCGAATGGCCCTGGACTCCTCTTCCTGCCACTCTCTTCTCCTCCTCCCACCTAGCTCCCTCTCTCCTCTACTTGGCCCGGCCGAACGGGGCCCCCTCCAGGCGCACGGCGCACGTGCGCGCTGGCCTCCTCCCCCTCGCCGTCGACCAGGGCGCCGCCGCCGGCTTTCCCCTCGCCGCTGGCTCCTCCCCCACTCACTTCCCTCTCTTCCTCCGCCGGCCTTGCCCGGGGTCCGCGCGCGCGGCGGTGCACGGCCGGCTTGGCGTCGCCGGTCCCCGTCCTACCGCCGGCGGCCCCTTTTTTTCGCCCTCGTCTCCTCCTCTCCCCGTCCCCTCTCTCGCGCGGTGCTCCTCTGGCGGCGCGGATGCGCGCGGCCGCACGGGCGCCTACTGGCCCTGCCGTTCCGGCCGCGGCTCCCTCCACCGGCCTCCTCTCTCTCTTGATGGTTTTGCGGCGCGGCGGGTCTCGGTCTGAGGAGCACCGGCGCCGGTGGCTCCTCCCGAGCCGGCCGACCGGGCCCAGCTCCGGCCGCCCCCTACGGCACCGCCTCCACAGCGCCCCCTCTTCGGCTTGCCGGCCTCAGGCCGCCGACCCCCCTGCGCCTCCCGATGGTGTCGGCCACGGCATTATTGCCGGCCGACCACTCCTACCAGGGAGGTTCCCCTTTTCCCCTTATTACTACATGCGTGAGCTTTTGCCTATATGCTTTCGTGCTGCTACTCTACAAAGCGCATGGTTGGGGAGGCACACCTCACTTGGCTCGGGTTCCTGGTGGTTGTGGGCTACTCCGGATTGTTGTCGTTGGCGCCGTCTTGCTGACTTCACCCTTGCTCCCACCTTCCTCTTGCCGTCATGGCCGGCTGCTCCTTTGCTCCTCTTCGGGTTCCCTCCTCAGTAGGGAGCTTAGAGGGTGTGCTTGTGTTGGCTTTGTGGTCTGGCAGTGAGGGGTGGAGAGTACTTCTACTGGCTTGTTCTTATCCTACCGTGAGAAGAGTTGTGAGGATAAGGCTCTACGGTGGCTTTATAAAGGCATGGTTGGGCTGCCCTTTGCATTGAAATGACTGGCATGCCCTTCCCTTTCATTCCCATACAATTGACTGCTCAGGGGCATTTTGGTCCAATACTGTGCTGGTTTTGGGATTTCTTTTACTGCAGCGGTAATACAGTGAAAGGTAAGGTTAGAATTGCCGGATGAAGAAAACCTATGTCGCGAGATGGTGCCGACTACCCCTAGGCGGTCTGGGAACCTCTGAGGGCGCTACTCGGCTCTCTAGACGGTGCCGACTGTCCTGGGGTGGTCTGGGAACCTCTGCGAGCGACACTAAATCGATACTCTAAAAATCGATGGGTCTGACGGCAAAACTATACTCTCCCCTTTATTTACCTCTAATGTTTCCCTTTATGCAATTTGGGGTATTACATACACAGTCTAACAATCTGTCTGAGTCTTTCGGCACGATATCCACAACTCGCACTACCCGAACGATTTGCTTCATTAACCAACACACTCGGTTTAATAGACACGATCAGTTATGTGCAGACTAACTGCTACCGGATCAAGTCTACAAGCGCACACAGACCTGACCTTCTTCGGGTTCTCCTTCGAGTCCTGTATCGAGTCCTTTGACTATATCTTGTCGACCACGGTGCCTCGACCATGCCTCACAACCATGGTTGCTTTTGACCACAGTGTCTTCGACCACGGTGCCTTTGACCACTTCACCAATCATAGCTTGTCGACCATATCTTCGACTATGGCTTCATCGACCGCTTCACCGACCACAGCTTGTCAACCAGAATGTCTGGTAGTACCGCTCACACAGACAGTACTACCGGTACTGTAACTTACAAGTATCGACTATCGACAACTATATAGCTACGACCACTGTGGCACAACTACTGTGCTATAATCACTGTAGTACGACTACTGTGCTACGAATACTGTCGACATACGACTACTGCTATAGTACTTCTCTGAGCACCGAATGCTACAGTACATCACGAATACAGACTACAGCTATGACTTACAATTGCAAATCGAATAGTCCGGATACGGATGCCAAATAAAACGGATAATAAAGATATAATTGATAATCTTTAATTCTTAATAAAACGAATAATCCAAATCAGATTGACACTTCTATTGGATGCACTGCTATTAATGCAAATGTACCCAAAGAATTCCAAGATCAAATTCAATTTTAGTTAAGAAATTGCAAGGAGGATAGATTTGCTCTGAAAAATTTGCAGGTGTACACTACATATGCAGTACATCTCTGATTTTTTTCATAGTTTTTGAAACAGTATATCATGTACTTTCTGTAAAAGGGTAGCTACCTGTAGGTAGCAAGTCTGCACTACACCTCAACACCCAAATCAGAGGAACAATATAGAAGGAATTAAAGCCGTAAAGCTGATAATTACATCATCCAAAATTTTACTTAAAAGCCAAAAGGCTTCCAAGATACAAGCAATATTTTTAGATGATCAAGGTTTTTATCAAACATTATTCCAGGATCGATACAACCTGTGAACCAAATAACAAAAAAAAAAAGAAGAAAAAAGAAGAAGAAACCTGTGGACTTCTGCAGCTATAGCACCCTCCACGAAACTCCTCACAGTGTTTTTATTGCTAAATGCCATTCCACCATAACATCTAAAGTTGAATGGTCTTGCATTCAACTTATTCTAATTTACCGAATCTTCTATGTTTTCAGGAGCAGGAAGTGTAGTGATAAAAGGAAAACTGTATAACTAATCGCAAGGTATCAGAAAGGCATCAGCTTCTTTTAGCAAGGCTTTCATAGAAGAGTATATAGCCGTTATCAGTGTTACCACTGAACTCTTGTGTTGAGCCAAAGAATGTCTGCACCATGGACTCATCAGTCACCTCAACATTCTCGTCATCAAAGAACAACCAGTGATTGTGGCTCTTTACCAAGCTGATATAGTGGCCGTGATTTGGCCCACTTCCGACATGAACTACCACAGCAAAAAGGGAATATTCCAAGTCCGAGTTGTCAACAGTGTTGATGAGTTTAAGCTCGAGGGGGAAAACAACTCGGTATGATAGCTTTTTGTAGCGACCAAGCTGCTCAATGTACTTGAAGCGCTTGAGATGAATTACCAGGATGTTTGGTGGTTTCTTTATCTTCATCCTTTTCTGTGCTTCTTGTAAACTGAAATTAAGAACAATTTCCATCAATCCAAGATAATTACAGATAATCCAAATATATGAAAATGCACAAGTGATGCAACAATTTTGATGTTAGAATATCAGGGCAAAATATTACAGACAAAAGGAAAATGAAGTGTCTGCTAACTCTAAAAATACACAACTTTGCGAAGTAAACAGCTCATAAGTTCCATGCGCTACTGCATGGTTTATCAGAAGCTTTAAACACATAGAATCAAGCAAAACAAGCAGAGGTAATAACTAACAAGACCAGAAGCCTCTGATGCTGCTCTATTGAAACATTATGTGTGCCACTGAGTGTAGACTTGTTACAGAATGTAAACCAGGAGGAGATAGAGATACTGGATATCACATGAGGAAACAACAGGCAATCAAAGGAACATGAATAACATACCTGCAGCATTTGTCACAGAAGAACTTATCCTCAGCATTCAAAGTCTCTGTTGAGCTGAAGTTTTTAAGACAGCTGGTGATTGAACTATTCTGTTCGATATCCAGGCTCAGGTCAAAAAATGTTTCATCTCTATCAGTGACAGTTTCACATCTTAGACATCTAGTTTCATTAGTCAATATTCCCTACAAAAATAGAAGAGTAACAGGCTCATCTCCCAGACTGTAGTAAGGGCAGAAATTGGAGTGCACACAAGTGTGCACAAAAAAGCATGTTGGCAGATATGGATGAAAACTCACCTGGAAGCATTTGTGGACCAATGTAGCAACTGGTTCTTTATGACTACCATCGGGTTGACCATTAATAGGGCCATTTGAATTCTTTTCCAAAGAGGAATTTTGAAGAGGTTCTCTAACAGCATTAGACTCTTTCTCAAGAATGTCAACTAGCTCATTCAGCAAAAAATTCAGAAATTCATGAGCATCCTGTAAAATACAGTAGTGTTTCAGTCAATAGTCAATTCCCAGGTAGATCTTCCAATGAACATGTACAAAAAAGACAATATCCCCAAACTTACACTAACATAATAAGGAAATATCATATAAATGGCATAAGCTTGAAATTGAACTGAAAATTTCTTTGCAACAATGAAGCCCATATCTATTCTAGGTGTTCTACAATGGTGAAGCATACTCTCGTATCTCATCAGCCCAGGATTCTCAGTTTCTCATTGACAAGTAGCCAAAACAGAGATGGCCTCTGCCAACAGTAAGTCCGGGACCAATTCTAAACCATTAACATTTTTTCCATATAGAGTATCTAATGCAAACCCATCTCTTTGCTATCTTGCAAACTCACACGTGGGCCACTGGGTGGCATTTAGGGCCTGTTTGGTTTGATGACAAATTTCACCCCAGGAGCCTTACAATGTTTGGTCTAGCCCATGTTTTGGCCGAAGATTGGTTCATAAAATGAACTAGAGAGCTAATGTGAACAGAATCTTACCAAAATTTTGCATCGAACCAAACGGAGGCCAAATCTGGTCAATGGAGACCAAAATTTGGTTTGGCCTCCTTTGGCTCCTACTGGGCACAAACCAAACACTCCCTAAGGTGGCAGCCATGGTGGGATCCCTCATACATGATTTCTCAATATGTGAGGGGGTTATTGCAAAATGTTCATTCATGTGACCACCAAGTGCATTTAAATCTAGTCCATGCAAATCGCATTCAACGATCCATATTATGAGTTTGCAGATAGCACCTAGAGATAGGTTTGCAATAGATACTCCCACTACTTATTGAACATTTAGTCAATCTGGAGTAATCAGCTTGTTGTAAGTAATTAAATATAGATACATGAATTTAGCACTACACATCTAGCATAGAAACAACTTGGAAGAATAATGCACAGGACAAAATTAAGTATTTCACAACAAATCATACAGAAAACCCTTCTACGGTCCACCAGCTTAATCCAGAGGGCCAGATGTAATACCTGGGCCGTATAAGCCCGGCCCGGCCCATTTTGTGCCACGTATATGAGAGTGAGAGAGAGCCAGAGGGAGAAGCCAAACGAGATTTTTCTCTCCCCCAGACTCACCTGTGCTGCTGCTGCTCCCCATCGCGCTGCTCGCCAGCCCAGCGCAGTCGCCGCCGCCGCCGCCCGTCAGCCCCGCCGCGGCCGCCGTCGCTCGCGCACGCGCCGTGTGCCGCTGCCGCTCGTGCGTCGCCGCTGCTTGGGCGTGCCGTCCCCACCCCGCTCGCGCGCACCATCGTCTCCGCCGGTGCCGCCGTCGCGCCTCGCTGCCGCCGTTCGTCGCCTTGCTTCCCCTGACCGCGCGCCGCGCAAGGGAGAAGGGGAGGACCAGGCGCCGGCGGGGGAAAAGAGGAGAAAGGGGGAGGCCGCGTCGGCCATCTGGGAGAAGGAGAGAGGGAGGGCGCGGCTGTGTGAGGAAGGAGGCGCCGGAGTGAGGGAGTGAGGGGGAAGTTGCCGCCGAGTGAAAAAGGAAGGGGGAGGCGTCGGTGTGGGAAGAAAAAGAGAGAGAGGGAGGGGCCGGCTGAAGAAGAAAGAAAGAAAGGGAGTGCAGCCGGCCGACTGGAAAGAGGAAGAGGAAAAGAAAAGAGAGAGAAGGAAAAAAAAGAAAGAGAGAGAAAGGAAATAGGAGAGAAAAAAAGAGGAAATCTGATTCGGCATCGGATTCGCCAGAACCAGCCAGGGAACGACAGTCCATACTCGGATTCAGTCGTCGGGCTTGGGGTAACAGTTCGAAAACCCTCTCCCATTTATTTATCGAAACAGGCATAAGTGAATTTGTGGATTATTAGAATTGGTTCAGGTAGCCAGTAGAATATTGTTTATTAATATGGTTACCTGGGCGGAGAAATCGAGGTTGCCACTGGTGATCTAGTCGATCCGTGGCGATAGAGGAAAGAGAATAAATATGTAAAATGCTATATACGAGTTTAATTGACCATATCGCTAAACATCGGGACAACAGGGAGATGTCCGATGATAGAGTTTGGTTGTGCTAAGTTGACATGTAAGTGCGATGTTATGTACTCGTATGTATTGCATGAGTGATGATTGAGATGATTAATGCTTGTTCAGGTGGCGGTTCGAGTTTGGTGCCGTCCACGCACCGTCCGCCAGGTTAACAGGCAAGTGCATGGTAGAACAGTAAAATATGGCGAATGTTTGTTATTCGTGTTCCATGCCATGATTTACAGTATTTATGAGAGGATGTATGTGATTATGTGCTAATCATACCTTGACGAGTAATGTTTATGATTAGACATTCACATTTGAGGCATATTGCATCATGCAATTGCATAAGAGCCAGGTCGGTGAGAAAGTCTTACGACTAGTCCGGAGTGCTCTTGAATAAGACCTACAGAGGTAGGCACTCCACGGGAGTGGAGGTTGTGACCTCGTATGAAAGAGGACGAGGCGAGTGGTCCATCGACGGGTGGACACTCCGCTATACCGGTATAAGCTACAGTTACAGAGCATACAGATGCATTGCATGATATTGCATTGCATTACAGTGACAGAAAGTGATACAGTTACAGTTTACAGACAGTTGTGCATTACAGTTTACAGTTACAGTTGATTTACAGTTTACAGTTACAGTTGTGATTTACAGTTTACAGTTACAGTTGTGATTTACAGTCATAGTTGTGATTTACAGTTTACAGTTACAGTTGTGATTTACAGTTTACAGTTACAGTTGTGATTTACAGTTTACAGTTACAGTTGCGCTTTACAGTTTACAGTTACAGTTGTGCTTTACAGTTTACAGACATAGGGTTGAATTACAGTTTACAGACATAGAATTGATTTACAGTATACAGTTACAGACTTAACTTACAGTTTACAGTCATAAAGTGGAATTACAGCTTACAGTTCATGAAGTTGATTGAAATGACTAAAGTGATGTTACTGTTTTTATCGTGTGCTTGCTGAGTCTCCGGACTCACCCTTGCTTTGTCGTTGTTTTTAGGGGAAGGATGACGACATGCATGGAATGGGATAGCACTTTTGGCACTGTACAGATGAAATAACAGTTTAGAAGTATATTGAGCTTGTATGGTGAATCTAGGGTTTAGTTTGCTAGCAATGGAACCCTAAACTTGTTTATGTTATGGTTGTGCAATATAAAGTAGTTGGCTTTGCAATTATCTGAAATTTAGCTGTCATTTGCCTCCTGTGGGTATTAAAACAAAATAGAGGTGCTGCTAAAAGTTGAATAGCAACACTTTTGAATTGGTAAGTGGATGGTGGTAGCATCTTGGGCCCTGTGGAGGGCCGGGGTGTTACAGTTGGTATCAGAGCGGGCGTTAGGTCCGTGGTAAAGAAATTTGATTTAGGCCTAATAATAAAAGTTGACACACTTGGCTGCACAGTAGGATTGGGCTTTGGGATTTGCATTGCATATGTGTTTTCCCTAATTGTGATGTTGATTTGTGATGTTACAGTTGATGATTGTGTGATTGCTTCTCTGTTGTGAGCAGAGATGCCGAGAGGTAGAGGTCGTGGTCGCGGTGCGCGACGTGGCCGTGGAGGCCGTGGTCGTGGCCGTGCCCAAGCAGAGCCATCGCTAGAGGTTCAGCAGGAGGCACCCGACGTGGAAGTTGGGTCTGCTGAGCAATCTGTAGTTGAGGATCAGGCAATGTCTTCAGCCTTGTTGCGGGAGTTCGTAGAGGAAGTTCGTGCGTTACGACGACAAGCGCCTGCAGCTGCTGCGGCCGTACCTGCTGCTGTCCCGACTGCCGATCCAGTCGCATCGGAGCCAAGAATGGGCCTTCGCGAATGGATGGCATTGCGGTTGGACACCTTTGATGGGACGGGTACGCCAGTTCAAGCTGCAGACTGGTTGCGCTATATGGGAAGACAGTTTGAAGCTTTAGAGATGACTTCACAGCTTAGAGCTCGCTTTGTGGCCTTTCAGTTGAAAGGTCAGGCGGACATCTGGTGGGAGGGAGTCCTTTCAGCCAGGACCCCTGCCGATGGTCCAGCCACCTGGGAGGTTTTCGTCGAGCAGTTTAAGGCGAAGTACTACCCCGAGTCTTTTGTGGAGAGTATGGAGGTTGCCTTGTCGACCCTTGTGCAAGGAAAGATGACAGTAGCTGAGTACGAGGCGCGATTCAATGACTTGATTCGCTTCGTACCGTCGATCGCAAAAAGTGACCTTGAGAAGGCCAAGAGGTTCCGCCGAGGGCTCAGTTCTGAGTATCGGCATGTTATGGGTGCTACTGCGCCACGTGACTTTAGGTCTGTGGTTGAGCAGGCTAGAGGGATGGAGATGGAGATGCACTTTACAAAAGGGTCGCAACCCTCTGGTGGTCAGAGTGCTTCTGGTGGTGACCAGAAGAGGAGTTACAGTGAGAAGGGTGGGTCATCTCAGCGGCCCGCTCCTAAGAAGTCCAAGTGGAGTCGACGTTCTTCACAGTCGTCCAAGTCTAAATCGTTGACATCGTCATCTCCTGCACCACCAGCTTTGCGTCCTGTCCCTGGACAGGGCATGATTTGCTTTAAGTGTGGTGGTGAGCATCGAGCTGCTGAGTGTTCCTGGACAGGGGAGTGTCGACACTGTGGTCGGATGGGCCACATGGAGAAGGTCTGTCGACAGAATCCCTCCAGTATCATCAAGTGGGAGCCAGTGCCTGCATCATCGAATGTCTCATCCCGGGGGTCAGTCCAGGTGTTGGCAGCTGCTCCTACACAGCAGCCTTCCTGGGTGCCACCTGCCGGATATTGCTGGCCTCCTACCTCAGTTACTCCACTTCAGTATGCTGCACAGCCTTCCTATCCGATGTCGTCACAGCAGAGTGTTGGGGCTCTTGCCGCCCCAGTGCCGCCGGGAGTCTACACATTGCCTGCCACTGAGTCTGCGAGTCGACCGGACGTGGTGACAGGTTCTTTGTTAGTGGATTCACACAGTGCTCTTGTTCTTTTTGACTCCGGTGCCACGTATTCCTTTGTTTCCTGTGAGTTTGTTAGGAAGGCAAATTTGAGTATGCAACAGATTTCACAGTCGGTTAAAGTCAATTCTGCAGGGGGTATTATTGTTAGTTCTATGGTTTGTCCCGGATGCATGGTCTCCATAGATGGCGATGATTTTGTGGCTAACCTTATGGTTATACCGATAGAGAATTTTGATGTTATCCTCGGTATGGATTGGTTACATCGCTACCGGGCAGTGATTTCCTGTTTCTGGAGAACAATCACTTTGCAAGCTCCTTCAGGGGAGGAGACAGTTTTTCAGGGGAATGCACCTCCAGGTTCTCTTTTTGTGTTGGCCAGCCTGTTCTCTGGCCGACGAATGTTTAAGTATGGGTTACTTCTATCACTTGTGGAAAAACCAAGTGCGCCTTTGCGCGTTGAGGATATTCCAGTGGTATGTGAGTACCCCGACATATTTCCTGAAGAACTTCCGGGAATGCCACCCGCAAGAGATGTTGAGTTTAGGATTGAACTTGTTCCTGGCACTCGACCTATCTCTATGTCCCCGTACCGTTTAGCGCGACCACTCCAAGAAGAGTTGAAGAAGCAATTGGATGGGTTGTTGTCCAAGGGGTTGATCCGTCGCAGTGTATCACCTTGGGGAGCCCCCGTCCTATTCACTGAGAAGAAAGATGGGAGTTGGCGCATGTGTATAGATTATCGTGCTCTTAATCGGGTGACCATCAAGAATAAATACCCGTTGCCTCGCATCGAGGACTTGTTTGATCAATTGAAGGGAGCCAAGGTGTGTTTCTAAAATTGATCTACAATCTGGGTATAATCAGATTCGAGTGCGGGAGCAAGATATTGAAAAGACAGCTTTCTCCACGAGGTATGGGCACTATGAGTATAAAGTTATGTCCTTTGGACTAACAAATGCGCCTGCTATCTTTATGGAGACAATGAACAACATGCTACACAAGTATTTGGATGACTTTGTAGTTGTGTTCATTGATGATATCCTGATTTATTCCAAGACGGAGGAAGAGCATGAGCATCATTTGAGGCTTGTGCTTGAGACTCTGAGGAAAAATCAATTTTTTGCCAAGTTAAAGAAATGTGAGTTCTGGATTTCTGAAGTGGCTTTCCTAGGACATGTGATTAACCAGGAGGGCATTTCAGTAGATCCAGCCAAGATTTCTACAGTAGTAGATTGGAAGAGACCGTCCAATGTTAAGGAGGTGAGAAGTTTTCTTGGCTTAGCTGGTTATTACAGGCGTTTTGTGAAGGATTTCTCCATTATTGCTAAGCCAATGTCTCAACTCACGCGGAAGGGCGTGAAATTCCAGTGGACCGGTGAATGTGAGCGCAGTTTCAATGTTTTGAAAGAAAAGTTGGTAACTGCTCCTGTTCTCACTCTTCCTGAGCCAGGGAAGCGTTTCACGGTCTACTCGGATGCATCGCGAGTAGGTTTGGGTTGCGTGCTCATGCAAGACAACAAGGTGATCGCGTATGCCTCGCGACAATTAAAGAAACATGAGCAGAATTGCCCTACTCACGATTTAGAGCTGGCCGCAGTGGTTTTTGCTCTAAAGATTTGGAGGCATTATTTGTATGGAGAATCCTGTGATATTTTCACTGACCATAAGAGCCTCAAGTATATTTTCACGCAGAAAGAATTGAATTTGAGGCAAAGAAGGTGGTTAGAACTGATCAAGGATTATGATCTCACTCTCCAGTACCATCCGGGCAAAGCAAACGTGGTTGCTGATGCCCTTAGTCGCAGGACGACACCCTCCACTACAGGTTGTCTCGTTGCTGACTTTGAGCGGATGGGAATTTTCTATTGTTATGCCGGTACAGCACAGGTAGAGACACAGTTGTTACTGGAATCGGCAATTCCAGAACGGGTGAAAGAAGCGCAACAGCACGATAGATTGCTTCAAAAAGTGAGGAAGCGCCTTGATGAAGGAAAATCGGGGGACTTCAGCCTTGATGAGTCGAGCGCAATACGGTTTAGGGGCCGTCTTTGCGTGCCACAAAAGGCTCAGGTCAAGGATGATATTTTGAGAGAGGCTCATCGTACCCCGTATACGATACATCCTGGCGAGAACAAGATGTATCGGGATTTGAAAAAGAGTTTTTGGTGGAAGAGAATGAAAGTGGATGTCGCACAGTATGTGGCGTCTTGTGGGATTTGCCAGCAAGTGAAGGCTGAGCATAAGCGTCCTGCAGGATTAATGCAGCCTTTAGATGTTCCACAGTGGCCATGGGATGATGTTACCATGGACTTTGTAATCGGCTTGCCTCGTAGCCAGCGAGGTAAGGATGCGATTTGGGTAGTGGTGGACAGATTCAGTAAGTCCGCGCACTTCATCCCTATTCGCACGACGAATTCGGCGAGTGATTTGGCACCTGTTTATGTGCGTGAGATAGTGAGACTGCATGGTGTGCCCAAAACGATAGTTTCGGACAGAGATGCTAAGTTTGTCTCCAAGTTTTGGGAGAGCTTGCAAAGCGCTTTGGGCACAAAACTTCAGTTTAGTACTGCTTTCCACCCACAGACAGATGGGCAATCCGAACGCACCATTCAAACATTAGAGGACATGTTGAGGTCCTGTGTTCTGTCGTGGAAAGGTAGCTGGGAAGATCACTTGGCACTCGCGGAGTTTGCCTACAACAACAGCTACCACTCCAGTGTTCGGGCTGCGCCATTTGAGGTCTTGTATGGGCGGAAATGTAGATCACCACTTTGTTGGGATGCCATAGGCGAAAAGGCAGTCCTAGGTCCAGATTGGGTCCAACAGACAGTGGAACGAGTGGCGGAAATTAGACAGAATTTGTTAGCTGCCCAGAGTAGGCAGAAAAGCTATGCGGATGTTAGAAGGCGAGACTTAGAGTTTGAAGTGGGGGATCATGTGCTTTTGAGAGTGTCTCCCACCAAAGGGATTGTGAGATTTGGGATCAAAGGGAAGCTTAGCCCGCGGTATATTGGGCCGTTTCCGATTCAGGCACGAATTGGAAAGTCGGCATATCGTTTGGGTCTTCCCGAGTCGATGCGAGGAGTGCATAATGTGTTTCATGTGTCTATGTTGAGAAAGTACTTAAGGGATCCGGAACATGAGATTGTTCTAGAACCATTGCCCCTTAAGCAAGACCTCACCTTCGAGTCCCGTCCAGTTCGGATTCTGGAGGAATCGGAGAGAGTGTTGAGGAACAGAACGTTAAAGTATGTTAAAGTCCTATGGTCGCATCAGACTGAGCGAGAAGCGACGTGGGAATTGGAGTCTCGCATGCGCGAGAAATACCCAGAGTTGTTCTCTGCGGGTACGAGTTACAGTTAATTTATGTTTGACTTAATTGTTTGTTTTTCATACAGGTTATCGAGTAGCAGAATTCGGGGTCGAATTCTGTTAAGGGGGGTAGAATGTAATACCTGGGCCGTATAAGCCCGGCCCGGCCCATTTTGTGCCACGTATATGAGAGTGAGAGAGAGCCAGAGGGAGAAGCCAAACGAGATTTTTCTCTCCCCCAGACTCACCTGTGCTGCTGCTGCTCCCCATCGCGCTGCTCGCCAGCCCAGCGCAGTCGCCGCCGCCGCCGCCCGTCAGCCCCGCCGCGGCCGCCGTCGCTCGCGCACGCGCCGTGTGCCGCTGCCGCTCGTGCGTCGCCGCTGCTTGGGCGTGCCGTCCCCACCCCGCTCGCGCGCACCATCGTCTCCGCCGGTGCCGCCGTCGCGCCTCGCTGCCGCCGTTCGTCGCCTTGCTTCCCCTGACCGCGCGCCGCGCAAGGGAGAAGGGGAGGACCAGGCGCCGGCGGGGGAAAAGAGGAGAAAGGGGGAGGCCGCGTCGGCCATCTGGGAGAAGGAGAGAGGGAGGGCGCGGCTGTGTGAGGAAGGAGGCGCCGGAGTGAGGGAGTGAGGGGGAAGTTGCCGCCGAGTGAAAAAGGAAGGGGGAGGCGTCGGTGTGGGAAGAAAAAGAGAGAGAGGGAGGGGCCGGCTGAAGAAGAAAGAAAGAAAGGGAGTGCAGCCGGCCGACTGGAAAGAGGAAGAGGAAAAGAAAAGAGAGAGAAGGAAAAAAAAGAAAGAGAGAGAAAGGAAATAGGAGAGAAAAAAAGAGGAAATCTGATTCGGCATCGGATTCGCCAGAACCAGCCAGGGAACGACAGTCCATACTCGGATTCAGTCGTCGGGCTTGGGGTAACAGTTCGAAAACCCTCTCCCATTTATTTATCGAAACAGGCATAAGTGAATTTGTGGATTATTAGAATTGGTTCAGGTAGCCAGTAGAATATTGTTTATTAATATGGTTACCTGGGCGGAGAAATCGAGGTTGCCACTGGTGATCTAGTCGATCCGTGGCGATAGAGGAAAGAGAATAAATATGTAAAATGCTATATACGAGTTTAATTGACCATATCGCTAAACATCGGGACAACAGGGAGATGTCCGATGATAGAGTTTGGTTGTGCTAAGTTGACATGTAAGTGCGATGTTATGTACTCGTATGTATTGCATGAGTGATGATTGAGATGATTAATGCTTGTTCAGGTGGCGGTTCGAGTTTGGTGCCGTCCACGCACCGTCCGCCAGGTTAACAGGCAAGTGCATGGTAGAACAGTAAAATATGGCGAATGTTTGTTATTCGTGTTCCATGCCATGATTTACAGTATTTATGAGAGGATGTATGTGATTATGTGCTAATCATACCTTGACGAGTAATGTTTATGATTAGACATTCACATTTGAGGCATATTGCATCATGCAATTGCATAAGAGCCAGGTCGGTGAGAAAGTCTTACGACTAGTCCGGAGTGCTCTTGAATAAGACCTACAGAGGTAGGCACTCCACGGGAGTGGAGGTTGTGACCTCGTATGAAAGAGGACGAGGCGAGTGGTCCATCGACGGGTGGACACTCCGCTATACCGGTATAAGCTACAGTTACAGAGCATACAGATGCATTGCATGATATTGCATTGCATTACAGTGACAGAAAGTGATACAGTTACAGTTTACAGACAGTTGTGCATTACAGTTTACAGTTACAGTTGATTTACAGTTTACAGTTACAGTTGTGATTTACAGTTTACAGTTACAGTTGTGATTTACAGTCATAGTTGTGATTTACAGTTTACAGTTACAGTTGTGATTTACAGTTTACAGTTACAGTTGTGATTTACAGTTTACAGTTACAGTTGCGCTTTACAGTTTACAGTTACAGTTGTGCTTTACAGTTTACAGACATAGGGTTGAATTACAGTTTACAGACATAGAATTGATTTACAGTATACAGTTACAGACTTAACTTACAGTTTACAGTCATAAAGTGGAATTACAGCTTACAGTTCATGAAGTTGATTGAAATGACTAAAGTGATGTTACTGTTTTTATCGTGTGCTTGCTGAGTCTCCGGACTCACCCTTGCTTTGTCGTTGTTTTTAGGGGAAGGATGACGACATGCATGGAATGGGATAGCACTTTTGGCACTGTACAGATGAAATAACAGTTTAGAAGTATATTGAGCTTGTATGGTGAATCTAGGGTTTAGTTTGCTAGCAATGGAACCCTAAACTTGTTTATGTTATGGTTGTGCAATATAAAGTAGTTGGCTTTGCAATTATCTGAAATTTAGCTGTCATTTGCCTCCTGTGGGTATTAAAACAAAATAGAGGTGCTGCTAAAAGTTGAATAGCAACACTTTTGAATTGGTAAGTGGATGGTGGTAGCATCTTGGGCCCTGTGGAGGGCCGGGGTGTTACACCAGAGCACAGTATTTTAGAGGATGATTAAGACGACATAATGTGAACATATATTTGCTCAAAACTAGGTAATATATATTGATAAACGCAGCATTCACCAAATGTATTACCTGGTGCATATAGCTGCGGAAAAGCTCATTCTGTTTCTTCAGTCGTTGTATAAAACGCTTAGGAGCAATAACACCCGTTTTCTTCTTCTGGTTGCTGATCTGTATGAGCAAATAACAGAATAGTTATTTTGTTGTAATGCAGTATCCATTCTTTCTTCAGTGTACACCAACATAGTCACTTTTATCAAATCACAGCATCTTAAACAAGTAATAGGCCTCCAGGTAAAATGAACTACCTAATGAACATTGGTTTTCTGACTAACAGATAATATGGAGCATAAAAAAGCAATTGTCTAGCACCTATATCATATATATCCTCCCACTACAGAGATATCATATATATTCTGCCCATGGAAATTTCCCATTTAACAGGCATTGTTCTCATGATCTTGTCTCGGTTTATTCTGTTACACAGACTTTTGGACAGTTCTGCATAGTCCAAATTGTTTATTTTGATGCAACCACCGCTCAAAGAGGTTACTGACAGATGCCAACTTGTTCAAGGAACATACAAAGTATACTGCAAGTTTCTCATAAGAAACTCTCTAAAATGAACCAGCAACGTTGTTGAAGGTAATCCCATGGTGCTAAAGATACATGTCATAAACTACCAGTTAAGATTCAATGTGTTAATATGTGATTTCTACACAATGTAGCATATACAGAAAAGTGAGGACAGCACAACAATTACAACAATCAATAGCTGCAGCGGTACCTGAGAGAACAGGTCAGCTAAGCACGTTAACATGTTCTCTTCACCATCACCGGCGCTTTTATTGTTTGCATAGTACTCCAGTAATTGCTCACGAAAAGGAACACAAAAATAAAGTGCCTGCAATAGAAGTAAATAACAATTAAGCCCGTGTCATATGGAATACATATATTAATAAAGGAAACATATTCTCAGCTCCCTTCTCGCAATGTTGTAATCAAAAGATCTTCCATCCAAAGCAAAAGTCCTACATCTGAACCAAATAGCTGACCGTGATATTTTACACTCATGTCGACAAACGCAGAAACCAAGAGTTCCCCCCAATCCCCCATTGTGAAGCCACAAATGCAATCATTCGGCTCAAACACACATCACAATGATATTACAATAATCGAAACAGGAACAACATATCATGATCAGACCATCACAAAAAAAAGTTAACACAAAAAAATGCAACATTAAGAGGAAAAGAGGCTACTCAACTCTCGAACCATGACCTCACAGACCTCCCCGCTCCCCGCTCACCATCTCGTACACAAATCTGCCGCAAAGCCGCGATCATCGATGTCACCATCACAAGATCACATTCATCGCGCCACGGTCCCGCGAAAATCGCACCCCTCCTAATCGTCGTCCCACACGGGAGACACCACAAATCCCACGCAAAGGCACCGCCTCTCAAGTGGCGAGGGCGGCTCAACGATTACTGTTCCGGCGTACCTGCAGGACGCTGTTGCAGTAGCAGGTGTTGCCGAAGTTCTCGAGGCCGAAATAGCGCTCGCCCTCGGGGAACTGCTCGCCCAGCGCCTTCTCCAGCCTCGAGCTCGCCGCGCCCATCACCGCCCGCGCCCAAATCCCATTGCCCGCCGGCCCACGGCGACGGATCGGCGCGAGTGCTCGTCACTGCCGGTGCGCGGTGTGCGATGCGAGGCGAGTAGCAGTATCGCTGTACGAATTGGCGTGGCTACCTTGTCGGGATTGATTGGAGGTTGGGCGTTGGAACAGGGGAGGGGGACGAGGAAAGGAGGAGTCGATGGTTGGTTGGGGGAAGCGAAGAAATGGGCCTAATAAAGGCGCATCGCGAGGGGAGTCAAATCCCTGCAAGTGGACAACATTTGCTGTGTCTGGTGTGCGATGTCTGCAACCGACCTATTTCGTCATGCCTATCTTAATTCGACGATGTAGATCAAACTAAGAGCATCTCCAACAGTGACTTATGAGCTAGCTCTAAGCATATTATTTCATATTTTAATAGAAGAGAGAGAAAAGATATCTCTTGATCAAGAGCTAGTCTCATACACACATTCCAAGATTATGTGAGAGTGTCATGTGAGGCTATTTATGTTATGAGCTATGTGCTAAAGTTAGTACTATTGGAGAAGTTGTCTTAGAGCTAGTAACTAGCTCATACTGTTGGAGATGCCCGAGCAGTCATTGCTTTTGATAGGATGCCACTGGCTCTTAAACTAGACCACCGTATTATTTTTCTAAAAACAATATTTAGGGAGCTTGTCATTAAGTACTAACTTCGTTAGTTTTAAGCATTGATAGTAGGATTGTTCTTTTATTGTTTTGGGCGTCAACACGATCACATATCTCTTAGTTTAAACCGGCTCATAAGAAATATGAAGGGCTTCATGTGGTCTAAAGGAGAGGTAAACCGCATAGCACAATTGAATTGATTAGAGCTCTAACTCAGGCAAAACATGGAAGTACAATAGTAGCACACGTCCTAAATATGGTCATTTCATATGACCTAGGCATTGTGCCCCGATAAATCAATTGAATAAATCTATGCTTTGCTGTGCCAACTAAATTCCGCTTGTTGGAAAGAACCTCCTGTTCAAGGCTCCTCTAATGTGCCTATCTACTCTTGGACTAAGATCACTCTCAACAGGCCAGCATGTTACTCAATATTTCTTGGTTTCATCATCGGATTGAGAATATTTCTTACTTGTACTTGGACCGAAAATCTTCTCTTTCCTGTGCATAGCAGTTCATGATGATTGAAGTAGCCATACTGAATACCGCTACATCGGCTCGATTTATATATCCGCAGTATTGGAGGGCAGAGTCCTGCATCGGTCATGCATGTGAAAAAGCTTTCAATGGTTCTGGCAAGGCAGTACAGGGATATATCTCGATTCTCCTCCTCTTCTCGATAAGCAATGCCAGACCCGTTAGGAACTGTCTTAGAAAAACAGTTTAGTATCTCAAAGATGCAGGACTCAATAGATACTGAAATCATGAGGTAAAATGTCAGCCTTTGCTTACCGTGCCAAGTACAACAACTGGAGCATGGCAACTCCGGAAGATTCTAAAAAGCAGGCATCTCCATTCTCCAAGCCCTGAAAATAGAGAAGAAACACCATGAATTACCGTCCCAACAAGAAAGATTGGAGACACATCTACATGCCTACCATAAGATGATAGGAGTTGAAATAAAAAATTGCAAACTCACCATGCAAATGCGCAATGCACTGAGAGGAACAGGCTAGATCTCGCTGTTCCTAGAAGACTTCCCTAATACTCTGTAAGGCCTGCATGTTGTGAGGGATGTGACACATTTAGAGAAACTGCAACCTGATGCAAAAACTGGAGTAGGAGCATTACAGCTCACGTAGATAGATAGTGTTTACATTATGAACGACACTCATTTTTTTCAACCTAAATAGGACATACTTTTTAAATGCTTTAATTCTTATATGAAGCATGATTGCCCTCGGGGCATCAGGCTCAGTTAATGCAGGGTATGCATGCGTTTTGGCGTCAAATTTTTTTCCCCAAATATTAGAAACCAAACATGTAAGTGCACATGGTATTATTGTATACCTTTTCAAGAGATCCTGCTGATGAACACATAAACAGGAACTGCTCTTCCATATGCTTGTAACAAGAATGAAAAAAATATGTCCTGAACATGATTGACTACCATGCACAATCTGGATTAAAGAGAGAAGAGATTAGATCACGGAAATTCCAGATTAACAGAAGGCATGGAAATTAAAAAAAGGCAACAATTTAGCTAGGAACAGTTATCTCATGGCAAAACTGTTCAACTGTAAAACTGACCCTTTGGATTGCATGCTTGATAGGTTAAACTTCTAAGTATAATATGAATGTGATCCAATCATATGGGACAGCATGATACCAACCAGGGATAGAAATCTCGGTACCGGTAAAAAAACCCAGCCGACGGGTGGTAACTGTAACCAGCAAGTTACTGGAAAAAACAAATAAAATTCAGATATCAAATTTTGAATTTGGGTAGTTTTAAAACTGGTAACCGTTTCGGTTACCAAAAAAACTGGAAAATCGCTTAAAAACTAGGAAAATCACTAAAAACCAAAGAAAACATAGCACAAAATATTGGAGCTAGCATATTTATACATATTTAGTTTATACAATAGGTAATCTAGTAAAAAAAATCCTAAACCAACCTAGGAAGTACATTATGCAGTCATAAATTTAAATTTATATTTAAAAAACTTTGACCGGTTTTTTCCTTCCAGTACCCACCGGGATTTCCAGCTGGTAACGGCCGTTTTTTATCTTGATACCAACAGATTTGTAGTATTTACTGAGCAAGGCACTTTCATGATTGGATCTAACTTTAGGTCAAACACCAACAGATTTGTAGTACTTCTCAACACCGGCTAGGTTAGTGAAAGCAATGTGGTCTAGGGATAGAAATCCCACTACCGGAGGAAATCCTGCCGAGAGGCCGATAACTTTAACCAGCCGGTTACTGAAAAACCCGGAGAAAAACCGGGCAAAGTTCGAATAGCAAAATTTTGAATTTAGACTGTGTTTGAAACCGGTAACTGGAAAAACTGAACGGTTACCCCAAAAAAACTAGAGAAAACTGCTAAAAACCAGTTATGGGTAATTAACAATTGAAAATTCCTAATGTATTCATAGCAAAAAGCATCAAGTCAAGCACAAGAGATCCTAATACATTGGATTAGTGTTAAACAATGTAAGCATCATTAGGGAATCTAATTTTTACATTCAAAAATTCAAATTTGAATTTAAATAAACCCGGCCGTTAAATTGTTTCTCGGTACCCATCGGTTACCGCCGCTAACCGGTGGAATTGGCCGGTAACTAGGGAGGTAAAATTTACAAGCACAAACACCAATTGTTAGGACCTAGAGATACCCAGCCATTGGCATGTCGTCATCCCATAGCTCTTTGAATCCACTCATCAGAAAGCCTTCATCCATCTCTGTCGACTCCTCAAGCATAGGCATACCAGTGAACACGACGGCGGCTTAACACAGGGACGCTCAGTAGGGTTGGGACTTGGAGAAGGCACAGGGACGATAGGTCGGACTAGGGAATGACATCGTTTGGGCCGTAAACGGGCAAGTTCCAGTGTCTGTTCTTTCATGTTAACAGCCGCCACCCATGCCGCTGGGTCCCTGGGGTTCAGAGTGGACATCATTGTAAGCAACATCATCATCCATGCTCAGGGTGGGAGCGGAACAAGGATCAGGCAAGTTGGATGAAATGCACCACGGGATCCTCCTCGTTGAGCACTTCGCATATGCCCAGCCAAAGATCGACCTAGCCCAGTGAGTCTCCTCCGTCCGCGATCACCTTGTCGGTGCTATTGAACACCACATTATTACTCCAGTCTATCTTGCGTGAGGCGGTCCAATTCAAGCGGGGCCACGATAGGGCTCCACTTCTTGGTCTCGGATGAGTAGAGGCAGAGGGTGAAGCTCCAAACACCGTCGAAATTCGATTGGATGGCAGCACGACGTAGTCCTGACCGCCGCTATCGCCACGGGGCAAGATGCCCGGCATCGAGGGGCAGCACCTCAAGAGACTGATTCCCCTGGCCGACCCTGTGGACGAAATAATCCCCAGTGTTAGCACACGTCGTACGTCCAGTGCTGGCGCATATACCATGCCGTGTGTCCGCTACGGGCCCACACGCGCCATGCGTCATATGCCCACGCCCTTGACCCGTACGCGCCCGTGCCCCGGTCCCCAGGTCTTAAATGGGCTGCGCACCCCACGCATCTGAGCCCACGGGCTGCCCGCAAGCAAACCCTTTAAGCAACAACCTTATAAGTGGTATTGGGCCTTCTCCCCCCAAAAGACTAGTCCAATGGGTGGGGGCTCCCTCACACTTATAAGTTGTGCTTGCTCATCTCCCACAATCCATGTGGGACTATTTTCCCAACAATCTCCCCCTCACACATGGATTGTGCACACCGCACTTCTGGGAGATGTTGGGTGCCTGGCTCTGATACCACTGTTAGCACACGTCGTACGTCCAGTGCTGGCGCATATACCATGTCGTGTGTCCGCTACGGGCCCACACGCGCCATGCGTCATATGCCCACGCCCTTGACCCGTACGCGCCCGTGCCCCGGTCCCCAGGTCTTAAATGGGCTGCGCACCCCACGCATCTGAGCCCACGGGCTGCCCGCAAGCAAACCCTTTAAGCAACAACCTTATAAGTGGTATTGGGCCTTCTCCCCCTAAAAGACTAGTCCAATGGGTGGGGGCTCCCTCACACTTATAAGTTGTGCTTGCTCATCTCCCACAATCCATGTGGGACTATTTTCCCAACAATCTCCCCCTCACACATGGATTGTGCACACCGCACTTCTGGGAGATGTTGGGTGCCTGGCTCTGATACCACTGTTAGCACACGTCGTACGTCCAGTGCTGGCGCATATACCATGCCGTGTGTCCGCTACGGGCCCACACGCGCCATGCGTCATATGCCCACGCCCTTGACCCGTACGCGCCCGTGCCCCGGTCCCCAGGTCTTAAATGGGTTGCGCACCCCACGCATCTGAGCCCACGGGCTGCCCGCAAGCAAACCCTTTAAGCAACAACCTTATAAGTGGTATTGGGCCTTCTCCCCCCAAAAAACTAGTCCAATGGATGGGGGCTCCCTCACACTTATAAGTTGTGCTTGTTCATCTCCCACAATCCATGTGGGACTATTTTCCCAACACCCAGAACGTACGTGGCCAAGGAGATGCGGAGGAGGAGGTCGCCCTCCGCGCTGATGACTCCGATCCCGCACTTCGGGCCAAGCCATCCCGCCGGTCGGGGCATCGGACGACGAAGCGGGAGACGCCCGGCGGGTTGACGCGCCGGAAGGATACCTCCACCTGGCGATTGGTGCTCGTCAAGGCTTGAGCGCCCTCCCGCACAAGTTGGGGCCCGGCAATGTGTCGAGGATGCGCCTCGGGGGGTGGCTTCGGCCTCGTCTTGGTCCGGCGGGGCGGGAGGAGTTGGGTTGGACGCTATTAGACTGCACTTTGTTTTCCTTCTCTCAAACGGACTGGACCAAGAATAAGGCTGGGTTCGAATGTGCCGCCGGCTTACGGCTTATCACTGTAGCTACAGTGATTAACAAAAGGTGCGTTTTTAAAGTCGGTGTCTAAAGACTAATTATAATAAAAAATATACTGAGTTCAGCTATACCGATCAAAATCATATGTTACTATTTTTCTGCGTATTACTTATCATAAATAGATCAAAATTTAAAAACTACAGTTATAAATCATAAATCTCAGCTAAAAAAATAGACTGGCCAAAGAATGAGCGTCGGTTTCGTTTCTCAGCCCGGCTTCGAATCGAAGAACCCTCCAGATTGAATATTTTCTTCTGCATAATAATTATGCAAAGTGGCTAAAAAAGGCAATAGTTTAGGTCTTGGTAATTAGATATCACATGATACCTTAGCTCAATTTAAATAACAATTTGACCACGTGGTCACCAGTTGAAACAATTGGAGAATTAGTATTTTTTGGATTTGTGTGAAGCTTCTACAGGTCATTGGATAACTTTTACGAACTTATGAATGATCATGGTTAGCAATCTTAGGGCATATACAATACACGTGTTTAGCAAATTAAAACTGTTTTTTTATCACATAGACAGATAAGATTCTTATTTTGTAACATCTATGCTTAAGTAGACACCAGTGTTTAACGGATGCTCATACATATAACTATATCTAATTAATAGACTAAGCATCTATAAAAAAAAATGTTTGCACAGGAGGAAATGCATTTTACATGTGTGCGTATAGCTATATTCTCTCTTTAGGCCCTGATCAACTCGGCTTCGGCTTCTGGCTTATTTTTCACTATTCATAAGTTTCGTCTTTTTCTGAACTTTTGACTTTTTGTTGAGCTTTTTTGCCGGTTCTTTTTTTTCCCGTATTTGTTTGTATTATACGTAATGGGCTAACATATTTTTTATTTTTAAATTTTTTTAAATTTAATTATGCTAAATAAGCCTCTGTCAGCTACAGTGCTTTTTTCAGCCAGCTACAGTGTTTTCAGCCATAAGCCACGAGGCTTTCAGCCGAACCGATCACCACCTTAATCACTTATATATAAGTATTTTATATTAGACATGTCCTAATGGTCAAACTGGGCTTAAATAGGATCAAAGTGCCACTTGATCATTAGTTGCTAGTTAATTGCGGTTTGAACTTCCGTTGGCACCCTTACACAAATTTAGAGACCAAACTGTACGATTCTCAAGTTCTGAGACCCAAGTGACGCTCGCGCAAGTTAATGGGATCTATGGCATACTTTACTCTTTGTTTCAGATGAAAGAAGAATATATCTGGGAAATATTGCTCGATATGAATTGCAAAGATCACGGATTTAGAATTCCAACGTCAAAGTCCGTTGGATCCTCTGCTTAAACGAAGAGGATAAAAAGAACGCGTGTGGCGTAAAAGGCAGAGGACTCATCGGTACCCAGGCAATTGGTGATGTCCCGTACTCCTGAACTTAGAACTCCCTGCCCAGCGTTGCGAGCTCATCTAGCCTTGCTCATTTTAGCTTTAACTTATAATTTCTGATTTATTTTTTACTAGTTCTTTTTTGGTATTTGTTTGTATTATCCGTAATAGACTAACATATTTTTCTATTTTTAAACTTTTTTAAATTTAATTATGTCAAATAAATCACTATCAGTTACAGTATAATTTTAATCAGGTATAATACGATTTCAGCCATAAATCATATTTTTCCAGCCCAAATCAGCAGACTAGTCCCTCCATGTAATTTCGTCCGGAAGCTGCAGTCCCTCTTCATATTGGGAGTGTACCACGACCACTTGAAGCAAGGTCCCCGCCACTGAACAACTAAGGTTGTTTACCTGTTTGGCCAAACTCTGGCTCTAGATTGGCTAGTTCGAGTACAAGCTTGGAGCCGGTGAAGCTTCCCAGAGGTAGCTCCCAACTTTCCCACACAGATTACAGATACACATCCGGCACCTCTTTGCCCCGGCTTCAAAAATTGAAGGAGCCCAGAGACCAGAGTGTTAGGCCCGCCGGCTCCAAACAGGCACTAAAACAAGGACAGTTCGGCAAATTTCATGCACATTCAGCCTTTGCTTAAGCCAACAAGTTGAACGCTTTACATCAATTTCAACATTTAAATACATTTACCTGAAGATATACTGTACAAAAAGCTAGAGCTAGAAAAAAGACCAACCAACGCATACTGCATTGTAATTTAGCAATGCAGCTAAGGGTTATCAGTTTGGTAACGCTAACAATCAAAGCAGGAAGGCAATTTACAAGCTCACACCCCAGTTGTTAGGACCTAGAAATAGCCAGACATTGGCATGGCGTCATCCCATAGCTCTTTGAATTCACTCATCAAAAAGCCTTCATCCATCTCTGTCGACTCCTGAAGCATCTTTTCTTGCATAGCCTGTTATATTAGCAGTGAACAATTGAGTAAGATTTCCACAAAAAACATGTCTAGTAATTGTTAAGAGTCAGTAGTCGCCCTGAAACTTAACACGCTTGGTGTGGAAGAATGGAAAAACATAATACTACCTGGGATTCCTGAATTTTTGTTACAACAGTCAGAATCCTCTGATACTGGTCCCGAGCATCTGGGTACTGAACCATGGACTTCACTCTGGCAAGAGCTTTCTGCAGCCTTTCTTCGGTCTGCTTCCGTCCTTCTTGCAAGAAATCATAATCATCCTTGGCGGGTTTATTTTGGATCACATCGCTACTACTGCTGCTAGTGCTCTCTGCTGCACCTTCTGTAGACCGAAATCCACGTAGCCCAGCCCCTCGTCGTCTCCAGCGTAATATAACCTTCTCCACTATCCCAACAGACCAAATTATTTTGCGATAATGCTTTCTCACTTGGTGACCTCGCACATGAGCCTAGCCAGTATACAATAACGAGGTTGAGCAAATCATTAGTTATAACAATAGCATCAAGAACAAGAGATACTGCAGTCACAAAGCATGTTAATTGTTAGATCATGGTGTGATCCATATCCAACACTACAAAATGAGGCTTCTCAAGTAGGCCACTACTATAT
The DNA here is from genome assembly GCA_017311315.1 of Dendrocalamus latiflorus. Lineage (NCBI taxonomy): Eukaryota > Viridiplantae > Streptophyta > Magnoliopsida > Poales > Poaceae > Dendrocalamus > Dendrocalamus latiflorus. Next base: position 11,637,620 of record CM029621.1, read on the forward strand.
AATTTGTAAGAGAAAAACTACCGAACGGTATACTGTTCTCACTAATAGAACGGCATCTCGCCATTACTCCGCCTCACAATCTCCTAAGCACACGCCGCCGCTCCCTCCGTCTTGTGCTCCCTCTCGCTCCCTCCCTTCTCACCGCCATCATCCCCTCACTCTCCTCCACCGTTGGATCCAGCTCCCCCGCTACGGGTTTACCCTTCCCCCTGGACATAGGAGGAGGTCAAGGGGAGGCGGCGGCCCGGCGGTGGATAGCAGCGGGGGCGATGGGCAGGGTAGGAGGGCGGTGGCAGTTAAGTTGGGCGGGACGGCGCGTCAGGGAGGAGTCGGTGCCGCTGGCCACGGGTGGTGGTGGAGGGGGCGGGGGAAGGCGGCGGAGGAGCGCGGAGCTGGGCCGACGCCGGAGAAGAAGGCGAGGAGGGTGGCGCTGAGAAGAGAGAGGAAGGAGAGGGAAGCGGCGAAGAAGAAGGCGGAGCCACGGAGGAGGAGCTGCACTGATTGGCTATATCGTTCGGATCGATCCGAACGGTATAGCGTAGCACTCAATTCGTAAATGATATGGTCATAGTTGAAATATTTCAGCATTGCACAGTTCATTGAAAATTTTGTAGCAGGAAATCTGGAAGTTTTTTGGCGTAGTCATCTTGAACGAATTGCAACAAGATCAATAAATAAATATAAATGTTGAGCATTCAGAATACTAATAAAAATTCACTGGGTTATTATTCATACAATCAACATCCATACCTGGATCTTGACAATCCGCTGTCTAATAAGCAGAAATTCCTTTCTTCCCTTCCATCCACGAAATTTATTTTGTATTCGAGTTGCAGCAGCATGCAGGGGATCAAGCTTCCCTGGTTTAGATGGTTTAACAGACAAGAGTGACAGGGCGCGTTCATCTGACATCGCAGAAATGTCATCCTCGTACTGAACTGCTTGCTTTCTCTGGAAGGATTGCACCCTGAAAACTTGATATATCCTTGCAGCAGCTTGGGCAGCATTTCGGACAGCACCTAGTGAATCTCCCATCGACCCAGCTTGAAGACCTTCACCTGCCAATGGTGAGGCACTTCTTTCGGTAACATCTCCAATACCAGGTAGACCAGATATTTCTGTTGCATTGCCCCCCATGGCTTCCTTTACATTGAGGGTCTGAAGATGACTTGTTAATGAAGACTCTGCCAGGAAACCAGAAATTCCCTTGTGTCCATTAGCTGATGCAAGATCAGCTGGTGTGCTTCCTGAAGGGAAATCAGGCGTTGGATCTGTCAAAGCTCCAGGAGCTGCACCTAGTGCTATAAGTGCAACAACTGTCCGCTCTCTGCATAATAGGCCAAACAAGTTCAATACATATAAAGACGTGTGAATTAAAAAATCACCCTCTGAAGCACTTACCTGCCACAAAATGCAGCCCAGTGGAGTGCAGTCCATCCATGAGCATCTCTGAAATTTATATTCACACCAGCAGTTATTGTTGGTCTTATTGCCCAATCATATCCTAGGGCAGCTGCCAGATGCAGCACACCCTGCCCCTCCTCATCTAACACACTGGGACCTTTGCCACCATCCCCTACTTTATGGAGAAGCCAGATATGCAGTTTTTCCTTAATGCAGTTTTCAAGAAACTGGTCCTTGCCATCAGTGGCAACCTCATTACCATCAGCCAACTTTAGCAACTCAGACCAGGCATCATCGTTCATCATCAATAAACTTTTCTTGTTAAAATCAATCATCTCCATTGTGGGGTTAGATAGAATTGCCTGGCACTCATCTTGCCCCAAAGACAATAGTTTGTCAAGACGCATCTGGAGATATGTTTTGTTTGTAGAGCCATGTGGACTTGGTCGAAATTCAAACTCCCGTACTTCACTGCAAGCCAACCTGTTGGAGCATGTCACGTAGAAAGGGACCCTGCCAGCTTTGTGTGAGGGAGAATAACATCTGAGTGTCCCATCTGCTAAAATCTCCACTGGAACTTCGACTTCTCCAAACATACATGACCACTTAAATCTTTTAACTTCATCAGAATTTAAGAATCTACCGGTAACAAGAACCTGCAGGATACAAGAAATTCCATATGCAGTTAAAGAACATTAAATTCACCCTGAGCCACCAGGACAATCTTATGACATTCCCATGACTTTCAAGCTTAGAAAGCATGAATGATAAGTTTTAAAAGACATACCTTAGTCTTTGAACCTGCATATGTCCAGCTTGGAGAAAAATCAACTATGCTAAACAGCTGGTCTTGTGCAAGCACTGGGCCAAGAGTAAATTGATCCAACTGATCGCGGTTTGATGCTTCAATGATATTGTCAGCCTCTTCGCTGTTCCAGTACACTCCGGAACTGGACTTAATTTGGGAATCATCTACTTCAGCAAGTTCTTTGCTCATCCATCTAGTAAAACTATCACTTTTCTTAAAGCTGTCCTTTAGGATATCAGAAAGATTAGATGATTGAGTTTTCAAGATAGGGTAATTGATGGCTTCCTCCAAAGATCTATCATTTTGTCGGAAACTGTCCACTGTAGCAAATGAACCACCAATAGCACTTGGAAGCTGAAATTCAGTAGCCTCACAATTAAGTGCCATAACCAAATTGAAGCCCGACAATAATAGCATACTACTAGTAGCATGCAACTCAAGCAGATGTAATTACACACAGAATGCAATATAACCTACAATATAAATTTGATGGGCTCGCAAGAGCCAGCAAGGCCAAAAAAAAAAGTAGTTCTATCTACGGAAACCAAAACCAGGCACTCACCTTGTAAATAATGCAATACAAAACAATACTTCTATGAGTGTTAAAAAAAATGTATTCCTCTTGCCATTCAGAAGACCATCACCATAAGATTCGGAACTATTGATTTGTATAGAATGGACAATACCATAAATCCATGCTTTGACAGCACTAGGTAACTGAAAGACTGGACAAACAAACGTCTTAGACCTGGCTATGCTCTATTACCACTGCAATATCACTTCAACTCTATAGTTTAGCACTTTCTCTATAGCTTAGCACTTTTGCCTATGATTCCATTTTCTAATTTTTCCCTCGTGGAATTAGTTTAGCAATGATAAATTCCATTCCACAAATTTCTGTAGCAACTCAGGTTCTGGAAGTAGAAGTTGACATAACCAAATAAACACATCCCTATGCTAGGAGATTTTTTTTTAAAAAAAAAGAAGTGACATTAAAACTGTCCACAATTCTCTTTTTTCTTATTTGTTATGGGGCACCTATCAACAGCATGCAATTTCAAATGGTTTATCTCATTTATTTGTTACCTAGCGTGTGCTCACTGAACAACAGCTGCCTACCATTATCAATTCTTGTATTAGGGAACAACGTCCACAGATATGGCTACGCTTTTTACTATAAGATCTCTCTCTCTCTCTCTCTCTCTCTCTCTCTCTCTATTGCCATACAGAAATGCGTTTCATGATACCTGCCATAGTGGTTCTCCATCAGTGCCTGCATCACTTATATCCTTGATACTCAGTCCATTGTTATATATTTCATCAAATGTGAAAGATTCAATTCCAGTGCCTTCTGTAAAAGGAGACTCTTCAGAGGGAACAGGAGCTTGGTATGGAGCCATTTGCTGGATCCCTTTATCAGGTTTCATCACTTCATTCCATGACAGCAGATCAAATTGACTATTAGGCCCATTGAAAGCAATTCCAAGATCTGCCTCATTAAGAACCACAGGTAAGTTATCTTGGCCATGAGAATAGTAACCTGTATTAGGTTCTGTAGCCTGTAATCCATGATGATCACCTAAACATTTTTTTAGCAAATGAAAGGTTACAAATCCATTCAACTTAGGCCCATAACCAGAAGAAATTACTTTTAATTCCACTTGCCTACAGATGATGCAGAAACGTAGGAGCTGAAAATAGAAGCATCAATCATAGGTCCACCTCCATTTTCATGCTGCTGCATCCGAGAGAAAGAGTGGTATCCGGCTCCTCCCGAATAAATATCTGCTGCACCGAATTTTGCTTTAGATACGCTGTGCATAATTGGAATATGTATCAGTGAAACTATTTTAATGGACTTTACGCAGAACAGAAGAAGATGACCGAACAGCTCTACCTGATTCTGTTTCCTCATATTCGAAGGCTTGTCCGCTAAGTGAGCTTTCACATTCTGTAGTTTGTGAAGGCAACTGACTTAAAGGGCTATCCACACAAGCAGCTTGCAGCATGTCATCATGTCCCCTACTACGAGAACTTGATTTGCCAGCCTGATGGTCATATCCACATTCAAAGGGGTAAAATGAAACTTTGAGCAACATACTTTCAGAAAGAAATGCTTTACTTCACAATAAATATGGCCATGGTGGCTTTAATTCAGAGTTTGAACCCAAGACAATTAAAAAAATTAAGTAGCCAAAGCGAAAAGGTAAGAACGAACACCAAATTGACTACTCAAACAAGCAGAGGATTTCCATAATAGTTTCTACTTTCTATATGTTTGAGACCAATCAATGTAAAATGATCAGATTAAACTGTTTATTATAAGATGATAGTTTTCATACAATGCCCTCCTGGGACTAATACAAGCATATATGTACAATATTATTAGAAAATATGCAGCCCCATTTCTAAATCTCTTCAGTTAATTTTATTCCAAGAACCTGCTATTGTTTTACATTTCCATCCTGTTATCAATTGCATTATTAATAAATAATAATATGTGACGCGGCCACTTAATAAAGGATCCATCACTTAGCTTATCACAATGCCAAAGCAGTTTTTGTTTAATTGCCTAATTACTGGTTTAACATAATAATCAAGCTCATCAAACACCTGGGTTCGGTGAAATTCAAATCAGTAACAACTCTGTATAGCATCAAACTCAGCTCTCCCAAAACTAGGACTAATATCCATTAATAATCTAAAAGGAAAAAAAGAGTGATTACTATCACAAGAAGCGATATATCAGAACCAATAATGCATGAAAGCAATGTACTTAACAGTTCCTAGTTCCTACAGAGCTATATATAGAATGGTCAAATCTAAATATAAGATAAACAAGTAGCTAACTACATTGCAACCATAGCAGGGTTAGGTGTAACCTTGACTTCAAGATAATGTACAAGGACAATGTGCATAAAATCCCTGCAAAACCAAAGAAAGGAACGTTTAATATCAATGAGTTGTAGTATTTGTAACTCCCCATGCATGCATGTAGGCTCCATACACAATGCACATGCCATGAGCTGTTAGTGTGCCTTCAAGCAGCTAATACGAAGCTATAATATTACAAAAGCAGAATGGATGACCAAAAATATTTCACTTACTCCTCCAACATCCAATAACTCCTCCTCTGGAAGTTTATATTCTCTTCCCCATGAGCATAATAGCAGTGAAGCACATCAATGCTTCCAGACTAAATTTATAAAGAATTATCAGTTTTATTGCCTCAATATACAAACAATACTGGAGACCAGTATAGAAACTCTTAAAAGAAATGCTGCAATAAATCACAGAAATAAATTATAATACTCAATTTGACTTACTTTTAACCTTTCATGGGCTTCTTTGACAGTCTTTCCATCCCTCTTCTTTCTCCAATTATGGCCATCCTTCCTGAAATATCTCAATACCTTTCGATCAAACAAGAAAAGCGAACCACCTAAAGCCAGAGATACAAAATATTAGTAAGATACAATTGAACCTCAAAGTGATCATTTAGAGACACTTTATCAACTCCTGCGCATATTTAATTGGGACTACATGGTCTAAAATCTACATGCCATTGCAGGTGTGGAGAAACTAGTAAATCGAATGTGCAAACCACGTAGTCATAGCTGATAGAGAGGCAAAGTGGCATTCATTAAGGAATATAACATGGTGTAAATGAAAGCTTAAAGGATGCCGATGCAAGAGAGCACAAAACACGGCCCATAGCATGAGAAGGTGTATCGATCACATAGCAGTCATTTAATCCTGCACCAGTAGAGGATCAGTCGGGCATATATTAATGTAAGTATATTGCCGAAGGCAGCATGGATCTGTAAGAGTGGGTGTTTATATATGGTTTGAGACTGACTAGTTGTAATTATCAAAGAATGATCTTGGCAATGTCCGGCACAATTGTCCAAGGTCCAGCAACAATAACAGTGGATCCAGAGGCTTAACCATGTGGGGATCAAACTACATACAGTAAAGATCACATCATAACATTTTGTCTCTAACACAGTATTGCAAAGCTGGCAGGCTACCAAGCCGTGCTAAGTTTACACCTAACATCAATATTTGGTTAAACTAACACGGTAAAAAAAATCATAAAACCCTGTTTTCTGTTCTCAAAAAATGTTGTACAAGTTACCAAATTAATGCCAATTGCCAAGTTAAACAACATGGTTTGGTTACTTTGGTAAATGTCTGCTCCAAAGCTAAGTCAATTGTTGAAAAATAAGAAGCTACTGCCTTTTGAAAACAAATCATCAAATGACAACAGTGTTCAACAAAAAAAATGGAGGTCATACTTGCAGGCCTATCTGGTGGTTCTGGAGCTATACGGAAATTTCTGTAATTCTTAAGTATTTCACAAATCTCAGAAGGGCGTAACCATCGTTGTTGAGCCTCCTTCAGTATCTGCTCAATATCTGTTCAGAAGTCATTGAAATGTAGAGTTAGACAACTTAACATAACTGCAAATGAGTCGGACAAAAGTGGATTTTAAAAATATTCAAAGAGTTGTCATCAGAGTTGCTTCCCAGCTTCACAAAATGTAACATGTCTCATGATCATAATCTCACTTGCACAATTCAATTTCATACCGGGGATCCTTTCGTGAATAAACCAACCGAATTTCCAGAAGGCACGACTCTTCTGACTATATGGTCACCAAATATAACTTCAAGAGAGAAAAAGGGTGGTCTAAACCACAATACATAGAACCAAAGTTCCAAAACTCAAATCTCTTTAAAAAGTACAAGTTAAACCATTCAAAACTCCAAAATTGGCAAATTCAACTTCCTCAACGAAATACATTCCGATACTAAAGAAGAACATTGAGACTCCCAGATTTCCAGATCTTGCTGAAGGCGAAAACAACACTATCTTGTAAAACCCAAACACGTTTCCACACTCTACCTTCAAGCCATCAACCTAAAAGCTTAACCTTAGCTCAAAAAATATTCGTTTGCATAAGCAAGGGGTACTGACATCCAAAAATTAACAGAAATCTTAATACAAACTTAAGTTGAAATATATGCGCGCCCTGCTAGGAAGCTCAATTTGACAGCACAATATGTGTCCATGGCCAAACAAAAGGAAGAGAAAAAAAAAAGAGAAGCTAAGCTAACAACTGAAAACCCGCTTTAAGTCCGATGCCAACTAGTATCACCAAGTCCACCACTTGACCAAACCTAACAAATACCAACCAAGATCACACAATATCAGCTCACCTGGATTATTATTAGTTTACTACCAGTGTCAAAGTTCGACACAACTGACATCTCTCTATAACAATTCACAAATAAAGTCTCCCTTGCCAACAAATACTATCACGGGCAAGGGAAAACATTCCAATATGTTAGTCCAGACTCCAGATCACACATCCAAGGAAAACCTAATCTTGTCGTGATAACAAACCACACCTCCAAAAAAATCAGAAGGAAGAGGAGGATAGAACAAAATCCAACCCTAACACAATGATCGCATACCAACCATCAGTAGAAAACTAGAAATGATTGATTCGAAACAGAACCTACTCCACGACCTTCGGGATGCATCCCACATCTGAACCTTTTAGTCCAACCTAACCATGGAACACAAAATTCTCACAGAAAAGCCCTCGAAACACCTAGAAATTCCTACTTGAACACCTAATTTCTAGCTTCTAGTACTAAAAAGTCCAACTTCCTTGCGTAGAAACTAGATTTAATCCAAACCGAAACATAGACAGGCTATACAAGGGGTATGTTCAGTTGTTCACACAGATAAATCTACAAGTCCTAGAAACGCAGGGTACCAGAAATCCGTCTCCAGAACACTGACACTGTCCACAAATATTCCCAATACTTTCGAATAGCTGCTACAGCTTCCGATGATTCCACTCCCAGGCCTCTCGCGCTCGACCGAAATCTCCACTTTGATCATCACCTCACATCCATTCCCACAACCTCCAACCACAAAAATCCCATACGGTTCCGTCACAGAAACGCGAAATTCTCACGAACTCCGAAGTTTACACCAACCCACGCAACCATACCCTCCAAATCCCGCGGGAACCGAGAACACGGCCGACGACTCCCAGCAACGCAACCACCTCCAGTTCCACCAGCTTCCGCGCCAAAATTCCAATTCCCAAAACGGAGGAGGGGGGAAACAAATCAAAACAAAGACCGAGGCGTTGACCAAAGCCAGCAAGCCACCCAAAATTCCCCGACCAACCGCAGCCCACAGGAAGATCACAACGAACAGAAAGCCTAAAACCCGAAGCGAGCGGCGCCTCGGGAGGCCTGTGCCCTCACCTAGCTGCGGCGCGATCGCGTAGCGCCGCCCCTCGGCCATCGCCAGAGACGGGCCGCCGTGGCAACCAGGCACCACCACGATTTCACCAAACCCTCCGCACCGAACAGTCTCCGAGGGCTCTGCCTCTCCTGGCGATTCAGATGAATTTTCGTAGGGTTCTGGGTGGTTCGGGGCAGCGCGAGAGATGGCAGGTGGTGGTGTTTTTAGCCGGCGGAATTGGCGAAGCGGGGAAACAACTGAAAACCATTGGCGAGGTAACTATTATATGGAGGGGGATTTTGTGAGGGGTGAAATGGCCGTTTTGCCCCCGCGTTAATGTCTTGATCGTGGGGAATTGTGGCCGTGACGGCCTTCCGTTTTGGTTGGTGGGCCACTGCGGCCGCAGAACGTGGGCGGTAGGTGGAGGCGCCAAGCGTTCGGCCTATCGATCAGCCTTGCGAGTCCATGTTCTCTCTCCTTCGCGTTTTTTAGTCTGACAGAGAACTAGATGCAATTCGTGTAATGGTTATGATGCAGTCTTTAACTACAGCCGATGATTTATAGTTATGATTAATAATTTTTAGTTCTAGTATAAACATCTATATAAATAAATCAAATATTAATAAATTATTTCGAAACGAATGAATCGAATACCAATAAATTATTTCGAAAAGACTGTTGCAATAAACCATTTTGAAATAACAGTGGTAAAGCCATAAGCTGAAAAACAATATGTGCTATATTGATTGCTTATGGGCAAAGAAACATAACCCTGGTCCATCCAACGGTTCAAAGACCTATTAATTTAGAACATAAAAATTTGACAAGAATTATGAATAAACTGTCCTATTTTCTCCAGCGTTGTCGTGTTCCAAACCAGCTCTAAGCCATGTTTGCTCACATCTAGTTAAGTGTTTGATGAGTTTTTGTGCAAAGATGTCCAGACAAGCCAAATAAGAAGGTATACGTGGGGTAAGAGCTTTTGTATAGTCAGAGTCATGAAGTTGCACAGGAAACAAAACCATCAAGTGGATAATGTGTCGCGCCTCATATGGTTGCGTGCCACTGATCAATCGCTAGGCGTATGCGCCATGATCATCACGAGCCTGTAAGTCTTTAGCTATGACTACGTTGTGTCAATCAGGCCGATACAACCACATTGTATGACCACGTCTTCGATCACATGGGGTGTCGAGCACATTCTTCGACCACGTTGTATCGACTACACTGTGTCGACCGGCTGTTACGATCACGTTATATCGACTACACTGTGTCGACAGGCTGTTATGACCACATTGTATCAACTACACTGTATCGACTGGCTAATACGACCACGTTGTGTCAATCATTTGCTTTGACCACAATACCTCTATCCCGGTCTTCCGACCATGATATTGTAAGCTCACAGGTACTCAACATGCAACTACCGTCAACCACAAATTTACCTCCAAATATACTTTACGGTCCGGTGCAACGGTTGTGGTGATGTTCCTCATACGACCGCATGTTCTCGGCCGATTACAAGGCGCATGGCTAATTTATGGAAATCTATGCCCAGGGATGAAAAGGAAAGATTGATTCGAGATGCATTATCCTCACAATGGAAAGATGATCACATCGTGTCCCCATCTGATGGAAGTAATTCTTAACAAATCTTTTGATACAGAAAGCAGTGTTCTGAAAGGTAAGTAATCCATAGTCGATTGGGACTTTGATCTCAAATTAATGGCATGATCAGTACCGCATTGGAGCCGTGTACGATGCCTACGGCCCTTGCCCATGCCTATAAAAGGAGGAGCACATCAGCTCACGTAGAGGGACACAAGTAGACGGAGACGCAGTTCCACAGACATAGAAATAAAGGCAGAGAGAAAGAAGAAGCAAGGAGAAGTCAGAGAGACCCGAGGCAACGATCCATACAAGCCCAGGCTATGGCATCCTATGCTTAAAATGGTAAAAAAATATTCTCTCCTCTTTCTTTTGCATCTAATTAGTCTGCTTATGATGAATGGTGGCTACGATGGCAATGTCGCCAAGCGACTACGACTGCTACTAGTAGTGCCACCAATTAGGTGTTCTGGGGCTCACCGAAATGCAGTCCACGACATCTGATGCTGGAACCGTTGAGATTATTGTTCGCTTTTCGACTCACCAAGGTTGAGATGTGAAGTTCCTCCACTCCTGTACGTGGTGAGTGCCCTAGCCAAGCTGAGCGGCCGCGACAATCTGCTATGTGAGTAACACAGGTGCTTTCGATCACTCATTGTACTCAGGCGCTTTTGACCACCTATGATGTTTAGGTGTTCTACAAACGCTTGCTGGAGTTGAGCACCTCCGACCGCTTCCCAAAGATGGTCCTCTCCGACCGTTTCACACAGACGGATGCCTATGACCGCTTGCTGGAGTCGAGTGTCTCCGACTACTTCCCAAAGATAGGCCTCTCCGACCGCTTCGCACAGATGGATGCCTACGACCACTTGCTGGAGTCGAGCGCCTCCGAGCGCTTTCCAAAGATGGGCCTCTCCGACCACTTCACGCAGACAGACGCCTACAACCGCTCGCTAGAGTCGGATGCCTATGACCACTTGTTTGAGTTGAGCCTCTTCATCCTCTTTGCGCAGACGGACGCCTACAACTGCTTGATGGAGACGGACGCCTACGACCGCTTGCTCGAGTCGAGTCTCTCCGACCACTTCACACAGACGGACGCCTACGACCGCTTGCTTGAGTCGAGCGCCTCTGACCACTTCCCAAAGACGTGCCTCTCCGACCGCTTCGCGCAGATGGACGCCTATAACCGCTTGGTAGAGTCGAGCGCCTCCGACTGCTTCCCAAGATGGGTCTCTCCGACTGCTTCACACAAACAGACGCCTACGACCACTTGTTTGAGTTGAGTCTCTCCGACCGCTTTACACAGACGGATGCTTACGACCGCTTGCTAGAGTCGAGTGTCTCCGACCGCTTCCCAAGACGGGTCTCTCCGACTACTTCACACAGATGGACGCCTACGACAGCTAGTTCGAGTTGCGCCTCTCCAACTGCTTCATACAGACGGATGCCTACGATCACTTGTTGCAGTTGAGCACCTCCGATTGCTTCCCAAAGACGGTCCTCCTCGAACACTTCTCGAAGACGGGCATCTCCGACAGCTTGTCAAAGTCGAGAGCCTTCGACTGTGTTGTCGAAGATGGATGCCTCTGACCCTTTACCGAAGTCAAGTACCTTCGACCACTCATCGTACTCGAACAACGTCAACCGCCCTTGATGCTCGAGCGCTTCTGACCACCCATTGTACTCGTACCTCTTTGGCTAAAGACCTTCGGTCACGGTGCCTCAGTACTCTAATCAGTACGCCTTACGACCACGACATAACAATCCCCCTCGACCAGTGTGCTATAGTACTTTTACGAGTACGCCTTGTGACCACGATCGGTTGTTGATAGCTCCAGTACCCCTACGAGTACTCCCCTTGACCAATGTGCTACAATACTTTTACGAGTACGCCTTACGACCATGATCGAAGATCGATAGCTCTAGTACTCCAACAAGTACTCCCCTCGACCAGTGTGCTACAGTACTTTTACGAGTACGCCTTACAACCATGGTCGGAGGTCGATAGCTCCAGTACTCCAACGAGTACTCCCCTCAACCAATTACTACAATGCTCGTCCGATGGGTTTCGACCACGGTGGATTTCGACCATAGACATCTTTCGATAGGGTTCGACCACAGTGTATTTTGACCACGAACATCTTCTGATGGGTTCAACTACAAAGGACTTTTGATGGGTTTCGACCATGGTGACTTTTGACCACGAAGGACTTCTGATGGTTTCGACCACGGTGACTTTCAACCATGAAGGACTTCGGATGGGCTTTGACCATGGTGGCTTTTGACCATGAGCATCTCCCGATGGTTTCGACCATTGTGACTTTCGATCACGAAGGACTTTTGATGGGTTTCGACCACTATGACTTTTGACCACGGGCATCTTCCGATGGTTTCGACCATTGTGACTTTCGATCACGAAGGACTTTTGATGGGTTTCGACCACTATGACTTTTGACCACGGGCATCTTCCGATGAGTTTGACCACGGTGACTTTCGACCCTGGGCATCTTCCAATGAGTTCGACCACGGTGACTTTTGACCCTGGGCATCTTCCAATGGGTTTGACCATGGTGACTTTCGACTCCAGACATCTTTTGATGGGTTCGACCACGGGCATCTTCTGATGGGTTCGATCACGGTGACTTTCGACCCTATGCATCTTTTGATGGGTTCGACCATGGTGACTTTCAACCCTGAGCATCTTCCGATGGGTTCGACTACGATGACTTTCAACCACAAAGGACTTCTGTTGGGCTTCGACCACGGTGGCTTTCGACCTCGGACATCTTCCAGTGGGCTCGACCATGACCACGAAGGACTTTTGATGGGTTTTGACTACTGTGACTTTCGACCACGGACATCTCCCGACGAGTTCGACCATAGTGACTTTCGACCACTAAGCGCTTCTGATGGGCTTCGACCAAAATGGATTTCGGCCACAGGCATCGTCCGATGGATTTCGACCATGGTGGATTTCAATCACATACATTTCTCGATGGGTTTCAATCATGATGGATTTGGACCACGGACGACGTCTGATGGATTTCGACCACATGACCCTTGACTACTAATATGTTCAAGACACCTATTCTTGTTGCCATTATCGTTAAACCGATCATGCTAGATGTTAATTATGCACACTTCAAATCGCTTCCATTGTGTGTTTGTTCGATACCGACGAGGTCGAACGGCATGGGCGAGCGTGTTTAGTGTAACGATCACGCTATCAATGGTCCCATAGACTGACAAGGCTATGGATAATGCCATGCTCACACCTTCATTAATCATTCATCCCATGCATGAAGAACATAAAGTGAAAACTGAAGACGACGATCAATGTGCAGTTTAATTGGAGGTTTTCTATGGGTTTATCCTGCAGATATAATTAACTGGGAGCCTTCTAAGCCCTCGGGAATCAAGATACCACATCGTCTATGTCAGATCTGCTATGCTAAGCAGGCTACGGGGTGTACTCATATAAAGGAAACTTGTAATTTTGATATTTTCAAATGAATGGATAAAATACATATTTTTCTATTTTTTCTGTATTCATTTATTTTGTGTATTTTAGTACACTGGCATATGTATGCTTTATGTTCTAGGCAAGAAGACGTCAGCGATTTCTGACGTCAAATATGGAGAAAAATATCTTCTGAATAAGAGCATCTCCAATAGTAACTTATGAGCTAGCTCTAAACATATTATTTCATATTTTAATAGAAGAGAGAGAAAAGTTATCTCTTGATCAAGAGCTAGTCTCATACACACATTCCAAGATTATGTGAGAGTGTCATGTGAAGCTATTTATGTTATGAACTATGTGCTAAAAGTTAGTACTATTGAAGAAGTTGTCTTAGAGTTAGTAACTAGCTCATATTGTTGGAGATGCTCTAACAGGAGATGAGAGTAGCAGTTCATTAAATGCACACAGATTAGCAGGGTCCTAGAAAGATTTTGAGCGAATAATGTTCGGGATGGTCCGGTTTGTCGCCCCCGGGGAGCATTTCGTGCGGAGGGTCGCGCCGCGCTCTCCTCGGCGGGTAGTGGGGAAGGGCCGCACGATGCCGTCGTTATCTGCCGCCCTCGTGCAGTCGCGCTCATTCGTCGAAGCTCTCTCTCTCTCTCTCTCACCTCGTGGGGCGTGGCCGCGCACCACACGCACTCTCGCCGTCTTCCTTACGATTGTTTATCACTAGCATCACTGGTCACCCTTGTTTAACTGACCAGTCACAGCCCAACATATGGGAGTAGTATTCTATACTCGGCCACCCACTGCTGATCTATCCGCCATCTCTTGATCGTCACCTGTTTTCCTTCCAGGCCGTGAAAGTTGGAAAGGAGAAAAGCAAGAGCAGCTGCGTCACGTACGGCGACAATTGCCGGTCACACATTGGACACAGTGTTTTCCTCTGTTGGAAGTTTGACTCGAGACGGTGAGGCCTCTCGATTAACAGTCCGATGTAACACCAACACCGGCCGGGCTGGTTACGAAGTTATTAGTCTTCAGAAGCACAAGGGGATAGGCTCCACTGGGATAATTAATGTGATCGCCTCATCCCGGTGACTGATCGGCGGGGCCTGGACGAGTTCGTGGATCGGCACACACATGATTGCATTTTGCAACCACTAAGCACCATCCAGCTTCTCTAAGATCGCGTCTTAAAAAATTAGCAGGAGGAAAAGATAAGCATCATGCTGCAGTAGGGTAGCATCTAGCTGTGTGGACGTCTTACAGTGACTTTGCACCTAATCACCCAGCTTTTCAGCTAAGATGCCTTGTGTTGGGAAGTGGCTTCACCTGTCCTCAATCGGCCTGCTAAGCAAAGATTCATTATGTGTGTAATTAGAAGTAGACTTACTAAGGTTATACCAATGGAAGTATATATTTGTCCTAACTAACTAGTAAAGGTTTTAAGGGGTATTGGTATAAACAACTTCTTTTATGCCTATAAATATGATCCCTAAAACATCATGGAATAGAGAGAACATTTAGTATATATAGATTCAAGCTGAGATTAAATAACAAGATATACCCACTTTACACCTCTCTTCTCTCTTAAATTTTAAGCTCCTGATATCTCCCCTGGGTTTACCGAAACTCTAGTAACCAATGTTACCACAGCACCTTTGTTAATCACTTTCCTGCCCATTATGCATATCTAGGCATTTCAATAACCACCCGATTAGAATGTTAATCTCGGATCGCTGGAAAGTCATGCAGACCGTAGATCCACCGGCCATCGTTTCAGTAATTAGCAGGCGTAAGATGCAGGAACAGGTGACTTCTCACGAAAAAGTTTCTGCATACTTGCCGCGAACACATGTCCAAGGCCTACTGATTTCGAGCACTCGCTGGGTGGGTCACCCAGTTCAACACTAACATAGCGGTGCTCACGTAAGATATACCTCACCATGCAGTAGCGCGCAGAGTAAGCACTGTTTGCCTGCGCAGTGCTTCCCAGGTGTCCATGCAACCAAGCGCACGGTGATGCTGCTGGTACTTGCATGCACGCCGTGCTACCTGTAAATCTGTTCGCCACCCGTCGGGCAACGGTGCGATCAGCAGCAGCTTTTCGAGCGCTCACCGACACGTCTCGGCAAGCATCCACGGAATGGTTATGGTCCTGGATTTCAGATTGAAGCGACCATAGGCATGCTGACGCTGCCCAACTGTGTGATGTGCGACGTGCAGCGGTCAAGATCACTAAACTGCAGGTCGTCGTCCTATGTGCATCAATGCACCATGCACGATTACAATCGTAACCCTGTTTATGATTAAACACCAAATTTGCATCTCGCACTTCTGTACTTGTATGTGTCCTTCAACTGTGCATCAGAAAATATGTGACCGCAGGAAATCTGTCCAGGCAAAGGGGTAGAGAAAGAACCAGAAACTACCAAAAGCTGCTGACCTCAAGAATAACGGAGCTCAGCTGATGTACAAGTTTTAACTCCACCCACTGCCACTGCCCAGTGGACAGAGCACGTCAGCACGCGCATAACAAATTTGTTCGGGAAAGTAATGCCTTGACAACGGCGAAACAATATATAGCACTGAAGCACTGTAACGTATTTTCGGGTAATGATGGACCAGAATAATTACTGAAACAGCCGCAAACCAACTATTCTGGACGCAAATGCAAACCAAGTAATAGCCATTTTCTTTTATACTGCTGCTAATAGCTTTTATTTGTTTTTCAAGATAATAACGAATGACATAGCCACAACGCACATGGTTTTAATTTTCGTTTGTTTTAATTTTTGAAAAAGCTAAAATTAAAAGTCAAAAACATAGGACCATATTTTTATATTCGCAAAAGGGACTTCCGAAGAGGTTGTAGCAAGGAACAAAATCATTTCGGATTGCAGTCAATGCATCAAAAATTGAAGTTTGAAAACTTGTTAATTGAAATTTGTGTTGTAATTTCAGGAGCATTTCGGTAATTTTTCAATTGAGAAAAAAGGGGGAATATGGGGCCCACCTGTCGGTGGGCCAAATGGAAGAGATAAGGGGACGAGACTGCGTCTCCTCTCGAGCGACGCCTTTCGCCAGATCCGCTCTCCGTGGGGAGCAGCGGCGACTTCGGCGATGTGCGGTTCTCTCGCTAGATCCGATCTCCCAGGAGGGGTGGCGGCGACAGCTCCAGCAGAAGGTGAGAGGTGCTAGCGGCGCTTGCGGTCTGGAAGCCTCGGCTCCAGCCATTGGACGCCAACAATCTCCCTTCCCCTTCTGCTCTCGGCTATTTAAGGAGGTCGTCTTCATCCGTAAGATGCATTGAAAAAACGTGAGCACTATCTCTTCCATTCTTTCTTCTTCTTCTTCTTCTTCCAGATTTGGCTCTAGTTTTGGTCTTTGGGACCTCATCTTCGCTGGCAACTGCCGGTCTTGGTGGTGGTTTGAGGTCCCTGGTGCTCGGCGGAGAGACGCACTTGGCCGATGCTTCTCTTGTTCATGTGCGACGTCTCCTTTACCTCGGCTTTGTCGGCTTGGTGATTCCCGAACGGCAAAGGTGGGCATTGTATCTCCGTCAACCACACTCCTATCTCGCGGCGGTACAGAGGGGCGCTAGGTTTTCTGGGTCAGCACCTACGGGTGTGCCTTGTCCGGTTCTTGTTGGTGATTTCGCTTCCACCGGCTTGATTCACTTTAGGACAGCTTTGAGTGCCGTCTGCACTATGAGTATTTCAGTTCTTTTGTTTGCAAACATTGTGGACTATGCTTGTTTTATAATAGCTGGTATAAGTTCAAGTACCGGAAGACATTGTTTGCCTGTGGCTCAATTTAAAAGCTCGATGATGAAATTTGTCAAATACTAAAAGCGATTTGTACACCTAGGTTTAAATTGAGCTCAATCTGTGATGCTTTCGATTGTCTATCACATTGCTTTGAGTTCTTAGTTCGGTCAATTAGTTAGATCTTATTGCTCTGCGATTATCTGGCATGCAACAGCTAGTATTATGAATTCAGATCTGAATAGGAGTTTTTCACCTTTGAATTATTGAGTATTTGTGATTATGTTATCTATTAACTGATCATCTTAAGCTATTGTCAGGTTGCTGCCTTATAGCCTTTGATTTAGATCTTTTGTCATACCAAAATTTAGAAGTTGGTATCATTTGTATATGCAAACTTTAGTGACAGAGAATGCATTGATTAGAGCTCAAATTTAATCTCTAGTTGTCTTATCACTTGAGGAAGAGTATTGACATAGTATTGAAAAGGCCAAGTATTAAGACTTGAGCAACTCTACTTCAGAGAGCATGACATCAATTATAATTGAGCTTTAGGCTGTTATAATTTATTCTTTTGTCATGAACATGGGTAATATACTCCTTTTAGCATTTATTATGTTTCATGAATTAAGATTATGCTCTTGTATAAATGACATGGTATAATTATATGTTTATATGCAATTTATGCCATTTATATACTGCTTGAATGTTGTTTGATTATGCTTCATTTTGCTAAAATTAAATCTAAATATATGATTATACTGCATAATTTGCAACAATTTGAAGGGCAAGGAGACCCACATGTTTTCACTAAGGCAACAGAACAATATGCTATAGATAAGCGATTGAATCGGAGGTGTAAGAGCTCATCGTGTACAATGTAATCCTGTGGTTCAAAGCTTCAGATGCATAATGCTTTGACCAAAATGAAGCTACTCTCACAGCCTGTGAAGCTTCGTGAAGTAAGCCTACCAGAAGAATAGATGCTAAAATGTGAGCTGAGCCTCTTGAACTTGCTGCATAGGCTCAAGAATTAATTTGCACTCATTCCACTTTCAGGACTATCTTCATTAACTCGTATACAAAATAGCTGATAGAAGCCGACGGCAGAACCTGAAGAAGAGGAGAAAGAAAACCAGTTACATCAGATAATCTGAAACAAACTAGCAAACACTATTCAGTAATACAAAGTCTCGGATCAACTGATGTATACAGGTCTCTAGTTTCCATTTAACCTGGCACGCGCTAGGCTTGCACTAATCTCATTGCATCCTTAGAGAAACCAGAACTATTGTAGGAATACCATAACAATATTATTATTATCCATCAAAAAAAATTCCCTGAGATATCTCCTCACTTCACATGGGCTACTAAAGCCCAAGCCTGATCACTACATGTGTAAATCACATGGATGCATTCATAGAACTAGCCCCTAACGATATGTGCAAGTGGATTCTCTTCTGGAAGAAAAATGTACCTGTAGCAAGCTGGGGATCAGGCCAGCGTAGAGTGCCGGTACTCCACCTTGATCAACAATTTTAAGGCACGTTGCAAAAGCATTCATCCTTGTTGCCTTGACTTGCAACTGTAGCTGCCTCCTAACTACTTCAAAAGGGTAGGTGGCTGCTTCAGCACAGCAACCAGCAATAGCCCCATAGAGTAAGGTCCTAACAGTACCCAACTCAAGCTGATCTAATGCATTTGCCTCTTGACCTTGTTGCTTCATTATTGATGCCCTCCTCTTTCCTTCAGGGGAATGTAGATAAGCCATCTTCAATATGTCATACACTCCGTAGAACACAGCACCAGAGGGTGCCATGCTGATAAGAGAAGGCACTAATCCCTTGTATAGCGAGAAGAATCCTTCAGTCTGAATCATGTGGCGGGCAACACCAATAACCCCGCCTAAGGCTTCACCACCAGGAGCTACCATCTTTGTCCTAATCTGAAATCAACAGCTCAATTCAGACAATATTTAGTGAAAAATGGCACCAAAAAAAAAAGAAAAGGCAATGCAAAGCCCAAAAGGTCTTTATATAAACACACCGTATCCATTGGTATGCACAATATTGTTGCTGTAACGCCAGCAGCAGCACCAGCAATAAACCTCTCAAAGTTTGTAGTTTCTTCATTACCAGACCATTTGAGCAGTTGCTTTCTGTAAGTGTCATATGCATAGAAGTTGACTGCCTTGAATGGAGCAGTACGGAGGACGTTGACAAAGTTCCCTTTCCAAAAGCCTTTCAACCCTTGTGTTGCTGCAATTGCGTGGATAAGCTCAAGGAGATTCCTCTGCTCACCACGAACTATATACTCCAACTTTAGCCTCTCAAGAGGGGCAACAACTGTTCTGCACGATATAAAAAAATTAGGGAAGAAATTTCTAGGTAGGAAAGACAACAGAGACCCACTTTGCATATTACTTATCACGACTTTAAGTTCCTGGTAATTCCAAGCCTTGTGTTATGAACCTTAGTTCATAACGGGTAAACACTACCAAGAAGACGGCCGGATGGTGTCGGCGTAGGGAGAGAGGAGAGACTATAGATTAGGAAGACTTTGTTATTACTCTGGTTGATTACAATAGCATGCGGTAGCCCTCTTATATAGATGGCTCCCCCCTAACAGATGGAATCTAACTCCAATCATATCTCTAACTAAATCTCTAATACAAGGAAACCAATCCATAACTCAAATAGAAACCAATCTCTAATTCCTAATAATAACCCGACTGGCCCAAGGCCCACGTCTATAACACTACACCCCTCCCGGACATGCAGCTCGTCCTCGAGCTGCTAGACGGCGGCCAATGGAAGACCTTCGACGACGATGTAGAAGACGAACGGTGGCGGGGTGCTGCAGCGGATGAAGACGACCGATCTGATCCAAGCAGAACATGGCTAAATGATGCCTGCAAAATCAGTTTTTTTTTTGAATTTTTTTATTTTTTATTTTTTTGCTTTTCTCTCTTTTTGTTTTTAATCCGGTCGGTCAACCGGTACAAAAAACTCCACCTCGACCCGACCCAACACATGCAACCAACGGAGGCGGAGGTCCCCCTGGTCGGCATCAACGGCGGCGACCGGCGGAAGCAAGATGACTCCGGCAGATCCGGCGGCGGTGGCAGCTCCGGGCGGCCCACGGCGGCGGCCGAGCGGCGGCAGCCATGAGGCGCGTGGAGGAGCAGCTTTGGCGGCTGGCGACGGCGGCTTCGGCGGACAAGCGGCCTGGGGGTCGACGGCGAAAAGCGGCGGCCCGGGCGGAAGCGGCCCCGACAGCGGATGCGGCGACGGCGGCTAGGGCGACAACGCTCTCGGCGGCGGATCTGGCCCGAGCGGAAGCGGCCCCGGCAGCGGATGCGGCGACGGCGGCCCGGGCGACAGGGCAAGGGCGGACCAGGCGGCTGCGACGCGGCCGGAAGTGCCCCGTGCAACGGCGGTGGCGTGGTTTCGGGCGCCCGGGGGACTCGTGGCGGTGACGGCCCGGGTGAGGCGGCCCGGTCGGCGGCGGCTGCGCGGGCCGGAGGTGGCACCGGGCTTGGCAGCGATGGGGGTGGATCTGCGGCAACGGACGGAGACGCAGGTGGAGACGGTGCGGACGGCAGAGAAAACGCTGCGGCGATGGGATCCTCCTGGCTTGGAGCTGATGCGGCCGGTGGGGCGTAGCCGGCGGCTAAACTCCCCCTGGATTCAAGTGCTGCAATCCTGGCGTTGGTTGCGATGCTCTGTAGCGTCAAATTTGCAATCTTGGACTTCATCTCGGCCTGCTGCTGCACGATCTCAGCCATCTGTTCCTGGATTGCTCTAAACATTGCGCTCACGGAACTGGCCTCCTTGCCGGAAACCATAGTAGCAGAAGTCGTGGGAAGAGATCGACGGCTCTGATACCAAGTTGTTATGAATCTTAGTTCATAACGGGTAAACACCACCAAGAAGATGGCCGGATGGCGTCGGCGTAGGGAGAGAGGAGAGACTATAGACTAGGAAGACTTTGTTATTACTCTGGTTGATTACAATAGCATGCGGTAGCCCTCTTATATAGATGGCTCCCCACTAACAGATGGAATCTAACTCCAATCATATCTCTAATTAATATCATATCTCTAATACAAGGAAACCAATCCATAACTCAAATAGAAACCAATCTCTAATTCCTAATAATAACCCGACTGGCCCAAGGCCCACGTCTATAACACCTTGTCCGGTTGGTAGTAACCAACTGGAAATCGGCCAGGTTCAAAAAAAATTTCGGGCTGTCCTTTTCAGATTTGCCTTTTGTTTGTATTTATTTTGAAGTTTATATGTTTCTAAAATGTGAAAATTTATCACCTATACAGAATCCATTTAAACTGGGCAGAAAATACCTAAATTCTGGCAGGAAACAGAAATACCGGTGGAGTGCCGATTGCCGGGAAGCAGTTTCTCATGGGATATTGAACTTTGTTACTTATCATATTTGTACTTTTTCAAAGCCAAGTTAATCACCTATACTTAATGAATTTTGAGCACCCCCCCCCCCCCAAAAAAAAGAAGCAACAACAGATGCAGAACACAGAAATTTTTTATCCAAAATCCAAAGTCTGGAGATGCCACAACAGTAAAAAGAGAGGCAAGATTCCAAATGGATACAAGCGAAACATTCCTATCACAATGAGTCAAACACAAAGCAGCCATTCACATATCAAAACTTCCAGAACAAGTGACACTAGTTTCATTCTCGAAAGGTTCAATACCAAAGTATACTCAAGCAGCTCTGTTTTCAACAGCTATTTAAAACATACACAAGCTGACAAGCTTGAACCTACTAAGCACGAAAAGTTGTCAACTTAGGCCATAGTTTACTGAAGAACGAAAGCAGCAACTGGGATCATCAGATCATATGAGATTAAATGGTATAGTATTTTGGTATTTGCATAAGATAGCTCCTTCCCCGCTTTTGCCAATATGCTGTCAAGATAGAACAGTGCTTTTCTTGTCGCATAACCAGTTCCTTTCTGCCATCGGACTTGTCATATCAAGTACCCTAAAATTGTAGGTACAGGTCCAGTCATTTCTTGGACCAGTAACACGAAAGATGGCATAGTCCAATTACACCAAGCCAAACATCTAATACCAGTAGCAAATCCAGATCAAATACTCAGGAGAGACCAAAGCTATGAAAAATTAGACACCAAATTTGACAACTAGATGAGTATATTGAAATATTTCAAGAAATTTATAACATGTTAACATTGCTGTCACAGGAGGCCATTTGTGTACTTTGTGCAAAGTCATGGGGCAGAACAGAAAAGTAACAGTTCCTCTAGGCAGAACAGAAAAGTAACAGTTCTTCTAGAATCTCAAGGACATAAAAAAATGAACTTTCTAAAGTCATGTGTGTGTGCGTGGTGGTAGAGGTGGATGGTGGTAGCTCTTGGAGTATGTTGGTTCCAACCCTGAAAAACATCCTTCGAACTTCCTTATTCAAGAGCTGCAAATACTACTAGACATTACTAGGTACACAAATTGACCATATTAACTGCTTCCATGTTGTCTAGCTAAAAGAAACAATTCCGAATTATCGTGTAGGTAAGAATGGGTTGAATTAATTGCTGCTATGGTCTCAACTTCTGCTGTCACTACTATGCGGTTCCACAGTATCGTGTATTTTCGCGCTACATGCATCTTCAAATCCATTGAGCAATCTTAAATTGTGTAATACCACAAACTCATTTCACTAAATGTGATAATGTCCAATTTATCTCTGACATAATGCATTCAGTTACTCTTTATGGTGAGTGGGTTGGCCAGGCTACGGAACCCATCTTATTTGTTGAAGTCACAAAACCAGCAAGCTCTACAGGAACCAAACTAAATGCAATCTTCTCCAAAGGCTGCGGGAGCTAGATGTGGATAAGTTACTTTGAAATTTGGGTAGAATTACACAAAATTGCTGCTCCCTGCAGAATATAGTACTCTTTTATTAATGAGGTCAAAATTGCCAATAACAATTCCCAGGCAGACAACCTAGTAACATACAATAAAGTACTCTAAATGCTTTTAGCTTTCATGTTTCTAGGCTCATGATTCTATATGGACTGTGATTTGCATGGATCCAGTTTCCCCATGATAGAAGATGGAACAGGAACATGGCCCAAACAAGTTAAGAGTTGTAGTCGCCTCAAACTTCAAACTTATTTTATGTCCCAACTTTGCTATGTACACCACCTCAGTACTTAACCCCACCTGTTTTATGAAAACTTATGCTGTCCAAGTGCTACTTTTGTAGTAGTAATTAGGACTGACAAGGTGCAATTTCACTCAAATCAGCAGCGTTTAAACGTCAATCCTCTATGCACCCAGAGCTACACTAACTGAATTACAGTGATGCACAAATACCCAATTTATCTCACACTCCATCTATCACAAAAACCTTGAGCAGTGGTTAGCATAAAAACTGTTCCTCCAACATCCGAATTAGAAGCAATAGCTATTGCTTGCTACCATAATGTCCAATCCATTTCACCAGACCGGCCATCATACTATCTAAATACAACTGAACCTGAGCCTACAACACACAACATGGCTTAAAATCAGTGGTATCTGTCTATCTGACACCCACCTCTCATCTCTCTCCCAAAGCGTTGAAATGGAAGCACCGACCCTAAAACAGGACAGTCCTACATGTCACTCAAAATCTCATACTAATATTCTAGTACACTACCAATAACTGATCCCAGCAAGGCAGCAAGCTCAATTCATTTAACCAGAATGGCGACAACATTACACAAACAATATGAGATTAGTGCTTTCGACAAATTTCAGCTCAATTTAACTGCATCAGTAGTATGAATACTTCTCTACACATCCGAACTATGTAACTTCAAATGCAGTGGAGATTCACCAGTCCCACCCAAAGACAAAGCGGCTATACCTAGAGAGCATTGCAGCGACGGCACCAGCCCAGAGATGCTTGGTCATGTTCATCGCGCCCGCTCCGGCACGAGCCTCCTCCTCCACCAGCTTCCCCTCCGCCCCCGCCATCACCTCCGCCGCCGCCGCCCTCCTCCCCACAACCAGCCCCTCCGCCTCCTCCTCTCCGCCCTTCTCCCCGCCAGCGAGCAGCCCCACCGGGCCCCTCACGAACCCCCTGCCCCCCTTGACCGACATCGTCAGCGACAGGAACCCCGGCGGCGCCCCCCGCCCCCGCTGCCGCACGCCGAACGACGCCGAGCATCCGGGCATCGCCGCGAGGAGCGCCCCGTGCGCCGCCGCGTCGCCACCGTCGAGGAACAGCCCCGCCGCCGCTCCCTCCCCGCCGCCGCCCGCGGGAGGCAGCCACATCTCCAGCCACGGCATGGCGGCGAGCCGTCGACGCACGCACGCACCCTCACGACGCTATAGGCTGCTGCTGCTGCTCCTCCTCCTACTCCCGCCGCTAGGGTCCGCCAGGCGAGGCATCGTTTTTATCGGCGGAATGGAGCAAAACAGCACCGTCGCTTCGATTCGGCACGGAAGGGTGGAGAAGAGGAGGGAAGCGCAGCTGCTAGTTGGGTGGGTGGGCGAGCAAGTAGATGCGGAAGTGGAGGATTTGTTCTTGAGATTTGAGATTTGTTGGCAGTTGGGGGGGAAGAAGCGGAGAAGCCGCCTTGGATCTTGCCGCCCGGAGGCAAGAAAGGCCAACGAGCTGCGAACGAGGTTGCGCGAGGTGGGATTATTTTTTTAAAAAAAAATGCTGTGTTTTTTTTTTTTATCTTGCTTCTTTTTTGTTTGGCCCCTGCCCTGGTTCAAGTGGATGTTAGCACAGTAGCACTTTCCTAGGAACGATGGTTGATGGGGTAATCGTGTACGTATCAAAAATGGTCTATTCTTTTCTGCTTTTAGGTTATGATCGTTTTGACTTTAATTTTTAGCTTTCGATTTATTTTTTACAATTAATAAATTTTATCTTCTTTTTAACTTTTGATTTTTTTTGAGTTTTTTTGTCGATTTTTCCCGTATTTGTTTGTATCTAAACTAATAAACCACCAGTTAAAATTATCCTATATCCACCCAACAATTATCTGCTCCACAGTCATGACCTTAACTACATCCACACCACAATATGCACCTAGAAATACACCATCCTAAAAACGTACGCACCAGATTAACTCTCCTCCATTCTCTCTCCTTACTCAACCATATCCGACGGTCATCCTTCAATGGATCTGCAGTACCCCTCCCGCGTCCCGCTCCCCCACTCGCGAAATATCCGCCGATCCGCTCCGCCCTCGCCCCTCCTCCGCCTCCGTCTCCCCCGCTCCTCCTCCTCCCCCGCTCAGCCGCCGCCTCCTCCTCTCCCCACCCCTCCGCTCCGCCGCCGCCGCCTCCTCCCCCCACCCTGCGCCGCCGCCTCCTCCTCCCCTCCCCTCCCCTCCCCTCCCCACCCGCGCCCCTCAGTTTTTCCGCTGCTTCGCCGCCAGATCCGCTCCGCCCTCGCTTCTCTCGCCTCCTCCCCCGCTCCGCCGCCTCCTCCCGTCGCTCCTCCGCTCCGCCCTCGCCTTCTCCTCCCCACCCCGCGCGGCCGCCGCTCCTCCGCTTCGCCCTCACCTTCTCCTCCCCACGCCGCGCTGCCGTCGCCGCCTCCTCCTCGGCTCCTTCGCATGCAGGTCGCGACGATTCAGTTTTGCACATCGCTTCGTCTCGCGGGTACGGCTCCGAGCTCCGATCTTCCCGCGGCGGACGTCGCTTCGTCTACGAGCTCCGAACTTAGCGGACGTCGCGTCGTCTACGAGCTCCTCGCGGCGCGGACGCGCCAGACGCAGTGCGGCGTGCCGTAGGCGGTGCGGAGGACGCAGCGCGGCGGAGCGGACGAGACGGACGCGGCGGACCCGCCTCCGCGCGGTGCGGGGGGCGCACACGGTGGACGCGGCGCGGTGGGGCGGACGAGACGCGGCGGACCCGCGTCCACATGGTGCGGGGCACGCACCCAGTGGACGCGGGCGCGCGGCGGGGCGGACGAGACGGACGCGGCGAACCCGCCTCTGCGCGGTGCGGGGCGTGCACGCGGTGGACGCGGCGCGGCGGCACGGTACGGCGGGCCGGACGAGACGGAGGCGGCGGACCCGCGTCCGCCCGGTGCGGGGCGCGCACGCGGTGCGGCGGGGAGGACGCGGCGCGGCGGGGCAGACGCGGCGCGGCGGGGCGGACGAGACGCGGCGGACCCGCGTCCACATGGTGTGGGGCGCGCACGCAGTGGAGGCGGCGCGGCGGCGCGGTGCGGCGGGGAGGAACCCAATTATCCAAACAAAACATATATGGCCATTCAAAAATTGGCTTTGAAAGCAGGGAACAAAACATGTATGGCCATTCAAAAATTCGTTTGGTTGATTTCGTGTGCATCCCTAAAATACCGCCGTGGCGTTAGCACGGACACTATACTAGTTATATGTAATGGGCTAACATATTTTTTAATTTTTTTTAAATTTAATTATGCTAAATAAGCCTCTGTCAGCTACAGTGTTTTTTCAGCCAGCTACAGTGCTTTTCAGCCATAAGCCACAAAAAAAAGCCCAAATAAGCACCACCTTAAACTAACTTTTATTTTTTGTTACAGTATCTAACTTTTAAATAGAATATTTTTTAAGACAGAGTCTACAAATTAATTATAACATACGTTAAAAGCTCAACATCTATATTATTCAAAATCGCAAACAAATATCTCTTTCTCTGTGATCTCTGTCGCAAACAGCTAAAATTCAAAATTTTCACTCGAAAACTATAAATCACAATCATAAAGAACAGCCCAGAGAGAGATAGATCCATGGAGTTCGGCGTCACCATGACACCAACTAGATGGTAGTGTAGCAGAAATTCTCTCTACATACTATACGTAGACACCAACTAGATTTGAGATTTTTACATATACTTCTAAATTTATTTTAACTATACCTAAAATCTTAAATTCAAATTTATTATATGTTAATGATAACAAAAAAGAGAAATATCTAAAATGTTAAGAGTTCAAATCTATCGGATTTTTTCTTTTTTTGCTGCTCTTAACATAAAATAAATTTGAATTTAAAATTATATATATGTGTGTGTGTGAAGTAAATTATGAAATGCAGTATAATTTTTTTTTGTAATTTTTCATATCTTTTTAATTAGAGTGTACCGTGAGCGTATTCCAAACCTAAAAACATAGCATATAACTGTGGCGTATATATGGCAATGCATACTTGAGGTGCTCTCCCTCTAAAATTTTCGGTGCCAAGCAACAGGAATCTGCCGAGAATCCCAAGTGCCTCAAATAGGTGGCCAGTGGCATGGTAGGCCGACGTGGCGCGTGCCGCATCCACGAATCACGGCGCCCGTATATGCTAGCCGTGACGAGTTACTTCTAGCTCAGGGTTGGAGAAGAACCTGACACGGTCCGTTCGACGCGTATGGGACCTTGCTCTTTCTGCGAATCAGGAAGAGATATTTAATCTTTTGTCACATTTTTCATTTGCATTTGATGATTTGCCCTATTTATCTCGTTGATATGTGGGCTTTTCTGTGAATCAGAAAGAGATATTTGATCTTTTGCCACACTTTTTATTTGCATTTGATGATTTGTCCCAATGATGTCTCATTGACATGTCAACAAAATAAATGAGGCAAATCATCAAATTCAATATTTATGCATAGGGTAAATCCTCCAATCTCCCAATCAGGAACTAATCCGATTCCGATATGACGAAAAAGAGAGAAAGTGCAGCCTCTGTCACTCGTCAAGTTGTCAAAACAACATTCTCATCTCGATTCGTCCTTGGTTCCGATTGGAAGATGCTGCCGCGCGCATGAACCATCATGTATGTATGTATGCACAAAAAAGCTTCTAGCTAGCATCGTACAGCCTCCGGTGACGGGTTCAGACCAAGCCAACCTTTCCTGAAGTGCGCTAAATAAGAGCTTTTCTGAGGAAATTGCACAGCCATTTCGGTGGACCGTGTGGCACCGCTTATTTCGGCTTTTTAAGTCTAAGTTTTTAACTTATTCTATATCGTAATTATTGATAATTTTTAATGTAATTAAATTTAAAAAATAAATAAAAATAAAAAAAGTTAAGGTAAAAGAAGTACAAAATGATAAAAAAGCTAAAAAAGTTTAAAAAAAGATGAAATTAAAAAACCAGAGGCTAAAAATCTTGCTATGGTACTACATGCTGCTCGCCCCTAACGCAGTCGGAAGCTGGCTCGGATCTGACGAAGTTTTTGTGATTGCTGAATATGCATAGCTCTGCATGTTGCAACTAGTACTAGATAAAAAAAAAACAGAGATATACACAAGCAACTGCGTGATCACTAGAGAAAGACGACGCCGAAGTCCAAAAACCCCTTCGTGAGCGTTGCCAACACCCAGATGGAAATGAAGGCTCCACTGTACCCCTTATCTCTCTTCCATAGTTCCATGAATCCAAGAAAACAGAAAGGAAGAACCGGGATTAGATTATGAAAAGGCCATCCATTCCAGCCCAAATGCCCAACAGTGTATCATGCCAGCCGGTCCGGACTTACAAGTTACAAACAAAAACATCCTCTCAATAAAGTTACAAACAAAAAGAAAAAGGGAAAATTGCTAGCAGTGACAGAACAGATAAGATGCTACTGAGTTACAACGCAACACATCCCAACGATCAAAGGCTCAAAGCATACGGATTTTGACTGATAAGTTTATACTACTACTTCACTATACTTTGATCCTGGATTCTCCATTTAATTCGGAGAAAAAGAGAGATTCTTGCTTATGGAATGTCGATATAGAAAAAAGACGACTATCGAATTTTGAACCTGATGTTTATGTGATGCAGTACTACACTTACTACATACTCCATCTACTCCTCCTGGCTCCTACTCGTAGTGTTTATTCTGTCCGACAGCTGAAACTGAAACGAAACAAAGGCGATTGCAGCTGTGCCGATCGATCGCCAACAGCGCCAGCATTGGCCTCCTACTACCTAGCTGCTCCAAATTAAGTTTACATTAAATATTTTTATCTACCACACCTACAACCGACGATGCATGGCCCCCGTCATTTGCTCCCTCCCATGGAATTAATTAAGGCCTCTAACCGTCTAATTATATCCTTGCCTCTGTTCCACATTCTCCGTGCATAGTTCGTACTTGGAAAAGAAAACGAGGAACCAAAGCCCTTCACGTATGAGACGACGACTTGTCCAGTGTAAAGATAAGGAGATGCTGATCGATTAGTGGTAGTATAAGCTAGTAGGAGACCATACTGTGATACAGATAGTACTTCTTGCACTAGTATTACTACAATACAATATATAGTATTGACGATTGTGCTGCGGCAGTCTCACTTGTAATCGTAGTTGTACATTTTGTTTCTTGGAATCAGTTTCATCAACAGGATCTGAAAATTAGGGGGTAAATACGAGAACGATTTTTTCAGAGAAAGAAACAGCTCTGCAGTGCGTAGTTAATGTTTTTGTATAGACTGTACCCAGGTTGTTTAACTCGTGACACACCGGCCGGATACAGGCAATTTAATCAAATTCATTGTCATGACGAGAAAGACAGCAACGACATATTGCGCTTCAATACATGAAAGGACAGTCCGTTGCATCCGCCATCTAGCTAGTAAATGAGGCACATTAAAATTTCCTTAGAACCAGTTTGATCCATTACCAGATTAGCTCATGACGTACACCTTTTAGCTAACTTGATCGACAGTAGTAGCACCAAATGGAACGGTTTTTCGACAGAAAAAGGCCACCAAAAATCTAAACGGCTTTTAAGCCACGGCTTCTAGATATGGCTATTGGCTAAAAGTTCATTGTAACGATTGTTAGTTTTTTCTAAGTTATTCAATTAAAAAATAATAATAAATAATTATATCGTCATGAACAATATAAAAGGAATAAAAGAAAAACAAAAATTAAGAATCTAACGTATTTTAAGTGACTTCAAAAACCAGAAGCTGTTTAAAAATCTATTGGCTGCTAGTGGGGCGGTAGGCGTCTGTCGTCTGCTGGCGACGACAGGCTTCACGTGTTGATTGTTGGGCGCTGCCGTCCGGTGACCGGACTGCAGAAGTGCTATTTATACGGCTATTTCTGTAAATATGCGTTGAAAATGCGCTGTATATGGCAAAAAAAAACTCATCGGATGTCCGCGCATACTCCACTTTTTTTGCGTGGCCATTCGTTTGCTTAATGTGACATTTTTCAGTTCGCACTTCACTTGTTAAGGTTATCTCCGATAGTGGTATTTTAATTGTTTCTTAGTTATATTAAATGAGTAAAATTATATATAAAAAATTGATGAGGTGAGGAGAGATAATATGTTGTGTCTTATGCAAAAGATGACTTGATCTTGTAAACCAACGCAAATAGTGAAAGAGCGTAAGGTATAAAGTTACGATAAAAATAGTATACAATAGTTAGAGAAATAATTTATTATTAGAGAAGTTGTCTCTAATTGTCTTTAGATGATATGAAAACCTTAAAAATAATCTTAAAAGATAAACTATTATACATGCTATAATTGCAAAAGTCTCTGCCGAGTCTACGTATCTTAGGGTTGTCCATTAATGTGATGCAATACTATTTGCTCGCAAAAACCGCAAGCATTGCCACAGCCTCTCGTTTCAGCTTCTGGTTTCTGGCTTATTTTTCACTGTTCATAAATTTCGTCTTTTTCTGATTTTTTCGCTTTTTTAGCTTTTTTGCCGGTTCTTTTTTCTCGTATTCGTTTGCATTGTCCGAGATGAGCTAACATATTTTTTTTAAATTTAATTACGTTAAATAAGCCACTTTTAGCTATAATGAAATTTCAACCAGCTACAGTGTATTTTCAGTCATAAGTCATAGCTTTTCAGTCCAACCGAGGAGCAGGACTATAAGCACGCACCAATAAATTTCTGCTCACCAACAGCCAACGAACTCTCCACAACGCAAGATAGTAGAGCACCCTACCGCAATTCGCATACATGCACGGACAAGTGACACAAACCCAAAGTTGCGGACTACATTTGTATATGCACTTATATCCACGTCATATATTCATACCACAGGCACCGATCGATCAATCGCTAGCTCCTTGATGATGATCACTCCCCTCTCCAAACTCAATTCCCTGTGTTAATCGTCCCTGGGCCCTAATAAGCATCAAGTACGTACATTAGCAATGTTCTTAATTATCGTCATCGTTTAATTCTTGCACATGTACGTACGCAGTTACATAGTCATATATAGCTATATATAGCACTCGCGTGCACACATCAAGGTGCACTAGACGATCGATCGATCGGTCGAATATTCGAATGCTGTTGATCCGGCGCTTCGTAGCTAGTCCTTGCAGCAGAGCAACTGGAGCCCGAGCCTGAGAGGCGCCGGCTCCGTCTCCGACGGCGGCGGCGAGGGGGGCGCCGCCGCGGCGCCCCGGCTCGGCGGGTGCAAGAACTTGCAGTTGGGGCAGGCCGGGCACGCGCGGCACATCATGACCAGCATGTGGCACCGCATGCACACGGCCGCGACCATCTCCCTGGACGCGCCGGCCTGCGCCTCCTCAGGTTCTGCAGGCTTCGCCTCGGCGGGCGGCTTGGCCTTCTTCTCCTGGACGAGCACCCGGCGCGGCTCGAAGGTGAGGTTGAGCTCCAGGTCCAGCCCCGGCGGCGCGCAATTCGCGGGCTCCTCCGCCGCGGGCGCCGCGGCGCAGTGCAGCTCCGGCTCCGCTCTCGGATCCTTGGACGTCCTCTTGTGCGTCCTCGTGTTGTAGTAGTGGATCTGCCCCGACTGCTTGACACACAAAACGCACGTTACACACGGTCGCACACGCACATATCTCCGTGCCGGCACATGGGCATGGCACGGCTAAGACCACTGCCAAACTACTACGTGCGGACTAGTCGATCGGCGAATACGCAACGCACTCCGTACCTTGATGTCGAGGCAGCGTTGCCACTCAAGGGGCAGTGGCGCGGCGTCGAAATTGAGCTCGATCCCGTCCTCGCCGCCGCTGCCGTCGTCCCGCTTCCGCTTCTTGCTGGTGGCAGTGGAGGCGTCGACGAGCTTGGCCTCCGGCAGGAGCGCCGACTGCAAGGACACCATGTGTTCCCCGCTGCTGCTGTTGCCGC
The DNA here is from genome assembly GCA_017311315.1 of Dendrocalamus latiflorus. NCBI lineage: Eukaryota > Viridiplantae > Streptophyta > Magnoliopsida > Poales > Poaceae > Dendrocalamus > Dendrocalamus latiflorus. Next base: position 11,670,041 of record CM029621.1, read on the forward strand.
TGCGCTTTGCACCCTCGGCCGGTGAGGTGTGGGATGGTAGTAGCGTACTTGGTTGCCTCCCTCGGGTCGAGAGCTCCTATTCTATCTGAGTTTGAGTTGGAGAGCTGCTACTGCTAATTCTATCTGAGTTGAGTTGGAGTAGTAGGTGGGTGGCGTTGGATTTGGATTCGGGTGGTGGGGTTTATATAGGGAGGAGGGTTTAGGGGGGCGGAAATTTAAGAGCACGGAAGTGGTAGCCCGGATCTTAAAGGGGAAACTGCGACCGGGCCCACGAGATGTTCACACTTACTACTGGTCAAGTCAGGCCAGGGCTTGGCTCAGGTAGGCCGTAGGCGGGTTCAGTCGCTGCTGCAGCAGCTGCTGCTGCGGCTGCATTGCATTGCATTCGATTTCGATCCGTTCGCGTTCGTGACGCATGTTATCCACCTCCCTTAACCGCTGGGGAAGAGGGTTCCGGTCACCTCCCTGCCTATGCAAATACCATTACTCTGTGAATGGATCGACCATCCCTCTCGTCACTTAAACGTATCTTGAACCCTGCATAGGCTTTTGCAGTTACCCGTCGATTTTAACTTTTCACCATCAGGGCCATTGGGTAATTTTTTTTTGACTTCTGATTTGATTTTCTACCTTAACTAATTTTTGTTCTATAGATTGATTATAGTAGACATTATCCTCACTTCATCTATATCGACCAAAATGACACACAAGCACCTCTTTCTCTATATTCTCTCTTACGAACAACCAAATTCAAAATTTTAAACCAAAAGTTATAAGCCATAGACCAAAGAACCCACACATTAATCCTCCCTCGGTCATCAGCTAAGCTAGCAGGGTTTAGGCTCATTCAAATGTGTTGTGGCTATGGCTTTTGATTAACATCGCATTGTAACATATGTTAACTTTTATGAGGTATTCAATTAAAGGGAAATAAATAAAAAATAAAAGAAAAAAACAAAAACACCGCTATATCTCTATGGATAATGCAGAGGTGTAGAACCGGATGGCAACAGAGGGGGTGAATGGTGCCTTCTCAAAATTTTTCCCCAGGTATTCTAGTTTCTATTCTCCAATAACTAAAAGTTACAAAGAATACAACTGTCACCAAACACTCAAATCAAAACTCTCGAGAAAACAAATCTTACCCAAAGCTTATTACTAGCGGTCTGATCTCAATTTAGATGGCGGTTTAATCGGTGTATTATTTGCGGTCTAACCGCCATATAAAAATCGGTCTGACCGGAAAAATGAGCAAATGAATAGAGAAAGCGGGCTTATCAATAGAAAAATCAGCACTAGTGTGAGATTTCAAATCCACATAACTTTTGATTGGATGATCCAAAAATTATGAAACTTTGCAGTAATCTTCTCTAAGATATCAAAAACCTATTTCAACAAATAATCATGAAAATCATGGCCAAAATTGAGACATTTTTCAGTTTGAAGAAAATGTGCACCGAAACTGAGTGAAAACCAAAATCGATGAATACAATTTGCTCGTGGGAGCTTTAGATATGTTCCCACATGTCCCAGCAAGCAATAACAAGAAAGAAATCACTAAAAAACTCTCAGAATAAGAAATCACACTTTTAGGCCAAATTAAGCAAAAATCGAGTTTTCTTGATAAACTTCATATCAAAGTGGCTAGATGCGTGAAGATAGATTCTAAGAGATTGTCTCCGTCTCTTACACGTTCTTAACACAGCAAGATTAAGAAAAGGGAAAAAGAGATATCAAAACCAACCAAATCAAGAGCAAATCAATTAAAGCATGAGGGATCCATGGAGTTGATAAAAAATTGATGTATTGCTTACTTGAGGAGATAAGTTTTATAGTCACTCTACCTTAGAGGACAAAGATCACACAATGCATTCAACTCTCAAACCCTAACCCTATATATGAGAGTACCAGAGGATGGATTGGATGGTTAACCACATGTTTTCATCCTAACTCCTTTAAATAGGTAGACAACCAGCCACACCTAGCTCTTAGTGGATCCTATCCACTATTATAATGGAGAAAACCCGTTAACCCCACACACACGGGTTTTTACTCACACATGTTCATTTATGCACGCCTTTTAAAGCGTATAAGTCCGTATCCGCTAAATCCTTAGTCTTGATCCATTTCAATCAAACCAGCTCCACCTTGACCTAAACCACTCTCCTAAGCGCCACTCGTGCACTGCAGTTTTGATCCAAGGTAGTTTCCAGTATTTTTGCCAAACTACCAAAATACTCTTCCTTGACCTGGTCTTCATCTCCCATTGCAAGCAATTGCCATGCTTACCACGTGTAGGTGCACCACTAGTTTGCCACGCGTCACCAAGTCTCTCCCGTCCCGATTCCACTGAACCACGGCTCACTTGGCTCATCCAAGCCACATATTACAATCCCGACGTTCGAACTTGCCTTCAATATTTCCCACCTTGCTTGTGTCATGCTTGAGCTCACCATCTCACCCGACATCCTTCATTATTTTGGGCCTTAGCTCCTCCATGAGCCTAGCACCGATCCTTACTGTTAATCACAGTTGACTCTAAGTGACCCTGCACATTCAAAGACAAAGAAATCATTTCTGGGCATAAGTTCTTCACAAATTGACCCACGTTAGTTATAACATGTATCATACAACCTTAACGCAACGACCCAAGTCACCCAAACTCAATCCATAACTCAATTTCCATGGTTTTCAAAAATCTACCTCAGACCACTGAGAGAAAATAGTTTGACCACCATACACAAGCAGGTCAAACCACTGCTGCTGGTCTGACACAAGTACTCGAGGTACTCGAAGAAAACATGAATTGGAACACTCGAAGCCTACAACTACCGATCACCGACCAGGTACTATAGCTTTCAACCATCAATCAGGTACTATAGCTTCCCACCATCGACTAGGTACTATAGCCTTCGATCATCGATCAGCCACTGTACCTACGACCATCGATCATGTACTGTAGCTACGACCATTCGTGGTGATTCTGTTGTGGTCAACCTGCCGTGATTGACCTACTGTGGTCGTTCTGTCGTAGTTGGCCTGCCGATCGGACCACCCAACACAAGGTCGTTCGGACCATTGATTACCGATCGTGGTCCTTGCCTCTGACTACTGTTCGTGTTCGAAACCTGCTGATCAGACCGCCCAAACAAGTTGATCAAATCACTTAATCTAAATATTCCAGCAAACAATCCAATCAAAATGTAGTCTTTTGTAAAATCGAATAACCACTCCCGAAACATTGCAATGGTTCATCACAATAATATTCTAAATCTTCTCATATGGTCCTTTAAATGGAAAAGGAAAAAAGAAAATAGAGGAAATAGAGGGAAAAAAGAAAAACCGTATTAAGAAACTAACATGTTTTAAATACTTTTTAACTTCTAAAGTCAAAAGTTAAAAGCTGTTAGTCTTAATTTCTTTCTCCGCCGGGGGAGTTAAGCGGGTGATGCTACGGCCGAAAGCGAGTTAAAAAACCTTGATTTAAAGGGCGGCGTCGGGGCTGTGGATACGACACGATCGACGACCGCATTCATTAGCAGGGAATGGATTAGAATCATGTAGGAGTGGGAGTTGTATAGCGGGAAAGAAACAAGGATATACTGTCGATCATCATGAGGTAGCGTATCTTAGTAAACCGCCTTCATCTTCATGCAGGGTGGCGCTAGCTCTCTCATCCTTTTTTCCCCCTGTTCTCGACTCTTTCTTTTCCCTCCTTTGAAGCAAGGTGGTTGAGGCAATTAATCAACCAGTAGCCGGCCTCAGTCTGTGTGAGTAGGAGTAACCGAAGGGAAATGAGGGTCTCCGCAGGTGCAGCGTACAAATACTTCAATCGATACACGCCGGTGAGGTAGCAGTGGTATAGATATTGCAGGAGTAATTCGAAACTTACAGCACCGATTGACCTAGTACCATCCAGTTGGGCCGCTTTAAAAGCTGTATCTAATTCTGCCCCTGAGAACGCAGTAAATGTGCAATGCAATACCAGTAGCTGTTCACAACAGGAGTAAATGGGTGGTAGTAGTATATCGGCGGCAACAAATTCAATTGTACTCCTAACAAACTAGCCCCAGTCAGCACTGCTTGAATGCGTAAACCTAGCCATACTTAATTACGGGTGTCCGTCGACCTGTAATCCCGACTGGCGACTGTTACAAAAGCGTAACCGAAGCTTCCATTTCTACCTCCACAGGTCAAGGCACACGTGCCGCGCGGGCGAGGCTCGAGGGGAGGTGAGAGCTCGGCGCGGTGAGCCGAGCCGGAAGGGGAGGCGGAGAGGTGTGCAGTTGAGGCCGGATTGAATGCGCTGGCCTCCTCTCATAACTCCAACTCCCAAGTTTGAGACGCCAAGAGAGCCTCGTATTTAAAGCGGCCCAACACCCGCCGTGGCGTGCAAATAAATTTTTCTTCGACCCCTCCTCTCCTTCAAAACCGGTGGAGTTTTACCGGATTGCCCCTTCCCATCTGCCTCTCCCCAGCAAAAATTAGCTGCGTGGCTTTTATGGCCCTGTTGGATTTGCCATGATGGCTGGCTGGTGCAAATGCAAATTGCTCCGGTTCCTTCCTTAGCTCGCCTGGTGTAGTGTACTCCAGGTAGGGTTGGCAACGGGGCTCATTCCCGACGGGACCTAATCCCCGTCCCCGATCCCCGCGAAATTAAAATTCCCTGAACCCCGGCCCCGGCCCCGGGCTCGGAGCCAAGTTGGACCCGTCCCCGTTCCCCGACGGGGCAAAATTCCCCGCCAACAGGTTAACCAAGAATAGCATATACAAGCAGCAATTCAGCATAACAACAATTACAAAGGTACTAAATTAGCAACTTGACAACATAGCAATCTAAACAGTAGCATATCAGAGTACAGTAGTTCAGTAGCATATCAATCCACAACACAACATTAAAGCAACAATTATCAATTTGCAGTGCCAACTATCATCAGTGCCAACAATTATCAATTTGCAGTGCCAACAATTTCACATACTATCAAGGAAATGCAGTACATCACATCCACATACCAGCAAGGAAGAAGATGAGTATTGAGTATTTGAGTACCAGAGGAGCAGTACAAGCTCGGCTCGGTGGAGGGCGTCCTCGGTCGCAGATCTGTAGAGGAGAGCGTCGTCGGTCTCAGATCCAAGGTGGCGTCGCCTCGGTGGAGAAGAGGAACCGGTGGGGAAGGGCCGAAGGGGGAGCCGCCGCCGCGGGTGAGGAAGAGCCGCCACCGCGAGTGGATGCGCCGGTCGCCGCCGCAGTAGATGCGCCGGCTCGAGGGCCGCAGCGCTGCGGTGGTGGGTAAAGGCGTCGTCGGTCGCAGATCTGTGGAGGAGGGGGCGGAGGCGCCGGGGGAGGGGGAGGGGCGGCGGTGGAGGGGGCGGAGGGGGAGGGGGCGGAGGCGTCGGGGAAGGGGAAGGGGAAGAGGGCGGCGGGGGAGCCGGGCGCGGTGGGGGCGGAGGCACTGGGGGAGGGGGACTGGGGGGCGGCGGGGTGTAGGGGGCAGTCGGGCGCAAGCGCAAGCCGCAAGGGGAGGTGTTGGCGGTGCTGGGGAGAGGGACTGGGGCGGCGGGGTAGGGATTTTTGGGTGACTTTTATATTAAGTGTAGAGGACCCCACATGTCAGTGATCCCCGACGGTTAATGGGGACGGGGATCACTTCCCCCGCCCCGCCATCCCCGACGGGGACAGTATTTTGCCCACGAAAATCCCCGCGGGGAATAAAATCCGCCAGACCCATCCCCTAATAGGTGAATTCACCGTCGGGGATCGGGGATCGGGTCACCATTGCCATCCCTAACTCCAGGCATCTAGCCGTTGTAGCCTTTGCGAACAATCCACTGCTACTTGGTGATGAATATCTAGGCCTTTAGGGCAACTGCCAGGTTAATTTGGATGTGAGAACTTGTGGAGAGTTGTTGAGCAGCGCTTCTACGCTCTTGCAGGGAGTGAATGTGAGAGGATAAATAACTATGAAGTAATCTATTGGGCTTTTGGAATTGTTAGACCATATAGATAAGTCGTGAATTTAGTAATGATGAATAATTGATATTTAAGCTACATTGAAATTTGCGTCTGTGAAAGTTTCGGTTGATGCTCTTTTAAAAAATTGGAATTACTGGAATATTCAGGTTAGACGGTCTGACCGACTAGATTCGATTGGTAGTCAAAGGTCCGAACGACCTTGTGTTGGGTGGTTCGATCAGTAGACTTCGATCACGGTCGAAAGTCAGAGAGTTTACGACCACGATAAATCGACTACGGCAGATCGGTCACGGCAAATCAACCACGGCAGAACGACCATGGTGGATTGACTACGGCAAGTCAAGCACGCGCTGAACGACTGTGATAGTGCACCAGTCATAAGCAATAGTGAATCAGTTGTGAGTAACAGTGAACCGGTCATAACAACAATGAACCGGTCAATAGTCGTAGCCTTGTGTTGAGCTGTTGGATCGCCAGAATTTGACCATGGTCGATAGTTGGAGACATGACCGCGATCGGTGATCAATGCTACAGTACCTTGTCGGTGGGCGTAGCTACAGTGCATAGTCATTGCTTGTAGTTACAGTACCTTGTCGATGGACGTAGCTATAGTATCTAGCTGATACTCGGTTGTCATAGACTTCACGATCGGTAGTCGTAGACTTTGTGATCGGTAGTCGTAGGCTTCACAATCAGTTGTCGTAGTCTTTACGATCGGTGATAGTAGATTTCATGATCGGTTGCATAGGCTTCATGGTCGGTTGTCGTAGGCTTTGAGCGTTACAATTCTTATAATCTTCGAGTACCTTAAGTACCTGTGTCTGATTGACCAGCGGTCTGATCGGCTGTGCATGGTGGTTAGACCGACTTTTTTGAGTGGTTTGAATTTGATTTTGGAGAGCGTGGAAATTGAGATCGTGGATGATCTAGTTCGTAGTTATTGGTGGTTAAGGGTGTGGTTAAGATTTATTTTCAGGTATCAAAAAGCAGAGGCAATCATTCATCCCCCTCTAATTGCCGTTATCGATCCTACAGGAATGCTTTATTATTTTGAAAAGGTGTGTTGTCGTGGGCTATTGCTTTCAAGTGGTAATTGCCTTGATATTAAAGAGTCACCCAATAGGAGAGTTAGGGTTTGTGCCTAAGTACTAGATATAAAAGTAATTTTATGTCTTAGTTTTTTGGAGTACAAGTTCGGTACCCTGGATGTTTAGGCTGATGGTAGTTGTAATATATTGCGAAGGAACAGAGGTGTGTTTAAGAGTAGGAACTTGTGTTGTTCCTTTCGGCATAGGTACAACAAACTGTGGGTAGAGAGGTTGAGGGCGGGTAGTAGAGTTATGCAGATATGACGAAGGGGGAGTTGGAGCGGGTGGTTGGTGACCGAGTTCTCTTGAAAAGTAACACAAACTAAGGGAAGTGTGATAACCCTCAAAACTTAACTAACCAAAACCAAGCACTTAAGAAATAAAGATTAAATCAACACAGGGACTAAAGTAAATCAACTTAGAATTAACTTTCATTTTACCAACATGCCCAAATATATATCCACATTAACATACATCCAAAACATATACATCCATATATTACAATGCTAAAGTCCAAAGCTAAATTTACAATTACAAGTGACAATGTAATTACAAGCTTACAACACAATAAAACCATACTCATATCCCTTTCACTACTAACCAAAGGATTGTGAGTACCTTCAAATTAAATGTAATCCAAAACTAAAACCAATAGAAGCAAAAGAAAACAAATAAAAGAAGAAAGGTAAAGTAAATAAGATTGCTATCAGAACCCATTATCAGATTACTTGCACAAGGGCAATTGCTCATAGAGATACCAGACTGTCCGGGGCCAATTAGCACCTCCCACATTAGTGGGTTTTCATCATCCGGCAGTAGTTTCGGTTTTTACCCACCATTTTACTACTCACCTAAATAAAGCATAAAGCAATCTTCGACTAGACCCCCAACTGAAAGACACGACCAAAGTGACAGATCATTGCTTAAGCGCACCCAAGGAGAGAGGGAGGTAGATAAGGTCAACCAAAAGAGAGGGAAAGACAACACTGCCAAGCCACTATCAAAAAGCTTCTGAGCACAACAAAAGGCATTGCACCACCAATAGAACTGGTGAACTCGTCAATAGAGAGAGAGAGCTAAAGCCCACAACCACCGTAAGACCACCACAAGCCACACCATTGCCGCTGAAACCAGAACCAAGAGAGAGAAAGGAGAAGGTCGTTAGCCAAAGCCTTGGGCATCAATTGATAGTCAAGAAGGAGCCAAGACTAAAGGCCACAAGAAGGAGGGAACCGCCACAAGAAGGGTAACGCCTATGAGCTACCGATTCACATCTAGCAAGAGACCAAAATGGAAGCACCGCAAACACATGAGAGTAGGACCACTCACTAAGCATCCCAAATTGAGCCCGATATCACCGTCAAGGTAGCTCCCCATATCCCTACCATTCCATCTTTACTCATTCTCTAGAAGCAGTGAGCTTACGGCAGGCTAGAGCCACTACGACATGCCATCACCGGCTCACAACATTAGGGAGAAAGACCCCAGGGTAGCCATCCATGTGCTCCTAAAGATCTCTAGCATGCTCCCCAGTGCATGCAAGGATCCCCGAGCCCCGTCATGATTGCTCACCCATGTTGCGAGTATTCCTCCAAGAACACCCCCATTCCACACAAAGCCTAAGCAAAGCCCATGGGCATCAACTAAGAACAAAATCGAAAGCATAATGAAACCAAAATAGTAATGCCCCCAAAAGCTTAGAAGGAAAGTGTAGAAGATGTAGGGGAGAAAGGATGGAGCCGTTATACCTGGAGGGGGGCCCACTGGGACATGAGACATCATAACTGACGAGGATGTGAGGTTGGCAGTGTTGTAATCAGAGGGGAGGGGAGATGCAGGCATCGACAACATGCAACCCTGAGACGTGAGGCATCGGCGAAGGTGAAGGCCCCAGCGGAACGTATGGCACTAGTGGAGCGAAGGCTCTGGTGGGACGTATGGTGTCACCAAAGGTAAAGGCTCTGGCAGGACGCATGGCATCGGAGTGAGGGCCCCGACAAGGTGTGAGTAGGCACTGGAATTGAGGGAGAAGGGGGAAATGAGAAGCCAAGTGCACGAGTGTGCCTGTGTGGTGGAGGAGAAGGGGGAGAGGGTAACGGAGAGAGAAGGGGTGGAAGGGGAACAGAATGGGTGCTACAATGGGAACAGAGGGAGAGAGAGGAGATAAGGAGGAGAGAGATAAGGAGGAGAGAGAAAGAGATGGCAAGTAGGCTAGGTTATGAAATGGGCTGAATAAGCAAATGGAGTGGGAAGTAAAACATGGGCAAAAAGGAAATTGAGCTAGAACAGAAAAAAGAAAGAAAATGAAATAACATTGGATATGTAAGCTACAAATTCACAAAAACACCAAATAAAACAAGACCCAGATAATTTGACAAATATCTTGAGCGAATAATGCCAACAAGCAGTAAAAGTTTCCAACCAATGACACAAAATAACATAGATTATAATGTCTAAAATAATGCAGGGGAGAACTGGTCCAAAGGGAAGAGACCAATCAGACTACCACTGAGGTAGACCTCCAGTATGAGTACTCAGGCAAGCATGTCATTCATTCTGACTAGTTATTTTACTACACTTAATTTACCGTTACCACCTTGCATCAAAATTATATTCTATAAAAAAGGTGGGACAAAGGATGTAAAAGAATTAAACATGGTAAATAAGGAAAAAGGGAAGAACCACTGATGGAGTAATGGCCTGTATGAGCATATAATGTAGGAGGGTAGGGGTGCTCTGTAAGAGGTTCAAGGGTAGGTGAGACCCTCTATATATGAATATAATATAAGAACTAAAAATAATATTTGTTCTAGAATAAGCCATAAAATTGTATCAACCATTTTTTTCCATCTCATACGGGCAGAACACGTTGCTCGCTTTTGTTGCTATAGACTCCATAGTGGGTACGGAGAAATTGATATCACAAGGATGGGGTAGGGCCTCAATTGGACTGTGGGCCATAAAAAGGTGAGCCCCAAGTGCCTATATTTAGCGTTGTGAAGTGTCGAGTATTCAAATTCACTCGACCAATGACTATTTATAGTTGGGTGGAGATACATTAATAAAAAAATGAGAAAATACTATGTATTCTGAATTTGGCATCGCATCTAAGAAAATGTGAAAGACCCAATGGTCATATAAATTCGGAATAGCTATGGATAAAGTAATATAAGTCTGCGCAATACTCTAAACAAATCATGAATTGATAGTCTCTTGGATAAAAGTCTACGGAAACCAACTGGGGGCTTTCTCTCCTTTAGAATGATTGTTAGAATATTTTTAGACATTTAAAACCTGCAAATTCTTTGAGAAACAAATTATGTTTCTAAATAAGGGTTAGGTAAGAATTTGAGTAAAATGAAAATATATGCACATCATTATTTAAAACTTGCTAAGTACCTTGTACTCACTCTTGCTATTAAATATCCCCCCTTTTTAGAGCCAAACATAGTTGGGGTATACTTGGGGACTAACGAGGGTGGGGAAGAAAATAAATGCACCCGAGGATACAGGGTTGACACTGATTGGGAGATCGATGAGGTGGAGGCCATATATGGCAGTGGGACGATTAGGCTACTTGTAGCTCATCATCTTGGGTTGGATGGGTACCGTATTAACTTCTTATCTCCTATTCAGACATTAAGTATTTCGTATAATTAAATTATAGAGGACAACTATTATTGTAATATTATCGGGTTGCCTTGCGCGCCCAAGACTTTTAGCCCTGCGTGGCTTGGTGTTGTATTAATGAGAAAGTAGTATAGTCTCTAATTATTATTCAGTTGTAACACTCTGATAGGATTATTATTCAATGGGGGTGGCGTCCTTATCGAGCAACAATCCATCGACTCGTGTCATGTTCTGAGTATAATGACACGGGGTGTCACAGGAAGTTTAGGCCATGGCACATCGGACTAATTCCAGCTGCGACATGAATTGGGAATTTAGCATGTCTATTTGACCTTCCTGGGTCCATGCTTCGTTGCTGAGAAAGTACCTAAGGGATCTAGAGCATGAGATTTCTTTAGAGCCGCTAACCATCGAGCAAGACCTCACCTTTGACTCTTGCCAAAGGCAGATGCTGGAGCCTGGAGGAGATGGATAGAGTGTCAAGGCATAAGACGTTGAAGCATGTTAAGGTATGTTTGTCACATCAAGCCAAGTGGGAAGCGACATGCGGGTGGAGTCTAACATCCATGGTAAGTTTCTTGAGTTGTTTGTGATGATTACATGTTAAGGTTGTTTCTATTTAGTTCCATTTTGTTCTCTACGTAGAATGACGAATATAGAATTTAGGTTGAATTCTATTAAGGGGGTAAAATGTAATATCCTGTTAAAAAAGGAGAAAGGGGGATTGGGTCAGGTTGGCCCAACTTGGTTGTTCCCCCTATAAAAGGAATATGGGGGGAGGGCTCCCCAACCCTAGCCGCCTCCTCCCCCTGCTGCTGGCGCCACCCCTCCCACACCACAGGCAGTCGGTGCCGTACTGGTCGTTGCCCCTCTATGTGCCATGTAGTAACATCTGCGAGAAGTTTCCTGAGTTGTTTATGATGATTATGTGTTATGTTTGTTTATATTCAACTCTATTTCATTCTCTGCGTAGAATGATGAATATATAATTCAGGGTCGAGTTTTGTTAAGGGGAGTAGAATGTAATATGTGTTAAAAAAAGGAAAATAAAAAGGGGGGATTGGGCTAGGCCAGCCCAACTTGGTCGTACCTTCGATAAAAGGAACAAGGAAAGGGCTCCCCAACTCTAGCCACCTCCTTCCCCCAGCTGCTAGGGCCACCACTCCCACGCCGCTGCCACCCCCTTCGTGCTGTAGGTAGCTGGTGACATCCTGGTCGTCGCTAAAAGCATCTAGGCCCCTAAAAATGGTTTTGGTAATTAATGAAATTATGTGAATATGGGACTAACGTGTTTTATGAGCATGCAAAGGGTTAGTTCACATAAGTGCAACAAGATGCAAGCCAAAGGAGATGTGTGAAGATCAAATTGGCTCAAGACAAAGGTATACTTAGCGTAGGATCCTTTTTGATTTTTTACCGGTCTTAAACGAATGGTGGAAGACCGGATTATAGGATAGATGATCGTACCATCAAGATGGATCTTGGTAAGTAGCTTGAAAACATACGCCTTGTGCCATATGGATCAACATTAGAAATTTGCATCCATCAAAAATCAGTTTTAAAACAAATTATGTGCTCTGTCTGGAAGGGCGGTAGTACCGCAGTTTTGAACGTCGGAACTACCGGAGAGCGGTAGTTCCGCGCCCAAATGCGGTAGTACAGGCGAACGGTAGACCCGTTTCTTGAGCGGATCAATTTTTTCAGAGAGCACCCGCGGATGCACTTAAGCTCTTGCGGGAACGGAAGTACCGGCCACTTAAACGCCGGAACTACCACACCGAGCGGTAGTACCGCATTATGAAGCGGTACTTCCGGAGCCCGGAAGATCCGGAGGGAGAGCGGATCGATTTTTCCAGAGAGCACCCTCCGGATGAAGTCTGGATTTTCCTAGAGCGGAAGTACCGACGATTTCAACGCCGGAACTACCGCTGTGTGCGGTAGTTCCGCTGTCCAGAGCGGTACTTCTGGAGTCCGGAAGATCCGGCCTCAGAACGGATCAATTTTTCCAGAGAGCGCCAAAATTGGGACCTTTTGGAGGTTGGCTGGAGCAGTAGTACCGCGCCGACTTTGCGGAACTACCGGGGAGCGGTAGTACCGCAAATGTCAATGGTGGTAGTACCGCGCCGCCAAATCCAACTGTCCCTGCAGAGCTCTGACATAGCCGTTCTGGCGCGAAGATTTGATTGCGGTAGTACCGGCCCCTGGGGCGGTAGTACCGCTCGACCAGAATTTTTTCTGGAATTTGTGTCAAATGGCTAGTTTTGGTTGGTGGAGGCTATAAATACCCCCACCACTGCACAAGGGCTAAGGTTAGAGACTCATTGCATATTCCTTGAGCCCAAGAGCATTCATTCCACCCACTTTCTCTCATTGAGCATTAAATTGAGGTGGTTTTGCAATTAGTGTAAGATTCTCAATTGTTGATCCACTTAGCACAAGAATTGCATTCAAGTGAAGCCCTAGGTCTATTACTCTTAGTGCTTGCTGGCACTTGGACGATCGGACGAAGTGTGGCTTGGTGATCTTCTCAAGAAGCTTGTGAGAAGACCCGGCAAGTTGTGAAGGTTGGAGCTCACCTACCCGGAGCGGGGAAGAGCTACATTAGTGATCGAGATGTTTGGCTCAATTCGTGGAGCCGGCCCGATTCGTTCGGGCTAACCTCAACGTGGACTAGGGGAAACCGGCAAGTTTCCGATCACCACGGTAAAACATCGGTTGTGTTCGTTTGTGCTTAGCTATTACTTATTTACATCTTTTTGATCATTTGATTGTTTAGAGCTAAGTTTGTTATATTGTTAACTAGAATTGCATAGGATTAATTTCTTTACATTCTTGTCATCTAAATTGTAAAGAATTAATCAATTGAACAAGAAAAATTTAAAAACCTCCTATTCACCCCACTCTAGTCGGTATCCTTGATCCTACAAGTGGTATCAGAGCTTGGTCTCTCATTTATAGACTTAACCGTCTAGAGAGAAAAGGATGGCTAGTGAGGGGATTGCGGTAGGAAAGGCACCTTTGTTTGATGGCTCTAATTATGCTTATTGGAAAATTAGAATGTAAATTTATTTAAAGGTCATGAGTCCCAACATTTGGAAAATCGTAAATGATGGTTACGTCATGCCACTTGATCCCGAGAATCCGACGGAACAATATGGGCGTAACACTCATTTAGATGCCCAAGCCATGAATGCTCTTTTTGGAGCCTTAAACGCGGATGAATTCAATAGAGTGAGCAATCTTGAGACGGCTCACGCTATTTGGACTACCCTTTCGGAAATATACGAAGGGACATTCACGGTTAAGGAGACAAAATTGCATCGGCTTAGGATTAAGTATGAGACATTCATAATGTTGCCCCATGAGGACATCAATGAGATGTACACACAGCTAAACAACATTGTGAATGAGCTCAAAGGCCTTGGAACTAACCTTTCCGATCTTTATATTGTGAGAAAAATGCTTAGGGCCTTACCGGAGAAGTATGAGATGTTGGTGACACTCTTCCTCAACTCACCGGAGTTGGCAAGTATGACGCCAACGCAACTCTTGGGTAATCTAATTACCAATGAGTTGTACAAGAAGGACAAGGAGGAACTCTTGGAGCAATCCACCTCCAAAGGAAAGAAGATCACCGCCTTCAAGGCAAAGGCGGTGGCAAGTGAGGAGTCCGAAGATGAAGAAGAGGATTCCGAAGAGGAGCTTGCACTTCTTGTGAGAAGGATGAACAATTTCATGAAAAGGCACCCAAGCCGAGGCACAAGTTATGACAAAGGCAAGAAGTGGAAATCCTCCTCCAACAAGAAGTATAGCAACATTCGTTGCTATGAATGTGATGAAAAGGGGCACATAGCATCATAATGCCCCACGAAGAAGGATGACAAGGAGAAGTCGTCCAAGAAGAAGAACTATCAAGGCAAGAAGAAACTTTTCAAGAAGCTTCACAAGGATGGCAAGAACGAATCGCACATTGGTTAGTGGGATTCCGACGCGGAGTACTCCGACTCCGACTCAAGCGAGGATGAGTCTCCCAAGAAGAAGGGACTTGTTGGCATCGCCATCAAGGAAGCTCCATCGCTATTCTCCACTCCCACATGTCTTATGGCAAAAGGGGAGAAGGTAAAAACTCTAGACGACGATGAACCTTCTTATGATGATTTGATGGACATGTTAGTAGAATTAAATGAATTTCTTGAAAAAGAGAAGTCAAAGTTTAAGGTTTTGAAGAGGGAGCATATATCTCTTCAAAAATCATACGAGGAGCTAAAGAAAGCTCATGACTTGCTTCTCCAAGAAAATCAAAAGAAATCTAATACTAGCATTGATATATCTTGCAATATTTTGAATGAGATGTCTAGTATAGAAAAATCAACATCTAGCATGTCAACCTCTTGTGATGATTTACTTTCTATGCCATGCTCATCTAATGTTGATTCATGTAATGCCTTATCTCATGTTCATAATAATGTGATAGAAAATGAAAACAAAAATTTAAAAGAACAAGTGATAAAATTGAACAAAAGCTTAGAGAGAGCTTACAAGGAAAAAGATACCCTTGATAAGTTGCTAAGCTGGCAAAGATGTTCCTTTAACAAGGAAGGACTTGGGTACATTCCCAAGAAAGGTAAAAAGTCGGCATACAAACCTCCAAAGTTTGTAAATGAGAATGGTAAGTATTGTACAAAATACCGGAATGTAGGACATATGTCAAATGATTGTTCTAAAAATAATATGCATTCCATTGGCTTATATGATTCTTGCTATATGCTTAAAAAAAATCTAAGAATGGAAATGTAATTGCTCATTTTATTGGCACCTCGATTTTGGGTGCTAAAAAGAAATCCATTTGGGTGCCCAAAACCTTGGTTACTAACCTCCAAGGACCCAAACAAATTTGGGTACCTAAAAAGACTTGATTTTCTTTTGTAGGTAAATTACAAAACCGGTGGAAGGCATTGAGTGTTGGATAGTGGATGCACTCAACACATGACCGGAGACCGGAAAATGTTCACAACTTTTGAGAGCGGAAGCAATGAAAGAATCACCTTTGGAGACAATAGCAAAGGGAAGGTACTTGATTTGGGTAAAATTGCTATATCCAATGATCTTTCCATTTCTAATGTATTCTTAGTTGAAACATTAAATTTTAACTTGCTATCCGTTGCTCAACTATGTGATTTAGGATTAACATGTTCATTCTCTAAAGGAAATGTAACTATCTCAAAAGAAAACAGTAATGAACTTGTTTTCAAAGGCTTTAGATTTGAAAATCTCTATTTGGTAGACTTTACTTCAAATGATGCATGCTTTGGTCATTCGAGTGATTTCACACTTGGCTTATGTGGTGTTTTTCTCCAATTGTCTGCTTGGAAAGTGCAAAAGTTTTCATGATGAATCTTTTGATTTTGGATTGGAGTCTTTTAGAGAGAAGTTGGTTATGAGTGGGTTGCATTGAAAATCCTTTATTTTCAGTTGGGTTCCGTTTGTAAAAGAGTATGCTTAAAACGAGTTCTGTTGTGCGCCCCTGGTTAAAGGCAACGCTCTTTGTTAAGGTGAATTGATTGATTGAGAGATGGAACAAGAGTTTCGAGTGTTATATGTGGGTTGTGTGACTTGGTACCAAGGGGAATGATATCCCAAGGTATATATATTTGATTGTTTATGGTAGTTAGGGAAATTTGAAGGTTGGTGTATCGGTAGGACCGTCTCAGGCCCACGTGCGTAGGGTACACATCGTCTTGTATGTCTCGGTGTTGAGGGAGCACCTGAGACACTCTAAGTTTGAGGTTTTGTTAAAACCTTTGACCAACAAGTATAACCATACCATCGAATCCCGTCCAATGCGTATTTCGGGAAGTTCCGAGAGAGGGACGACTTGGGAGATGGAGTCTCGCTTGTGCGAGCAATATCCAGGGTTGTTCACATAGAGTACGTGCTAGCAGATGTTAGTTTACATATTAGTTCGTTGTCCTGTGAGGATCATGGAGTGTAGAATTCGGGGTCAAATTCTGTTTAAAGGGAGTAGAATGTAATACCCCGAATGGTAGTCGGGAGATTTGGCGAATTTAAAAATAAATAAAATAAATAAAAATAATGGAATTAAAGAAGTAATTTTCAGAGGTTTGCAGAAGGGGAGAAAATTCAATATTTTGATGAGTTTTTGGCCGTGGAGTAATATTCCAAATGGCATTCAAAGAATTCGGTGATTAAAATCGAGAATCGAATGAGGGTTGAATAAGTAATTTCCAGGGTGATCAATAGGGAATTAAATTCAAAATATTTGATGATAAAAAGGACTAAAATTCTAAAATTTTTAGAGGTGTTTGGGGGCGTGGGCCTTTGGGTCAAGGTTTTAGCCCATTGGGGAGTGGGTTGACCACCTCTTTATCCCTCCAAACCCTAGGGCGCCTCCCCTTTTCTCCCCCACAGCCGCCCCTCCCTGCTTTCCACCTCCCCCATGTCCCCCTTCTTCCGTGTAATCCCTCCTCCAATCTATAGCACCTCCACCCCCTTGGCAACCGAGCAAAAGAGAAGAAGAAGAAGAAGTAGGAGAGGAAGAAAAGGAGGAGAAGAAGAGGAAGAGAAGGAGGAAGAGGAAGAAGGAGAAGGAGAAGAGGAGTAGGATGATTTGTGCTGTGTTCAGAGGTTCTTGCTGTGGCCTCCAAGGGTAACAAACAATTTCTTACCCTGTTGTTCTAGAGGAAGAAGGAGAAGGAGAAGAGGAGTAGGATGATTTGTGCTGTGTTCAGAGGTTCTTGCTGTGGCCTCCAAGGGTAACAAACAATTTCTTACCCTGTTGTTCTTAACGATTTCTCGATTAGTTTAGTTTTAGTTAATTATTCGATCTACGCAGTCTACTATGTTCTACGAATTAGGGGACCTGCGAAGTTAAATGGCCAAAATACCAGCTTTTTAAATTTGTTTATATATCTATCTAAAGTTTCTAAAAAATTAACTTAGAAAAAAATCAGCAACAATTAATGTCCAACACGGTATATTTTCCGAAAGGAAAAATACAAAGAAGGGCAATTTTGGAACCTAGCCTCCTTGGGAGAAGAAAGTGTTTGATCCTATAAATATTGGGGGGATTATTAGTGTAGATTCTTTTGGGCTGTGACTTATGGCTTAAAATTTTAAATTCTAGTTATTCGTGAGAAGCAGTACATAAAGGAAAATAGTTGTATGCGATTTTGGTCGGCACAGCTGAACTCAGTATATTTTTTACTGTAATTTTCTGTTGATCTTATCTTTAAAAAAATACATCGTTTAAAAATTAATTACTGTAACATAAATTATAAATTGTAAGTGAAAAACAATCCAGCCCCCGCTCATTTCAACTTCAGCTTTTGGCTTCTGGCTTATTTTTCACTATTCATAAATTTCGTCTTTTCTGAACTTCTGGCTTTTTTGCCCATTTTTTCCCGTATTCGTTCACGTTGTCCGTAATGAGCTAACATTTTTTCTATTTTTAAATTTTTTTAAATTTAATTACGCTAAATAAGCCACCTTCAGCTATAGTAAAATTTTAACCACTACAATGTAATTTTAGCTATAAACACAGTTTTTCAGCAAAACCAAACAAGCCTAAGAAGGCAACCCCTCTCGCAACATTTAAGGCTGGAAGAGGACGGTCATATATAGGTCATGCTGCTCGAGTCCACTGGCTCCCATTAACTGCACTTCAATTCTCGCTTCAATGCGCGCGCGCACACGCAACGTCGCCGCCCCCCCCCCCCCCCCCCCCCCCCCCCCAGCTTGTAACGTATGGCGACGTTCATCGCCATCAGAAGCATTTCTGGCCGTCTGATCCGCAAGTGCATGCATGCGTACGCACGGTTGCACGTGCGCTTAGCTATCTGTTCTGATCGTCCCTGTTCACGCATGTCGAACTGGGCGAACCACGACTGCACTCTCAATTTCCTATTCTTGATGCATAAAAAAGCCTTACTTCATGCATTGCAGAGGAACCACTCTGGATGTCAGCATGCACGGTCGATAGATAGTAGAAAAATTTATGAAGAATGGAGGGATGGCATATGTTACCTTAGATCATGCGTTGGACTGTTCTCGGATCAGCGCTAGCGCAAGTATTTCGAGCATAGATTATCTGATTCAATTTTAAGAGCATATTTGATATGACTGCGGTTTATAATTTTTTGCTAAAATTTTTTAATTTTAGCTATTTGCAATAAAGATTACGAAGAGAGATATCCACTTGCGATTTTAGTTGATATTATGGCATGTTTGGCACAGCTCTAGCTCCGAGATCTATGCTGGATCTGTAGTTTGTTGACTAAATTAAAGTGATTTAAACATTTTTATTTAATATATAATATAAGTAAAATAAGTCATGTAAATGCACTTAACATGCCTGCAACTCTAGATCCAGGATTTCCTAGAGCTACAGATGACCAGCTCTAGGAAATCTACAGAAATCTACAGATTTTCTAGAGCTAGAGCTCTGCCAAACGGGGACATAGATATTGAGCTTTTGACGTGTACTATAATTAACTTGTCAATTCCGTTTAAAAATTAGATACTACAAAGTCATTTTTAGAAAGCGGTAAAGAATGGGCCCTAAGTTGACCCGAACTATTCATTGCACGACCTGGCGACCAAAAACAGCTTACTACTATGCGTACAATAGAGAGCATCAGAATTCCTGTGGAATTGGGAGTGCCCTGCTTTCATGGCTGTGAAATGTGGCAAGGCTACTACCACTCTCGATAAATGCTACCAACTGTGCATCCATGCATGCACCCCACCCCAATGATGATTCGGTAGGTCGTTGACCAAAGTTAGCATTCTTGCTGCACACTTGCAATCGAAGTTAGGCCGGCTCGCAACGATCCCGCCCCGCCGGTGCCGTGCCTGTGTGCTTCTGGCATGCACGCACGAGCACGGGCTCACGGCTACGCCGAGCCGTCGGCCATTTGGAGCGACGAATCCTCAAGCCGGCCGGCCGTACAATGACCTGCCGCCGACGCGGATGGCACGATAAAACTAGCTGACGTAGTCCGAATTCTTCGTGGCGCAGATCGTCACGGAGGTGCGCGTCAGAGAGGAGGTGGGCGTGAAGGAGCCAGACATGGTGGTTATTGTTGGGCCACTGGGATATCGAATCCACCTCTATGCTCGCTAGATCTGATGAGAAGATCATCAAATCTTGACATTTAGGTTGGGGAAGATAGAGGCAAAGTTGGGGGGCTGTTGGTTACCGTTCTCTATCTCGGTCATCGCGCTATACCTCACCATGCCGCTCCCCACTCTAGATGTCACGCTTGTCGGTGTTATCCGGTCAGATCCATCTCCGCCACATGACCACACTCCTCGGTGTCGTCCTCCGCTTCCACCCCTCCTCGTTGACCTTTTCTATCTATCGCCGCCCGTTGAATTTTTCTTTCAATTTTACATCGTTCTTGTTTCTTGTTCATTTATTTCTTTTTAATTTTCATCATATTTTTTAAAATCATCTTAACCAAAATCCAATAGCCGAATTTCAACCCCACTAGCTTTAGCCGTGGCTTCTTCAGTCACCACAGTAAAACCGAAAACCAAAAGCCATTCCGCCGGAGTAGAATTGAATGGTCCTAAGTTGGGTGCGGTATTGAAGGCGGCGATAACTAAGGGCCCGTACGTACCCATCGATCTGCACCAGGCCGGGGGTAACCTCTTTACGCTGCCGCTCGCTCGTTCCTGCAATCCTGCTTGCTACCTGCATGCGCCAGTTTGTGCACAGGCCAAACGCTGTTGATACGGACGTGACTTGTCATTATGAATCAAGTGCATGCATTCCTCCTCCCCCCCTAGCTTCCTCCATACTCCCCTGTGGCAAGTGGTGGCATGTATGGGCGTTTCTGCTGTTCTACCACGCGAGTGGTTGTACTATTGTAACTATTCTACACCATCCATCCATTCATTCAGCTGTGTTATGCGATACTAAGCCAGTTCATTCGCTGTGCGGCCGGATGCATACATCATCTACTTTCGCAGCCCAATTAATCTTGCTTGCGTTTATTTGATTTGAGTGTACATAGGCAATTAAACAGAGTACTGCGTGGTTCATTTGCTGTCTACTGAAGTACTACCAAAACAAAGCATCATCAGGTGCGTGCTCCTGCTTCTCTGGAAATGGCCGGGGACCCGCGCGACCTACCCGTGGTACAAGCAAACAGGTCTCATGTAGGCGGAGCAATCGGGCCTGGATACAACACACCTTAGCATCTATGGGCTTCCGTCGTGGCAGACACTGCCCGGCCCAACATGACCACGCGGCCTGCGCCCGGAAGCGTCGTAGCCGGCCCGTTTGATTGGAGCCGAAGGGTCAAACTCGTACTTGTTCACGCCCACGGCACGAGGGTGCGCGCCGAGTCGTGGATGCTGCACGCACGAGACAGAGGAAGCGTCCTCTCGGATGACGCCGCGTCGTCGGGCGCACGTTAAGCTTTCGGGTCTGTGCTTTTCATTTCTAAAAAATACAATAATTAATTTTTAAATAAAGTGCCTTTTTCAGTGTAGTTCTATAAGATGGTTATAGTATATACTATAATAACTTATTTATATTAACTAAAATTATATTTAAGTTTCTATTACTTTATACTCTCTTTTATAAATAATTAAAAACCCATAAATCATACTCAAAACCATAAGTTAAAGAAAGAAACAGGCCCGAGGTTTCTTACTGCACGGTGTTCGAATTTGGTGTTGAATATGGACCCACGCTGAGATCTCTGAAGCGATCAATTTGGACAAGCAAGCACTTGCGCTAGCAGTGCACGCAATTTGCATGTCATGATGTCAACAAATAAAGGAGAAGGCGTGACGTAGACGAATTTGGGAAATCTTGGGCCAAAATGGCGGTATTTAACTGCAATTAACAAAAATAGTATTTATTATGAGGAATTTATAAAAATAACGTCTCCACCGTACGGTGGCCAGTAGATGGTAGGTAGCCTGACGCTCAGTGAAGAGATGGCAGACAACATGCCGCCCGATGAGGAGACGACAGCTGATTAAGCCTACTGGTGGAGCGGTTGCCATTACCGACCCCTCACATGTCGTCTCGTCGGCGCTACCGTCCGTCCATCAGACGACAAAAGTGATATTTCTATAGATACGATACATATAGTATTATTTTTATAAATACCATAATTAATAGTGTCAAATCCACTAAAAATTCACCACCGGGACTCCCCAGGTGGAAACTCCGCCGTCTACCTACTCCACGACGATTGAGAAAAGGCTTCAAAAGGCCAAGAAGTCGCCTCTCCTTCTCCCGTTCAAAGCAACCCTCCTCCTTTTCCCTTCCTTTCCATTAGTTGTACGCGTCCAAAATTTCAAACACGCAGCTTGATTCAAAGCCCCAAATCTCCAGCACTCAACTCTCCGATACACGCAGAAATCAGGACAGACTCCGAGAAGCCATTAGATTAGCCTTGGGTTGGTGTCCAATGGCGGTGGTGTCGGCGCTGGCCAAGTACAAGCTGGTGTTCCTCGGCGACCAGGCGGTGGGCAAGACCGCCATCATCACCCGCTTCATGTACGACAAGTTCGACGCCACCTACCAGGTTGGCCGCGCCCCCGATCCACGGTTTCTCATCTTACGGGCGCGCGGGTGAATTTTTCCGATGTTTTGGCGAGCTTTGTTCGGTGAATTTGATGATCTCCCGCCGCCCTGTTGCGGCGGCGGCTCGTGCAGGCAACGATCGGGATCGATTTCCTCTCCAAGACGATGTACCTCGAGGACCGCACCGTTCGGCTGCAGCTTTGGTACCTAAAATTTCCTTTTTCCCTCCTCCTCATACTTTGTCAACTCTATGCGTGCGATCGTTAGGCTAGATTGAAGTCATGAAATTCAATTGGCGCATCTAGTTATCGTTGTGTATCTATCCGATCACACTTTTTACTTTTTAGTTGATGCAACATGCCCTACTAGTCTAGTGTCCTGGGTTCTTAGCTCTGTTGCATGTTGTTGTCAGTACCGAGCATTAGCATGAGGGTGCCCTGCAAACACGTTTAATTAACGGATTTATTCATCATATACCCTCCTCATAGATGGAAATTCAGGATTTACCCTCCTGACCCACGTGTCAGTGACTTATGATGATCCCACGTGTCATTGAGGTGGGAGGGTAAATCCTGAAATCCCCAATTCAAGGGAGGGTATATGATGAAGATCCCCTTAATTAACTCACTTCACCAATGTAGTTCCACTATGAACAAAACATCCAAGTTCGTTGATTATTTGTTCATAGAGTCAGTAATGACTAGAGGGGAGATCAACATGCCGTATTGTTTTCGTTTTTCCTGATATAATGAACCTGCTTTCGCAAGTTAATTCTGAGAACTGGAAGGTTGAAAGAGAGTGTGTAACTGTGAAAATGTGCAGGGACACGGCTGGGCAGGAACGGTTCCGGAGTCTGATTCCAAGCTACATCAGAGACTCTTCTGTCGCGGTGATCGTTTATGATGTGACTGGTAAGTTAACTGTCTCCACAATATAGAAAATACTCACCAGCAAAATATGCAGCTTTGCTTACTGCCCTAGAAAGAATATGTAAGCCTTTGCCCTTGAATCATCTTATAGAAAATATTGTAGCATGGTCCAATTTGGTAGTACTGCTTTTTTTAGACAATTTGATAATTGGTGCATATATTCCAATCATATGCAGTAGAATCAGGAATTCTGATAATTTTCAGACCCCCCCCCCCCCCCCAAAAAAAAACTAGCATGCTGAATTGTTTCAGATGAGGGTATTTGTTCTGGTGATAGCTTCAGTTACACAATTTATCCGATGATATTGTAAGAAAATCTATCAGGCTATATCTTCCTTGTGCGTCGTCAACCTCATATCATCCTTCTTTGCAGGCAGGCAATCTTTTCTGAACACATCAAAGTGGATTGATGAAGTAAACACAGAAAGAGGTGGCGATGTACTCATTGTCCTCGTTGGAAATAAAACAGACCTTGTTGACAAGAGGTTTGTATCTCTGAGCCAATCATTCTGATAGCATCAATTCGTTAAGGTTACACAAAATAACTGTAAGAATTACACTACATGGAAAAGGAACCTTTTGAGTATAATGGATGATCTGCATACTACAATTTTTTGTATGAAGCGGACAAGGGCACACAGCATCAGTCTGGGTGATCCATTCAACTAGCCTGCTCATTTTTTTGGGTTCATTTGAAATGGTGTCACTAGGCAAGTGCCCACTGACGAAGGAGAAGCCAAGGCCCAGGAGCACGGTGTCATGTTCATGGAAACCAGCGCGAAAGCTGGGTTCAACATTAAGGTATAACTTTTCTCTTTGACAAGCAAAAGCATTCTGCATCTCCATCACCGCTCAAACATCTGACTACTGCTGTGGAATCCTGCAGCCGCTGTTCCGCAAGATCGCCACAGCCCTGCCTGGAATGGACTCTTTCTCATCCGCAAAGCAGGAAGACATGGTCGACATAAACCTAAGACCTACCTCCGGGCCAACAGCTTCAGGCGGCACAGGAGCACAGCCAGAGCAGAAATCAGGTGGTTGTTCTTGCTGAGAGTTTTGTATCCAGGAAAGCGAGTTTACACTTTGCAGTAGTACATTGAGTAATTTTCGGAGAGTTGGCCTGTTCAAAAAATTTTCGGAGAGTTGGAGGGTAGTTTTTGCAGGATTTTGATTTTGCAGTGGAGGTGTCCATTGCTGATTACAGAGATGCTTCTCATACTTACAAGATTATAATTGTTTCGAAACAGAGAAATATAATTTTTGTGAAGGTTAGTGGCATATTTCTTTTGCCAAACTGTGGCATCTTTCTTTTGCCAAACTGAGTTTTACACTGAATAACGCACTAGACAAAATAAAAAAATAAAACGCCGAACCCGGGTCGCCCGCGTGACAGGCGGGAATACTCACCAACATAGTACAACGACTTGTTGAAATAACTTAATAAAAACGGATAAAGCTACCATCCAACAAAACAGAACACATAATGAAATATTTTTGATACACTTGTGTAGAAAATAGTACCCACAATGAAGTTTTCTTTGTTTCGCACGATACTATCGAACGAATCATTAAAAAGTTCCCAGTGGCACCGGTTATATTTAGTAGTGGCATCGTACCTTAATAAACTGTCTAGAAAATATCTGGTTGGCAGGAGTCGGCAACAGGGACTCCATGGCCCAATGGATAAGGTGCTGGTCTACGGAACCAGAGATTCTGGGTTCGATCCCCAGTGGAGTCGTTTTTTTAATTCCGTTTCCTTGTTCATCCGCGCTAGTTCGCAACTCCGTGTCTCCGTTGAGCCGTGGCTGGCCGTGGGAAAACCGAACGTCGCCGCCGCCGCAATGGTGATGGATTGGCTTGGAATTTGTGGTGTGCATGCGTAGCTGTATTCCTGGTATATCCATGCGTGTGTACTTCCATAGTAATAAGCTCTCACTATCAACCTTCCAGTTCCGAGAATTGACTTGTGAAAATGGTTTCAGTACACCAGGGGCTTGGTGAAGGGAGGGGCTGACCTACGGCAAGGATAGAGCACTGTAGCCCCGTTGGCCCATTAAATTCAATGGGCTGCTACCGTTCACCAGGCCCAATAGCCCGACTCTCCTAGCCCTGGCCGACGCACGTATTCACGCTCGGCTTCACCCCACCCCCGTGCGCCTCCTTCCACCAGCTCCCAACGCTAGCTCATGCCCCTCGCCGATTCCGCCGCCAGCCACTACTCCGCTAGAACTCCGGCAACGCCCTCCGCGGCTCCGCCAGACTGCCTCCGGCTTCGTCGCTCCGCCCGTCCGCGGTTCGCCCCCTCCGGGCTCTCGGCCACCGGCTGACCAGCCTTCGCCTTCGACCCTCCGCTGTCCGCTCTTCGGCCACCGTTTGCTAGGATTATTCTTTGATTTCCTTCTGTCTCCGCACCATAGATGAAAAAGAAGTGCGATCAAGAACTTGAGTTTCTGGGGATATAAAGCCTGCAATTTTCACCTTGCTAAGGGTACTACTACAAGTCTATTACTGCTTAAAACACCTAATTTTTCTTATCTAAACTAATAATCCACCAGTTAAAATTATCCTACATCCACCCAACAATTACCTGCTCCACAGGCATGACCTTAACTAAGTTCACACCACAATATGCACCCATAATTACACCATCCTAAAAACGTCCGCACCAGATTAACTCTCCTCTATTCTCTCTCCTTACTCAACCATATCCGACGGTCATCCTTCAATGGATCTGCAGTACCCCTTCCGCGTCCCTGAGGCTCCCCCGAATCGGCCGCGCGTCTTCTGGAAAGCCTCCCCCGCCTCCCCCGAATCGGCCGCCTCCCCCTAAACCTAAACCCCGAATCGGCCGCCGCCTCCCCCTAACCCTAAACCCCGAATCGGCCGCCGCCTCCCCCGCCTCCCCCCAATCGACCCCCGCGCCGCCGCCGGCTCCTCCTCCTCCCGCTCCTCCTCCCCCGACGGCGCCACTGCGAAGCCCGGATCTGTCGAGAGCGCGCCGCCAGAGGCTGCGCCGGCCAAAGACCGGGAGCTGAAGCCGGTGAGTTTCATCTAACACGTACCTTGCCTCTCTAGGGTTGAGTTCCCCTTTTGATTCGGTTTCATTTGCTCGCTCTTGCTCCCCATGGATTAGATGCTCCCATGGTCCAAGCTCGTGTGCGATCCAGAGAGAATGATCTTATAAAAGAGCAGAGGAGAGGAGAGTCGTAGCGCAAACAGACAGCATAGAGCTCGGAGCCCCGGGAGAATTGGGGGACACGAGCAATCAGTCGGGGGATGAGGATTCTGGAAGGTGACGACGAGGAGGCGTCGGTGTCGGCGCCGCCGCAGCACCTCGTCTTCGCCTACTACATCACCCACCCGCGCCCTCGAGGTCCCTCTCGCCTCCGATCGGTTCCTCTCCCCCCTCTCCTCTCTTCGTGGTCTCTGGGCACAAATTGATGTTCTAGCCAATTTGACCGGCTGCTTTTGCAGGTGGTGAGGCACCTGATCGCCGCTGGGCACAACGTGCACGTGGTCACCGGCGTGCCGGAGTTCGTCTTCACCACCGAGATCAAGTCCCCCAATCTCCACAGCCGCAAGGTCCTGCTCGACTGCGGCGCCGTCCAGGCCGACGCCCTCACTGTCGACCGCCTCGCCTCCCTCGAGAAGGTTGGTCTCGGAACCGCAAGCCAATTCTATTCTACCTGGTAGATTTTCGTATATCGTCGTCGTGTCATGCTGTGTTGTGTCCTGCTTATGCTTGACTGTACCATGCGAAATGCAGTACCATCAGACGGCCGTGATGCCCCGCGAGTGGATTCTGAGGACTGAAGTGGAGTGGCTCAACTCGATCATGGCCGACTCAGTGGTACAACTGAGGATGCCATTGATGCCTAGTGTTATATTTGGTCTCCCTGAATCCCTACAGCATCTGAAGCAAATGTGGTGCTGATCTTGGGCAGGTTTCGGATGTCGTCCCCGTGGCGTGTAGGGCGGCTGCAGATGCTGGCATTCGCTCCGTGTGCGTCACGAATTTTAGGTTAGTTGTTCCTTGCTTCATTCTAGGTGTCACAAAGATCAGGAGGCTCTACAAAAGAACTTTAGAATCAGTTAGCTTAAAATATTATGCAAAGTATTTTTACATTTTATTAGATAAGGTTACAGCATGTAGTCACTAAAGTCATTAACTTGTGCCTATTTTGTACATCTAACAACGTAATGTACATTCCTCTCCAAAAAAAATGTAATATACATGATATAGATTGCCTGGTCCCGTTCAAAAAGATATAGATTGACTGCACCTACCTCCTGGTTAGCGCTAGATATGGAGATGGATGAGTGGAGGTAAGATGGATGATGGTGATGATGAAGGTGAGGGCAATGTTATGCCCTTAACATGTTCGATGAAATGCCTTTTTGGCAGCCGTAGCTTAAAAGTAGCGTTTAGTTTCTGAACATCTGTGGAGCTATGTAATTTGCCACTTTTATCTCTGGTTAATACCTTCCATGGTTAGTTAAATTTACGGAGAAGTGCCTTCCATTGGATGTGTGCAAGTCAAGAGATCGCAATTTGGATTTGGGAAGTAGGTGCATATGCTGTTATACTGACGTGCATTCTAAGGGCACTATGTACTTTCAAAATAGTGCATTATGGGTGATGAGAGGTAAATATCCTGTTGACGTCTAGTTTGCTTGAAGATTACGTTTCCTTTGGTGTGCAAAAAAGCACTAGCATCCACAAATCTCCTCACTACAAGAATCGCAGCGGGTTGCTTCATACTTGCATTAATTGTCGTTCTTTTTGTTGCTAAAAATGTAAGTTCACTAATTTATTGTTGCATTTTTTTATTTCCTTGATTTGTCTCTTCCCGCGTGTTTCACTCAGTAATCATGGTCATTTACTCAAGTATTATCATCTCTTGCTTCAATTATGCAGTGGTTTCTTTGTTGGCTTTGCATAGGTATGCACTAAGATGACTTCATCTTCATTTAGAACCTTACTCTGCAGCATGCTACTGACAATATAACTTTCCAGGATTCATCATATTCATTGCTGTTGTTTGGGTTATACAAGAATTTACAACTTTCCATATTCTGAAGTATGTGATTCTGTTCATAGGTGAGAATGAAGACCCCTTCCGAATATGTTCTTTTCGTTTATTTTGCACTTCGGGAACTCAAATTGTATGGTTGGAAATGTAGTTCTTATGTTTGTTTGTGTGTGACAGGTGTGATGAATAACTTATTTTCAGTTTACGGTAAGAAAAAAAATGCCTTTCCTTGTAGTTTTATGTTAGAATAAGCAGTGAGTTACCTATTGTACTTCTAAGTTAAATGTTGTTGAATTATCTAGATATCTATGATGATTTGATATCCTGAAGAGTTCATTCAAGTGATGCTGAGAAATTTGCTGAAATCTGCCCTTGTCCTTGCAATGGTGTTGGATGGGGTGTTATATGGTCAGCTCTGCAATTTCAGTCATTTTATCTCACAGTTTTGTCGAAATGATTGATGGGCCGGTCGCTACCAGGAGTCCGTGCATCTGTCTAACTAGCCTCATAGGCGCGGCGGCACGCCGCGCCAGCCACCGTGTGTACCGAAGTAAAGGAGGCGAAAATTCGTAGCTAAAGGAAAGCGTAGGGTTTTTTTTAAAAAAGAGCGAGGGGCTTTTCGCAATAAAAGGAAACCATAGGGGTTTTTTCGTAAAAATCAGAGGTTGTTTTGAAAGAACCGAGAGCCTGCACGTAATTTTGGAAACTGCGGATCGTTATCAACAAAAAATAAATGTGCAGGGTCTTTTTTGAAAAATCCAGGGACCTTTTTGCAATAACAGAGGACCTTGACGTAATTTCAGGAAAATGTAGGGGTTTTTTCGCAAAAAAGGCACCCGACCGTACGGAAATTCCCCCGCCACGCGCCGGCCGGAGCGAGCGGGCGGGGTGACGTGGGCGCCCCCTCCTGCGGGGAATCCCTCCAGCTTTGTATAGGTTATGATTCTAAGGACTATGTACTTTTAAAAATAGTGCATATAAGAGGACCATGTGTGCGGACTATGTACTTTTAAAAATAGTGCATCTAAGAGAAACATGGTGGAGGGAGCAAGGTATGCTGAAATGTCTTACGCACGAGGAAAATGCTTGTTGTAATTAGCAATTGCATATAACATTGGAGTTCTTTTATAACATTGGAGTTCTTTTTATCTTTTTATAACGAGGGAAATGCTGATTGTTCGTTTTATTTTTTACAAATTTTATCTTGTTTTATATTTTACCGTAGCGTTAGCACGGTCACACTACTAGTGGTGCTAAATGCAAGAGATACCTTAGTCTAGTAATTGAATCCATGGAAATTCACTATAAATGTCGCCGCCGATCTGAGCAGTCTCAATTATGTTAGCAACTGAACATGGCTCAACACTTGAAATTGACATTAACTTTTCTTGTTGGAGCACAGTCCTCACAAGCCTGAGCAATAAACTCTAATACTAATATACATTGATAAGGACTCAGATTGGCTCTTGTCCTCGCCATTGAACCTAAAATCAATCTACCTTTTACGATTCATGTCATGCATTCTAGCTGATGCATTATTTTCATTGAAAAGACATCCTACAATCCATGCAAAATTACATAGCCAGTCCGAGAGTCTATGGATATTGAATCCAGGATTCGATTCAATCTTTCTGTTTGACGATGCCTTACTGGTGCTCGGTGCCTCAACGAGGCCGCTATCTGTGCCCACCGAAGCTTGAAATATGAGTGGTTTAGATCGAGGGAATAGGGAGGGGAATAGGGAAGCCCCATTCACTGAGCCAAACACCAGCCTCGTTCGGTGCTTGCGCTCTACGGCTCCGTGCGGACCACGCCCAGGGCCCTGCCGGCTGCCCCGCTGGCCTCGCTCGTGCTCCGCAGCTCCTCGCGGTGCGGACCACGCCCTACCCACCTATCGGCTGCCGCCCCTGCCCTGCCTCGCTGCTCTAGGCTCTCACCACGTGCACGCCGCCGCCAGCCAAGAGCAGACTGAGCGTCAAGTTTGGAGGCGCTGACGGTTTTTCCTCCCTCCTCGCTGACGGTGGAGGCGCCCAAGAACATGTTCATCACGACGATTTGCAGCTGGATGGCATCCAGTGGTTACGTGCCACCCCTGATCAGCCCCGTCATGGCGCCGGGGAGCGACATCAGGCTGACCATCTTGCCGTTGTCAATGACTGGCGATAGCGCAATCACCAGCGACCTCTACACCTCCTGAAGTGTCACATTACACAATTTTTTTGCTACAATTCACAAACCAAATTATCATAGAGATTTTGTTATATGCATGCTCAAGATTTTACACACACCTCACAGATAAGCTCCTAGTGTTCTCCTAAACAGAATCATATAGCTCCTCTAAAAAAAATCTATGCTGCAGCATGAAACTCTAGGGCCAGTGGTTCAAAAACATCATACTCAAGAACCTGCATAAGTGGCATCACACAAAGTTAACAGCAAGCAAATTTTAATCTTGAATTAGTCGCATGACAAATGGATTACCTTTAGCCAATGGTGGAGAGAGGGGCGGCGACACCGGTCTTGGTGGAGAGGACGACAGTAGCGGGGTGGTCCAGTGGCGGGATGCAGGGGCAGCGCCGGTCTTAGTGGAGAGGAGGCGGCAGCGGGGTGGTCCAGTGTGGGATGCAGGGGTGGTGTCGGTCCAGGTGGAGAGGGGGGAGACGTGGGGGTTGGAGCGAGACGGCGGCCGGCGACGCGAGTGGGGAGGCGTGGGGGATAGAGCAAGGCGAGTGCGGGAGGTAGGGGACGCCGGCGGCGATGAAACCCTAGAGGCACCGGGTTGGATCGAGAGTCTAGGGGGATTGGGGCCGGCTAGATTTTGCAAAGGGGATTGGCGCACGGGGGGTTTTGTGAAAAAAAATCCATAAGTGATTTGGGGCTCCCATCTACACGAATCTGAGCCATAGCCACATGTTATCACTGAATAGCCCATTAGCACTAGATATGCTTATATATATATAATACATTTTACTCTCGGATGTAGTTACTTCCACCTCTGATATACCACCTAAATAAATTTGACATACTCCTTTATTACTTTGAGTATATTCATATACTAATTATAACATACTCCAATGTGAACCACATGAAAAAAATTGCGAGGAAGTCTACAATTTTTAGCGTATTTTGTAAATACCTTTATATATGCACATAAAAAGTAGTATATTTAAAAAATGTGCATATCACCTTTGAAAAAATATACATACTATCTAAATGGCTTTATATACTTGTATACTACACGTACATACGTTATGGGATATATTCCCTACGTTGTGAAATACGACATAGAAAGTAACTACTCCCAGAGTAGAAAAGAGGATTCCTATATGGATATTGCACCGTGCTAAGCTATTTTTTTTGCATGTAACCTCCGTATTTTGGTAAAAAGGCAGAAAGTTTTTTGAAGATCAGGTGCTATAGTAATATATTCATTCACATATATTCATAGGAAATCTATATCTGGGTGTGCAATAACAACTTTGTATGTTACAATGCATTATTCATGAATACGTACAAAATTTATATGATATGTTATGTCTTTCATATGTTTATTCAATTTCATAAACTTCTATTCGTGTCTTTAATTTAATTACATCTATAATTATTATAAAAATCCTCTCTTGATATATTGGGCCTAGCCTAGTCTCAATGGTCCATATTTTTATCTATTCTTTTTCTTGTTTCCTTTATTTTCTATTGGATTTGACGGGCTCAAAGCCTTCTGGCCGGCCCACAATATCTTCTCCTCTCATTTTTTTGCTCTTCTTTTATTTTTATCCTTTTACCCCTTGTTTTGTTTTCCTGGCAAAAGGTCCAACAAGTCATATACGCTGCCGAGAGCTGAGCTTTGCTGTGATGGTAAGGCTGTCGGTGTGCAGCCCACCCAACCGGGCTCAGTTCGGGGCACCTCATTTTCGGGTACTGTTTACCGTGAGGCTTTAGGCCTCTGATTTATCTTACATGTGTGCATTGGACGTATCTACATAGGTGTATGTATGTGGTGTTGTGTGTGCGTGTTCTTGTTATACTCTAAAAATGGTCACACCGCTGCTTCGATTGCATCACCACATGTCGCCTCTGCTCCTGCGATCGCCTTTGCCGCCGCCGCCATCCGGATCGGTGGCATTTGCCCCTATCAATGCTGCCGCCGTCCAAATCAACCGCGTTGTCGTAGCCTTCTCTCCAGCCTTCCTGATTTCTCCCTCTCTTTCCCTTCCACTCCGCCACGCCACCATTCGATGCCTCACCAGCTCTTTGCTAGCCATGGTGCCGCCGCGGTGAGTGCTCCCAAAGCTAGAGTTCTCCCATTGGCTTCCAGGTGTCTATGGCGGAGAGGAGACAACGGTGTGTGTGATGGATCAGCCAGACGCTTATGTGGCAGGCTTATGGCTTATGATTTCTCTTGAACAACAAACGGAACGGTTTTTACGCTATAAGCGTCTTATTGAGATGGTTTTTTAGAAGCAGCTTATCGACTTTCGGTTTGTTCTCTTGAGCGCTTGTACTAAGTTTAAAAACTATAAACTGTAAGTCCTAAGCCGTAGCTGAGAAGATCAGAGCATAATCTAACCAATCACCCCGGACGGGAATGATCTTCTAACCTGAAGGAAAAGAAAATAACGATAGCTATTTTGTGTTGGGCCTCGCACGCACCCATGGGCGTGATTCTCTTTGGGCCTAAAATGTGAGGTTGTATTTAACTAGCCTGGGGCAATACGAAGCATAGACTCCAAGCAGCCGTCTACACAGATTGTTGTTGATGTGTTTGTGTTTTGAAAGAAGGGATGGGATTGAGATTGTTGAATTGACACTTGTCAGGATGCAACAAGATCAGTCAGGTCTGGTCATCTCTACCAACAACAATGTGGTGACTGACAGATACTTGTGCGTTGCCGACATCGCTTTGGACGCTGATGCATATCTTTTGCTCCAGCTCCACCCGCCCATTCCCCCAGGCCCATGATTGTTCAGACTTCAGATGAGCATGACACGCGCGCACATGTCGACTCCACTGTAGTACTGTACCAATATGCTGAGGCAGAATTTGCCCAAGGTTGGGTTCATGCATCATGAGCACTGCTTCATTTCTTCCAGCCTTCCAGGTTCCAAGCCCATGCCATGAATCATCTGTCTGCACTCTGCGGTATGAAGCAAACATCAGTATCAACTAGTCCAACTACTGACTATGGCTTTACCTTTTCCCTTGGGAATGTAGGAAAAGGTTAGAAACTCAGAACATATACCTTAATGGCACAGAATAACAGCACAATCGCATATGAATTACCTTTTCTTTCTGACTTTTGATGTTTGGCGAGCGACAACCGAGCTAGTTAATAGGGTCAGCATTCTTTGGCTGACACTACTCGTAGTTTCAGCCACAATCTTAGCAAAATCTGCAACTTGGTGCACCTATCTCCCATTGGAAGCAAGGTCAACAAAGCAAATGAAGCAAACAGCTTATGGAATCCTAGCATAGTTATGCAAAAAAAAAACTTCAAAAAGACATGAATCTCTCTTTCTTTCTCTTTTTTGAGGATAATAAAAGCATAGATAGCTCCTTTACTAGAGTCAACGGCTACTAAGCTAAGCTACATTGTTATCTCATGATCAAGCTTATGTAATCACATACATCATCCCTGTGACTAGCCTTTCCTTGTCAAGTGTATCTTGCCGTCATGGCCAACTCATGGGCTGGATGGATCATGGATGGGTTCTCTCCCCAACCCAACTACCTTTTAAAGAGAGCATTTCTTTTAAGCTTTGAACTAATCCTTGCATTACCTCATAACCGTCCTTTTCTGCCTCTGCCCTTTGAAATCAACAAGAAGTCAACTCAGACCTGAGCAATGGACCATCATAAGATTGGCAGGTGGCAATATATATAGTGGGCATCCCTGTCCAATCCCCTTGAGTGCCTCTAATAGCACCGTGTTGACTTTGGGCTATGGAGATTATGGGGTTGACCTGACAATGGCTCAGCATTAATGCCTTTCTGCAAGCTCTGGCTAGCTCCATGAGAGGATATGCATAGAAAAATATGAAAGGTCAATACCATGATGGATTAAAGCATGAAAATGACCAGAAAAGCAAGCTTCGGATAGACCATACGGATCTGTAAATTAACATAGACCATCCAGGATGCATACATTGAGCGTTAGTAGTTTACAAGTAAGAAAAACATATCATCAGGACCTTGATCTTGATGTTCACATCTTCACACTAGGCCCTAAGATTTATATGGCTGTAAGTTGACTCTTCATGGTAGGCCAGGATTGTGATGATTGAAAGGCCAAATAAGCTTGCTGCGTAAATGTGCTTTTTCCTTCAACTGTTCTTTGATGCTACAGGCAAGATAAAGTTGCTGATCAAACTCATGTGAAGCTCTCTAATGCATAAAAGATAGAGCTAGCTTCCATCTTCACTAATGCATTTCTCAAGGTTCATGCATCACTCAAAAGGCAAGCAATTGTTTGAAAGAAACAACAAAGTTACACCGAACAAGGTACAATGAACTAGGAGAGGAACCATGTCGATTCTCTATTGTGGTTATTGGAAGTTAATAACAACCTAGTTTCTCTCTCCTCTCGGGGAATCGGATTAGCATTATATTAATGCAAAGCAAAGTAGTGATAACGTGGAATCCTGACTTCCCCACATGACTCTGGTCCTTCTAAACAAAGAATAAGCGAAACAGAGATCCAGATGCTTTCCCTCCTCTGCAGCCACAAATCATTATTTAGTACTGTTCAAAATAAGTTGAGTGTATGTGTTGCAATGACCGGTACACGATAAATGTGAAGATTAGAGGAACACATCAGCTTTCAGATTAGTCGTTTCGTATTGAATTAAAAATTTCAGACATCGATTTTCCTCCGAATTTTTCTCTATTTTGAAGTGATTTTGATATTCTTTTTCTCTAAAGAATGTGGAGAAAATGCAAGCCTAAAAGTGATACTAGTTTATAGAGCTACAGTGGACGCACATCCAACCAAACGACAGGTCGACAGGTACAACATCATATGATTTTTGACAAGCAATGGAATTTGTCGAAACGGAATCGATTTTTTTAGCAAACGAAATGGAATCGATTTTGACACCACTGATGTCAAGCGTCGAGACTCAAGCGGCAAAGAGATTTGGCAGGTAATGTCTGAGAAATTCAGATTTGCGCAAGAACATCAAACTTTTTGCAGGAAAGGAACTGCATTGTAATGCCCCCATTTTTAGGAGCGCCATGAATCACTTGTAACTGCCCAGAATTATTCAGTTACGAGTTACATCAGTCAAGTGTACAACATTACTAACACATGCTTAAGAACTAAAACCAACTTTATTGTAAGATAAAGGCTTAACATACGAGTATTACAGCGGGGCGAGCGGCCCTTAAGTATAATACAAAACCAAAACACACCACAGGCAGGCTTGAGCGAAGAACAACCCTAATCACAAGCGCCATCTACTTCGTAGAATTCTTCCACGCTGTCCTCATAGACTTCTTTATTTTCTTGCCAGGCATTTTCTGTTATTATTTTTAGCAAAAATGAGTATAAACCACCGTACTCAACAAGTCATATGGGATAGGTGGGCTCAAAACAGTCGAAATGGGTATGTATATGTATTTTCATGTTTGGGTGAACAATAACGGGTCTGGGCACTATTCATTGCGAGTCTACTGTTCATCGTGGGTTCGGTCGCACCGGATCCACTACTGTTCATTGCGGGTTGGGTTCGGAGTTAACGGGTAGGGTGAACAGTAACATACTGTTATTATTCATCTTCTTCGGCTGGACGCGTGCTCGACAGAGAAACAGGGGAGAACGATGACGGCGATTGGTGAGGCTAGGGTGGTTTGCGACGAAAAAGGAGACCATGGTTGGGTTCCTAGCACTATTGGGATTGGGAGTCGGTGTTCGCTGGTGGCGAGGCTTTCCTTCCGCGGGATGTTGGAATGACATAGAGAGTACTAGGGTCTCTAGGGTAGTAGCGCTAGTATTTGAGCATCCTGGGGGTCAGAGGGAGCTCGGGGAAGTGGTGGTTTGGGCAGGGTGGTCGGAGTTAGGCTACCCACGGCGGGGTGCCATGGCTGTGTGGCGGACCTCGGTGACAGAGAAGAGGGAGGCTCAGGAAGCTAAGGTAATGGCTCAGGGAGGTTCCTGGGGGTATGAGGAGGCTACAGATGAAGGTAATTGGAAAGTAATTGATCGAAGGAGTAAAATTGAATTTGGGCTTGCCTTGGTGAATTCCGGCGATTGTCGGTAATGGGGAAGGTTGTCGAGGCTTTTGAGGTGTTTGGCTTACCCTAGGCGTCGATGTCTTCAAATGGAGGTGCTTGGGGACATATAGAGTGGTAGAGGCGGTTCAGCACAGTGGAGGGGCTACGGCGGTGGTGGCACGTGGCAAGATTGGGAAGGGTCGGAGAGGTGAGGTGCGGTGCGACTGGCTAAGGGGGATGTATTAGCTGACTAATGTATGACATTGCGGCGTTCAAAGGCGGGTTGAATCGGCTATGAGAGCAATGAGAGCAAAGAAAGCAGGGAGGTCAGCACAACGATGGCGGGCGTGGCCGGCGGCTCTGACGCGCGGTCAGGGCATTTAAGAGGGGGGTACGACCTTTGATAGGCTGCACAGGAGTGGCAGCGGCGAGATGGTGTGAGAAGGCACGAGAGTGAGCAGGAGAGATTGGGTGGTGGCGATTGGTTTTCAAATGGTGAACAATGCCGGCACAAATATCTTTCGTTGAGTCAATGCCAGTGAGAATTTGTGGCTTGGATGGCTGAGATTTGAGCTACATTAGGCTAGGGTTCAAAGGAAATCATATTAAAATGAAACTCAAAATTCTTTTGAAAATTCAATTTTGTTTCATGCATCATCTAATATTCAAGAGATAAATGAAGCAACTTTCTACTAAAATGTAATTGACATCCTTGCAGTTAAATGCTGGGAAATAATTTCATCATGCTGGTAGTAGTTGAACAATACCGCATGATGGCAGGTTATGCGTTCTCTCCATCGTTAAATATCCCACATATATTCTGTTCTTCCTTTTATTTGGCATGTTCCTACATTTAGGAACAAAATTGCATAATTTTATATCAAATTATGTTTTATTCGTCTTACAAACTCATGGAACATTTTCAAATTTCCATCACAGTTCTGCTATGCAATTCTGGGCAGTAACAGATGTACAGAAGATGAACCAAAAACCATTCGAATGTGCCAAAGTGGTTCTTTATTGGAATACAAGTACAATGTAGACTTGAAATATATACATCAAAAACTTTGATGCAGACTTAAAATTTCCACAAACTACCGAGAGGAGACCCTCTTCCTGGTACAAACTACCGAGACCCTCTTCCTGGCAATGCCATTCAAAAAACCAAGCAGACCAGGGGTTGATGCTACATATGATCAGACCCAAAACCTAAACCAGCAAGTACCTAAGTAAAAGCAACACTTTGATCTGATGCCACTGACACTGAGGATCAAGAACAGAGAGCCACTGCATCAGGAAAGAATTGCGTCCCAGTCGATCTCCAGCGACGGGTACTTGCGCAGCAGGAAGCTCTCGGACTCGTCCCATGGCGCCTCTGAGAAGTCAAGAAGCTGCATCTCCGGGACCACGTCGGACGAGCCCGTTGAGGACACGTCGCCGTCCGCCAACGACGAGCTCTCGGAGCCGGAGCAGCCCGGCTCGCTCTTGACGTTGGGGCTCTCGGAGGAGAAAGAAATCTGCGCCGTCGCCGCTGTCGTGGTGCTTTGGCTCTGCTGCGGC
The DNA here is from genome assembly GCA_017311315.1 of Dendrocalamus latiflorus. NCBI lineage: Eukaryota > Viridiplantae > Streptophyta > Magnoliopsida > Poales > Poaceae > Dendrocalamus > Dendrocalamus latiflorus. The sequence continues at coordinate 11,708,033 of CM029621.1, forward strand.
AGGTCCATCCCGTGGCAGATGGCTTGGAGCTTGGCGTCGACTGCGGCGTGGAGCGGCGGGCCGAGGTGCGCACCGCCGCGCCTGAGCTCGGGGAAGTTGAGCCTGGCGGACTCGCCGCGGAGGCGGAATGCTGCGCTGTCGTAGGCGAGCGCGGCCTCCTCGGCGGTGTCGAAGGTCCCGAGCCAGAGGCGGGTGCGGTTACGGGGCAGGCGGATCTCGGCCACCCACTTCCCCCAATGCCGCTGCCGGACGCCGCGGTACAGCTTGGCCGCCGGCCGCGCCGGGAGCGGCAGCGCCGTCACGCCGTGCCGCTTCATCGGCTGCGCCACAGCGGCCAGGGCCGCGGCCGGTCGGCGCATGTGGTGGAGCTGCGACTGGACTTGAAGGATCTGCGCGGGTGTCAGCTGGTAGTTGGCGCCAAGAAGCAAGCCCGCGCTCTGCTCCACGCCGGAGCAGGGGTAGGAGAAGGAGATGGTCGGAGCATCTTGCACCATGGGCGGGGCAAGCGCTTGCATTACCTCCTTGTTATCCACTATGTCATACAGAGCGGCGGGAAGATTGGTGTTGCAACCGTGCCAATCTACCGTCGTCGCCATGGCTTCTTGGATCAAGAAACCAAGACACACAACACAGCAAGTAGCAACTAGCAGCCGATGAACAGAATGAGCAAGGAACAGAAGAGGAAACCCTGACGAGCTGAGCAGAAACTACTCTATGAGAGCTGATAAGAGTTGGTAAAGATGATGCACTGCGAGTTGTTGAAGAGCCAAATGCTTTTCTTCGTGGTGAGCAAGAGCGGCCATTGCCGGGCTCTTTTAAGCACGCGGGAGTAAGTGCTGGCTAATGGGGGAACGCCAGGTGTCCGCGCACATTTCTTACCGGCACCCGTCGAGATGTCTCCACGAAGTGACAGACTTCTCCAGGCAGGTGCCGGTAAATCGGTGGCCACCTGGCGGCTGCTGATTGGTGAGAAAGTGGTTTTGACCTGGTAAATCCAGGTCTAGCTGTCACATGGATGTCGTCGAGTAAGCGTGATGTATGCGGCAGCTTGGGTGCTACGGTCTGCGAGTAGAGTAGTACTGGTGTCTCGTGCCGTAGCCAAGCAGATGGTTAGGGTTAAACTGATCTTTCTTCGGCTATGGTCCCGCTCTTCAGCTTCTCTAGTTACTATTTCTTTTTTTTACTTTTAGCTTTTTTTTATATTTTTATTCGTTTGCATTGTTCGTGATGAGGCTAATCTTTTTTTTTATTTTTTAATTTAATTATGTCAAAAAACTATCAGCAGTTACAATATCAAATAAACTAACTATAGTGTAAAATAAACCATAAGCCACAAAAAAACTCAAATGAGCAGACCCAAATTATCCTGGAATTTGCAAAGTAGCAAGGAGAGGTAGATCATGTTTGGTAACACAATACTAGTAGTACTATGTATACTAGATATGACGGTGATGCCGATGTACTAAACAACGTTTGTAGCATCCATAATTACATAGTGGAGTATAAACACTATTGATATAAAGTAGTGATCAGAAAATAGCGGCTTTGAACTTAGAGGCCACTATAGTGTTCTAACAAACGTTGTAGTGGTTGCTACGTAGCCAATTTAGTGGCCCTGCTGCATCAAATTCGTGCAAAGTGAAATCCCAAATTAGTAACGACTGCAGCACTCCATACTCATTCTCCTCAACCATCGTGTCCTAATCTTCTGCTCCATGGCTAATGGTGCTTGCCATCAATCATACTCACTGCATGGCCTTGCCTTATATTCCTTCTCTGTTGCTCGCTTGTTTACAGCTTGACGAACCGATAGTCGCCACCGGCGAGCAACTAAAAATGAAAGCCACGCTTACAAGTTGCAAGGCGTGTTTAGTTCGACGTTTCCTAACATTTGGGGTCTGAACTGATGCTAAGATTGAGTCTGATCTTTTAAGTTTGAACTTCTGGTGTCGTGCTACTACTTGATTACTCTAACATTAATCTTATGCAATATCTAGTTCTAGCTAATTTATCATACATGTACTACTTATATGAAAGTTTCTAATTGATTTGCCCATTTTGTATGTTGTAGTTCTTTTTTATCGTGGTAGAAAATCATGAGATATACATAATTAACTAAAAATTCACAAGTCTCTTCAAATTCTGCTAGAGAGAAATATATTTGGTGGTGATCATTTGGGTTTTTTTTGTGGCTTATGGCTGAAAAGCACTGTAGCTGACTGAAGCTTATTTAGCATAATTAAATTTAAAAAATTTAAAAATATGTTAGCCCATTACGTATAATACAAACAAATACGGGGAAAAAAGAACTGGCAAAAAAGCTCAACAAAAAGTCAAAAGTTCAAAAAAGACAAAATTTATAAATAGTAAAAAATAAACCAGAAGCTAAAAGCTGAAGTCAAAACAATCACAACCAATCCACTACAACCCGCGATCGGCTATTTAGTACATTGGGTGATGTAAAGGCCGCCCGTATCGCTTGATTTGATGCTGCCCGAGGTCAATTCTTTATGAGTGAAGGCACACAGCCGACTGGACATTTTTATGACGAATTATATACATATCTTTGCATTGGAAATGCAGGCCAACAGTTCTCTACTTCTCTCTTCCAGAAAGGAGGGTGTATATGATGTGAGTACTCAACGGTGAGATAGTAGGCTAGTAGCTGATTATTGATCAGACAAACAAAGGTGATCAAAATCAAATCCCTGTTCGTCCTGTTCACTGTACGCAATTTCTTTTCTTTGGCAAGTAAACAGCGGTGCAGTTGCGTCGATGCAGAAAGTCGCTTTTGTATGGTCATGGAGCTCCTGCTGCAGCAAATCGACAGCACGCGTGTTCTCGCTGGCCGCTGCGAGGATAGTCCATCGGCGTGGAAGGGAAAAAGGAAGCAGGGAAGAAGCTTGCACGAGTCAGTCTAACGCCTATTTTGGAGGCGGGGAATATCGACGTCTCGGGTTTTCATCGGCAGAACGTACCACCTAAAAGAATTGAGTCAACAGGGGCTTTTCGATTTATTTTTTTGTTTGGAAGAATGGGGCTTTTGATTCACGATCTTGGAGATTGCCTAACCATCAGATGTGTTTTGTGGTTATTATATTAGCTTAAGAGGATTTTGTTTGCCTAGTAAGTAGCAAGGCGTGTATCAAATTTGAGATTTTGTTTGGTTTTGCTGTGTATGCGTCGATGATGCCTCAATGATCTTTCACTCAAGGCCGAGAAATTATCTGGGACACACAGTTAACACAGGAATTCTACAGAAGCTTCGCGAAGCAAACAGCCTGAGACCACCAACCGAACCACTTGACCCCTTTCACAGAAGTAGAAATGAACATCTAACACTCAGACCAGCTTAGTAAGTAGGCCCCCACAAAGCAAGCATGTCCATGGCCATCATCTCCAACGTTAAGGAAAAAAAACAAAGACGAGAGCAGAAAGAGGAGGGAAGAAATACTTGTCAGTCTAGTGCCGTTGGTCCATCAGCATGACATACTCATATGTGCAAACATCACATGAGTGGAGATAATGTTCTAAACTGGAGGTCAAGAAATAATGCAGGCAGATGATAATGTTTTAAAATAAACTGGTGGCTGATGTCCCACAACTGGAGTAAAGAAAAGCACAAGAATTAGTGGACATTAAGCTGTCCAGAGGGGGAAAAAATTAAGCCCAAATGACTCAGCATAGGCAAATTGGCAACAGGCTAATCATGCAGTGCACGAAATCGTTACGTCTTAATGCCCTTTCAGGAAACATGTGACAAATTTGATGATGACATGCGGCTCAGCAATCGCTCAACAATATAGCTAAACAAGTCCATAGACTTCAGGAAGTCGGAAGTAAATGGGTATGACCACAACACTGCAGGACAATAGACTTCATCATTTAGATACTGTTATACGTGTTATTACATTCATACCACGGATTCACAGAAAGTCGGAAACACAGAGCCAAGACAGATAGAGCAAAGACCACTAATGTTGGTGGCATGCATTGGACAGCTATGAAGATTCATATGTTCTCCTAATGGAATATGTAAACTAATTCCATGTACAGGTTAAAAATATACTATTTCCATGTAGTTTACCTTTGCTAATATTTGATGGAATCCTCACCTTAGATTGGAGCATGACAGTGACAGCAGATCTTATATCAGCTGCTGCTTTTCCTATCTCTCTGGTCTCACAGAAAACTACATCACCATTTAAAACTAAATGACTAAATATTAGAAACAGCGCTCTCGCACTACTTCATTTCTTATCTCTTCTGTTAGCTTCTAATTAAGACTGAATATATACAGTGGTATATGAACTTTTTGGGACAACATAAGTACTGACCAAACAGGTATATAGAAATAGCTACTTTTTTTCATTTTTTTTTTTGCCGAGGGATGTGAGATTTTCCATAGCTTATGCCTATAGGATAACACTCTCTACCCCAAAACCATTAAACACGAATGAAGATAAGGATTCGATGTTGACAATTAAGAAACCAAATGTTTCCCTCAAGAAAAAGAAAAGAAAGTCCAGGTAAATTCAATAATCATGAATATTTCTAGGCAATGTACATGCATCATGCAGAAATGAATATCCATCGGTTAGCTTTAAGTTATAATGATCAAAACTTGGATGTTATGGACCTGTTTGCATTAAACAAGGCTAAATTATTTGCCAATCCAGGTCAGTCCTTTGGTCATGTTCAATTTTGAACTAATTTGTCTGTATTTTACTTGACCAGTTCAATTTGCTTCAGTCAAGTTCAATTAAAAAATTAATATTCATCGCAAAATGTTAAGTCAAGTTCCAGGAAAGATCTATTTATTTCCAAAAATTAAAGCATATAGTCACTTCACTTGTAATCAGCCTAAAAGCACATGAAAGACAAAATTCCTCAAAGAGAACTTTTGCATTTATGAAGGACACTGACAGGAAATACATAAATAATCAGGATAGTCCTCATCCCTAGTATCAGGATAGTCCTCATTCCCAATTGTCAGTAACTGAAAATATTGAAGGAGCATAGTGAATATGGTTGAGAAAATAAAACAAAGACAGACAGGAGAGTAAGAGACGTGTGCTTCATTTATATGCTTATAGACAGATGACATCCTCATTAAAGAAACAGTTACATGCTCTAATTATATGTACACCATTTGAGTGTTGTAAACATAAATTACCATCCAGGAATATGCATTCTTTATTAAAATGTCAATGACTACTCCATGCAATATCTTCTCTACTTTCAGCAACATCATAAACTAATCAAAAATATATATTAGCTCTGATGGGCTGTAAAAATACAAGAGTAGAAAATAGTATTGAGCTGCACAACACATTCTGGACAAGAAAAAAAACATTGTTGGAGATGGTCATGTAGTTGGGATTATCTTTTTGCTGCATAACAGGCAAGCTTCAGTCTTACCTCCTCAAGTTCAATATCTTCCATATCATCATTACTTAACCATGAAGATAAGCAGAGATCAACAACATCCATACCACTATCCACTGGTGAAAAGCCATCAAAATTGACAAGTTGTCCAAACTTAACTATCTTCCCTAGATTAGCAGCAGATGGTTCCTCTGCAAACTTCAGCAGTATGTCTTTCATAGCACCACACCAGATAGGCCGAGCTATCTTCAAGAAGCAGCACAAAGTTGTTATAGCAAGCTTAACTGTTCCAATGTCAGATTCATCCTTCCCACCTCTTCCATGGAAATCCGAACCTCCAAGCTTCAAAAGCCCATACTTCTCAGCTAATTCACTAAATCCTGTAAAATTAATTCCATATATGTTGTTCAAGATCATTTCATAACTAAGATAAATGCTAACAAACAAATTTTCAGTACATGATAGGAGTCGTCCGTTTTATTTCAAGTCATTTATACATGTAGTACAAGAGACGTACCATCAACTTTTCCATCACTTCTGTAGACCTCCATAGCATTAAGACCAGAACCTTTCAAGGCCCTAATGATTGCATCCAGGTTCTTCAATGCCCATGGGTGAGCTAGTGCAGATATACCCCCAGTACGACTAATCAACTGCACCACAGTCTCAGCAAATGGTTCACTCCCTCTGCAGAAAACATGGGCCCCATTGTTCAGCAAAAAAAAAATTCTCAGCATGAAATTCTCGTTGGGATGAAGTATTATTGATAGCACTTACATAGCATATGCAGGGCCATCATCACCAATGTACTTGTTGAATGCTTGCCTAACATTCTCTACATAACCCGCTTCAACCATAGCCCTTGCTATATGCAATCGACCAGGTGCCACTCCCTCACCAGCAATTTTGGTTACATGCTCCCACTTTATTGACACCTTCAGCCTATTTAGCTTTGCCAGCATATTCTTTGCGCGTAAGTATCGCCCATCTCTAATGTTAGATAGCACGCTGTCCAACTCATCAAACCTTGACGGACCACACATACCATAATATGCAAGAATATGAACAGGCTCGCCAGCACCAGCAATTTCCCTTTTAGACAATGACAATGAAAATCAGGGATGGTTATATGACCAGGAAAGGATAAAAGGCAAATGTATGTACCCTGAACACAAGTGTAGTGTAATTCTAGGCCAAAAATTAGCATCACTCATAACAGAACAGAGAATATGTTCTAATCAACAGTCATGTATATAGGATGAATACATGAAAGGAGCAAACTGTCCCTAAGAGCATGCTTTAAACAGTGATAGAATTTTATCTTCACAAACAACAATGCTAAGAATCAGCATTATGCCCAATTTAGCAAGAAGTACACCCGCGGATTTAGCAAATGTATCAACTTCGGTGTACAGGCTGTGGGTTTGTGTCTTTGCTGACTGGCATGTAAACACTAACAGAACCCTCCAAGATTTAGCTACACAATCGAGCAAATAAGAGGTGCTAATATATTATTTACTACAACTTACTTAAAGGAAAGGTGTGACAATGCAGTCTTGTTCACTGCCATCATCAGCAGAGGTACAAGAATCTTTGTATGAGACATCTTTATTCATATTATGACTACTGAAATGTTGTTTACAATAGCCATTTGATAGAAAGGCAGCATGATGGAGCATTAATTGAAGGACCAGACAACTTGGACAACCACAGATCTACCTGACGAGGGTATGCATCCTATATGATGATTGATTTGCTAAATTGCATTGTATTACTAATTTTCGTTCAAAACATGATGGGAAATGTCTTTGCAGGCAAAGCGAAAAGGCTCTTACCTTGGAGAATATAGTGCACTGATTTCAACTCCAGGAATTATTCGTATGCCAAATTTGTGAGCTGCTGACACAGCTTCCGGTATACCAGCCATGGTATCATGATCTGTCAGGGCAAGAACTTTCACCTGTAATACCAACATATATAATTTAGTCATTCTTATTTTCACCATTCAAAATTGTGACATGCACCCAATAAGATATAACATTAAAACCAGCACCCACCCATAACAGAAACTTTGGGGAAATAAGATATAACATACATAGAAAAATTCCTGAGAAAAAAACTGCACTTAAATCAATTGATTTTTTTCTGAGAGAAAGAAAGGAGCAGCCAAGCAATGCACGGTCTGAACTACCCAACGCAATCAGCAGATGATCACTTCATTGATCATCGAAGGGTAGTTAGTTGTTACTGTTAATTGTTAAAGCATTGAGAAACACCCCCCCCCCCCCCTCCTTTCCTCTGGGATGCTCCAGTACAGCATTTCAAGTAGTATTAACAGGTTAAAAAAACACAGGCTATGAGGCTACTACCCAATATCAAACCAACAGGCACATTACCTATTGCTACACTGGGCAAAAGATTAGAAGGCAATGCTTGGATTTGCTCAACACTTGAAGAGTACGCTCAATGAGATAATTCTGGGGGAGCCCATACAGCACCACAAAACCGCTGAGAGTTACCATACCTCACAAACGTTTCCTCAAACACCTACCGGCAAGCGGAGGAGAGGCCAGAGAAGACTTACCCCATTGCGGTGGGCGCGCTCGACGAGCGCGGAGGGGGACAAGAACCCGTCGCTGTGGTTGGAGTGGGAGTGGAGCTCAAACAGCACGCTGCCGCCGCCGCCGCCGCAGGCCACGCGCGCGGCCTGGGGCGGCAGGAAGTCGTCCCCAGCATCGGCCACCGAGGGTTCCGGAGGCGGCGCGGAGGCCACGGGGTGCGCCCAGGCGCGGACGTAGTCGAGGGCCAGGGCCTGGTCGGCACTGGTCTTGGGCTTCTTCTTGCTCCTGCTCGGCTTCGCCTTCTTCTTGCTTCCCATGTCGGGTTTTGGGAGAGATCAGCGGCGCTGGCGGCTTCGCTCGCTGATGTTTCGGTCAGCGACTCGGCGAGGGAGTTTATTCTCCAATTTTGCTCGCCTCACCGCTTCACAGTTTGCCAAATATGGGAGCAATTCGTAAGCCATCAGTTTGAAATTTTGACTTCGCCGATTCTAGTGTATCTCAACCACTATTCTTTACGTTCTTAAATTTAATGTGTAGTAATAACAGTGATTATACAAGTTTAATCACATGACGACCTAGCTTACTACATCTTCCGTATATTGTATTGTGCAAACCATGTTACATGTAAGAGATTTTTTCATGTAACGTGCTGAATCGTGTTCCAGCTATTAATTAAAAGATGTGTCTAGACATCATCAGAGTATTTTTTTTCTTAATAATTATCTAAATTTAGGACCATTACGCGGCGATCAGCTTTTCTCCCGCACGTGGCCCGAGGCAAAGGATGATAAAGGCGCCGTGCACTTGCTACTGGTTTCCGCTGGGAAGTTCAGAGGACGACTGTGTTGGCTTGAACTAGGAATGGCAATCGGAAGCGGCGGATACAGATAGTGCTCGTCTATATTCATACCCGTGATCTTGATTTATGCCCACTGATATACCCGCGAACGACGACGGGTGAAAAACTTCGTCCATACCCGTCGCCTACTGGTACCCATCGCCCGTGGGTATACCCGTTTACCCGCGAACTGAGAGTCATAATATGAGAGTTGAACTAATGACAGATACATATAAGTAACAGCTATTGCTAGAAAATATAATAGCTATCAAAAAAGTTTATAACAATCAATAGCAATTAGAGATATGGAAAAGTTTATAACAATCAATAGTAATTAGAGATATTGCTATGACTGTGCCACCTGTCAATCTATATCGCGGGTAAACGGGCAGTGCGGATACGGGTGGAGCTTACCCATACCTGTGCCTGTTTACCCGACGGGTAGAGTGTTCCCCCCATTTCCATACCCGTGGGTAAAGAAAATATCCCATACCCGGCTCCATTAGGGTATTTACCCACGGGTAAACGGGCACAATTGCCATCCCTAGCTTGAACCGACGAACGAAGAGACCGGGCACAGACACACAAGACACAACACTGCCTCTCCACACGGCGATTGAGGAAAGCAACGCCAGCCAAGAAAACGAAAACGCCGCTACACTGTTTTTTTCCCCGAAATAGATCTAGATTTTATTTCTAAATTATAGTGGCTATAAAAGTGCTCTCTCCTAGCACTTCTAAACCTTAGTACGAAATTAGCCTCTCTAAAAACCCTAGAGTTAGCCTCCAACTCCATCTCTATTTATAATCTAGGACTCAAAATCTGGATTTATCCTAAGCCTACGAATTCTAATCCAATTCTAACTGCAAAGGGACCCGAAATCCATCCTAACACGGGTTTTTCCAAAATTCCAACTTTTCTAACCCGTTACTTGTCTAAGCTAAACTTATTTCCTATTTTACGCCATGATCTGCTAGCTCCACTAACTAACAGACTAAATAAAAATTACGGCCACGACATCAACATGAGCACATCTCATACTATTAGTTTTGATAGAGTGAACATAAATAATACAGCGGATCAAAATCCATCACACACTCACCAACATACGAGTACGACCAACCCCCGCCCACACTGAAAACCTCACACGGCGCAGCGGGTACGCTTTGTCCCCAGCCCGCTTACGCGCAGGAACGCCGGTAGGGCTGTAAAAAAAGCTCGAGACTCGTGAGCTACTCGGGTTTGGTTCGTCTTAGACTTGACTCGAGTTCGGATCGAATTATAAACGAGCCAAGCTCAAGCTTGAGCTGAAGCTCGCAAGCTTATCGAGCTCGAGCTCGAAAAGCTCGAGTAGGCTCGTTCATTATTGCTAAGCATGACTCTTTAAAGTGTATACACATGTATTTCAATTTTTTTATCAATTGTATTGTCCAAATCACACCGGGCTTATAAATAAGACAATGGTTTAAGCCTAAGAACAAGATAGACTGCAGTTGGCTAAGCTTATGGTAGATAAAAAGCTAAAGACTCGTGAATTACTCGTGTTTCGCTCGTCTCAAGTTCGACTCGAGATCGGCTCGAAAGATAAATGAGCCAAGCTTGAGCCTAACTCTAGGCTCGGGTGATTCTAAGGCTCGGTTCGAGTTCGATTCTCTAACAAATTCAAACTTGAGACAGTGAGCTCGCTCGAGCTCGACTCATTTACAGCCCTAAACGCCGGTGGGCTACTCCCGATCGACGGATGATGTTAAAACAGCAGGAGGCGATGGCCGGAGCGTTAGAAAAAACCACGCCGGACAAAGAAACCGAACGGCTTTTTTAACAAGCGATTTAATAACAATACGTACTCCACACTACTCTGACGACCTGAACTCCCTCATCATTACAGATCTAAGGATGCCTACTTCTATGTAGTAGTCTGGTTTTGTCTTACAAAGCGGAACTAGATGCTTAATAGCTCCCGCAAATCTGAGTCAGGCGCCTACTTCTGCTGTAGCTGCTTCTTCCTGCCCGGGATGCATCTTCCTCTGATCCCTTCCTCCCTTTCCATCTGCTCATCCGTTCTCTCCGCACCGATCGCACCAACGCCACCCCTCGAGCTCCTGAAGTTGAACCAAAAGTTAGAAGCAATCGAGTTTGCATTTGCACCATATATACTGGCCAGTTCATTTGCATTCACCAGGTGTGTAAAGATAAACATACGATGTGTCATGCATATTCAGGGTCTGTTTGGTTCATGATCAGAAGTTGCCTAGCCACAAGTTAGACGTGCCACAGTTTTTAGGTAGCTATTTAGTTCACTGACGTAATTGTTGCATGCCACACTTTCTTAGCACCCGGCCCCACATGTCATAGACTCAATTTTTTGCCAAACTTTGCCACAAGTGTGACTTCGATTTTGTTAGCCACACTTTCTGTAGCAGCCACATATTGCCTAAGCTTAGTCATGGCAAGTTTAGGCACCAACCAAACAGGCCCTCAGTTTTGTCCGTATGTAGGAGTGCTATCAACAACTACAATCTTACAGTAACACATCGGCCATGTTGCAACCAGCTAGCCCCCTCTTTTTTCTTCTTCTTTTCAACCGATTTTTAGTATCAAGTCCTAGCAGCCGGTATTAATCAAACATATCAGTTGTAACCCTAAAAAACGAAACCGGCTCATGATTTTTTGCTAAAATAACACTATGGTGACTATTAATTTTTCTAAGACATAAAATTAAAAAAGAGAGAAAATAAAAATATTGTTATATCTCCACGAACAACACAAAAAAGGAGAAAAAGCCATGGTAAGAAATCATCATGTTCCAAATAGATTTTAATTTCTAAAATATAGAAATCAGAAGCTAAAAGCTGTTTAGAACTGACCATATAATACAACCACTTCAGTGATTTAGGGGCCACTCTAAGCAGTCTATAGCTAAGGCTTTCGCCTGTTAGATAAAATTGTATTATACCAGCTGTTAATTTTTTTAAGTTATTTAATTAAAAAAGAAAAACAAAGCAAAAACAAAAAGGCTAAATAACAGTTAAAATTAGAAACCCGTTCTAAACCGCAAGAAGCGTGAAGCCGAAGTCGCCGGCAGGGTGCCTGACGGGCAAAGAATGTACCATGCATATATGGTCCGTGCATGCACAGTGCCCACTGCAGCACGACGCACGGCACATCCCTGTTCACACGCCAAAACGTACAGCATACAGCCAACGAGAATCCATGGCACAGAGACTACACGCTCGGTACTTCCGGCAATAATGCTAGCGCTGTGCCGTATGGACCTGTCGCTGCCATGTTTGGATAGCGTCGCTCTAAACGACATGCATGCTCAGCGGTTGTTTTCATTTTTTCAGGACAAAGGACATACATACATGCTCACTTGTTGACCTCTATGTTCTGTCATTACTAGAGTACAAACATCCCATTTAGACTAAACATGATGCCATGATACATCTACATGACCTAAGAGAGATCTTCCTAGACATGACAAGTCAGATTAAGAACGGCCATATGCGTTCGACAAAATGTAACAAATCGAGTCAGTGACAAATCACAAAAACTAATTAGTATGCGTAACTAGCAAGCGAAGAAGGAATGGCTTCTGGTAAGGTTACCTCTCCTCGTACGAGTTGGACCGTTTGAGCGACGAAGGTAGGGGAGTGGCCCTGCCGCCGCGCTCCACGATGCTGCCGCTGAAGTACTCCTTCTCCTCCACCGCCAGGTGGCCGAACCGCCGGCTCAGCTCGCCGCCCGCTTCCTCCCCCTCGTCCGTGCCCGCGCGGGACTCGAGCCGGCTCACCAGGCCGCAGCTCCGCCTCGGCTCGGCCCGGCACTTGGCCGAGCCGGTGGCCGAGCCGCATGCGATGAGCTGCAGAAGCATCGAGCCAGCCCTGTTCGGTTCGGCCTCGTCGCCGCGGCACGGCTGCTGGGCGGCCGGTGGCTTGTCGGAAGAGGTCGAGGACGGCGGTGAGGTCTCCTCAACGGGCAGCTCCACCGGGCGGCCCCGGCTAGTGCGGGCCGAGACGGGGTTGTCTGGCCGGGCGAGGCGAGCCGCGGTGGCTCGGCGGCGGTACGGGTAGCTCAGCTCGTCCTCCTCGGGATCTTCCGTGGCGTCGTCCCGGTAGGCGTCCACGTACTGCTTGTGACTGTGGGGGAGGGCCAGCGGCTTCGTCGGAGACCTATCCGTTGCCCGGATGTGTGGGAACCGATCTGCAGGTTTCAGGAAAGAAAAAAGAAAGAAAAGCTCGTCAATTGATTGGTATACTACTCGTTCGTCAGAGACAGGTGGCCATTGATTGATGAAAAAATTGATCATTTACCCTCCATTTAGATAGAAATTAAGGATTTACTCTCCTGTCCCACTTGTTAGTGACTTATGATGATCCCACGTGTCATTAAGATGTGGAGGGTAAATCCTCAATTTCTCAACTAAAGGGAGAGTATATGATCCAATCTCCATCTGATAACAAACGGCCCAGATTAATCTAGATTTTTTTATTTTTAGTTTTTTTAGTTTCATCTTTTTTTAGATTTTTTTCTTATATTATACACAGATAATATAAACAAATATAAGAAAAAAATAAAAAAATCTAGAAAAAATGAAAATAAAAAAAGTAAAAAATTAGAAGTAAAAAAATAAAAAAATCTAGATTAATCTGGACCGTTTGTTATCAGATGGACGGTGACTTAAAGAAGTAAAGTCATCGTGACTTCTGGCACCATCGAGCATTAACCTCAGAAAAAAAAGAAAAGGAATTCTCCAGTCTTGTGTACTAAAGTCTTCACGATTTACGATGTGGGTGCAGGAAGGAAGCGTGAAACGTGGAAGAAAGCTGTACTTGTGTTTTACCACCGTTCCATGGCCCATTCATTTGAAAACGAGTTGACAATGAGAAGAGAAAGGGCAGAAAGCCTTTTGCACTGACAAGATGGCTTGTTTTTTCTCGGAGGGGAAGAAGCAACAATAAAGTTCCCCTAGTACTAGAAAGATGAATGTTAGTTTGCTAATTCTTGCTTTACATGCATCATGCAAGCCATGGCCGGTTTTCAATAAGATCAGTTGCTTTGACAAGAAACAACGGTGATAAAAAACAGGGCGGGTAGACAGGTAAGACAGATGATGGTCCATACCGGAAGAACAGCCAGGGAAGATCTCAGAGCCCTTGAGGACGTACTCTACGCCGTCCGACGGGTAGATCACATCGTTCTCTGACAAGTCGTTCCACACGTACCCGTTCTTGTAGTTCCTTCAAATGTACGCAGAAATAAACAACAATGCGTAAGCTGTAGTGTTCTCAAAGTACATTATTGCCTCAGAGAGAGAGAGAGAGAGAGAGAGAGAGAGAGAGGGCGCCCAACTACTACGTACCTCTTGCAAGACCATGAGAAGAGAGCAGGCATGCCTTTCCCCCTCAGCAGCGTCAGCCTATCCATCACATCTGCACAACAAAAAAATTGCAGCATCAGTGATCAACTACCACATTAGTTCTTATAACGAAATTGCAGATGCCCAACAATTTTAACGAGCCTGTAAGTACCTTTGAGGCGAAGGGGCTGGTGGGGATGCTGCGCCAGCTCCATGAAGTGTGGGTGCTCCAGCTGCCCGTTCCTGCAGAGGTAGTAGATGATCTGCACCCGCCTCATCGGCCGCGCCGGCGCCGACCGCACCGACGACGCGTACGCCGGCCTGCCCCGCTCCGGGCTCGCCTCCATCCTGCTGCCCAACTTCCTCCCTTCTGCCCCGCCGCTCGCCTCCATCTCTCCTCTTTCGAGTTCCTCTCTCACTCACTGATCACAAACTACAAACCCGGAGCTTTTCACACCACTGCCCACAAGAACAGCAGCTTTTATATATTTCTACTGGCAGTGGTAGTGCTGATGGCTGGCTAGTCGGTTTACTGCCAGCTGGTCCCCCCCCCCCCCCCCCCCCCCCCGGGGTTTTACGAGCGGAGAATCTAGGAGAGGATGAGAGAAGAGCAGACCATCATCATACTACTATGATACACATACGTGTGGAATGGTGATGGAACATCTACCAAGTGCCCATGCTCTCACAGTTTACTATACCTAAAGTTAGGCAAATTTAATCAACTTTGAGAGCTGTTTGATTGCAGCCACAGTTATGACAAGATTCCCCTAGGTCCCACGCGCCAATGACTCAAAAAAGTGTGGCAAGATTCCCTTAGGCTTGCTAAGGTGTGACAAAGAATTTGAGCACATCAACTTAGGCAAGTGTGGCAATTTTTGTTGGCAAAGTGTGGCTAGCAACCAAACAGCCTCTAAAATAAGCTGATTTATAGTTAAAATTGTAAGAAGTGACTATTATACATGCGACTGAATTTTTTTATCTCTCAGTCACCTGAGTTGCACTTTCAATCACCTAAAGTTGCAAATAATTTTTTTAGGGGGCTACAACTTCAGTTGATTGAAAGTGCACTCTGAATCACCTGAAGTTGCAGGTGATTTTTTTAGGGGGCTACAACTTCAGTTGATTAAGAGTACAACTTCAATTGATTGAGAGTGCAACTTCATGTGAGTGAGAGATAAAAAAATTTCAGTCGCCTGTGCAATAGCAAAAGCGAAAATTGTATTATAGCAGATTAAAATTATATTATAGCGTGGCTTATTTGGTTAACTAAATTTTTAAAAATAAAAATAGAAAATATAGGTTAGCACATTATAGATAATATAAACGAATACAGAAACAACGAACCAAAAAAAAGCTTAAAAACGAAAAACGAAATTTAAAAATAATAAAAATAAATCAGAAATTAGAAGTTTAAACCAAAATAAAACAGCCTAATCTTTTACACACAGCCACAAACACTCCGCTATATATGTCACGTCGCGCGCTTTGCGGTTTTCAAAAGAACCACCCACCCATCCGTGTAACTCGCCAACTTTATTCACTCCCTAGCCCTTCTTAGAATGTGTTGTGCAGCGCACGATCGATCGACGTCTCGAGAGCAGAGAGAAAGTCCTGTAGAGAAACGGATGCGCAGAGGCAGCTGGGCAGAAGGGCGTCATCACTCATCAAGCATGTACTAGCGCAGCGCAATAAGTGCACCTGCCGCGCGCGCCGTGGGCAGTTGCAGTAGCGCTGCATGCTTTGCTGCCGCTGCGTGCCGCGCGCGGCCGGGCCCGGGCGGCCGGCGCGATGTGGACTTCTGCTGGGGCGCGGCAGAGGAAAGAAGAGCTCGGAAAGGGCCCCACGGGCGCAGGCATGCGCATCCCTGCCCGCGCTTTCCCTGGGCTCGTCGCCTGTTGGTCGGTCGCTCCAAGCGCTTCCGTTGCCTTGTTTGCGATTGCAATTGCAGTCGCTGTGAAAGAATGCATGTTGTGATAGCTTCGTGGAAGCCGGTAAAGACATATTTTAGTAAATTATTCGATATTAGCGTTAAATTAAGTGGTTATATGTGTTAAAAATGTAAAGTGGATAAATATTGATTTACTAATAGGTTAATATGAATGAGTACTTTAAGAAAAAAACACACACACGTATATGTAAATCCCGATATGATATTGGGTTAATGTGTTAACCAATATAAGTTGATGGAATACAATAGTTAGGGTTTTTTCTTGTGAACCTCCATACATAAGGAGAGAGGTGGTTAGGTTAAGCTTTTGGGGAGTTTAGCCTAAGCTTTTAAGAAGAGAGTTAGAGTTTATGGAGAGAATTTTATGGGTGTATGAGAGACTCTTGTGACTGAGTTTTTTTTTGTTATTCTTGGGCTTTATGTGTGGTTGGGAAGTGGCTGTAAACATTCATCTCCAAGTATCAATAGAGATCAAAATTCAATCAAATATTTCCCTTTCGTGCTCAGTGATGAACTTGATTTGGTTTGGTTTTTGGTACATTTCTCTTCTCCTCTTAATATTGTTGTGTGTCAAGAATATGTAAGTGATAAAGATATCTCTTGGAGACTATATCTCATCCGTCTAGATACTTATTATTTGTAAGTTCTTATGTTTGCTTGTTTTTTGCTCAAGAGATAATAATTCTGGAGTTTTGATCTTATGAATGTTTTGCCTTGAGTTTGTGCTGTGATCTATCTTGTTGTGACGTGTGAGAATCCATTCAATATTATTTAGATCATCAAGAACTCATAAGCAAGAGCAGATCGATATTTCCCTTTTTTTTACCTGATTTTGGTGCAACTTTCCTTCAATCGAAAAAAGGTCAAAATAGGTTCCTAACATCCTACAGAAGGTGTATATCAAATTTCAAGTGAATTGGAGTTTTGATTTGAGAGTTAGCTCAATTTATGGTTTTAGCTTGGTTTTTGTGCAACAGAGATTTATGAGCCAATAGATCCTAATTTTCTTATATTTTTCTTAATCTTTAGTTAGAATAGGTCCTTAAAGTTATGATCTAGTATTGGTTTAAGTTTCAAGTCATTTAAAGTTGCGGATCAAAAGTTTTGTTGTTTTTTAAATTTGAAATAATGCTGAAATTGCTCTATTCTTGTGCTAAATTTACTGTTCACCCGGTCTAACCGCTACTGTTTGTTCAGTCAAACTGCCTGAGGGCA
Organism: Dendrocalamus latiflorus; assembly: GCA_017311315.1. Taxonomy (NCBI): domain Eukaryota; kingdom Viridiplantae; phylum Streptophyta; class Magnoliopsida; order Poales; family Poaceae; genus Dendrocalamus; species Dendrocalamus latiflorus. Next base: position 11,725,346 of record CM029621.1, read on the forward strand.
CGTTAAAGCGTGTTTTGCTTGGTTTTATTGGATCTTTTTTTGTGATTATTTGTCTCTAATCTTCATAGCTTCCATAGCTATTAGAGTGAAGAGTTTTACTTTCACCTTAAGAAAATTTTTTGAAAAGTCACGAAATTAATTTGGACTCACCCCCCCTAGGCATCAGCTTTCTCGATCCTACACATGTACTCACTAAGGCACGTTTAAGGAAGTGCGGTGTGTAGGGTAGCGTGGTGTAGTGTAGGGCTTGTGATGAGAGGGATTGTAGGCTGTTGTTTTTCTCTTTTTTATAGCTGTTGGGTTCGGTTTCTATAAAAGCCAAAGCAAGTGGACTTCTTTAAGCGATTTTTAAAAGCTGCTTCCCTAAATATCTTCACAAGCCTAAAACCGTGGTTGCCGTCTGTATCCGTATCTCCGCTATTCGCTCTCATCTTGAAAAGTATAAATAAAAATCATCAATTACAGTAAAAAAAATAGTGCTAACAAAAGCCATGGGCCGCAGCAAGGGAAAAAAACTGTGCTGCAGCTTTTGGAAACTGGACGGCGCGGTGCTAGCTGCTGCAGCGCCTCGTTCGATCTGATTTGATGGGATGGGAAATGACAAACTTGGACGGTTGTTTCCACTAATCTGCTTTCATTTTGGTCGATCCAATGCATGCCTGCCTGCCTTTGCAAAACACTGGACAGACTATTCTCTAGTTTACAAGTTTGGTGTGCTAGGATCCAAATGCTCCATCCATAGCCCTGGTCTTGATTTCCATTTAACCTCTTTGACCTTTGTTGGTTGTGCTGTACCAGCAGTACTCCTGTGCTAGCGGATCAAGTTTAGCTTTGAATCATAGATTAGTTCCAACAGCTGATGTATAATCCTGCTTAATGTTCTTGAAAGAAAGAGCCCAAAAAATAGAGGAGGAGAAATGTCCTGCATGCTTTCACGCAGCTGTCCACCACTGAAAGGCACTGATCGGCGATCACCATTCTGTCAATGGGCCGTCAAGACCAAATAGTGGTTCCGTGCATGCAGCGCTGCAAACACAACAAGTAGTAGCAGTGCGAAATTTGAACTTCAGAGAGCATATTGAAGTCTACATAGTAATACTGAAGACATCGTCTTTCTGACCTTACAGAGAACGAGAGGCAGCTAGCATTGACATTACTCTATGAATATTACGCCAGGTTTGCATTAAAGGGGGGGGGGGGGGGGGGGCTGCTTTTGTGCTACATTGCTAGTAGTACTTCTTCAGTAGACTAATTGAAAATCCCATGAGCTCTGGCAGCAGCCAGCCTAGCTAGCTGATCGACATGTTTCTATGCATCCTGTGAAGCAAGTTAACTGCCTTGCCTGTAGAAAAAAAAACGCGGGGGGAATTCTGACACCCTTTCTGTTCTTGACATTAATTCATAAAAGATAATGGAGGCTGATAGATGAAGGGCATTATAATGTCCCTTCTTAATTATTATGTATGTGAAAAACTGACAATATATAAATTCTCTGAAGATTCTGCTCCTCTGCAGCATTGAGGCTCATGTGCGCGTTCTCCTCCTCGAGTGTAGAAATATGGAGCTTTCGTATTCGGTTTGTTTGTGTGAAGGACTAAATTTATAGATGAACTACGTCGATACCTATTTGTTTTCATATGATGTTTTTATGATACACAAGTTTTATATTACTCCAAATCATGGATGTAACTGCCCTAAATAGGATAAGAGCTTTATATGGATTATGCCATGCAGAATTCTGGAAACAAAAAGGAAGTAATTGGTCTGCAGAAGCAATGGCCGATGCAGCCATGCATAGCAACATAGGCCGGGGTTCAGCACGGACGAGAAGGAAATCAATGTCGAGTACACCCATAATGTTAGGTGCATATCTACAGTCGCCAAGAAGGAACAGGAACAGCTGGGTAGAGGATCAGCAGATTGCCTTGTCTGTAAGTAGGTGCAGCTCTAGTTTCCGATACAGAGCAGTAATGCCTAGTCCATCGAGAATAAAGTGGAGAAGGAACAGTACTGCCACATTAATTACATAGCCATTCTGTAACCCAGATTATGGTCGTGGTTGCGCTGTGTTTGTGGCTGCCTGTATATGGCGCGGCCTGCCCTGTGGGATGCAGTGGGAAGGTGATTGGTTGCCTGTATCCGATCTTGGGCCTCGCCTGAGGAGTCATGTCCAGATCTACCATGTATTCATGCTTTTAGTATGCTCCTTTTGTGGATTGTCCAGATCTAGCATTATCTGCCATTGCTTTCCTTGTTTTTTTGCTAGTACTGATGGATTGATGGTATCTGATGGTGATTTATCATGATGTAGTATCACATTTTTTCAACTTACTGATTTTGTTGAAGGCAATAAAATCTGAGCATATATCCATATCGATGATGTTTGAATGCCACTGGGAGGCGCATCCTTCTGAAGCAGCAGCCGTGGATTTATAAATCAATAGCCTATAATTTGTTCTGAACATGCTACTAGTTAATACAGTTCTAGCAGTTGTGCTCACTAAATATGACATTTTGGTTTTCGTTTAATTACATGAATATGCGAAGTAAACGATACATATGACTTGATGGTGTGCTATATTGAGCGAGAGATATTTAAAGGACTTGATCATGAAAAAAAATCAAGAAATGATTTCAAGACATGAAAACTTAGAGAATGAAAATGTCTCGTTCTCCTAAACGTACTTAGTTATTTAGTAGTATGTCTTTTGTCTTCTCTTTTTATTGCATCTTTTATGTTGTATTATCAAATTGTGACACTACTGATATATCTATTTTTCACAATTGACAAGTTGCTTCTTGTATAGCTCATCTACAACTGTGGATTAAATTTTATTAGTGAGATATTTTTCAATATCCTACCGTTATCTACATATGTTTATGTGCGAATTGTAGTTGTTACTTCTATTTTGTATCATATACTCTTATTACTGCAATTGCATTGTAGTTTGATTATAGATTATTTTACTTTTTGGTTCTACTGTTTGCTTCACGCTTTTGACTCTATCTTAGCTATATTTAATTCCTGGTTCTGCCACTGATTGGGGCGTGACACTTAATGATATCAGAGCATTAGGTTGCGAGGAGGGAAAACGTTTAGTTCGTTAGACACTATGGTCCTTAGTTTGCATTCGGTTGTTGCATTTTCCTTGGGTTAAAGAAGAAGAAAAAGCATCCTTCATGGTGTGATGTTAAAGGACATCTATATAATATTCATCGTTGTAGTGCTAGAGGATTAAATTTATAGATTTCATATTTGAGATCCTTGCATATCATATATATGTATATAAAAAAGGAAGATCAAGGATATAAATTAACAAAATCATGTTTAAGCCTGATTATGAGTATCACCTTGAGTAAACATAAATCTGGTATTGCCTCGCTACCAATTTTAGTGCATTGATATCTTAGTTACGTTAATGAGAAAATCGGATTGTGGGCATTAGATGTGTGGTCACCAAACCGGGGTGTTTTCTAGTTTGGGAGGCAAGCCATGCGCAGGTTGATGGGTACAAAGGATCATGCTACAAAGGATACAAAACTAAACATGAGGCTTTTGCTGCCTACAATTGTCCAAATGTGCAAGGCAACAAATCCATGTTCAAGCTAGAGAAGAAGGATGCTTTCTTTTTTTTTTTTTGAACCAGGCGAGAAGAAGGATGCTCTCAGCTATGAAGATGTTATAATTGTAGATTTGTAGTTCAGACTTTAGAGGGCACTCAGTTTGGCGTAGTTTATATCTTTTTTTCAATTATAGATGGTTTATTTTTACTGTAGCTGATGGTGGCTTATTTAGTATAATTAAATTTAAAAAATAAAAATAAAAAGAGTTAGCTCATCACGGGCAATACGAAGGAATACGAAAAAAAGAAAAGGAAAAAACCCAAAAAAAACCAAAAAGCTAGAAAAAAAATGAAATTAACAAATAGTGAATTAAAAGTCCGAAGCTAAAACTGAAACGAGCTGCAATGTAAGATGATGTAAGTGTTAAAATTGAGGACTTGGCAAACTTCTAAGGCTTGAAGCAAATGGTGGACAAATTCTCACCACACCTATGAAAATATTACCGTACTATGTGCTCATACAGGCAACCAAACAACTTCCTTTGCATTTCATTTCCATATCTAGCTTCCTAGGCAGGCAACCAAACAACCACTCTACTCAGCTAGGCTACGCAGATACATGCAACCAAACGACTTACATTGCACCCCCACAACCTGGCTAAATGAGCCAGGCTCACTAGTACGGGACAGACCCAGGGACCAGGGTCATACGAGCAACCAAACGCCTCCTTGGTGGCCCACATGTCACTCTGAACCCACCAAATTAACACTCTTTTGGTAGAGGTGGGGAACGGTAACAAATAATCTGTTTTATCCTATAATTCATATATGAGAAAACGTGAATACAGTAAGCAAAATTCATATTCGAAAATGTTCGTATTCGTATTTGAGAATATTCGTATTTGTATTCATATTCGAGACTATTTGATTTGTATTCGATCCGTTTCTTATGCCTAATGGTAACTGGCCGATTACCGGAAATTCCGAGAAAAACCCAGAATTGGGTCGGTTTGAAATCAGTAACCGTTCCGGTAATCGGTGAAAAACCGACAAAACCGCTAGGAAATTGTTCTACCAAGATTTGTTACAGAAGTTTTAGGAGGATATTTGTATTCGACCGGATTAAGTACATATTCGATTTGAAATCGTATCCATTACGACATTCGATTCGTATTCGTATTCAAGAATATTCGAATTCATATTCATTTTAAAAATATAGATTTGTATTCTTATTTGAGAATATTCGATCGTATCTGGTCTATTTTCATCCGTACTTTTTGGTATTGCTTAGTTTGGTGTGTTTCATAATGGCATCGATTATTCCACGTGGGTCTGTAATAGTTTGGATAAAGCATTACAAAAGCGAAATCCAATCCGCGCATTGTTGACTTGCCTGGCTAGCACATTTACATTCAGCAAATCTAGTCGCCCATCATGATGCGCATGATTGTTTGGCCATCTCCGGCATCAAATCAAATCCACGAAGAGAGCCCAAGGAATCAGCTCGCGCTTGGCTGACTGACACACACCCTTCTTGCATGCTTCCGACCAAGTGGAAGAGAACCTATGTTTTCACGTAGAAAAGCACCTAGTTGGAGATTCTAGGAGGAAGGGAAGCTGCCCACCATCAAAGTGCTTATTCTTTTTTTGCTGTGGCTTGTGTTTTTTGGTTGCAGCTTGTAGCTTTTGAGCTGATTATACAAGAGATTACAGAGTAACAAAAACTCACAAACGGTTTTTACCGATATAAATGAAGTCAGTAAAGTATGTACTACAATTAACTAGTAGACCATATCTTAAAAAAAATACCCCATTTAAAAGCTAGTTACTGTAGAAAAGCCGAAAAACAACTTTTAGAAACTGAAAAGAACAGAGCAGTTAACATATGTTAAGGTTCGTTTTAAACGGCCACAGTTTCTTTTTTCTTTCGATTTATTTAAGCAAAAGTTACTTTAATACGTCGGCTTATAATTTTGATTAATTTTAGATTTTTTCTTTTTTCTTTTTATTTTTTTGTATTATTCGGGATGGTGTAATATTTTTATATTTTTATTTTTTTAGTTGAATGATATGGGCTGCTGTTGGTTTCTAGCATCATACGCTGCATGGCTCCAACGCCGAAGTATATCTTGGAATCAAATTTTTTGGACTTCGCCACACACAAGGAGCTACTAAACACGCAGAAGAAACTGAACCAAACAAAAGAAAAGGGAGGCTACTTTAATTAGCAGTTTTGCACAATGAACTCAGAAACGTCTTGTCGACTGCAACCATCTCATGCTACCCATACATAGACTGGAAACGGTTCAGAAAAAGGCTGACGCAGGCCACCACGGGCCAGAAGAAGAAACCAAGCCAGGATGCATGTCAGCACTAGTACTCGGCAGACACACGAGAAGCCCAGATCGTCAGATTAATAAAGGGGTTGCAGTAAAATGTGTTACACAGCTCCTGTCAGGCCAGGCAAAGACCAGACGCGGGTCTGTCCTTGTTTACTGAAACTTATTGCTTTTGATTATGGCGTGGGATTTTTAGACTATTCATATAAAAGATTATAGAGTAATAGAAACATATGTATGATTTTTATCGATATAAATTAAGTTGGTATAATATATACTATAATTAACTAGTAAACCATATCTTAAAAAGATACTATATTTAAAATCTATTTATTATAGAAAAACTAAAAAAACAGTTTTTAAAAACTAAAAATAACACATCTGAGGCCTTCACTTGGCGTCCATGGACATGGAACTAGCCTAAGATCCCCGAGACAAAAGGCCATCGATCCATCTGCCTTTGGATCCTGTGCTTCTGTAGTAGTAGTAGTATGCCTGTAACTTCGACAGTGCCGTGCAGTAAATGCTGGGTGCCTCGGCCTCCTCGCGTGCTCACAGGAGTCACGGATTTAACAGAAGCTGCAGCCAAAATGGGCTGGCTTTGTAGCTGCTGGCCTGCTGCTGACTTGCTGTTTCGATGGATGAACATTGAACGGCGTTGAGTCAACGGTGTGCCGCACGTAGCCAGGCGAACGTAGGCAGCAGAGGCACGTCAGTTCTTGCACAGCACCCCTTGCACTGAAGCAGATTCTTGTACAACCTGTAGTCTGTAGATGCGTCCAGTCGATCTACATAACACACGTTGACAAGTAGTGCTCCACTGGCCTTGGTATGTTTGGTGAAAGGTACGGTGGTATACACACACATCACATACTAGAGGCCGTGGGTAAGTATTGCCTGTACCACTGCTCTTCTTCGTAGGAGCGGTAATAAACAAGTCCAGATTAACACCGCGGATCACGCTTATCCTCGCTCGCTGGAGTTGGGCTCCACTCATTCAGTTCCAGGTCATCCATGAGATGTCGAAGGCACCATGAATGGAAAAAAAATGCGGGATTGAGGTAACAGAAGTTTGCCAAATGCATGATTTCCCCTCGTATGTAGCATGCAAACAGTGTTTCGATAGTAACCATATAATCCACATTGACCCTAGAATAAAGGGCTATTCCCATGTTCACCACGAGATAACAGAAAGAACATCAAGGGACAAAACAGCCGTATCCACACAAAGATAAGTTACATCAACACAAGAAGATAGTTGATATAGAGACCAAAGTCGGCCTGATATGTCCAATTATTAGCCAGCCAAATTTCATCAACACAGGGAATACACAACAAGTGCTTTAAGAGTGGGTTCCTCATAACAAATTTTCGGGTATCCAGGTCTAAAAGCCTTATTCATGCTCTCAAGACATGATGACATCCTCGATAGGCTGCAACAAACCCTCACCAAACCTCAGGACGCAGCTCTCCAGTTGCGGGAGGCATCCATTTCCCAGAATTGTACACACTTTCACCAACCTTCCATCCAGGAACATCTTTCATGATCCTGGCCTCCTCTTCAAGATACTTCTTCCATTCTTTGACAAATCTACATAAGTACGATGGACCTTGTGTGTTATGTGAATGCTAGGAAAAACAGGCCGATGGTATGGCAGACATTGCTGAATTGTACCTTTCATCCTCTTCAGCTTGGAGCATTGGCAGTATAGCACTACGGGCAGCAATTTTCTCTTCCTTGAGTGCGCTACACACAGAAATTCACATCATTAAGCCAAGAGACAAATATCCAGATAATATCAATATCTGTGTTCGTTTAGCACCGTATTCCGCATACCACATATTGGTTACCAAAAAAAAGCTTGCATGTTCAACTGTAAATAGAGAACAAAGAACAACATAACAGGAAGGAGCAGTAAGCAGTAGAGCTTGTGTTTGACTGTGTATTATTGTTTTCTGTTATTGAAAAAACTGAGAGAGGTGCTTCAATGCTCTCCTCAAAACTGAGCAAATACAAAGGAGCCTAAGTTGTCATGGAGTCAGTCAAGACACTGAACATTGATCCATTTTAACAACAAATCTAATTACATCAGCAATCCTGAGACCTGTTGTGAATTGACAACTAAAATCTTGGCTCTTGAGATCACTAAATTCAAGAGACAAGCCTACAAAACTAAGAAACAAGAAGTTATCATTGCCAATGCAACCACATATGTATATAACTAGGTTGATGACAACAAAATTATGGTTACCCACACTGCTATATTTACCAAAACATTCGCGAGAGTTGACTATTTAGAGAGAAATCACTGGCTCCATACCGCAACCAGTGAGATGGTTTTCACAGAGTGGCAGAACTGATTAAACAAGCATAAAAATGGTGATGATCAGTAGTATCGACTATTCATATAATCATACTCAACAACTCATTAGTCAATTCACTTTTGCTGCTTCAACTGAAAGATATAACATGAATAGCTTATATCCAAGACAACCTAGACAAAGATTCAAGAGAGATGACCAGGCGGTTTGATACAGGTTTCTGACTTTCTGTTGCATTAGCTGAGCTATGCTGAAAACTTGAAAATTATTTTGTTGTTCATGCATGCATAAGATGTGTAGCACAAACTGCTGCATCCTCTTGTGCACAACCCATTCTGAACAAACTGTTGTGCAATATTTACTAGCACCCCATTTTTCAGAGCTCTTTACACCCATAACAACAACTGTTCTTAGGATTGCTACGTGCTCACAACCTATTCTGAACAAATTGTTGTGCGTTGTTCGCTTTACTAGCACCCCATTTTTCAGAATTCTTTACACCCATAACAGCAATTGTTCTTAGGTTGGCTATTCGCTCTGAACTTGCAGCAGACAGTTAAGCAAGAAAAAAAGTGCTAAATTTAGGTTTCTCTGAAACATGTTAATTAGAAAAGTTGTTACAGTAGGTCGAATAATGTAATGTTAAAGCAGTTACAAAGAAACACAATAACATATTGCTTGGGATTTGACACATCATTTTTGTACAATCCATACATTGATTCATTCTGAATTTCACCTACAGCTACTGCAACAATTTATTTGAACTAATGTAAGAAAGTAACCGATGACAGGCTAACATGATAGGAACTAGCAGGCAAGCAGCGACGAATGATTGATCTTGGTCTCCTATGTCGATAAAATTAGCGATTGGTAAGAGACGCCAATGCAACAGACAGATGGATGGGCAGGGTACACACTTACCGGCGGACCTTGTTCCCCTGCCCGACCTGGTACATGCCCCAGGCGAAGGCGCCAAAGGCGGTGAGGAAGATGGCTGTAGCACTGGGCCCCTTGGTGGGGATGCGGCGCGCGTAGCGCACGGGAGCGAACCCGCCTGGCGGCGGCCCGTCCTGCACCACCGGCATCTCCTTGACGCTCGCCATCCCCGGCTTGTTCCGCACCATCGCCTCAGTCATCTTCGCTCCGATCCGGAAATCTCACCACCAACGCGGGACCAATCACCTGCAGATCTAGGGCTCCGAGAGATCGAGCAGCGCGGCTCTGGTTAGGGTTAGTGGGGGGTAGGACCGTAGGAGTAGGAGACGACACAGACGATGTGAAGGACCGGGGAATTGGCTCGCCTCGCGTGCAAATTGGAGCGGATAATTTCGGTCCAATTGGAAAAAATTGTAGAGGAATATAAAAAGAATAAATAGATATTTAATATTATTTATATCTGACTTAATTCTAAAAAATTATAAAATAGAATACATGACGAGTGATACTTATCCATATATCAAGTAATATAAGAAAGTCTACTGTGATTTCACTTAGAAAAAAGATAACATATAAACGAATTATTATATCTAAATAGGAAGGGAATATGGAGTCTTCTCTCTTTGACATCTCAATGATTAATCTCTTTGTGTTTGCTCTAATTGCATCTTATTGTTCAATGTCCTATAGGAGTACAAAAGAAGTAGATAATTTTCATCTGACTGACCATTCAAAGGCTTACAGAATGAATACAGAATAGAGAAATAGGTATTCGGTATTATCTATATTTGATTTTGACTTTGAGAAAAAAATACGAAATAGAATACTGTATAAGTCGGTATCCGCTGCTATTGTACTCTACTCGTCCCAGTGAGAGAGTGACTCATCAATGCGCTGCTCTCCAGGGTCTCTTCCCCAATAGTGCACTAGGCCCGCACTGTCGGCCTAATATAGGCCCGCATGTAATGGGCTACCAAATTATCGGGCCTCCATGAATCCGTACCAGATCCCCCCCCCCCCCCCCCCCAAAACTCTGGGATACACCACACATCACTTCTGCGACAGCATTGCGTTTTCCCTTCGCGATCATCCAGTCGCCTCGCCGTCACCGCGTCGCTTGTCTGAGCATGACTGGGTGTCGCGGCTTGAGTTTCGTTTGCTAACCGACTGACTACACGTGTCACTGGCCCGGCTGATGGAGTAGGACGCGGTGCTTGCATGATTTTACAAGATACCGGAACAGACGAGAGAATACTACCGCTCCGCTCGAGCAGTTGAGCGCTTGTCACTGGCCAGCCCGATGGATGGATGCGCCTCGGGTAGCCGCAGGCAGCGGCTGCCGGCGAGCGACCGGCCGCCGCGCGACGCGTCCTGTGCTGTACGTGCGTGCGCGCGCGCATAGTGTACACTCTACCTGCGAAAACGCTTGCGAGCTGATGAGACGTTGGGGCTCTGGCCTCCGGGCAAGTCTGGACGGAGATGCTCTTGCACGCAACGCAGCCCGCGCCGTGCGTCGAGGAATCTTTGCGTTGCTAAGAGCCTTTCACGGTCGATTACTTGAAGCCGCGGGGCGGCGCGCGGCACGCGTCCTTGTGCTCGCTGCCAACCCGTCTGTAGTAGCCGTCTGTAGTAGTCACCGACAGCATGTGCAACACACATGACTTGTTGATTCTGGTCTCATGCTAGGCATTGATTCTTGTATTCTTACTGTCCTTAGGGGGTGTTTCGATTAGGGGTTTTTCATTGGAAAGTTTTAGGATCTAGTTACTAAATCCCAAAACCTTTCTAGGAATTACCCCTAGTGGTTAGGAAAGAAGAGGGAAAGACAAGACCCAGGCTCAAACTTAGAGTAAGGAATCAGATGCAAGAAAACAAAAACAAAAGTCCTGATTTGTGAAGACAAACCAGTTGGAACCTTCTGCCTTTAAGCTCAAGCCAGTAATAGTGCAGCGTTAATCATTGTGATAGAAAAAGAAGACAATCTGAGAATGCACTACCTGTTGTTGTCCACCGACCAATTAAGATGCAACCATTAATATCCAAGCCTTCAAGGTTACCTCTTGTAAGAAAACATTCATCGAATTATCTTTCCACGTCACCTTTCATACAATATTTTGACCTTTCGTTTCCTTGTCTTCACTCAATAATGGCACAGATCATTCAGAAGCTTCTCTTGCATATATCATTCTTCTCACCCAGAGGCCCAGATTAGTAGAAAGAGCAGCATCAAACCAATAGTGTGTCTGCAGATAGAGTAATCTTATGTCTCATAACAGTTCGTTGTCAAGTGTGTATTTTGGGTGAGTCCTTTTCGACTGTGACTTATGGTTTTTATTCTTAGTGTGGATGTTTGTGCGAATGAACTGAATGCCGATAAGTCAATAAACCATTTCAAAAAGTCAATCTCAATAAACCGTTTCGAAAAGATGACATAAAAGACATCCGTTTGTTTGTTCAAGAAAAGACATAAGTCATAAACCATCGGCCGAAAAAGAACCTGATTTGTCCGCTCTAAACCGATCAACAAACACTCCTACTTCAGTAAACTGCATTTTATCAGATGAACAGGTGAACAAACTTTACGTTCTATTGTCACCTAGCAAATCAAATATTCCTGCAACTTGCAACCAGGATAAAGCAGCGACAGTCGCAGGTTCTTGATCCCGCAATAAGATTTTTTTTCACAAAAACAAAGCGTCTTTTTCCCCAACGAAGCAACGGAGCATATATTTTCAAGCCCAGACCAGAGTTAGCCAATAAATAAATATTTACTAACTTCCAGCTCCACGATAATATATACCATCACATGGACAGGTGATCAAACAATGCATCTTCCAAGAGAAGAACAATATTCCTTGCAAGTTGCGACAAACAGTGATCCCATTGGCCATCAGTGGAGAGGGAATCTGTGAGTGGAGCAATGGAGGTTTGCATCAGAAGAAAAATCACCAATGGTAAGGCAGTGGTGAGCATGCTTTGTGCTCTTGGAGCCTCATGCCGCAGAATCAAATCCCTATCTGAAGATGCTGCCCGGTGAATATATAGAGTCGGTCGAGGGAGGGCTAATCTTTCGGCAACATCACGCAATAGTGAAAACAGGTTCAGCGATCCTATCCCTCATCTGTATCCTGTACCACACACCTAGCCACCGGATCTTTTTTATGTTATCTGTCCAGTTCCACCCTCAACAAGTCCATCAAGTTGATTGATGTGATGATGCTAACCTTGTATCTACATTAATCTTCTCATGAGCTGATGTTTACTACTGCAGGTTCCGTAGTAAGAGAAGAGTGAAATGATTTTATTAAAATCTTTTCTCTAGGATTATCAACCTAATGTAGCCGAAACATAAACTCACAAGCTCATCAAAACAAAGAGCCGGTTTGAACAGAATCGGCCGGTCTGACCACTAGGTCACTGGTCTGACCAGGATTGATCAGTTTGATCGCACAGGTCACGACGGTCTGATCGCTCGCCGAGTCAGATGCACAGAACAATATTGCATATGATCAAAGAAAAAGATTAATTCCTAAACTACTAATCCAAACATAGTGAAACTTGATATAATTCCTCTCTAGGATGTTAGATATCTATTCCAATCATATATCGTGAAGATCAATGACAAAGTCTTGATCTTTATCCAAAATAAGGAAGGTTACATCAAAACCGAGCAAAAGAATGAGACATTGATCTACTCCTGTTCGTGAGTCCTTGATGATATAGATGATCTTAGATAGATTTTCACATGTCATGGTAAATTAGATCACAGCACGAATTTAAGCCAAATTGCTGTCAAGATCAGAACCCTAAAATCACTTCTCTCTTGAGGGAAGTCGCGTAAACACAAGAACTCTCTTTAGAAAGTGTCTAGATGGATAAGATCTAATCTCCAAGAGATATTTCCGCCTCTTACATGTTCTTGGCACTAGGAAAGATCAAGAAACAATAAAATCTAAATAAGAAAACTAAGCAAATCAAAATCACAAGTAGGAATGCATAGCGCAATTTACTTGGATAAATTTTGGATGTTCACTTCACTTTTAGAGGAATAATTTACAACCACTCCCTAATGGAGGATAGAGCTCTAACTCTATAGCACACACAAAACTCCAATATAATGAAATCCTAATCTCTTTCACAATCCCTAGAATTTATACCTCTCTCAACTCACATAAGTGTTTATATAGTGGAGTCTCCTCATATCACACCAAACCCTAAACAACACACACTTATTAGATAAAACTACTTACAAATAGGAAAATATGGTAACCTACACACAAACGAGTTTCACACTTACATATACTTGCATATTTTTCAAAACACGAATTCACATAGCTCCAATAGCCTAATATGATACTTCATCCTCTAAAACATGGCCTAGACCACTTAGGCCACCGTTGCGGTTAATAATTTTCTTAATTACCACCCACCGGATTCCACGATGCTTCTTCTCGAAGCAACCACCACACGAAGATATGATACCCAATGACTTGTCAAGATCATACACCTCCCATAGTGGGGTGTCATCACTTGAAACGTCTCGAGTCCTATGACACACCACATCATAACACAGTTCGTGATGCCCAATTATTTGCTGCCAATATATTACGTCTGCTCCGAGAACCATCACCACTTGAAATGTATAAATCTAATTGGCACACCACATGTAAACAATTGCCTCCTCATGATCCTTGTCTTTCTCCTGTGCTTCTCCGCCTGAGATGATGCTCCATCCAAACTTACGCGATACGCCATGGCCTTAGGACACCTTTTCTAGCCCCAGTCTTGATGTTGATTGCAATAATCACCAAGCGCCCTGCACATCAAAAACTAAGCAACTGTTTCGAGTATAAATGACATGCACTTGACTCTTATTAGTAAAAATAACATATGCATGGACTCATGCTATGACTCACACCGCCAAAACTAACTCAAACTCGCTCTAAAACCAGAGGCTAGTCAGGCCACCAACAATCGACTTACTCCTCTCGGTAACAAGGGATTGGTCTAACCGTGGCATCCATGCCGGTCAGATCGCCTACTTCCGCCGATTAGACTACCTTTGCAGGCCAGTCAGACTGCAAAACCAGATAGTAAATGACATAAAATTAAACTCGAATTTTGACACCGTAATATAAACACAGTCAAATACTCATCACATATATGAAGTTGCCTCCACATAGTCTCACATTGATTCTGATGATGCCAAATTGTTGTCATGTTGATGCACAAACCAGAGCTGATTAATCAGGGGGAGTTAGCACATGGGTGGGGCAGCATCATGGTTTCATCAGCAAACATATGGTCAAATGAATGCCATTTTGCAAGACCTCAGGTTCTGAAATAAGATACAGAATGGACTTTTTAGTCACAGATTTTTTTTTCAGAAAATGAATTCCCAGTTCCCAAACAAATCTGCTCCGAGAAGTTTTTTTTCCCGAGAATACGCAGGATAACTGGGTATCTTCTCATTTAAAGAAAGAAAGTTCATGCAAGAGCTCGCCACTCCAAGAAGTTGGTTGTTTTTAATAAAGCTGTAGCTTCACTAAGAAGAGTTATAGTTTCTATGGACAGAGATTGAGGGTACTTCCTCATATCTACCGGAAGTTCAACTTGCTTGGAAGGAAGAAAAGAATTAGTTCGTCGCGTTACGAACGTCTTGTGTGGATTAGTTCTATCTTGCAATCTTTTTCTTGATCTTGACAAGAAGAGGACGGGGACGAGATGTACCCTATCCTCCAGAAACCAAATTCAGATTTAAATTATCATTCTTCCGCAAGTCCCTCCAGTCCGCTAACTAGTATTTCTCCACTTGCCCCAGCGAAATCTATATCCGACCTACCACAATTCTGTGCTCATCACTTCATCCAAATATGTATTGTCTATGTTGAGGATACAATTAATCGGCAGATTACTGCATCAAATGCGCGAATTCAACCTAAATTTAAGTGTTTATAAATATCAATTTTAGGGTATATACCTATCTATAACAATTCAAATGAAATATATACCTTTGAAAAATATACTTGATTTCAAAGTTTCAAACGAATTTAGATCACATGTTTTGCTAATTTATATATAATCAGCACATACCTATAATCAAACTATCATAAAAAAGACAACTACAATTCGAATTTCAATTCCAACTTATTTGAACTAGTTAGTAAACTAGTTAAACTCGACATCTAAAAAATTCTAAAATTTTTTGCACACAGGAAATATCTATTTTAGATCATGATATCCATACACTATGGTGTCCCAGTTAATTATACTACACACACTTTTTTCTATTCTTGGGTGTAGTTACTCCCTATACTGTATCTTGCAAAGTAAAGAGTATATCGCATAACAAAAGGTACGTATGCATAGTGTATGAGTATATAAGACCATCTAGGTATATGTATGCATAGTGTATGAGTATATAAGACCATCTAGGTGTATGTATACTTTTTAAGGTGATACTTCAATGGTAACCACATGAAAAATTATAAGGGAGCACATATTTTTTGGCATATTTTACTAATATCTTTGTATTTGTATATAAAAAGGAGTATGTTCAAAAAACTGTACATACCACCTTATATATATAGCAATGATCAGGCAAACTCGTTAACATTTATTAATTCGAAAAGGTATCGATTTAGAAAAGAAATAATTGATTTAGCATGCTGAATCAATCATGGATAGAAAGTCTTAATCATGGATGGAAAGTCTCAATCGTGGAGTCTGAGCACCATGATGCCCCTGTTATTTATACTATATACACACATACACAAACCACCTAGATGGTCTTATAGACTCATATACTATACATACATACCCCTCTGTTGCGCGATATAATTTGCGAGATACGACATATGGAGTAACTGTATGTGGGAATAGAAAAAACTATATATATATATATATAGGACGCTGAAATGGGACATCATGGTGCCCGGGCACCAAGCCTCTCTGCCTTTGGATTGCTTTTAGATGCGTGCTAGTACAATAGTATGGAAAGGAAATCATTAACATGGATGGAAAGTCTTAATCATGGATGGAAAATCTCACACATAGATGGACAGTCTCACTCATGGAGCCTGGGCACCATGGTGCCCCTGTTATTTATATTATATATATAGTGTGTGTGTACACACACTATATATATATATAGTCTTTTTTCTATTCCCACATATGAAATGGGGCACCATGGTATCTGGGCACAAGCCTATCTGTCTTTGGATTGGTTTTAGATGCGTGCAAATACAATGATATATAATGTATCAAGCAAAGTCATTAACATTCATTAATTCAAAAAGGCATCGATTTGAAAAGGAAGTCATTGATTTAGCATGCTGAATCAATAATTGATGGAAAGTCTTAATCATAGATGAAAAATCTCAATCATGGAGTCTGGACCTCATTGTGCCCTGTATGTATGTATGTATGTATGTATGTATGTATGTATGTGTGTGTGTGTGTTGCACTCTTATGGCAGTACCACCGTTAATCCAGAGATGCTACAATTACTATCCAGAATCAACAGTCTAGCTCAACTGAAAGAATATGACTATACGATCATATTGAATTTTGGACACATCTAACACTGTTACAAGCAAAAATTCCAAATCTAGCCCCCCAGAGCAAATAAATTCCATATCTAGCCCCTTGCCCGACCGCGGGATTGTGCTGTGCCGACACGTGGCCAGTCGTATCTAGAGTCGTGCGGTCGGAAATTGAATCGTGCGCTCGGCCGTCCGGTGCACAGTGGAGTCGTGCGGTCCCGGACCACGCGACCCAGCTACAGTGCGGTCCCGGACCGCACGACCGGCCATGTGTCGGCACGACGCAATCCCGAGGTCGGACAAGGGGCTAGATATGGAATTTATTTGCTCCGAGAGCCAGATTTTGAATTTTTGCTTGTAACAGTGTTAGATGTGTCCAAATTTCGATCATATTGGACTTCTACCAAAAGAGTGATGCAATGAACAGGGCAGTAGCCAACAAGAAGGTAAAACTGAACTGCCAGAATGTACCAGTGGGCAGCATTGAAAAGAAAAGGAACAAGAAATCAATGATTGCCTGGAACTTATCCATCAAGCTCTCCCAGTATTTTAATCCCGTATCATATATGGCAATATCAAACGATCCTTACGACGACAAAATCACCCATTAATCAATGGAAAATACTTGCTTCCCGGCTCAATAATTAAGGCCTTATCCGAAGAACAGATAAGCATCTCTGACTATCTGGCTGAGTTTTTTTTCTACTTATAGTTTATAGTTTATGCTATAGTAATAAATTTTTAAACGGTGTGTTTTTTCAATATGAGGTCAACAGAAAGATTGTAGTAAAAAATGTACTGAGTTTAATTATATCAGCCAAAATCATATACGATAATTTTTTTCTACATATTATCTTCTATAAATAGTTAAAATTCAAAATTTAAAATTATAAATCATAAGTTACAGTTAAAAAAACAGGCCCTCTATCTTGCTAATCACACGCCCTTGGGCCGTGGAGATTGATCCACTCGCAACTCGGTCGTAGGTCGCGGGGTGCCCTCTGTTTGCTGGGATGGCTGACACGTAGGGAAGGCGGTGGCGACACGTGGAGGATCTCGATTGATTGACTACGAAGCTGCTCTCGATCCCACGTGGCGACCCTACCCTGCGATGCCGCTTTTGAATTTCGATATCCATAAAATTATCCAGACCAAAACAAGCGACGAACGGCCGGATTAGTATGGGTGCTCCCCTGTTAATTGCTCCTTTTTGCACTTTTGTCCACTGCAAACTTGTATATTCGACTTAGGTAGTTGTCCTTGAACGGATAGTGCTTTGACCTCTCAAAAGGGTTTTCAGTGGGATAGTTCTTCCATGTCAATTATGGGAGAAGATTAGTATAATTTATAATGGTAATGGAACAACTACTTATGAGGCTAGTTTTTTAGAGGAGATAGCTCAAGACCTATAATGTTAGTGTTTTGCCGGCTGGGCTTGCGGGTATAGTGGCTCAACTACTTGGGGCTGGGCCACCGGTTAAGTGGGTCTAGGATCGGATGCTGGTTTAATGGTCTGATGACGCTGATGTTGTACAACAATTGGTATCAGAGTTCAAGTATCTCAGATATATCTCAGGCCTCACGGTGCAGAGGAGCACGCCCGATGCGTGGAGGGGGATTTGTTGGGATAATCCCACATCGGTTGTGAGAGGAGGCAGAGCACGATTTATAAATGTGAGAAAGTACTCATCTATCATGCTATCTTTTACAGGGAGATGGCCTAAGAGCTCTAAGGCTAATGCTTTGCCGATTGGGCTTGTGGTAATAGCGGCCTAACTCCTAGGGTCAGACCACTGATGTAGCGGGCCCGAGGTCGAACGCTGGTTTAGCGATAAAATAGCGCTGATGTTGCGCAATAATTGGTATCAGAACCTAAGTATTTCAAATACATCTCAGGCCTTACAGTTACCGGGGGTCACACCCGACGCATGAGGAGGATACTTGTTGAGATAGTCCCACATCGGTTGTGAGAGGAGGCAGAACAAGATTTATTGGGATAGTCCCACATCAGTTGTGGAGGGTGTAGATCATGATTTATAAGGTGAAGGTGTACCCACCTAGCGGGCTAATCTTTTGATGGGAGATAGCCTAAGACCACTTATAAATTTGTTGTTTTGCTTGTTGGGCTTGCGGATATAGCGGTCCAACTACCTGGGGCTGAGTTGCTAGTTTAGTGAACCTGGGTCGGATGCTAGTTTAGCGGTTCGATGATGTTGACACTGCGCGATAATTGGCATCAAAGTCCAAGTATCTCGAATATATCTTAAGCCTCATTGTTGCTGGGGAGCACACTCGATGTGTGAGAGGGGATTTGTTGATGGCACAATTTATAGGAAAAATTGCTCATTTGCCATGATGTTTCATGGCACTTGCTCATTTGCCCCATTGATGTCTCATTGACATGTGGGTCCAGGGCCCACATGTCAATGAGACATCATGGGGCAAATGAGCAAGTGCCATGAAACTGTGGGGCACAGGAGCAAATTCCCCCAATTTATAAGGGTGGAGTAGCCACTTATCAGGCTAGTCTTTTTGGGGAAGATGGCCCAAGACCAATGTTAGTGCTCTACCGGTTGTGCTTGCATGTATAGCAGCCCAACTATCAGGGGCTAGGCCATTGGTTTAGCGGGTCCGAGGTCAGACACTGGTTTAGCGATCCGATAGCACTGACGCTGCACAACAATTGGTATTAGAGCCCAGGTATCTCAGAGATATCTCAGACCTCATGGTTGCCGGGGAGCACATCTGATGTGTGAGGGGAGATTTGTTGAATAGTCCCACATCGATTGTGGGATGAGACAGCATGATTTATAAGGGTGAGAGAGTACCCACCTATGAGGCTAGTCTTTTGGGGGAGATAGCCCAAGACCTCTAAGGTTGGTGCTCTATCGGTTGGGCTTATGGGTATAGCAGCCCAACTACCTGGGACTAGGCTGCTAGTTTAGTGGGTCGAAATCGAACGCTGGTTTAGCTGTCCGATGGCACTGATTCTGCGCAACAATTGGTATCAGAGTCCATGTATCTCACATACATCTCAGGCCTCATGGTTGCCAGGAAGCACACCCGATGTGTGACAGTGAGATTTGCTAGGATAGTCCCACATCGGTTGTGAGAGGAGGCAAAGCAAGATTTATTGTGATAGTCTCACATTGACTGTGGGAGAAGGCAGAACATGAGTTATACGGGTACGGGCATACCCACCTATCAAGCTAGTATTTTAGGAGGAGACGGCTCAAGACTGCTTTTGTTGCTCTACCAGTGGGGCTTGCGGGTATAGCAGCCTCACTACCTAGGGCTGATCTACTGGTTTTAACGGTTCGATAGTGTTGACGCTACGCAACAATTGGTATTAGAGCCTTGGTATTTTGGATATATCTCAGGCTTCATGGTTGCTAAGAAGCACATTCGATGTGTGAGGCTGAGATTTTGTTGGGGCACAATTTATAAGGGTAAGTGAATACCTATCTATCAGGCTAGTCTTTTAGGAAAGATGGTCCAAGACCTATAAGGTTTGTTCTCTGTCGATTGGGCTTGCAAATATAGCAGCATAACTATTTAGGGCTGGACTACTGGTTTACCGGACCTAGAATCGGACACTGGTTTATTGATCCCAATAGGGCTGACTGGTTTAACCGTCCAATGACGCTTACGCTGCAGAACACTGAGAACAGTTTTGTATCCTCGTTTGCACAAGCAAATGCAGAGGAGTACGGTGTTATGCCTCCAGTCACTGAATTCAGACCGAATGGTACAGATCAACCGCTATATTAATCTTTGCTATAATGTAAAGCAATGCTTTTACTACAATATTTTATAACATAATATCTTTTTACTGTAGCTACGGTTCTCTGTTTTTTCCCCTCATAGCTTTGCGATGTGCTTCTCTACCTTAGCTTTCCCAAAAGGTTTATGTGCATGAAGGTTGTCTACACTAAATCAGCTTAGAACGAATAAGTTTTCAAAGAACATATTTAATATGTCAGGGAAAACTGAGAACACATGTACATAGCATGTATCCTTGTTAGTTGAGCTAAGATGCCTGATTCGCTTGATGAGAAAATTGTATTTTGAAAAGAGGAATAATCCAATGGTTCGTTTTATGTTCTACCCAAAATAAATCCAGCGATTTATAAAGATATTAAATGTGCGGATAGTAGAGAAAAGGAGAAAAATTCATGCTTGAGTGGCCACAATACCTATTTTATCAGTATTACTTGAGAAGTTGCCGCTCCAACTCAAATTTTGTGTCTTTCGTACCTATTGTTTGCTTCTTCTCATGTTTTAAACATGGCCTATACAATTCAAGTGCTCACTCGTTCTAACACAAAATCATACATCTTTAATAATAGAATAAGATCGACACTAAATAGGGATACATCAAACTTTAAAAAAGCAACACTTATTATCGGTAAGTTAGCCATGTAAAGATTTTTTTACCTGCATTAATAACAAACAAAACCATCACGTGTACTTAGCGCGAAACCAAATCTAGCCACCCAAAAATTTTCTTTTGCATTAGTTACTTCACAAACTCGTCCATAACTAAATATTGACAACTCAGAGATTTTTCGCCTTGCATTAGTTCCAAACCAAACCGTCGCAATTACTTGTGTGGATCAAAATCTAACCACTGAAAAAAATTTCATGTTACTTACTCCACAAAATTAACCACCCTTCACATCCTATGTAGAGCCAAACCAAAAGTTAAACAGATAAGACCATCCACGTAACAATCAAATAGATACTTTAAAACTTACCACTTGAGCTTAAAACAAATCACACCTACCCTTAACAACACTTTCCACACAACAAACATTTTTTTAATCCCAAAGTCCTAAAAAACAAACAACAAAACAAACCGTGCATCGAGAAGGCAAGAAGCCGCCCTGCTTTCTTTTTTAGATTTTTGGTTTCTTCAAAAATCGAAAGAAACGGTATAGCTTTTCGAGCCGAAAATCATATGTACTATTGCGTTGACGTCTTCATTATTCGCTATCATTTCAAAAATTCCAAAAATTACAGATAAAAACTATCAAAGCCACAGACAAAAGCCATTAGTACGGCCAAAAGCATGTAGATAGCTCTATTCATATTGGTTTCTAAAAAAAATGCTTTTCTACAGTACCTAACTTTTAAACGGGTGTCTTTTTAAGACGAGATCTATAAATTAATTGTAGTACGTATTGTAATGAGTAACGACTTCATTTATACATACTTTAATAACTTTATTTATATCATTTAAAATCGCATGTGAATTCCTATCTCTGTATATTACTCTCTATAAATTTACTATTTATAAATTAGAATTAAAAATCATCAGAAAAACTAATATGGGCGGTTACGAGTGCCCAGCAGCACAAGGATCCGCCGGCCCTGCCCGCCAAATACAAACTTCCGGGAGGCCCTTTGTCCTAAAGCGACAGCGAGAGCGACGGAAAAAATCCGAGGAAAATACGCGGAAAACCCCACCTCACCAAGCCGAGCTCCCTTGAAAACGACGCCGTCCGGCCGCCGAGCTGCACAGGGCGCGCCCCAGGAAACACCTGAAAACCTCAGACACAAGCCTCGTTCCCTTCCCTCCCCATTAAGCTTCCCTCCCCTCCGCCTCTCCATCTCAGTCTCACCGCCATTCCTGAACGCCACTGCGCTCCAATCGCTAGCTCGCTCGCTGCTGATCCCCCAACCGAAGCCTTCGGTCTCCCGAGTTTAGAGTCCAAGCTTTCTTTGGCTAGCCTCCCACCGCGTCGTCATCGCCTTGCGTGAAGCCATGGCCGTGGTCCCCGTCGCCGCCGACGTCCTCGACTTCCGACCCGGGGAACTCGCCCCCGCGCCCTCTACTCCTCCCCATTCCCACCCGCGCGTGCCCCCTCCTTCCTGCGACGCCGCCGAGCTCTGCTCCGCCAACGGTAAAGCCTCATATCCGGACGATGAGGTGTACTGGTCGCTGCTCTTCCTTCAATTTGTTCCTCGATTTGATTTGGTCTGGAACTCTGGATGTAGAAGGTGCCGAGGAGGTGCATGGAGGTCCGGGCTTTGAGGACACCGGCGCCGTCGCGGTGGAGGTGGCGGGGTCGAATTTGGCCGGTTCGGAGCGCCGGATCGTGAGTGGCGAGGCGTCGGAAGGCCTTGGCAGCGCTGACGCCGACGACGCGGCGGTTCTGTGTTCCGAAGATGGCGCCGAGCTCGAGTCGCCGGAGCCGGGTGTTTTGGATGTGAGATTAGGGGCCCCGGAGGTGCGGCTCCATGAGAGGAAGTTGGATCGTGAGAGTTCGGGTTCCGATGAAGCTGGTGCAATCAATGAGATTTCACTGGTTGGGGTGTCCCCGTCAGATGCCAGTTCAAATTTGGACGCCACCGGGGGAATTGGTGGTTCTTCCCTCGTCGAGGGGTCCCCGGCAGAGGCGAGTGGTGCCCGAGGATGTGAACGAGAGGTGCCGGAAGAGCCAACTGGTGTGCAAGGGATTTGTGCTGCCCTGGGAGTCTCTGAAGGGGATGCAAGTTCTGAGTTCGGGGTTGAGATGAAAGGTGATTTGGATGGTGGAAATGGCCTTGCCCAAGGGGAATTGGAGTTGCGTGTTGATGGCGGCGATGTGGAGGGGGGCACAGTAACAGAGATGAGTGGTGCCTTGGCTGATGAAAGAGTGGACAGGATGGAGACGACTTTGGAGGAGTATGAGGCTTCAGATGGCTCCACCAGGCGGGTTCAGGAAGGAGTGGACAGAATGGAGACGAGTTTGGGTGACGCTGAGGTTTCGGACGGCTCGACCACACAGGATCTTGATACCGACGTGGAGACGGAGTCCAGCGGTTCAAGTATAGAGGAACAAGACACAGGATATGGAGTCTACATCCCATGCATGGTATGTCTTTCGTGCAAACTCCTGAGCTATGTACTTGTCAACGTTGCTATGCTTAATATCAGTTAATTGATGCTGTATGTGTGTAACTCTGTCTTGTAGTTTCTCTACATTAATTCATTTGGAGTTTTTTTTTAAAAAAAAATCATTTCAAGTCACTGAAGTTGCAGAAATGCAATCTGTGAAAAATTTGACAGTTAGGCTTAGAGCAGCAATGTTTTCTTTTTGTGAGAATCTGCTTTTACTTAGTATCAGCTTCTAGTTACTTATTTGGTTATCCTCTCTTGATATGGTCATATATCCTAGTAAGGGACCACACTTATACTAAAGGACACACTGTTAACTAACTGTAGAAATTGAGATCCTGTGTGAATTCGATGAACAATCTTCCCTGTTTGTATTAATTAATAGCCTGTGGTAATTTCGCGGCAAATTAGCATTAACTTTCTCAAAGACTGTAGCTTTGTCTATAAACCTAGCTTGTGCTGTTATATGAATATACATGTTGGTGATAGTGCAAATTTCTTCTGCTTAGAGGATGATATGTAACTCTATTTTTCCCATTTATAGGAACAAGTAATCTGTGAGGTGGCCAGGGAAAACAACACTTCAGAGGTGAAGAGCTCTGATAGGTATTGCTTTAAGCATTTTGCCATTTTGCATTGTAAGGTGTCAGCTTATAGCTTGATCTGTTTGCATACATATATAGGCTTGTTCAAGAAAAGTTTGTGGTATGCTCTATTCACTATTAAAGTTGGATGTCCTTCATTGTTTTCTCTTTTGCCTTTTGAACCTGTGAAGCTTTGAAAGATGCTTTGTTCACTACTTTCATGCTTAATTCATATGCAGGATGGCTTCAGCAGCCATATCAACATCTGTGTTGGTTTCAGGTGCAGCAATGTTACCTCATCCTTCAAAGGTAATGGTTCTTCTTTCTCGGTCTCTTGTAAGTAATGTATATTTACTCTATCTGCCCGACAAAATGCGCTTCAGAGTTCAGACTAAAGTTATGCTACAACAATAGTACAATTAAATGTCTTTGTGTTAGTAATCTGCTCTCAGCGTACTGGCCGGTGCCGTGCTGTGGCAGACATGTTAACACTTTTTTTTAAAAAAAAAAATGCATTTACGGCACCCTTCCAAATTATGTTCGTGTTTTCCTCTTCTAATGAATTAAGCTTGAGACCTTGAGTACAACATTACTCCATTAACTGATTCAATGAGAGATCCAGTTCTTTGTGAAGATTTTGGCATGTAAATTACATATGCTTGCTTTTTTTCATTTAGAGATGAAATATACTTGCTTTTCATGCTGATAATAGTATAGTCCACTGCTTCCAAACATTAGAAGGGTAAGGTACATGGCTTTCTCTCACTTCTGGCTTATTTTTTGCTCCTTGCTCCAGTCCATTACATGCGATCTATTGTTTTTAGAATGCCTAGAAATAATGATTGAAACAACAGCTTTAGCTATCTGAAACATATATAGAGTCGTAGCTGCCTACTGATTTCCTTTATGTGAGATAGCACACAGGGTGTCAGGGAAGAATATTTACCCTCCATGTGTATTTGATTTGTTACCTGTGGTAAGCTGCATTAAAACAACCCCACATTTCTCTTGAATCTTTTTGACAACAATATCTGTAAACTTTTCCAGGTGTTAACAGGTGGTGAAGATGCATATTTTATAGCTTGTGACGGTTGGTTTGGTGTAGCAGATGGAGTTGGTCAGTGGTCATTTGAAGGTAAACCATGTGTTTTCTCAACTACAGTTGTGCTGTGTATCTTGTGGATGCTTTGAACTCCTGACTTATGAGCATGCAAATTTCCCTCCCATACTTTGTTTCTTACATTGTGTTCACTTTTGGAAAGTGTTTGTTTGCCAACAGTTACCATCATTGTCAGATACTCAGAGCTATGTTTTACCCTAAAGAAATCACAATAGCAATTTTTCTTGTGCACCATGCATGCATTATACTTGTGAGGGTTAAAGTTGGTCACTTGCCATGGACAGAAATTTGGAGCAACCAGAGCCATCTATATAAATAAAAGCAACTAGTGAGATTCAAGGCATCTCCTTCATTTTGAGGACAAGAAAATCTCATAATAATCCTAAAAAAGAAAAAAATCCTAGAACTTCTCACATTAATTGAGAAAAAAGAAACATCTCCGCTACTTATTTTGGTGAGGCCAAATTATATATATATTAGTTGTGTAGCAAATACAATTGTATTTTAATCATAGACAGTAGTGCTGTATAGTAAAGACAACTGTATCATAATATCTAGCCGTGTAATTACGCGGGCAAATCTGCTAGTTAATGGACAATAATAGAGGCATTGTTCACCACAGTGAATGATAGACTATGAGTGGTGACCTGCAATTTAAAACCACGTGAAGAATCTTTTAAGTCACATCTATGCAGGGCTACTGGAAACGCTCCAATTTAGCAGTCAGTTAAGGATTTATTCATCATATACCCTCCTCATAGATGGGAATTCAGGATTTACCCTCCTGGCCCACGTGTCAGTGACTTACGATGACCCCACATGTCATTGAGGTGGGAGGGTAAATCCTAGATTTGCAAAAAAAAGGGAGGGTATATGATCAAGAACCCCGTCAGTTAATATGTTCATATGTGCTATTGGAGCATCTGAACAAAATACAATGTATATTTCTGGAAAATGTATTTCTTATATTTAGCTTCATTAATTTTGCACCAAATGTGGATTTTCCTTTCATCATTCTCTGTTATCCTTGGGAATATGATCACTTATAATTGTTAATGTGTCTGTTGTTCTCAGGAATCAATGCAGGGCTGTATGCTAGAGAACTAATGGATAGTTGTAAAAAGATTGTTATGGAGAGTCAAGGGGCTCCAGGGATGAGCCCCGAAGAAGTTCTTGCTAAGGCTGCAGATGAAGCACGGTCACCTGGTTCTTCCACTGTTTTGGTTGCTCACTTTGATGGGCAGGTACGTTATTTGGTCTAGATCTGGCACGCTTTTTCCTTATTTCTTCACATTCAATTAAAATATATTTGTGATTATTGACTCATTGATAGTACAGGTCCTTCATGCATCCAATATTGGAGATTCTGGATTACTAGTGATAAGAAATGGAGAAATATATAAGAAAACAAACCCAATGACTTATGGTTTCAATTTTCCCTTGCAAATTGAAAAGGGCGACGATCCTTTAAAACTTGTACAGGTGAATTGCCCTCACCCTGGTGCTATTGGTTTCCTCTTGTGAGCTTTATCGGATTTTAACATAGGATTTTCCTCTTTATTCACAGAAATATACCTTCGATCTACAAGAAGGTGATGTCATTGTAACAGCCACAGATGGTCTTTTTGACAACGTCTACGAGCAAGAAGTAGAGGCCGTCGTCTCCAAATCATTAGATGCCCACCTCAAGCCTGCGGTGAGAACCTAATGAACTCTTCTTTCTGGGAAATAACAAAAACTTAATGAACCCACCTCATACAAAGATATCAACCAAGGATTATGCTGACATGATCGTTTCGCATAACATCGCAGGAGATTGCCGAGTTCCTGGCTGCTAGAGCGAAGGAAGTGGGGAGGTCCGCAACTGGGAGAAGCCCATTCTCGGATGCGGCGCTCTCATATGGGTACCTGGGTTACTCTGGGGGCAAGTTGGATGATGTAACTGTTGTTGTATCCATTGTTCGGAAATCTGAAATTTAAACTACAGAGTATTCTAGTATCCTTGAGTTCCTTGATTTCAGTTCAGCTTCGAGGTTTTGCTAATGCTGCACTCGCTGGCAAATGCCCGTGAGCATTGTGCTTGAAAAGCACGCACGGCTCTGTGCTATTACGCCCAGCCCCGCGTGTACGCATGATAAGTTGTATCTATATTCTGTCATGGCCATGGCCGCAGTAAGTTGCGAGCCATGGTCTTCTGCCTGTTCTGGATGAGCCGTTGTGAGTTGTGACACTGCTCACCGTGTGTTTTGGCTCTCATAAATTTGACGTATATTCAGCTGTAATGTCGCAATCCAACAGCGGCAGAAAGCCGTATGTAAACACTTTTAAGATTACTGTGCGTGGCAATGAAGTGCTCATTATCGATGCTCGTTTTAAACTTGTAAAATCAAATGGAAACTCTCAACAGGATACATCTCGGTACAGGCAACGACAATCTTTGTCATGTGTGATTGTGTGTCAGGCAGGCACGATGGAATGGAATGGATGAACAGGTGCGCGCAGCTTACAAGGCACGGTACGCGAGCAGAGTCGCAGCAGCGGTTGCAGTGGCCAAGAAGACGTGTTTTTTTTTACGCCGGGAAGGTGGCTGCGGCGGAACGCGATGGGGATGGAGCTTGTGTGGTGGAGTCGCTTCCGGTTCCTGCCGGTGATGCCGAAGGCGTTGACGACGGCGACGACCCTCCGAAAAACGGAGCGCCGGAAGATGGAGCGGGAGCTGGAAGAACGTCGAGGTTAACAGGTGGACGTACATCTTTTTTTATGTAAAATGCAAAAATATGCCCAGTTTTATTCAAAAAAAGATTGTGCTGCTGTTACTAATTTTTTCTGCAGGTTCGCATGCTTATTAGGAGCATAAACTGATTGCAGAAGAACATAAATACGCGTCAAATACTTCAGACGATCCAGAGAGCAAACAGTAAGGGAAGCAAGAAAACATAAATGGAGCCCCATCAGTCACACCAGGAATAGAAACTGCAACATTACAAGGACGAGATCATTAGAAACTGCAGAGGAACAAAACATCAAGAAGTTCCAAGGCAGTTGGCACCGTCGACGTGTACCGTGGCTAGCGTGGAGAGGAGGAGCAGCGATGACCATGCCATGGCCGCCGCCGCCATCCTTGCTGCCTTGCTGCTGCTCATCAATGTACTACTAATACTACTGGCTGGTGCTAGTTGTAGCCATCCCAGCTACTACAAGTCTAAGGAAATGGGGTGTTACACTGCTCTCTCACTGACAAATGACAAAAATGGAACCCATCCTAGCTACTACAAGGAAATGTGGTGTTATACTGTGCTCTCACTGACATGACAAAAATGGAACCCATCCTAGCTACTACTAGTCTAAGCAAATGGCGAAATGCGCCAATGCCATGGTTCGTGGAAGACTGTGAGGTACACACCACTTGCACACGGTACGCAATAGTTGAGAAGTCATCGCATCACTAGCCCTAGGATCAATGCATCGATGCACCGTTCTGGTCCCAGCCACTAGAGTGCAGTGCAGGTGAGCGGTGCACGCTGGTGACGAACCGGTGAGTGGCGATTAAACAAGTGAAGGGGCGGGTGGCTTGCTTTCTAGAAGCGGCGGTGCGCCTGGAATGATGAAGTGCTTTGTGCCTGTGGGGGCGAGCCAACCGGGGCGGATTGAGTCTAGCTTTCAAAAAGGGTGATGATTCCACTTCAACGGGAGGATGGCAAGAACTCCTTTTCTTTCTTTTAACCCTTTCTTCTGTTCTGAATCTCAAGGGGCGTGTGCTATGTTGTGCGGCATAAAGAAAAGGAGCGTTAGTTATATATTTGTCAAGTATCATAAACATGATGCAAACAAGAACACAGGATATGCAATCCATTGTCAAGTGATTCCTAAAAAAGCCATTGTCAAGAAGACAGACGCCAAATCAGATGCAACACGCACATCCATTGTGTAGGAGAACAGAGGCCACACGTACTGTTTAGCACGGCATCGTTGAGGGGAGAGAAAAAGGAGGATGCCACCGGTGACCGGCCGGCGATCGACGAAGTGGGCTTTTGGAGAGCAGGGTGGTGGAGGCATGGGAGAACAGAAACCGCACGCACGACAGCACGGGGAGAGGAACCCAGAGACTTTTTCGAGCCACGGCTGGGACGAAAAGCACGGCGCGTAACCCAAAGTGCACCATGGCCTAATGGCTGCTTACGCAGCCGCATCGAATTGCTCTCGTCACGGGTCAAGCTAGCACGTTCACACATTCCCGGGCACAGCATGTAAAATGAAAAAAAAATCTAATAAAATGATAAGATTATAAAAGTACTTTTTTTGATGTGAAACTAAACATGCGATTTTCATGTATTTAATCTAAATATTTAAAAAGATATCGATGATTAAAGTTTTAAAATTTGGCTGCATACACTTTAAAATAACTTATTTTTGTGAATCGAAGGGAGCAGTAATCTTTAGTAGTAGATTTGTAAATTCAATAGTTGTATCTCAAGATCGAGCAGTTTTGTAGAGTTCTTTTTGTTTATCAGGACGTAATAATAGTGAACAGGTAAATGGAACAAACTACAGAGGCTTTTCTTCGAAAAAAAAGACGGTATGATCATGACGTACCAGGTTCGGGCGGTGCCAATGCGGGGAGGGGGGCGTGTAGTGAGAGCTGCGCAACAAATCAGCAAAGCAATTGAGAACTTCAACAGAGACTTGAAAGGTAATAAATGCAAAGAGAAGCCTAAGTGGGCCGATCTGGGCTACCAATTGTTGCACACGATGAACAAAAGGAAGGGCCTGCTAAATCCGCCCTAAAGCCCAGCCCGTCCAAACCGATGGGACGCGCCGGGCAAACTGTTCAGCACAAGTCCAATCTAACGTACAAGTTTAACGCGGATGGCACACGTCACGTACCGGACGTCGGCGGGAGCGTGGTCGGTGCAGGCGCCGGAGACGGTGACTGCACGGGCAGACTAGGCGTTGGCACGGTCGGGTAGGCCAGAAATCGCCAAGCTAATTGCCATTGTCGATCGAATCGAACTGCAGACACGACTACACGAGCAGAACTGAGCGAATTCTCTTGCTAGTTGATGCAGCGCACGTAAACACAGGTGCGGAACACATATTACAAAGACAAAACAAAGAAATGTCAAAACAATAACTTGAGAGTATTACTATGATCATAACAATCAGAGTGGATGAATAATTATATTTTACGGTGAAACTTTTTTTCTTATAATATATTGTTTCTTTTAATTTTTCAATCTGCCAATACAACAAGGATACCAAAAACAGAAGACAAAAAAAAAAGAAAGAAAAAGATATTTTCTCTCGCAGGTACTGTTGCCCATACTATTTGGTACTGTAGCAACAGGGTAGTAATACTATAGCAACGTAAGAAAATTAGAAGACGTCTCTTTGACTCTTTCGATATCTCTGTTGGAAATTATCTAGACCGAACCAGCAATAATTATGACAATGGATTGAATTAGAAAGCCCATAATTACCCCTTACTAAATACTATCTTGGTCTTTTGAGCATCTCCAATAGTGACTTATGAGCTAGCTCTAAACATATTATTTCATATTTTAATAATAACTGAAAATTCCAATAATAACTTACACACACAGGGCAACCAACTAACACCCTCCATATTATCCGATTCCATATAAGGCTAATTGCAGAGACCAGACAGTGTCTCACAAGCACAAAAGGGTAAAAATTAGGAAAGAATGCGAAAAAACACAAGAGAAGCCAAATAATTCCACGGCTAATCTCGCCTTTCTTGTTCCCTTCCATTCGCCTCTTGACGCTCCGGTCCGGTTGCAAACTCAGACTTGCACCTTCTTCACTTGTACTCCAGGATCATGTTGTTCTCAGGGGCAAGGCCAACGCAGGCCCTCATGATGTTCTCAAGCATAGCCCTCTGCTTCGCCAGAGCGTTCACCACTGGTGTGCCAGGAGGAACCTGTTTCAAGAGACGTTTAGTCGTACGATGGATTAGAGCAAACAGTAACTGACGGTGGCAAATGCATGTACTTACAAGGGGTGCCTTGGTAAGATAGCTTAGGATGGTAGCCACTGGATGGAAAGAATGGAACTTCTCCTGCACAAAGGGCAATGGAACAACATGATCTTCAGTTTTGCTGACAATTATATGGTGTAGAAATGCTGTAGCGGCTAACAACACATAATCATTCAGCCCTTCAGACTTTACCTCTCGCTCAGCTTTAAGCTGAATCCTGGTGCTGAGCTCAGCCAGGAGCACCAGGTCAAGAATGATTGGTGCGGCAAGGAGCGAGTCCTCGCAGGTGTTGTGCAGCACAATGGTGTTCTTACCCCCCATGAAGATCTCTGAGGTGTACTCATCCATTGCCCTCTTGCTGTCTCCGACGTACGGCACATACTGCGAAAGAATGGTCAAGTTTTAATGCAAACCTACGTTTTCAGAACGGTGCATGTGTCTGTAGAAGATGATAGACAAACTGACAGACCTTGATCACGACGACGTGATCAGGATGCTCGCCAGGCTCGTAGAGGATAGCATTGCTTGAGACCATGTCATCCACCACATTACTCTTGGAGATCTCCTTGGAACGGAATGTTTGAGGTGCAGAAAGGTTCATGCCATCATTGTTCCCCAAGTGATTGTAGCTAACAATTGAGGTGGGCTACAACAACGTAAACCAAACCTCTCGTCAGGATGTCAGTTGTTTTGCCACAAAGAATGCCTACATTTTGATACAAGAAAAACAGTCAAGGTTCGATCTATAATAGATACCTTGATTCCAGCACCAACAAGGAAATCGACCAAGACAGACTTCATCTTGGTTTGTCCACTCTTGAAATCATCACCACCAATCAGGCAGTTGTTCTTAATAGCAAGATCGATCAGCCCTGAGCACAAGAAACTAATGTAAGCCTTGAACCAGAAATAAGACACCACATACAAGTACAACTCCGCGCAGCAAACTACACACCAGGCACAAAGGTGTTCTGAGGGCTTCCATTGATGAAAGGCACACACTCCATGACGCAGGCAATGGCGTACAGTGTCGACGGTGATATCTCTGCCTCGCTCTTGTCCACAGATGCCAGGAGATTCTCCATTGTGTCATTGAGCCCAACACAGACATTGCTGTATCTTTCAGTGTTTGCAGTCCACAGCACAACCACCTTGTCCACTTTGTTCCTCTCCTTGAACTCCCTGTTTCATCAGCCATATGAGCCATAAATTTTATCATAACTAGACTTTACAGCATGGATTATTGACACTACTGAACCAAGTTGTTTTAACCATGGTAATCTAGATCCTCCAACTATGTCCTTCGAAACATCAACCTTATCGGTAATTGGCTTAAGTTTCAGTAGTATGAACTCTTTGAGAAATCATTTTCATAGAAATGCCAATGGGTAATTTATACACAACAACTTTGTTTGACATACACTAGGGACTTTTACAGCAGCAGTTAAATTATACGTTCTGTTATAAGCAGATACCTGAAGGCACTGAGCCGTGGTGCAATTATGTGCTCCCACGTACCACATTCAGATTATTCTTTATTTATTTTACGTTTGCTAGGATGTACTTATAAGTTTGCTTGTACAAATTGCATGCAGCATGCATGTCTGTATACCTGATGTCCTTGATGATCTGTTCCACCTGCTCTTTCTTGGTGCCCTTGATGACATTGTTCGCCCGGGAGCCCTGGTTGGCAGCGATGAAGTCCGGGTCATAGATGCCGGGGAGCGGCACCATGGACTCCATGTAGGGCCTGAGCTGCTTCTGCAGGTCAATGTCCAGCACCTTGGCCCTAGTCATAGCATCGGCCAGGTTCATGCTGCTGATGTCCCAGCCCCCGAACACGAGGTCATCAGGGTTCACCTAAAAAATGGGAGTATTCAGCACCATCAGAAAAGGAGAAGACCAGTTCTGCGAATCTGCAACCGACTAGCACCATCATATATATGGAGTATTCAACAGAGCAGTCACTATCCAAAGATGCTGGAATTTTTCAGTTGACCCAACTTTTTGACCTACACAACCAATAACATGGCACACACTGCCCACTTTTAAACACCTTTTTTTTTATAAGACTTAGCCTTTTGTTTATGTGGTACAAGTCAAAAGTTTTAACATTCCTTTCAGAAACAAACAGTAACCTTAACAACAGGCCATGTATCTCACTGCACTAATATACAAAACATGATCTTCTTTTTCCATGTGAGTTAGACCAGTAAAAGAGGATGAGATTACCATGGGCAGGAGGCTCTTGAAAGGCGCATAGATCTCCTCCCCGTTGAAGCTTCCGACCCTGATAGTGGACGCCTGGGTCAGGGAGCCATAGTAGTTGGCTTGCTGCACCTTGTCCTTGGTCGCCCATGAAATCCCCCTGAATACACTCACCGGAATTTCACCATAAATCAAAATGAAAAGATAAACAAACACACGAAAATGCGCAGAAATGCAGAGAGCATGGTGACTTACTCCCTGTTGGCGATGACCCCAGCCGTCAGTGTGGAGCCGTTGTTGCCGCCCCATCCCACAAGCATCACCCTGCGCCACCAAAAATGGGGTAAAAGAGCGCACCGAAAAATCAGCATCGTCTATCGACGAGTGGCTGACACAGACACTTGTGTTGCGCTGCACGTATCCAACATGCAAAGCAAAAACAAAAAACAAAAAAGAGAATTTTTTTAAAGGAACACTATTAAAAATGGCGGCGTCAGGCTTTCACACTTCCCAGTATACCAGGTAAGATTAACCCTACTAATCTTCCCCTCTTGAATCTCGCAGAAACTACAACCTCACGTGCACCCAGGCGGAAAAAACTAGGCAGAAGTTCAGAGGAAGAAAAATGTCGTAGAGCAAGTATAATAAGAGGTTGATAGTAGCCTGTATGCTGAGGTGGAGGAGAGAGAGAGGATGAGAGAGTTTACAGTCAGCTGAAGCACAAGAACCAAGAAACTTTGTGAGAGAAAGGGGTGGATCATACAATCTTCAGCTGGCTATAAACTACTATAAATAGACTGATAAGTAAATTGTAAATGTCCATACAGTCAGTTGAAGGCTGTATTATTAGCCTTGCTCACGGGATCGGGATGCTAAATCTCAGAGACAAGCATCCAAAGTGACTGTCTGAGTAGCAAGGCTTCAAGGCAACAAACGCGTCGCAGTCGCCCAGGCCATCTCCCTCGGGGCGTCGACGCAAGAAAACAAACCAAAAGAGAAGAGAAGGGAAAACGAAAACGAACACCGATAGGCCAGCGCGGCCGGAAAAGCGAGCCGATCCATCAGGCACGTGTCAGCGACGAGGTCGTCCTCAGGCAAAGCGAGATTCCAAACAGAACACCGATTGATCTCGACACGATAAGGCTGCGGACGAATGGGATGAAAAATCGAGATAAGGGCGGCGTATATGGTACGTACCCGAGCTTGGGGACGCTGGTGTTGGTCCTGAAGTGGTACTTGACGGACTTGGGGCGGACGACCCAGCGGGAGGCGCCGTCGCGGCTCTCGTGCACCAGCTCCGTCGTGTCGTACCGGTACTCCGACTCGATCTCCCCGGCGCCGTACCGCACGTGCGGGCTCTCCACGCGGAAGCTCTCGATGAACATCTTTGCCCGCTCGCCGCGACGGCAATCTCCTCAGATGGAGAGCAGGAGACAGGGGGGGGGGGGGGGGGGGGGGGGGGGGGGGGTTCGCCTGTGGTGGGTGGGCTTGTAAGCGATGTGAATTGTGCTCGGCGGTGGGCGGGCGGGGTGGGAGATTTATAGCGAGCTCGGTGGCCACGTGGCGGGATGCCAGTAGCTGGCTCTGCTCGGGCCCACTGCGAAGGGATGGGCGCTGAGAGCCTGCACAACGAGGCGGGGCGAGTTTGTCGGAGGGGCGATAGATAGGCGAACCAGTTGGAGTCGCCTGCGGCGAGTTTGGCCGCCGAAGGGAGCAGAACGGGAAGGCGGCGGAAGTGTGCGTGAGGGAAGAGGGACACGAATCACGATCGAGAATTCGGGAGGGTGGGAGGAAAAGCAGTTTCCTTTTTCCTCTCTCGTCTAGAAATTGTAAGACACGTATAGCGCGTTTGGTTGCCTGCTTAAGACTGCCATGCGTGCCCGCGCGAGCCTGACAGATGAGAAACGATCTTCATTTTCGTTTCTCTAGAGCCTGGCTCAACACCTCCCACTGCACCACACGAGCCGGGCCCACACACGAATGCAGGCAACCAAACGCCCTCCCGTCGTATCCCGTGGGCCATGCTGGGCCATATGCAGCCAACCAAACGCCCTGGTAGTGAGCCCACCAGGCCTGGCCAACTGGCCCCACGGCACGGCACAACACAGGCTTAAATAGAGCATGATCTGAATAGATTCGGCATAATTGATCAGAATAAGTTATCGTATGTATGGTGTCAGTCCATATGCTAGCCCTTCAATCCAAACATAACAAGAAGAGAGGTTGGGCCATGCTAGATCGGACCAAGCACATTTAGTCTAACAAGACATGGATGGTTGGGGTAAATGGCGTGTCATGTTGTGCTGGGTTGGATCGTGCTTTCGTACGGTACTGCGCTGTTGTGCCGGGCCGGCCCGTCGTGCT
Source organism: Dendrocalamus latiflorus (assembly GCA_017311315.1). Lineage (NCBI taxonomy): Eukaryota > Viridiplantae > Streptophyta > Magnoliopsida > Poales > Poaceae > Dendrocalamus > Dendrocalamus latiflorus. The sequence continues at coordinate 11,761,204 of CM029621.1, forward strand.
AAGGTGCCGGCCAAAGCACAACACGCCCAGTCGGACTGAACCGGTTACTGTCAGCTGCAAGTAATTTTACTGCTAGTTGTAAATAATTTTACTACCAGCCACAAGTAATTTTACTGCCAAGTGACTCGTTCGCGATCAGAAGGGTGTAATAACCCTAACACAAGTAATTTTACTGCTAATAACAAGTAATTTTATTGTACTACCACAAAAGAGTTACTACACTATGAAGATTGGGGTAAATAGCGTGTCGTACCATGCTGGTTGGGTCATGCTTCGGCATGGTACTGTGCGTGTTGTGTCGGGTTGGCTCGTCATGTTGAGGTGTTGACCTAAGCCCAGTATGCCCGGTCGGGTCAAACCGATATAGCCTGTTTACTGTTCGTGTCATGTTGTACCTAGATTAAGCAAATAGTACCGTGCATCGAGCTTGCATGATTGGCCCAACCCATTGCCAGCTAACCCTACTATTCCTGCAGAATTCGTATATTCATCCTTTGTATTTTTGGTTTTTGCAACGGGAGACACGTGTTGGATTGTTGCCTCGTTTGCGTAGACGTATGCAAGGCTTTTGTTGGAGAAAATTTTCAAACAACAAGTACACACATGAAGTATTCGATAAATATTGTACAATGGGATTTGTTCGTAATAGCAGGAAAACACATGGAGTGACCGATGAACATTGCAAACACGTCCATCTTTACCTGTAACAGTAGGTAAGACGCCGGGGTAACTGATAAACAGTGTTTTGTTAAATGTGTATGCCACTAGCAGATTTGTTTGGATTCGATGAAACGTTAGAAGACTATATGGTCGTAGAAGAATTTACGACTTATATGGATGTAAAAGGACTTACGACTAAGGAGTAGTCGTAGAAGGACTTACGATCATGTAGTCGTAGAAGAACTTACGACTACTTTGTGAAATCTCTCCCTTACCAATAAGGGGTATACTTGGAGAATATGATGACATAATAATTAGAGGAATTTTTTCTTTTTAGCCCAAAATTTGAAAGTTTTTTACATATGGACCCCTGAAGAAAAGATTTGCAAAAATGGACCCTTACCACGACACTAAATCATATGGCGCTCAGGGTACACAGCACAACGCCATATACTTTGGTGCCGCTTGTGGCCACGTAAGAGCCACGGTGGCACAGCACAGCGCCAAAGCACATGGCGCCGTGCTATGTAACAACGGCGCTAACAGCCGTGCCGTGCTCTGGGACTTAACCCCGAGCGTGGCCCTCGGCCCCCACCCCCTCACTTCCCCCTCTCTTCCCTGTTCAAACAGAGAGCACGCCACCGCCGCCGCCCCTCTCTTTCCCCTCCAAATCCACTCCATTCCATCGGTTTTTCTCGCGATTTTGCTTCCAAGCCGAGCAAGCAAGGTAAGATCCCTCCCCTCCCTTGATTTTTTTCAATAGATATGGATTATTTGAGGTATATTTTGTGGGGCAAGATTTAAAACCCTAGATGAAATTAGTTCAATTTGGCTCAGTTTTAGGTTGGATTTGCAATAGATATGCGTAATGTAAGAGTAGTAGTGGGTATAGATTCATTTTTAGGGTTTGATTTGAGTGAGATTGATGAATATTTAGAAATAGGTATGTTTTTAGGGTTTGATTTGAGTGAGATTGATGAATGTTTGGAAATAGGTATGTTTTTAGGGTTTGATTTGAGTGAGATTGACGAATGTTTGGAAATAGGTATGTTTTTAGGGTTTGATTTGAGTGAGATTGACGAATGTTTAGAAATAGGTATGTTTTTAGGGATGAATGTTTAGAAATAGGTATGTTTTTAGGGTTTGATTTGAGTGAGATTGATGAATGTTTAGAAATAGTATGTTTTTATGGTTTGATTTGAGTGAGATTGATGAATGTTTAGAAATAGATATGTTTTTATGGTTTGATTTGAGTGAGATTGATGAATGTTTAGAAATATTTAGAAATTAGATATTAGTGATATTAGTAATTAAGTTTATCTGATATGGTATATCGGTTTTTGTTAACATATTTTTGAATGCACAGAATAGCAAGGTATCGGCTGCTAGACGAGTTCTACGAGAGGGAGCACCGCGGCAGGCTCACGGAGGACGGCCAGGTACGTGTGTTGTCGAAATGTACATGTGTTTTCATCACGCAGCTAACTTTTATAGCAATTTTCAGGAGATTCACATACTTCATCCTCGAACCCATGATGGGTTCAACTTGATGGTCTACGACGACCGCTACACCCCACTGCTTCACCGTGCTGGCCTTCACACGGTCACTAACCTACTACGGCGGGGCATGCCGGTCTTCAACCCCGCAGCTTTGATCGCACTTATCGACAGGTGCATTATCTCTATCAGGTCCGTTTGTTTTTGTTTCTATATTGTTACGTACGTAACTAATTCTTTTCTTCGTGTACTATTAACAAGTGGAGGCTAGAGATTCACACGTTCCACCTTCCCTGTGGGGAGATGACCGTCACGCTGCAGGACGTGGCGATGATACTTGGACTTCCCATTAGGGGACAGCCGGTGGTCGGCCCGGCGGTGTCTGAGGGCTGGAGGGCACGTGTGGAGGCCTTCCTGGCCACGCCATTGCCTCCTGTCCCAGAGAATGCCAGGTGAGGCCGCGTCTCGGGGGTCCACATTAGATGGTTGCGGGATACCTTTAGTGTATGCCCTGTTCGGGGCCGTGCTTTTCTCGGACGCCACGGGGGACGCCGCTTCGTGGATGTACATCCACTGCCTCTAGGACTGGGTCGACGCTGGACAGTTCAGCTGGGGCTTGGCGGTCCTCGCGTTCCTCTACCGCCAGCTTTGCGAGGCCTGCAGACGCAAGGCGCCCACGTCGACGCTCGGTGGCTGCGTCTTCCTCCTACAGGTGTGGATGTGGACACGCATTACTGTGGGGCACCCTCAAGTGTTCTAAGCGTAGCCTTGGCATCCACGGGGTGTGGATGACCTCGGCCCCACTGTGGCGTACCTGTGGGATAGCGTCTCAGTCCCGTACGCGACCACTCAGCGGGCATACGTGGATTTCAGCAACGAGTTGGACACCTTGTCTCCCACGATGGTAAGAAATTGGTAATGCATTTATTTTTCTTACAGTTCTTGGTTTTTGTACATGGCTAATCGTGTGTTTGCCCGTATGTTTGCTTACTAGGTCTCGTGCGAGCCTTACTCCGAGCCACAGGTTCTAGCTCTACCGCTAAGCACCATATGCCGCAGGGACTTCCATATTTGGAGGATGAGGTGTCCATTGATTTGCTTCTACGCCGTGGAGATTCACCTCCCCCATAGAGTCGCACGCCAGTTTGGCCTCGTGCAGTTCTACCCCCCGGAGGAGGTGTCGACTTCTGTTGAGTTGCACAAGTAAGTTACAATTTTTGTTTTATTTAAAATTCTGTTGGTTCGTACTCTAACACCTATTGTTGACATCTGCTATTTCTACAGGTTCGACAGGGTCCGCCAACGAAAGGTGACGGACTTCGCTCATCACCACCAAGACTACGTCCAGTGGTGGAGGAGGATGGAGGACAATTGTGAGCGGGACAATACCCCCCACAGCAATGCTAGCTTCCGGGATTACTTGTCCTGGTACCACACTGCCACCCGCTACAGGCTGAGGCAGCAGTGGACCGATGTCGACTACGCGGACCTTGCTTCGTCCGAGGACGAGGACACTGCGTACGACAGGCGTGCGAGGGAGGGCATAGTGGTCGAGGCCGCTCCGATTCTCGATCGAGTGGTACGGAAATCATGATATTTGCACTTACTTTGGTTAAATACGTTTATCACGCACTTACTTATGTTTCCTTATTTCTTTAGGGGACTTCTCTCCAAACCTCGGTGCAGGAGATCGATGAGGCTCTCAGCCACCCAGTTGGCGACCTGGACAGCGAGAGCCGCGGCCTGAGGGACTTCCTGAAGGTACGAAGATAATTCGTTAAGTTAGATCCATTCAACATGTATACAATTATGACATATCATTACTTGCAGAGACTTCGACGTCGCCTCAGTCGGGCGGCAGGTCGTTGTGGTTGCCGCGCACGCTCGGACGTGATCATACCGGCGGCCTCCCAGCGCTCGGGTGCCTCAGCCGCTGCAGCGTCGTCATCACACATCGGCAGGCGCCAGTCCACGAGGAGCTCGTCACGCACTTCGACTTTCAGCCAGGGCGACGACCACGACGAGGCGGAGCAGGATGACGAGGAGGAGGAGCACGAGGACGAGGACGAGGACGAGGACGAGGAGGCATCTACCCACGATGAGATTGGGATGTCGCAGATGCCCAACGCACCGTCTACTCAGGCTTCGCAGCGGCCTTGTCGTTCGGCCCGTCCCCCGAGCACGTATACTCCAGGGAGTGATGCTCTGGCCAAGGGCAAGGGAAAGGCCAAGAGGCAGTGAGAATGACTATTTTGTGCGCTGAGACGTGTTATGTGATGTTTTGAGACTTTTGATAGTTATGTGATGTTATGTGATATTTTGAGACTTATTGATAATTATGCGATGTTGCCATTTAAGTTGTTCAGATGTTTTATGTGTGAATGTATATGTATGTGTGTATGTTATGTTTTGCGAAAAAAACAGCAAGGTTTGCTGTTTTCCTGCAGGTGTAGCTAGCACGGCGCCAGCCCCTTTGGCGCCAAGCTGTTTATATACGACGCTAGGACCATTGGTGCCGTAAGAGGCGCCAAAGACCCTAGCGTTGTATATAAACATCTCGGCGCCAAAGGGACTGGCGCCGTGCTAGGTACATACGGCGCTAGAATGTTTGGCGCCTTGATAGGTGGACTTGCACCGAAACTGCAGGTTGGGGCTAAGTCCCAGAGCACGGCGCCACAGTCGTTAGCGCCATTTTTGCATATCACGGCGCCATGTGATTTGGCGCCGTGCTGTGCCACCGTGGCTCCTACGTGGCCACAAGCGGCGCCAAAGCATATGGCGCCGTGCTGTGTACCCTGGGCGCCATATGCTTTGGCGCCGTGGTAAGTGTCCATTTTTGTAAATCTTTTCTCCAGGGGTCCATATGTAAAAAACTTTCAAATTTTAGGCTAAAAGCAAAAATTTTACACAGCACATCGCTTCTCAATATCCTTCTTTGTTTAGAAAACGATAGAAGGCATGGCAACTATGGCTGAGTACCACAGACAACTCACTCTTCTATGGCAAGAAAATCCCAAGCTCTCCAGGAAGGCAACAGCATTATACGTTACTGCTCTGAGTAGTCGAACTCTATCTCGACCACTTTGTCAAGCTTTTTATGTTTGCTATTGACCCTTGTAGGTCTAAACTTGACGCAGAGTTCTTGGCTGCTGCTCTTGACAATGAGAAGGCCGATTCACAGAGGCTAAAGATAGACAACGCTGACTTATCAATAAACCTTATGAAGGCCAATTCTACAGTCAAGGCAGAGTTCTTGGCTGCTGCTCTTGACAATGAGAAGGCCGATTCACAGAGGCTAAAGATAGACAACGCTGACTTATCAATAAACCTTATGAAGGCCAATTCTACAGTCAAGGCTTTGCAAGAGAAAATAAGCAGTAAGTTCTGAACTTAAGACTGCTGATTTATAAATCTTTTTTTGCTTTCCTTTAACTCTTTTCTTTTGATAGAACAAGAGATTGAAATGAGTAAACTTTGCACCGAGGTCGAAAAGAAAGCCAAAGTGATCAGAGAGCTTACTCGTATCAATAAAGAAAAGAACGAGATAATAAGACTGCTCGATACTGAACTATTAGGTAAGAACAACTTTACCTTTGACTAGTTCTTCTCACTAGTTTGTTAATAAGTATTGTTGTGACCATTTTCAATCCACTTGGCAAAGTCTGTGGTCGAAATAAAACATCTCTCAGAAGCCTCAACTTGTAGTCAAGAGAAAACAAAATCAATGAAGGCAATCCTCCATGACAACGTTGTACTTCTCAACAATCTACTATGGTGGGTTTGGTGCAGAGAAAATGAATTTTTCTGAGGACACCATAACCGCTCATGCGAGTATGATTGGACACTTGCAGGAGCTGTAAGCTATGCCTTGGCAAAACTCAAAGCATGCGACTAGAATCTCAACCTACACCCTATCGACCATGACTTTAGGTGCAAAAGAGATGCAACTTGGCTCTCCTTCTTCTTCAGAGTAGTTTGTAAATAGGAAATTTGTAAGGACTTACCTTTGGATAATGAAAGAATCTCTTCCTTTTTGTTGCAATTCATCTTGTTGAGCAATTAGTACTCATAAGATAAAAAAGAAAATGAAAGAGAACATACTTACGACTAGAGAATAAAGTTATATTGATAACTCTATTCTAGCCACCGACTATTTACATAGTTTATGTGATAAATAAAGCAAATAATACATAGTAAAATATGCAGAGAGCAAAGTAGTTCATCGACTATCATTGTCGAATTCGATTGTCATATTTTGGCAGCACAAGTTAGGAACGAGTCGACGGTAGGAAGCTCCTTTTAGTGGGTAGGAGCACGTGCAGAGACAAGAGACTTCGACTAGGTGATGTTACCTCTCTTCGACCAGGTTAATCAAATCGAAGACATAAATAATAAGAAGATATAAACTCAGAATTCCTTCTTGCACACCTGATCAATGTTTTTGTAGACAACTCAATTGTTTTATGTTGATAGCAAGAGTTAGGAGCAGTTCATCACTAGGAAGCTCTTTCTACTGGGCAGGACCACATGTAGAGATGAGAGACTTCGACTAGTGGTGTTCCCTTCTCCAACTAGTTAAACAAATTGGGTGTACTAAAAGTTGTCGAACAAACATAAAAGAAGCTCTACTGAAAATACCACAATAAGGTTTAAAAAATTGAAAACATTATTGAAATAGTAGAAATGTTTACACGTAAAATTTACATAGTTGATCGCTGTTCAAAGAGTTTGAGAGAATCTGGTCGTCCTCTATAGCAAGTCATATAGAGCCTGATCATGTGACTTCGACCACAGCGTAAGGACATTTTCAATTAGGGGAAAACTTATTTTGATTAGACTTGGATTAGATTTTCGTCAATACCAAGTCACCTACAGTAATGCTGCGAGGTTGGACCTCACGATCATAATACTTACGCATGGCTTGCTGGTAGACTACTGATCGGACTAAGGCTTGATTCCTCTTCTCTTCATGTAGATTGATATCATCTGCTCGAAGTTACTCTTGGTTGAAGTCAGTGAAGTTCTCGACCCCATCGGATCTTTAGTTTCAGGGAAAGCATGGCTTCGGTCCCAAAAACTAGAAAAAATGGAGTCTCTCCTGTCGCCCGACTAGGAGTGGTGCGAATTGCCCATAATACTGAAGGAAGTTCTTGTATCCAAGCCCTTGAGCACTTCACAAGCTGGTCGAAGACTCGAGTCTTAATTCCTTACATTATCTGGCCATTTGCTTGCTCGACTACTCCATTGCGTTGAGGTTGGGGGACTGAGGCATAGCAAAGTTTGGTTCCCAATCACAAAATTCCTAGAATTTTGCACTGAAAAAATGTTTACCATTGTTTGTAATTATCCTAGTCACAGATTTGGCCTCGATTCATTTTATGAACATGTCAATAGCCACAAAAAGAAACTCGAAACCCCTCGATGCTCTTAGGAATGGTTCTAGGATGTTGAGACCCTAGGTCGTAAAGGGCTACGTGAGAGGAATTGTTTGAAGAGCTTGAGCAGGTTAGTGTATTGCCTGCTATGAAATTGACGTTGTACATACTTCTTAACCAACTCTTTGGCATCATTGAGGGTGTTGCCCAGTAAAACCTTGTCGAAAGGCTTTTCCGACCAGCATTCTATAAGAAGCATGTGTTCTACAGATACCTCTATGTATGTCATTAAGGTGTTGTAATCCTTCTTTCAGCGATATGCATTGCATGAGAATCCCTTGAGTACCCCATTTATAGAGTACTCCATCGACTAAAGTATATATTTTGGCCTTGCGGGATAGACGATCTGCTTCGAGATCGTCATCGAGTATAGAACCCTTCTGAAGATACTCATAGATGGGAGCCATGCAGGTATCCTTGTATTCTAGAGAGACTGTCATATTAGAAGTTATTTTTGATCCTTCGACTAGAGATGGCGTTTTGAGTTACTCCAAGAAGACTCTTAGTGGTACTTGTGATTGGGAAGAAGCTAACCAAGCCAACTGGTCAGCAAGAAAGTTATCCTTCTGAGGGATATACTATAACTCGAAACCAAAAAAATTGCTTCTCTAGCTTGTGCACTTCCAATAAGTACTGAGGCATGGTCGAACTCGAGCATTTATACTCTTTGCCGACCTAATTCACAACTAGTTGAGAGTCTTCTCGCATGAGTAGTCGATGAATCCCAAGGGCTTTAGCAGCTCGTATGCTAGCCAACAAACCTTCGTATTCGACCATGTTATTAGTGGCCGGAAAGTGTAGCTGAATGACATACTTTAAGATCTCTCCCACGGGAGATTCTACGACCACCCCAAGCCATGAGCCATTTAGCATAAGCGACCCATCAAAGTATATCATCTATTGGTTGTGGGAGTTGTACTGGGGATCCTAACGGATTCAGGATTTGTCCATCCGGTGATAAAGTCTACAAAAATCTGGGATTTAATGGTCATTTAAGGCACGAAATGGAGGTCGAACTCCCCAAATTCTACCGACTATTTTGCCATGCACCCCATTGTTTTCCTGTTCTGGAGGACTTCTCCTAAGGGAAACTCAGACGGCACAATAATTTTGTGCGCCTAAAAATAAGGCCTCAGCTTCCTTGAAAATATGAGGAGAGAATATAAGAGTTTTTAGACCTGAGGGTAGCACTCCTTATGCCCATGTAAGACTTCACTTACATAGTATACTGGTCGCTGGACGCCTTCGTGTTCTGCAACCAGTACAATACTTACTGCCTGTGGTGTGGCGGAAGGATATACTAAGAGTGTTTCGCCCGGTTTCTGAGAAACCAGAATAGGAGCACTTGTGAGATATCTCTTGACATCCTCGATGGCATCGTTATCCTATTTCGACCACACAAAACCCTCATGTTTTCTTAGAAGTTTGAAGAATGGAAATCATTTCTCTCTCAGACGTGTAATGAAATGACTTAGAGCTGTCATGCGCCTGATGAGTTTTTGAACTTCTTTCTTTGTGGTCGGAGGGCGCATCTGCTCGATGGCTTTGATCTTTTTGGGATTTGTTTGATACCTCTTGCCTAAACAAGGAATTCGAGCAATTTTCTGAAGAAACTTCGAACACGCACTTCTTCTGGATTGAGTTTCAAGCGGTGCTTTCTGCGGTTGTCGAATGTCTCTTGTAGGTCTGAAGTATGATTAAGTCATTTGATGCAATTGATGACTAGATTATCAACATAGGTTTCCAAGTTTTGACCCATTTGATGCATAAAGGTCAATTGCATCAAACGTTGAAAAGTCAGACCAGCATTTTTTAAACCAAATGGCATTTTAACATAGCAAAAAACTCCAAATGGCATAATAAATGCGGCCTTCTCTTTATCTTTTGAACACATACTAATCTGGTGATAACCAGAGTATGCATCTAGAAGACTTAATGTTTCACAACCAGTAATGGAGTTAACCAATTGATCAATATGAGGAAGCGGGAAATCATTTTTTGGACAAACTTTATTTAAATCAATATAGTCTATACGCATATGCCACTTACCATTACACTTCTTAGCAGCTAGTGTTATATTAAAAAAAGTTGAACCTTTAGTACTTGTAAATGATATTAAGTGTTGAAGTAACAGTAGCTAACAACTTGTGGAGAGAGAGATGATGTGCCTACCTTAACATCTATTTTAAATGCTAAGGAATGTACGTGCTCTAAACAGTTTTTAGCCTAAAGCTATATACGTGAAACACGTCATTATATCCGCGGTTCATCTGGGTGAGTTTGTTTGGGTTGTGCCTTTTGGGTGGTGCTTATTTGGGCTTAAAAGCTCGGACTTATGCCTTTTATTGTAGCAGCTAAAAATACATTATAATTGTTAGTAGCTTTTCTAGCGTAATTAAACTTATAAAATGAAAAAAGCTATAATATCAGGGACAATGCAAAGGAATAAACGAAAAAAGAAAAGACAAAAATGTCAAAAAATAACAAAAAGTCAAAAAAAATGATATTAAGAAGTTAGAAGCTGAAGCTCACATGAATAGGATGGTTTTTGGCATATGACTTTTGAATTCTAGTTATCGTGAGAGATACGAAGAGAGATACGGTCACATATGAATTTAGCCGATATAGCTAAAGTTAGTATAATATATATTTATAATTAATTAGTAAACTCTATATCAAATATACATATCATCTAAGAATAAATCACTAAAGTACATAAGCCATGAGTTTATTCGAACCCAGCCGATCGTGTCACACAGCACATACAAAAAGCTACGAGGCGAAGGCGCATTCCAAAAGAACCGCCCCACGTGGCTTAGCCCGGCGGGTTCAGTCATCAGCGGCGGGCCCAGGGCGACGCTTTTGGTTGCGTGGAGCTCGTGGGCGCCGTCACGTGGTGGCCCGGGCCCACCCGCCTCTCGAGCGCAGCGGAAGCTCCTGGAAGCGCTCACGCCCTGCGTCTGCACGGCTCCGCTCTCCGTGCCCCTGCTCCTGGACGCGGTCCATGCACGCCGATGGCGACGGGAGGGTGGCGCGGGCTGGCACGGAGAGCCACAGGCACTGCGCAAGCCATGTGGTGCGGTGTCAGGGAGCGGCACCGGTCGTATGATCCCAGGGGCGCCACGTGGCGGTCCAGCGGCCGCGGGCCCAGAGGGTAACATTTCGTTGTCCTCTTGTGTAAAACTAAGAAAATTATACTTTATATTAGATAACCTGTATCGAATTTTACTGTAAAGCACCTTTTATAAATACTTTCATATAACATCATCTTTCAGCCAAACTTGTTGCAGAAAATACCACCCAGTCTTTTATTGTTATCTCAGAAGGGCTACTAGCTAAAAGCACACGAAAAACATCTTAGAAAGTTCTTTGATAACCCTTGCATGTTTTTTGAGTGACTCAATAAAATGATGCCACGGAATTTGCTGAAAGCAATAAAACAGCACGAAAACACATTATCCTCTAGGAACTGCGACGAGAAAGAGAAAGACTTGCATATGGCACAGCATAAAGGGATACATACAACAAAATATGAGATGACACCAATTCTAGATCGAAATAACAACTTTTGACTTAAGAAAATAGTGTGTTTTTATAGGGTACAACTTGTAAAATCAGCATATTTACATAATAAAGAGGGGGTTGGTGTTTTTTTTGCAACAAATTTGGTTAAAAGGTGGTGTTATGTGAAAGTATTGGCAAAATATGGTGCAAAGTGAAACTCGATATGAATTACTTGGTGCAAAGTACAATTTATTCTAAAACTAAATTTGGATGGGTTTTTTTTCTATGACTTATGATTAAAATTTTTTAATTTTGGACTATCTGCGAGAGGCAGTACATAGATAGAAATAGTTGCACACGATTTTGGCTGATATAACTGAACTCGGTACAGTTTGTACTACAATCTACTTGTGCGACCCGTCTTAAAAAATACACCGTTTAAAAGTTAGTTACTGTAGCATAAGTGCTAAAGAACCTAGCCAAAGCCATTTTATTACTAACTTCAGCTTCTGCTTCTGGTTTTAATTTAGAAAATCCAAAAGCCAATAAAAACACTCGCTTTTTCGAAGCGGCTTCTCCACTCAAGGATAAGGGATGGGGTTACAGATATATCATGTATCTCACTCTTCTCATTCTCATCACACATACGTATCCATCCATCACTTTTTTCACAGCTCATTTCATTCTAAAATACACTTCTTTCACTTAAAAATCATAAGTCATATCTAAAGATATCAGTAAAAGTTAATACGAATGCCGTTAAACTTGCTCAACTAACCCACCCACCTAGCTTTCCATGTCCCACAAAATCTGCAAAAATCGTGTCCACCAATATTTGAGCCTACTGTTAGGAAACTGGCCCCGCAGGCCAGAGTCCTGATAGAATTGGGCACCCCACCGTAGACTATAAATAGGGGCCTAGGCCCCCCTCTCATGTACACGATGCAATCTAAAGCAATAAAGAAAGATCAGGAGTTCTCTCTACCTCTCTGTGTTCATCTATTGTCTCTGTGATTCTGTGATTGATTCGTTCTTGTTCTAGCAGAGGAATCGCTCGGACTGGTCGGCCAGCGACGGTTTCTCAACACGTTATCAGCACGACTTCGCTCTGGTGAAAGAGGTAATCATCGAAGCACAGATTGAATTTCTAGATCGCTTTTGAATCTGTATTTTCTTTTCGCGTTCTAGATTGAATCTCTACGGTGCAAATCCGCCCTAAATCTACCGCGAGCAGACTTGAAGTCGCCGGCACAATGTCGATCGGTAAATTGTGAAACGGGGTAGATGTTGATTGCACTGTAGATTAGATGCAAATCCGCCCTAAATCTACCGCGAGCAGATCTGAAATCGCCGGCACAATGTCGATTGGTAGATTGCGAAACGGGGTAGATGTTGATTGCATCGTAGATTAATTTTATGCATCGGTTTTTCTGTTTGGAGATCGCATAAGAAAAGCTGTATGAAAAATCTTTGCATGGCACTCTGTTCGGTTTTGCTTGAGCACCACATGAAAAAAAAAATTCCTATCGGCCTGAAGCCGCCAGATAGCCACCGGCCACAACAACGGTGGACGCCCGTTGCCCGCATGCGGCCGGCCTCCCACCGCCGTCACACCAGCCGCCCTGCACGGCGTCGTCACCCCAGATGTCTTGGTTATCGTGCCTGCACGCGCGAGGTAGCTCCTCCCGAAGAAACTACTCGCCGCCCGTATGCGGCCGTCGGCCCCTTGGCTTCCATCGACGCTTAGCCCAAAGCCGCACAAGCCATCACACACGCCGTGCTCACCCCGCATGGCGCGTGCCTGTCGCCGGCCGCCGCCAGGTTCCACCGGCGCCGCCGTAGCCGGCCTCCCCGAGCCCTCGCCCGCACGGGCCGCCACAGCCGACCTCCTCCACGTCGCCGCCCCGCACAGGTGGTCGCTGATGGCGTGGCTCCCCCCCCAAAGCATCTCGGCCCTGCGCGCGCCCCCGCACGGGCCCGCCTAACCGCCGCCGCCGAGCTGCTGCGCCACCGCGTGCTCGCCCGGGCCGGTCTCCCTTGAGCCGCTGTCGCGCCCGCACGCGCGCTGGCCCCGCCTCCAACGCCGCCAGCCCGCAGCCCCCAAATCTCCTCCGCCTTGGCCCGCAGCCACCGGACTCGGTGCCGCGGCCCGCAGCCGCCGGCCCCCACCGCCTACTCGAGCCGTCGCTTGGTTGCCCGGGCCGCGCCGCCTTGCGCCGCGCCCGGCCGCCACCGGACCAGCACAAGCCGCCGCCGCCGAACGGCCCTGGCCGCTGTCCCTCGCCTGACCGCCGGCCATCAACCTCCGTCCGCTCCACTTGGGCCACTGACCCGCCCGTCGCCTGGTCCGCACGAGTCCACGCCCGGGTCAGCCGCCGCCACTAAAAGGAATGACCAGGGGAACCCTAATCACCATGAGGTGATGTCGGTCGGGTGGGCCAAGCGGATGGTGGGCCGTATGGGCCAAGGCATGGTGGGCCGAAAAGCAGGCCAAAAAAAAAAGGGGGGGTCCGGCCGGTGGAGGGGCGGAAAAACGCAGAAAACTCCCCATAAAATGCGGAAATTACCGAACGACCCCTATAATTCCCATATAAGTCCTGAATTTTGCATAAAAGGCTTCGTAGTTCTGAAAATTACGTATAAACCCTCAAATTTACGAGTGGGTCCAGAATTTTGCAGAAAACCCCTCGCTAAATCAGAAAATTGCGCGAATTTTTCTCTGAACTGAAATTTTGCGCATAAACCCCCAGAAAGTGCAGAATTTGCTGAAATTTCATATTTTAGCATAAAAGGGCCTCGGGAATCCGAATTTTGCATTATTTTTTAGCATTTGAAGCTTATTTATTTCTGCCATTATTATTCTCTGTATTTTCTGTATTTATTTACTGTTTTGGTTAATTGTAATTGTTTAAATTGCTTTTAATCACTGAAATTAGCAGTAAAATTATAGAAAATGCATAGAAAAATCTGGAACATTGCGAGAATCTTTTGTACTATTTATTTACCTGCAGTGAATTATTCCGTGCATGTCTACCAGCAGTAGACTTATACACATTTAGATGACTAGCATAACGAACTGGAAGTTCGAGGAGCTGGCCCAGCATGGCCAAAACTATCTGACGTAGGCATCCGATGTCGAGATTGTGCTTGGCACGCTGCTATTGGGATTGGCGGACTGAATGACGCTCAACCCAAACCTGAGGAGAATGATCAGACACTTCATTTTCTCAGGCACTACCTCTGCCTCACTCTCAAGAATGAGTATATGACGGAGAAGAGCGCGCTGGCACTGTGGACCGCACTCCAGAAGCGGTTTGAGAGGCTAAAGTACACCATTCTTCCTCAAGCAGAGTGAGAGTGGATCAGACTGAGGTTTTGCCGACTTTAAGACGGTCAAGGAATACAATTCTGCCTTGCACAGGATTGTACCCCAATACAGAAAATTGAGAAAAACCTTCCACCCCAATATAGCACAATCCGCACGCAACTATCGTCAAGATGGCTATGAGGAATACGCCGAATTGACTGATATGATGCAAGTTGCGGAGGCTCAGGACAAAGTTCTCCGTAAGAACTACGTCACTCAGCCACCTGGGAGCTCCGCTGGCAGTGAAGCCAACGCCGGGAGCTACAAGGTGCGAAAAGCTCTTAATGAGAGATGGGGAAGGAAGGGTAAGGCCGCAGCCCAGAAAGGCGAATCAGATGCTCCACGAGAGAATAAGGCCAGCAAGCCAAAGCGGGATGGTCAAGGGCAGTATGAAGCCCACTCTGCATCGGCTGAGGGGGAGAATTCTGAGTAGCTGCCTGCACCGATGGAAGTTGAAACCATCACGACAGCAATAATCCCTCTCGACCTAGAAGTAGTTAACGCCATGATTTCTCTTGAAGAGAATGTCTACCCCGAGAAAATAGCAGAAGAAGTCTAGTGCACTGAATGCATTCCGACTTTAATTGTCATTTATTTTGTGTGGAAGAATATGTTAGAATTTGCATGGATGGTACTTAAGAATTGTTATTTTCTCGTGATGGTTGGATGATGTTTGATGAATTCATTCATTTATTCAGTTTATGATGGCATGATATGTTCTGATATTGGTGTATTTTATCTATGTGTTGATTGCCTTCTCATGCATATTAATAAAATACCATATATTAGAACGCGTGTAGCGCCCTATGAAGGAAGTGTGCTTAGCTAGCAGCGGCACAACACATACCATCTTAAGAGAGATTATGTATTTTCAGTCGATTTGTAAGAGCACTAGCAGCCTTACGACAATCGCCAGAAGCGATGGATGTATAATCGGTTCAGGAAGAGCCATAATGGGCACAACTTTGGTTATTGAAGAAGCCTTATTGTACCCAGAATCGACTAGAACTCTCCTAAGTTTTAAGAATATCCGCGCAAATGGTTTCCACGTTGAGACTGAAGAAGAGTACGGTAAGAAATACCTGCTCATTATGAAGCGCGAAGAGAATGGCAAAAGAATATTAGAAAAACTTCCTTCACTGGGCTATATTATACCAACATTAAAGCGCCTGCAGCGTACACTGTTCTGAAGACAGTGTTTAGAAGCTCTGAACTCTTCTGTCTCTGGCATGGCAGATCAGGCCACCCAGGTCTTAGGATGATGAGAAACATAATAAATAACTCGCATGGGCATAATATTAATGTGGAGAATTTCCCGAATCATGAAGATTTTGTGTGCCCTGCATGTGCCACCGGGAAACTAATAACTAGACCCTCCACTCTGAAAGTGAAGGATGAAGTCCTGCATTCCTGGAACGCATCCAGGGAGACATTTGCGGTCCCATTCAGCCCATCTTAGGGTCATTTAAAGTATTTCATGGTGCTCATTGACGCTTCTTCGAAGTAGTCGTATGTGGGTTTGTTGTCCACAAGAAACCACGCCTTTGCAAAATTGATCTCGCAGATCATTCGCATCAGAAATGTGTTTCCTGATTATCACATCAAGTCCATCAGAATGGACAACGCCGGAGAATTTACTTCAAAGGCATTTGATGATCATTGCATGGCAATGGGAATTGCAGTTGAGCATTCGGTACCGCATGTCCATACCCAGAATGGTTTGGCAGAGATTTTAATTAAAAGAATGAAATTTATTGCCCGACCCCTTTTGTATAATTGAAATCTAGCAGCTACATGTTGGGGACACGCAGTCCTGCATGCAGCGAATCTCATCAACCTTAGACCTTCGGCCTACAACATCCATTCACCTATGCAACTAGCGCAATGGTCAGCACCGAAGATTTCCCAACATTAGGGGGAGGAAATCAACCCCTTGATGAAGAATGTCAGGAAATTATGTGGCAAGCCTGGGGAATCCATGTAGATGACCCACGCACTAGAGAAGTCCAGAAGACATTACATGGCAAGCCACGGGAATTCATGCAGATGACCCGCGCATTAGTGAAGCAAATAGAGAAGTCGAAAAGACAATAGAAGTCCAGAAGACAAGAGAAGTCTAGAAGACAATAGATTTGCAAGCATTAGCAAATCAACTGCCTGATCACTTTAGTGATTTGAAGAGCGTGACTAAGTCGCATGTGCCTGTACGCACTGCACCGGAGAGGGTTGAAATACCAAAGAAAGCAGAAGGTATCCCTAATCTCGTCCAGAGGCCTCAGAAAAATAAAAAAGAGGACGAGAACTCCGGTTCCTCGAATCCTTAGTAACCGGGGACGCCTGGTGAAAAAGGATAAGAGGGATTTATCACAGTCGATCATTGAAGTCCCCCAGAATGAGAAGGGGAGCCAGTTGAGACCTGGCACAAGTATGACATCTTCAGAAAAAGGGCATACCGGATCTGAACATCCCCATCGGCATGGATGTGTGCGCACACATCGAGCCGAATAACTAAAGGGACTTGCCACCGCAATTGAAAGAAGCGATGCGCAAGGTAAAGCTCTAGCAGAAGCAATCGCTCCAGAAGAAGCAACTCATGAAGAAATAGCTATAAATTATGTGCACACGGGAGAGTCCCTGAATAGGACAACAGCTAATATCGATATCTACTTCGCAAAAAAAAAATTGCCACCATCATCGATCTTGATCCCGAGCCTGCATTGCTCGCTGAATGTAAGAAAAGATTAGATTGGGAAGATTGGAAGAAGGCAATAGCAACTGAATTGCTATCTCTGAATAAAAGAGAGGTGTTTGGGCCCGTATGCCGCACACCTCCCCACATACACCCCGCTGGGCACAAGTGGGTATTTGTTCGAAAGAGAAATGAAAGAAATGAAGTAGTGAGATACAAAGCAAGGCTGGTAGCCCAAGGTTTCACTCAACGTCCTAGAGTTGATTATGAAGAAACCTACTCCCCGGTCATGAGTGGAATTACCTTTAGATACTTGATCTCAATGGCAGTGAACTTGAATTTAGAAATGAAATTGATGGATGTTGTGACTGCATACCTTTACGGTAACTTGGATTCGGAGATTTACATGAAAGTCCCTGAAGGAATTCCTCTCCCGAACCAAGACAGAGCAAATAGAAATCTGTACAGTGTGAAACTCAGAAAGTCACTGTATGGACTGAAACAATCTGGAAGAATGTGGTATAATCGCTTGAGCGACTTTCTCTGCAAGAAAGGCTACACGAACAATGAAGACTGTCCTTGTGTATTTATACGGCGATCCCATAATGGATTCTGTATAATCTCTGTGTATGTAGATGATCTGAATATCATCGGGACAGCGGAAGACATAAAAGAAGCAAGCTCCTACTTGGAGTCAGAATTTGAAATGAAAGATTTGGGCAAGACCAAGTTTTGCTTAGGCCTGCAGCTTGAGCATGTCCCTGAAGGAGTCTTGGTACATCAGTCGACCTACACCCAGAAGGTGCTTGAAAGGTTTGGCTTTGAGAAGGCATTTCCCTCGAAAGTACCGATGATCGGTAGGTCTTTACAGCAAGAAAAAGATCCTTTCCGACCAAGGGAAGAGGGGGAGGAAGTCCTGGGACCGGAATTCCCATACTTGAGTGCAGTGGGAGCACTCATGTATTTAGCAAACTGCACTAGACCGGACATTGCATTTGCCGTGAACCTCTTAGCAAGGTATAGTGCAGAGCCCACCAAAAGGCATTGGCAGGGCATAAAGGACATTTTCCGATACCTCCAAGGTAGCAAAGACCTCGGATTGTTTTACAGAAAGAATCAAGATTTGAACTTGATTGGCTATGCAGATGCTGGGTATCTGTCAGACCCGCATACTACTAAGTCACAAACAGGCTATGTATTTCTGTGTGGTGGAACTGCAATTTCATGGAAATCGTCTAAGCAAAGCCTGGTAGCTACTTCGACGAACCACTCAGAAATTATAGCACTGTATGAAGCCGCATGAGAGTGCGCTTGGCTCCGCCGAATGGTTCACCACATCCAGCAGTCATGTGGGATGAACATTGTGTAAACCCCCACAATTATCTATGAAGATAATGCCGCTTGCGTTGCACAAGTGCAAACGGGCTATGTGAAGAGTCATCTCACAAAGCATATCAACCCCAAGTTCTTCTATGCACATGAATTGCAAACGATGGACGAGATTAAAGTACTGCATACTAAGTCATGTGAAAATCTCGCAGATTTATTCACTAAGTCACTCCCCGCATCTAGCTTTGAAAGGTGCGTGCGTGGAATTGGAATGATGAGACTTAGAGAAGTGCAGAATTCAGGGGGAGAATTCTCACAAGCCCGCTAATAAATCTTAATCATGAAGATTAAGTACCCAAAAATAAAGTCTTGCAGACTAAATGAATTTGGGTGAATTGTACTCTTTTTCCCTTGACGAGTTTTCCATGAAGTTTCTCGACCAAGGTTTTTAACGAGGCAATTCGTGCATCGCAGCATCACATGTATCATGTACTCTTTCTCCAAATTTTTCCCACTGGGTTTTTATGGAGTTTTGACGAGACATGAACATGTTGAGTGAGTGCCCAAGGGGGAGTGTTAGGAAACTGGCCCCGCAGGCCAGAGTCCTGATAGAATTGGGCACCCCACCGTAGACTATAAATAGGGGCCTAGGCCCCCCTCTCATGTACACGATGCAATCTAAAGCAATAAAGAAAGATCAGGAGTTCTCTCTACCTCTCTGTGTTCATCTATTGTCTCTGTGATTCTGTGATTGATTCGTTCTTGTTCTAGCAGAGGAATCGCTCGGACTGGTCGGCCAGCGACGGTTTCTCAACACCTACTACCTCTAGACTTGTGCAGGAAGATCAAGGCATTGTTTTTTGAATGGTGGTGTCTTAAAATAAAAAAAAACATGTTAGTTCTGGTGTTCGTGTTTTTGTGGACGAGATGTGGAATTTGCTGAGCTTTCGCGCACACACAGAGGAGAAAATAAAATCAAACTAGAAAAGAGTGGAAAAGAGATTTACTTATATTGACCTACACATTTCACGCACATTCGTGGTGATCACAACACTGCCCTGTCGAGTCCCTTCCTCCTTTTCTATTACTAGCAGCGGAAGCACGCTTTCAGCTCTACACCACACTAGCTATCATGTGGACCAAAGTAAAAGAGCCAACAATTTATGGGAGAGTTTTCTAGGAAAATCAAGGAACCATGCGTAATTTTAGGAAAATCGAAAGTCTTTTCTGCAAAAAAAACCAAGGGTCCCGTACGTATTTTCTAGAAAATTGTGGGGCTTTATCAAGCAAAAAGAGAGCTTTCCTAGAAAATTTAAGGACTGATACGTAATTTGGGGAAAATAGAGGGCCTTCTCGCGAAACTGCTGATGTGGTAGGGACCTATCTGTAAGAACCGAGGACCCTTACATGATTTTGGAAGTTCAGGGGCTTTTTGTAAAAACACCTACATGGCATGCCTTGCGGGGCTTTATCAAGCAAAAGGAGAGCTTTCTTGAAAAATTTAAGGATCCATACATAATTTGGGAAAAACAAAGGGCCTTCTCGCGAAGCTGCTGACGTGGCAGGGACCTATCTGTAAGAACCGAGGACCCTTTCATGATTTTGGAAGTGTGGGGGCTTTTTTTGTAAAAATGCCTATGTGGCATGCCACCTCGAGGTGAATCCCCGAGGTATAATGGCGTAGCATAGGGAGTAGTACTCTATATATCTTCACTTTTGACTGTTCATGTATTGTACTAATACGACTCGCTCTCTACTTTTGCATTCATGTGTAATTATATTGCCGCATTCATAGTCATCCTCAAGAATCAAGAGTGCCTGACTAGTATGCAAAGTTTCTCTGGATGAGATGCAATGATGGGGCTGTCAGTTAATTTGGATCTAGTGTGCAACGCACTGGCAGGTTCTTGATTGTACATGTTGTAGGGGTAGCCCTTATCTAAATTCATTTGGTCTTTTGGACCATAAGGTCTGATACCACTTATAAGATCGTATGGCACAATCAAAGGGGGATGAATGATTGTCTCTGCTTTTTGATACCTAAAAACTAATCTAAAACAAAAAAAGCAATCTATATTACCAGTGTGGATTTCAATCGCAAGTCATTCGACTGCTCTGCTGGTTTGACCTCCTTTACACGTAGTCGAAATCTTCCTCAACTTGAAAGCTTTGACCGCTTTGAATGCTTCATCCACTTGATCGCTTCGACTGTTCAAACGAGAGCAAGCCAAAGACAAAGTCGTGCTCTGATTGGTTGGATTGACCTGACGACCGAAGACACCGTGCTCATAGATCGCAAGATCGTGATGCGATAGCACGCCGACAAGGACACAGAAAAGAGATGCCTAGAGAAAATTCGTCGTGCTTCAATTGAGACAATGAGACAATATCGATAGTGATTTCTTTCTTTGAGAATAGATCTGATATTTTACTTCTATATCATATTGTGGTTACAAAAGCACCCTCACGGCACCCCTAAAACCCTAGTACATAAATCCTCCTCAAAGCCTCCCAAAATCACAACTAAACCCCTTAGCCTTACCCTACTTTTATATGCTAGATCCCTAAACCATGTTCGGACTCCATCCATAACTCCTGACACACCATGTAATGAAGCCTCCAGAACAACCTCCTATATCTTCATCACGCAACATCACCTCTCGTGTTAAAGCCTCCTAGACCGCACCGCTCGTAGCTTCTCCACGATTCACCACCTTTGATCTCCATGTGCTCCAGCGTGAGCCCGACCACCTCGCATGACATTCTCAACCACCTGGACATCAAAATTCCACATTCTAGTCCCGATCCTCCTCGTCACCAACCATGATCGTCTCTACATCCACTTGCACATGCAAAGACCAAGAAAACATTTTTCACTGCCATAAGTTCTTCACAACTTTTCTGACATTAGTCCACATAATCAAACCACACATTTAATCATCCATTATTATCAAATAAGTCATCCACGACCACACATTCCATCGCTAGCTAGAAATCAGCCTTAGATCACACATTACGACCACTAGCCCATTGAGCAAGAACTCCTTCAGGTCCTTCTCAACAACGCGGATGTCTTCACATTGTGGACTGCTCCATCATCAAGCACAGCCTTGTGGTACGCCTCGACGCCAAGCCAATTAAACAGAAGCTAAGTTGCATGTTGAAGAATTTAGACCCATCATTATGAGTTAATGACATGTTTTGGTAATTAATGACAATTGAATTGTGGGACTAATATTTTCATTGAGATGAATGAACAAGATATGTCTCACGGTGATGGATGATTTAAGAAGAGTTCATGCAATATAAAGACTTCACATGTGTTGGATAGTCATGACCCTAACTTGGAGTTGAATTATATGTTTTCAAGCTTCAAGTGGATGCGTCAGGCAAAGGTATGATTAGGTAGGGTTAAGGATGTGTTCCTAATCTTTTACCGATCTTGGTGTTTGGTTGGAAGATCGGGTTGCTAGTATAGGATGCCATACTATTAAGAAGGGTCACGACTAGTAGCTTGAATGTAACAAGTGTTGATAACTCACTTGATTGCTCTAACTTTATCTTCGTTGCATGATGCTAATATTTTTGAATGTGATTTGAAAATGATTGTAACTCATGCATAAGTCCTTTATGACATGTGACTTAATGTTTGCAAATGTGTTTTGCAACATGTCGAAGTCCATGTTATTTTCCCTCCTTGAGGCATGACGATAATATTTGAGATGTGTCTCTCAAGATTGTAGCTCATGCAAATGTTGTTGCTACATGTGACTTAAGTGTGAAAACGCAAATTTGAATTTGGTTAAGTCCATGCCGTCTTCCAGTTATGTGATTCCAAAAGATGTTTGCGGATGTGTTCTATGATTTATTGGAAATCACATGTTAATCTTAATGTGTATTTCTATATCTTGCAATGCTTTTGTGCAAGGTGGCTAAGAAATATGCATTGTTTTCTAATGTTCAAAAAGTGCCTTCAAGGTGGCGGTCAGACCGACTTCTTACATGCGGTCAGACTGGCCAAATCAAATTCACCCGAGCCAACGGCAGTCTAACCACTTGAGCGGTCAGACCGGGCTGAAACAGGCGGTTAGACCGGCCACATACCGGCGGTCAGACCGGCCTCATGTCGACGGTCAGACCGGCATATGCCCAGCGGTCATACCGGCATGGTAAGAGCGGTATGACCGGCCAGCAGAACTTCCGTTCCTTCGCGCGGAACATTTTTTCCAGAAAGCAACTCCGCTGGTTTTTTTTTGAGAGCGGTCTGACCAGACCTGGCAATCAGACCAAACCCTGTGTGGGCGGTCTGACCGGTTTTCCAGCCCAACGACTAGTTTTTGTAGCTGTTGGGAGGGCGGAAGTACCGACCACATAATTGCGGTACTTCCGGCACTCGTGTTGATTTTTGCCCTCTCTCTTCTCTAAAGACTAGTTTTTGAGGGGGTATATAAATACTTCCTCAAGGGTAGGGGTGGAAAAAAAGCTCGTTAGTGGGGCTCGTTGGCTCGGTTCAAAATTACTTCAATTATACTTGTTAATTGGCTAAACATTAAAATGAGTTGATTTCAAATGAATTTGAATTTTGCTCAAGCTCGGCTCGGCTCGGCTCGTTAGCTCGTTTCTAAAAATACTTTTAAATTATACGTAAAATGATATTAAATCAAACTATGTCATTTTTAGGAAAAGCTCGATAAGATGAGGAGTTGGCTCGATATCCACCCCTACTCAAGGGCTATTGAGAGAAGGTTGTTGGTGCTATTCTCCCATTCTTTGAGCTAAGAGCAAGTCTTCTTCACTTATGTGCTTGTGTTGCACTTCGAGAGTGAGAAGAGTGTAAACCTAGTGCATGTGTTGCACTTGGTAGTGGACTTTGTGTCCACTGAGCTGCGATTCTTAATTCGTTCAAGTGAGAGTTTTCGATTTGTTACTCTTGTAGTTTGCATACTCCTAGACGGCGTTGGAGGCGTCGTGCGCGGTGATCTTCTCAAAAAAGGTTGTGAGAAGACCCGGCAAAATTGTGAAAGTTGGAGCTCACCTACCCGGAGCGGGAAAAGAGCTACCACTGGTGGATTCGAGGTGTTTCGGCTTAATTCTTGGAGCCGGTCTAATTCTTTTGGGTTAACCTCAACGTGGACTAGGGGAAACAGGCAAGTTTCCGAACACCACGGTAAAAACATCAAGTGTTATTGTGGTTTGTTATCTTACACTCAATTTACCTTCTAGCAATTCATATTTAAGCATTTGTATTCATTGTATTGATTAGAATATTTGTCTTCCTAGGATTGCTTATATTGATTTAGAACTATTTCATTGGTGCACTTAGTCAAATTTATATGTTTTAGGCCTTACTTGTGAAATCTAAATAGTTCACTCTTCTCATTATAAATTTGGTAGTAGTTTAAAAGAAAATTTTAAAACCGCCTAGTCACCCCCTCTAGTCGGCCTCCTCGATCTTACACATGTCCCTTGAGCACCAGCAAGCCGCCAAGACCAAGGCCGTGAAGTTACTCTAGTCCGGCATCATACGTGAGGTGCACCACTCAGAATGGCTCGCCAATCCGGTGCTGGTCAAAAAGGCCAGTGGCATGTGGCGCATGTGCGTCGACTTCATGAGACAATTACCGTCTCCCGTGGATTGACCAGCTATACGCATACTTCGGCTGTCACCATATTCATACGGCTAAAAAGGACGTGGCCAAGACAAGCTTCATAATCCTAGGGGCACATACTGTTTTACTAGATGCCCTTTAGTCTAAAAAATGCAGGAGCCACATTCACCCGGCTGGTGGCCCTCGCTACCCAGCTTGGGAGGAACGTCGAAGCATACGTCGATAACATAGTAGTTAAGAGCAGGCGAGCTGTGTCTCATGGCCAAGACCTCCAAGAAACATTCGACAACTTTCAACATGCGGGCATCAAGCTGAACCCGGATAAATACATCTTCGGGGTGAGCTGGGAAGTTACTCGAATTCTTGGTGTTGGCATGAGAAATGAAGGCGAACATCGAGAAAATTGATGTAATCCTCTCGATGGAGCTGCCCAAGACAGCAAGAGAGGTCCAGAGGCTCACGGGCCGCTTGGCCACTCCGAGTCGCTTCCTATCTAGAGCGGCCAAACGAGGTCTCCCATTTTCAAAAATGCTCTGTGGTTGTGATGGATCCCATTGGAATGATGGCTGTGCTGTGGCCTTCGATGACTTAAAGAAGCATCTCACCAAGTTCCCAACTCTGATGTCACTGGCACCAGAGGCTTCGCTGTTGTTTTATCGGGTGGCTACCCCAACTGCAATAAGTGTTGTCCTTGTCCTCGAGGAGGGATCCATCTAGCGGTCGTGTACTTCATCTAAGAGGCTCTCCAGGGAGCCAAGACAAGGTACACCAAATTGGAGAAGCTATCCTACGCACTCCTCATGACCTGGCAACAGCTTTAGCATTACTTTTTGGCCCACCACATCACTGTGCCCTTGTTGTTCCCCTTGGCACAGATGATACAGAACAGGGAGTCAACGGGTCACATTGGCAAGTGGGCAGTTGAGCTCGCACCTTTCTCCCTAACCTACACCCCCCGCATGGCAATTAAGTCATAGATTCTCACAGACTTCATCGCAGAATGGACATCGCCAGCTCAATCGCAGACCCAACCACCTGCCGAGGTAGTGTGGAATCTCCATATCGACGGAGCCTATGGCGTCTTAGGGGCAGAGCTCGGAGCGATCAACACCACACCAGAGGGGCGTCACCTACTATACTCTGCATGCCTCGACTTCCAAGCATCCAACAATATAGCCGAATACGAGGCCCTGCCTTTTGGCCTCGGCAAGCTCAAGGCCCTAGGCGGGGGCGGAGGGTGTTGGTACATTCTGACTCCTGCTTAATCACGGCCTACCAAGCCAAAGACCCCAACCTCACCAAGTACAAAGCCACTGTCAAAGCGAGGGAGCGCCACTTCTTGGGCGTCACAGTTAAGGATGTCCTGTGGGCGGACAATAAAGAGGTTGATGCCCTCGCCAAGGCTGAGAGTCACCATCTTTCGCTGCTGGTGGGGGCATTCATTGAGACCCTAAGCATCGCAGCCATGTATATATACAGCTATATATACAGCCTGGGCGAAGGAGAAAGCCAAGGCAGTCCATTTCACATACTCACTTTGTTAGTCCCCTTACTTACTGTTTGGACCATAGCTACAGTAGTGCTCAATTTATTTAGTGAGTTATGGCATTTCTTAGGCCCGTAGGGGAGACTGGGAGAGAGGTGTGGTTTTTTTGTTTTACAAACGGTTTTGCCAAGCCAATTCTCCATTTGGGGTAGAGCCAACATGCCTTCCTGAGTTTCTTGACTTTTGTAAAAGCATGTACAATAGTTTCTATCTTAATATTGTTTATAAGACTTTAACCTAACTTAAAGACATCGCTAGAGACAACCTCTTCAACAGTAAATCATTCTTCTAACTATTCTATACTATTTTCACTATAACTTCTTGCCTCACATCCTCTCACTATTTACGTTAGTTTTGGACTCAAGTCGTCTCTTGCATAAGAAACAACACAATATCTCTTCTCGTCTCCTCTCTCTTCTACATAGGATTTTACTCATTTAATATAACTAAGAAACATCTGAAATATTAATATTGGAGATGCCCTAAAGCGCATAGGGGGAATATTCGGCTCTTCTCTTTAAAAAATAGTTAAATTAACATCTATTAGATCAGGGCCTAATAGTGGATCTTTCCTTCCTCTCTCATATATAAATCATCTTTCTATATGTGCCTAACAGTGAACCCTAACCCTATTATCCTACTGTTCTCTCAGCCACCTCGCCATTCCCACCCACGTGCCTACTCCCTTCACCTCAACATTGGCGATGCCCACTGGTGAACCACCATCGTTGTTGTCTCCTAAAGTGGCTGCTTGCCTCCTTGGTTGTAGCCCTCTTTGATCTAATACACCATCGCCTCACTACAACCTCTGACGATGTTATTGTCATTGCTGCAAATCCTAACTCGATCGTTGTCACCATGTTATCCTTGTTCTCATCATCGGGTCATCAATCCTTCCCATTGCCAAGTGTAGATCCCATGGTCAACGATGCCATCATCGTCTCATCGTCGTACTATGACCCACTGAATTTTACTGGTGAAAACGACAATACGTAATATCACCATCTTTTGTAAAGAAGACTTGATAGAGTGAAAACCTCACTGGAGCCAAAGAAGATGGAGCATGGCTCATGAGGCGCAACCTACAATAAGTAATCGCACCATTTTTCGTAAATAAAATCTGATACAGTGAAAACCTCGCTGAAGGTAGATACGAAGACGGTTCACAGAGCACAACCGACGGTAAGTAATCTGACCATTTTTTAAATAATGTAAACATCTATGTGTTGTTTAGCAAAATCCTTGTCACATTTCCTGCCCAAAAAAAAATCCTTGTTGGATACTTGCATTTCATTTGGAAAAGTGCCATCCAAAAGCAAGGAAACTATTGTCTACTGGAGTAGCCTAGGTCCAGTTCTTTTCAATTTATGATTTTCTCCGAATAAACAGACGAGATGGTTTCTCTGCTGCCGTTTTAAATTGGTTTATTGAGATAGCCTTTTCACAACGACTTATTGGTATTTAGTTCGTTCGTATAAGTGCTTGTACATTAAAACCTATCAGCTACAGTTATAAATCTATGAGCCACAGTAAAAAAAGCACAAGCATTAGCTATGGTGAGTTCGGCCTACCCTGTTCGTCCATTCCAAACGACAAATGAACCAAAGAAACTGGGTTTACGAGCCAATCACCCAAATTCATGCTGCAGGCCTGGCCTGTTGCATGAGTAGGACATCGTGGTCTCGTTTGAGTAGCTGCTGGATGCCAGCGTGCACAATGAGGCCTAAGACACCCACACCTCTCGAGCCAGAACTTTAAATGGACCAGACTACCATGCATTTTTAAGCCCATTTGCACCCTAACAAACCAAAAGCCCCGAAAAATCGCTACATGATTTTTTATTGGAACTAGTTATGCACCTATGCATTATAACATGATTTATTAGATATATATAAGTAATTATGTTATAAAAAAGGATTGTTTTGATTGGTTGAAAAATATAGAATGATAAGAAGTCAAAGAAATAGGACTGTTAAAAAAGCACAGATATACCATTATCAACTCATTGTTTTATAATAGGCCATGTTCTTTTCGGCTTCTGAAAGCGGTTTTTGGCTTTTGCTACAGTACCTAATTTTTAAACAGAATATTTTCTCAAGACGAGGTCTATAAGTTAATTGTAGTACACGTTAAAAGCTCAACATCTGTATCAACCAAAATCGCAAGCGAGTATCTCTCTCTTCGTAATCTCTGTCACAAACAGCTAAAATTTAAAAATTTCAGCCAAAAATTATAAGTCACAACCAAATCAAACAGACCAATAGTAATGAGAATTGCTACTAAATTTTGTGCACACTCGATCGCTCTGCTCACCCCATCTCATCGCCTGAAAAGACCCGTCTCGTTCCGTTGTTCCAGAGGTTTCTGCGATTCTCTCCATACCCACCTATAGCACGCCTAAATAAAAAACCGAATCTCCAAATTGAAATCCACAACCCGTTTGCATTACACGCACGAGATCCAGCTCTTATCCAACTTTCGTATTCAGAAGTTTTCTGCTTTCACATGCCATTATAGATACGACTTGCGCATCTAAAAAAAGAGTATACAACTTGCGACTATGATAGTATAACTCCAGTTCTAAAGGACACTTTAGGTGGTGTTTTAACTAGCTTTTAATTTAATTTTTTGACTAAAATTACGCTATTAACTTTTTCTTAAAAAAGAAAATAGAAAAATCGTTATATCGTCTATAGACAATACAAAAGAATAAAGAGAAAAAAAACTAGATAACTAAAATAATCCAAAATTAGAAGTTGATACATGCGCTCTAAATAACTTTTAGTTTAAATAAACTGAAGCAAACAATGAGAAGCCTGAAACCATTTGAAGCCAAGACTTAATCCAATCCACCTCCGTTGTATCCAAATCTATCCGCCTTTCCGTCCACCGTTCCACACCCAAAGAAATACTAGCACTAGGCTAAGTTGTTTAGGCTTGCTGTTTGTGGCTTTTGATTTTTGCTACAGTAGCTAACTTTTAAATGATACGTCTTTTTCATGTAAAATTTATAAATTGATTATTATAAAGGCTATACTAACTTCAGCTATACCAAATAAAATTATATATAAATATCTATTTTTCGTACTCTTTCTCATCATCTCAAGAGTAACAACCCACTAGTCTAACCTGGTTCGGGTTCGCACGCCCGGACCGCACGCTGCAGAGTCGTCCTTCCAATTCCTCCTCTCCAGTCTTCGCCTCGGCCTCGCTCCCTCCGGCCCGACCGACGGCGGAGAAAACCCCACCCATCCCTCCCTCCTCTCCGCTCTCGCTCCCTCCGATCTCTGCTCCGACTGCTCGGCGCGCCGCTCCCTCCTCCACCGCCGCCGCAACTGGAGATCCATCCGGAGTAATAGCATCTCCTTTTCTCGGTAAGCTCCAATCCCTAATCCTTGCCTGCGGTTTCAGCAATCGAATCAATCTGCCCGCGGGATTCCGCCCGGTCAATCGACTATCGGAGTAGTTGCAGATTTGGTTCCTGCGCGCCGATGCGCTAATGCTGTAGCTTCTCTTGTTCCGCGGCAGGGGGAGCGAGGCTTGGTTTTGGCGTGGAGTTAATGGTACAATGAGCAGGCCCAACACCCGCAATAAGAACAAGAGGCCGCGGGCCGATGAGTCCGAGAGCCCGTCCTCCGCTGTTCTCAAGTATGCACGCATTGCCTTCTTCTCTCTTTGCCAAACGCTCGCGATTTGACAGGGTGGTGGTGAGGTCTCTGCTGTCTCTGTTGCTGATTTTTTTGTTTGGGTTGGGTCGACGCCTGTTATGCAGGAAGATACATTCCACTGGGGCGATCACCAAAAGCGATATCCGGCAGCTGTATATGGTGTGGAAGCCGGTTTGCCATGGCTGCCATGGCAACTCCAAGGACTCGCCCAATTGTTTCTGCGGGTTGATCCCCACCGCCAATGGGGTGAGGAAAACCGGCCTGTGGCAGAAAACGAATGAGATTGTCCGTGGTCTCGGTCCTAATCCATCCAAGGATCTTCGGGATTCCACCGAGACGCCTGCTGGATTGACTAACCTGGGTGCGACCTGTTACGCGAACAGCATACTTCAGTGCCTTTATATGAACACCTCCTTCCGCTCGGGCATTTTCTCTCTGGAGCCTGACGTCTTGAAGAAGCACCCTGTTCTGGATCAGCTGGCTCGGTTGTTCGCCCAGCTACACTCCAGCAAAATGGCATTCATTGATTCGGCACCTTTTATCAAGACGTTGGAATTAGACAACGGTGTCCAGCAGGACAGCCATGAATTTCTCACCTTGTTTTTGTCCTTGCTCGAGCGCTCATTAAGTCACTCTAAGGTCCCAGGTGCTAGAACTATTGTGCAACATTTGTTTCGTGGGAGCGTGTCACATGTGACTTGGTACGGTAAATGCGCATATGCATTTGAAATAGGCTTCTAGTTTTTTTAGTGGTTTCGAGCATGGATTTTGGAAATTGAATGGAACTAAGCTTTTAGTTTCTAGAAGGTTTTTCATTTCAGGATTATCACTGGGTGTTGTCTTTTGTGCTATCATTTTCTCACAAACACTATCTTTTATTATCTTATAATGTTCTGCCATAGAACTATTATAAAAAAGGCTTAGTTTATGAATCTAGTACACCAGATGGTTATCTTGTTAAACAACATAAAACCATTTAACTAGATATGAAGTCTTTTGAACTTGAAATCTGGTCCTTAAGACAAACTATGCGCTCAGGCAGATTTCTATGTTTTTGTAATTGGATGATTACTCAGATACTTAGTCCGGAAGAGATCAAATAGACTTGTGTTTTCTGTTAGCAAGATCATTGCTTTCTTTGTACTATACTGTATTCACAATTTCACATTCCACAGCCTGCGCATATCAGAGTGAACAATATGCTTAGTTCATGCTACTGGCTTACTTTGTGGAGAACTAATGTTTAGACATCATATGCTTAAGGTGCTCATCATGCGGAAGGGATTCTGAAGCATCTTCAAAAATGGAAGACTTCTATGAACTGGAGCTGAATATTAAAGGTTTAAATAATTTAGAAGAAAGTTTGGATGACTACTTGAGTGTGGAGGCACTGAATGGGGAGAACCAATACTTCTGCGAGTCATGTCAAAAAAGGGTAGACGCTACTCGTTGCATAAAACTTCGCTCACTTCCTCCTGTTGTTAATTTTCAGCTCAAGCGTTATGTATTCCTCCCAAAGGTGATATACCTTGATCTAATGCTCATCCATAGTTCTGTTGCTATACATTCCTTCCACTTCTTCTGTCCTGTGTGTACTTACTCTCTTTTTGTGCAAGAAATTTGTCTAACTTGTTTCATCCGCAGACAACAACAAAGAAAAAGATTTCTTCAACATTCAGTTTCCCAGGACAACTAGATATGGGAAAACGGCTGTCAGACCCTTCATCTAGTTATACTTATGACCTGGTTGCTATTTTGATTCACAAGGGCAGTGCTGCTAATAGTGGGCACTATGTGGCACATATAAAGGATGAAAGCAACGGTCAGTGGTGGGAGTTTGATGATGAGCATGTATCCAAACTTGGTTTTCACCCTTTTGGTGAAAAACCAGGCAAGTCATCTAATAAAGCTGATCAGAAATCCCAGGGTATTTCTACAGCAGGTTCTGTTGCAAATGGTAATAACAGTAACCACCATGAGGCTGCACCGACTTCTTCTATGGGAGAGATGTTTTCTTCTACAGATGCTTACATGCTGATGTACAAACGTTCCAGTAAGGATGAAAATGTTATTGAAAGCAATAATATTGTGGAAACCAATAATAATTCACTTCCACGCCATTTTGTGGATGAAATTGATGAATTAAATGCATCATATGCAAAGGCATGTGAGGAATATCAAAGTAAGAAAGACAGCCATTTGGCATATATAACAGAGAGGCGCCAAGAAGTAAAATCTGTTCTGATAGAGGCACCTGCTACTCCTGAGGATGATTCATATTTTTGGATTTCAACAGACTGGCTTCGCCAATGGGCGGATAATGTTACTCCTCCCTCGTGAGTTTACTAGAGAGCTTTTTTGTTTTATTTGCTGTCTACTTTTTCTCTCCATGTTGAAATGCTTTAGTTTGTTACACATATATTCCTAATAAAGGTATCCTCTGGATGTTCCTTACAGAATCCAAATATAGCTTTATTATAACCATATTTTGTTTCTGCAGTTCAATTGACAATAGTCCAATTCAATGTGAACATGGAAAGCTTCCAACGTCTAAAGTCACATCCATGAAGCGATTATCGGCTGGAGCTTGGCAGAAGCTATTTTCTAAAGTAAGAAATTTCTCCACTCCTTAGTTTTTATTTCTTAGAATCATTTGCCTCAGGTTGCTCAGCAATAACGTTTCTCGGCTATTCTTGAGAATGTTATAGATAGTTATTTGTAAAAATAAAATATTTTGTGCTTAGTTCTAATACTTCTGGAATGTTCTTGATGGATATTTTTTGTATTGTTATTGCAAAAAAAACTAGTATGGAGGGGGACCAATTTTCAGCAGTGATGATTTTTGCATGGAGTGTCTCAAGGATGGAGCAAAAAGTGCTGTATCTGCTGATAACTATCGTGATCGAAAAGCATCATTAAAAAATCTTGCAGAGGCAGCGCTTGCTGGAAGTAGTCCAGATGGTCCTTCTTACTTTGTTTCTAAGGCATGGTATGAGAAGTACATCCTCGTCTCAATTTCTGATCTTGGTTATGTATGTGACTTGTGGAAGGTCCACTTAGAATTATTCTCCTCACCTACCGCCTTTGTGGGAACTATATACATAGTGCATTCTGCTTATAGCCTTTTCAATCTCATTTATAGTGATATAATGTAGCATATCTATGTAAGAGTCATCTTTAATGTTTGTAATTTCTGTTTACCTTTTAGAGGTTTTTGCTCAGTGTTAACTGTCGTTTTGTGCAATACTACAATCATTTTCCGACATGTTATATTATGTTATGCCCTGGTAATATGTTGTCTTGTAGATGGACAAGGTATTTCCAGTGTGGTCAATCATCATAGGTTTCTTGATTGAGTTTTTGTACTGTAACCAATTGCAGGCTAAGTATGTCTTGCAGTTATGCTATGTATTCAACTTTGCACTACATTTTTCCTTCTGTCCTTTGGTTGTCCCAGTGGTTGCATCTTGTCACCAAATTGCAGCTATGCAATCTAGTCTCATACTGATCCTTTTTGCTGTTTACTCCAAGGTTGAACCAATGGTTGCGCAGAAAAAATATGGATATCCCTTCTGATGGTGATAATGGACCAACAAATGCTCTAAGATGCCCCCATGGGTATCTTCTTCCAGAGCACGCTCAAGGGGCAAAGCGGGTATCTGTGCCAGAGAGCCTCTGGTTATTTCTCTATGAAACCATCAGTGCAAGGAAGGATGATGATATTTTGACTTTTCCGTCAGATTGTCAACCATGTGAAATCTGCAGCAAGGAATTGTCAGTTGTTGCTTCTGTCGAGGATAATCTTAGGTAAGATAAGAATGTAAGACAATGAATTAAATTTCTAGGTCAGATAATGGATTGTTCACTTAAAGTTCATGGCTAATATTAATTTTCTTCTGTATGATGTTTGACTTTGCAGAGCGGTGAAACTCAAGCAGCGGCAGAGCCATGAAAAGTTAATATCTGGGAAAAGTGTCGCACTTAACTCTGGGCAAAAATACTATTTGGTTCCTTCCTCATGGTTATCAGAATGGAGAGCTTACATTACAGCGACCGGGAAAAATGTTTCTTCGTTGCCAGAACCTCAAAATCTTGAAGCTACTGTGAATTCACTTATATGTGAGAAGGTAAACTAACTGAGTCTCTGTTCTGCTGAATAAGTTCCGCACACTGATATGTGTGTTTGTTCTGAAAGGCCAGAAAAGGGTGGAACTCTGGTATTCGAATCTGTAGAGTTATGTGAGTGAGATGCTTTGCTGTCAGGGATAAATGGCAACCCTATATAAGTTCTTAGTGGAGATCCAACTATCCAAGTCAGAACTTTCTATTCTCCTGTTGAAAGATCATTTTTTAGTAATTTTTATAAAACATTGGTGAAGACATGATGACTTGTTGAAGAACAGAATTATGGTCAAACCTGATGTCCAAAATTTGTTCAAGGAATTACAGTTTTGCACATAACGAGTTGTTTTATCTACCTATAAGGCAGTGTGGTATAACACTTTTTGAGTCACTGAGTGAGGTCCAAGAGTTACATATATAATGCTGCTTTTTTGCATTCTCATTATGCCTGCTAGGGAACTAATTTAGAACTGCAACAATTTTAACAAACAAAGCTATACACGAGAATGAGATGAGGTCGTAAATTTCACATGGTAACAAACTAACAATCATCCATAACCAAATGTGTATGCATCAACTACCATGGCTTCTGTGCCACATATTGGTTACTCCTTTTAACTTGCTTAATTGATGTAAGAATTCACAATAAGCTGTTATTCTGATTCATGTGGGGCATAAGAATGTTATTTACTGAGATTGTTTTTGTAATTCGATTTTCTTTTTAAATGATGTATATTATGAGGTGTAACTGATGTAGGGTTTACATGCTTTGCATATTCATTTTACGTTTAATTCTTTAGGAGAATTCCTTTATTTTGTTGATCGTATTTAGCAGTACTGCTACATTTGTTATCTAGTTATTAGGAGTGTGTATAAAGTATTTTCTTGTTGAATTTGTTGATTGATCATTTTCAGCATTCAAGATTGTTGGGAAGGCCTTTGGATCTAGTTTGCAAGCGCGGGAGCATCACGCAGAAAGCATCAAATGTAAGTTCATGCTATTCAGAACTTTCCCTTCCTACTCTCTTCCCTTTTTCCTGCAACTTGAAGAGACTTGTGCTGTATAATGACCTTACTATAGATGTGTTCCTCTTATATGACACCTTTTCTGATGGGTTAGCTGTTTTGAAAGGTGGTGAGCTTTATTGGAAATCTTCTTTTATCTGTTGTCTGTTTTGAGGCTGATCATAGTGGTATTGCTTATTGTGCCAACTTGCCCATCAGGGTAACATTGATGTACAATGGTGGCAATAGTAATCCCCAGATTGAAAAACTTGAGCTTCAGCTGTAGTTCAGAAGCATGTGTGGGTATCTGCAATCATGTTCTGTGTGGCATCTCCGTATTCAAACTAGGATTTACCTGCTTCATAAGGTTTCTATGGGTCTGGAACAGCAGTGCTAAGGAATGCAAAGGCATCTTAGATAGGAAATGGAAGCTCTTTCATTATAACGCTTACATTGTCCAACAATCTATTTTCATTTCGGCCTTTGTTTGCTGATATATGTTGTGCTCCAAGATGAAAACAAATAATTTGGACATTGTGGGTTAATTTTTTTTACTTTGTTTTCAGACTGATGGGTTAACAATGATCTCAGAATCTGATTGGAGATTATTCTCAGAGGAGTGGAATGTAACACATCAAAATGGTATATCTGCTGAAATTGTTTTTAGCAAGAGCTCTCAAGAGAAAGTGCATGGGTCATCTGAAGCAATGCCAGTTTTGGATGGAGATCTAGATCAGTCTATTAATGATTCAAATGATGATTTGGGGGCCAGGGAACCCTATGTCAGAACTGATCCTGAGGTAAACTATGTTCTAGAGTCAATAAATTGTGCGAAGAGCTAGTTTTCATTGGATATTACAATTATTTGTCTCCATGGATGAAAATAATATTCTTATGTTAGGAAGACTTAAAAGGGACTGGTCACCCCACTGGCTATCGTATAAGCAAGCAATGCATCACCTTGTATACTTAACTAGTTAAAAGTAAGAATGTAAACAGCAATTCTACCATGCATATGTAATCTACGAGAAACTTGATCTTTATTTGTGTAGAACAGAACATATTGTACTGGCATGCTATTAGCATTTGGTATAGATGCAACAGTGTGGCTCTTTCATATAAGTTAGTCCTGATGAAACGATGTTATGACAATTAATTTTGTGAGAAGCGATTTTTTAACAGATAAACCATTAGTAGTTAAGCATCATGTCAAGCAAACAATGACGTAACAACATGGATTTTCAACAGCTGCGAATCATCTAAAGTCTCAGCTGCGTCAGCCTATGTAGCTTGCATATTTGTGTTATCACCTCCCAATGGTTAGGTTAAACCATCCCACAAGAGGGTAAGTGGCATGGAGAGGTAGTGTGTCAGGGAGAAAACTGGAGAATCTTGACTCTTGCTCGCTTATAGCTGAGCTTAAAGATGGGAGTTAATTTCTTCAAATGGAATTTTAGACTATAGCTGAATGCTGCTTTCAGAAAGTAAATGAGCTTGTAATTCTTTATTTAAATTCAGACTTCTGGATAATCAAATGCTTTCAAGCACTGAAATACTTTACATTTATCTGATGAGTACAAATGTTACTTCCTGCTTTCCTCCCCCCACCCCACCCCCCACAATTCCACCTGTGAATTTTGTATGCTAGGTTTGTGAAGAATGTATTGGAGAAAGAGAAAGCTGTGCATTGGTGGAGAAGCTCAATTACCAGAACGAAGATATCCATGTTTATCTTGTGCGTGGAAAAGAAGCACCAAAGTCAATTAGAGAGGCATCTGCAGCTCTTCCTGTTCCAGACCGACGGACTTCGAAGCGTTCCCGGAGAACATCCTCAGGGAACTCAATCAGTTTGAAAGTCTCTGGTTCTACATCCGTCTACCAGTTGAAACTCATGATATGGGAATCTTTAGGGGTATGTTATGCACATTGAAACCATAAAATTTTGTAAGAGCATATCCTTTGGCACCTTTCCATCATAATGGAGCTATAGTTTGCACATGCATGATCAGTTGGTCACTTTTTTTTTGTTTTTATTGTGCTTCCTATTTTCAAGCATTAATAATATTTCTACTTTCTAGTATTGGCAAGTCAATCATCAAATGACCTAGTGTTCACTTAAGAAGGGAAATATGAAATTCTAGATAGTAGTGCAAGAAGTAATCATATGTACTTTCTCGTACTATAATTGTTCCCTTTCTCCAATTTATTAAAAGAGCAAATTGCACTACTGGTCCCCGAACTTACTCTTCTGGTTCAAGTAGGTCACTGAACTCCTAAACTTCATGTCTAGGTCACTGAACTTGTTTAGGTGGATCACTAAAGTCATTAATTACTATGCCAGCCTGAGTACGACCAATGACATAGCAAACTTGTGCCACCGTGGCATAGGGCTCACATTTAGTCGCAAAAATCACTAACAATTAGCTGAAGGTGGCTTGTCCTCCCCCTCGCAGCCTCTCGAATATACGTGATCAAAGCCTTTTATCACCGCCATTTACTTCGCTCAATCTCAACTCCTTGCTCAAAGCAATAATCGTCGTCGCAAGGTCTAGACCTTGGCACGCTCTGCCAACCTTGTGATCATCTTAGTCGTTGTAGCTCGTAGGAGTATTGAATGTGGGACGAAATTGTGTAAGGTCAAAACTTTGGGGAGTTGAGTACAAATTTACAATGGCCATGCTTGTCGCCATGAACCATTCATGTGCACCCCATGCCATGGTGGCATGCCATGTCATCTTGTCAACGCGCCATGTCATTTGTTGTACCCCGGTTGACGTGCAAATGACCTATAGTGACCCACTTAAACATGTTTAGTGATCTAGATATGCAATCTGGGAGTTTGGTGACCTACTTGAAACAGCCAAACAAGTTCAGTGACCCATGGTGCAGTTTACTCATATTAAAATGAGGGGCAGACTTACACAGGTTGCTTTTATGTGTAGCTACGGAAATCTTGCTTCTTGTTTGATTTTTCATTATGGCTGCCTGCTTCAGACTGTATTCCAATTATTGCTGTTGTCATATTAGATTGTTAAGGAGAACCAGAAGCTTCACAAAGGCTCTGTTGAGATTGAAGATGACTTTGCTACTCTTTCTGACAAGAGTATTTTTCCTGGGGATGTTTTATGGGTCAAAGATTCTGAAATCTATGAGAACCGTGATATAGCAGGTGAAGTAGCAAATATGATGAGTTCGAACATTTATGAAAAATTGAGATTGTTGATGCCTTAAGTTTTGTTATCCTACGATATTTCAGATGAAATTTCGGAGCAGAAGGCTGATATACTACAGGCCGAGGAAGGCTTTCGTGGGACTTTATTGACATCAAGTGTATCAGCTCAGCTTTGTCAGGATATAGCATTTAGCGAATGAGTTCTCATGTCAGCTACATCGCTGCATACAATTGTTGACTTAAGCTGGTTAAGCTTGCTTGGAGGTGATATTGACTTTCTTTTACTTTGCTTTTATATTTTATTATTTTATCTCAATAGAAATCACAGGCTAAAAAAGTGTTGTCTATGTTTCTGATTTCTCCTTTATTTAACCATGGCTATTGGCTAGGTGTCATATCCGTAGCTACATACGATGCTTGTTGCCTCTTTTTGCATGGCAGCATGTATACGCATCGGTCTCACAATTGTTAATTCACTAATGTAGTTATTTTATACTATTTCAATTTCAAGGACCCTGTTTTTTTATTGATGCTCCATTATAATATCATCTGATATTTTTAGCTACCAACAGAAATTTCTCCATTCATTTGCTTTCAGAATCCAGACCAAGTGCACATCAGTTTCTGCATGGTGTTTTACCCTTTCCTTTGTCCATTTCTAGACCCCAGTTCCCTGCTTACATCTTGAGGTTTCGTGATCTTACTAATCAAGAAAAATACTAACACGTTCTCTCGCGCCATGCAGGAGTATACCAGGAATCTGAGTGCGTCGCAGTGTTGTACTAAATTATGGCGGTTCTACTAGCCCAGGCTGAAAATTTTGTCTATCCCTATCTCCATGCTGTCTCACACCTTAGTGTGGTTCCCATGTTTTGTATCCGCACGACAAAGTGGGGTAAAAAAGAAGAGGTTCTGCCACTCTTCCATATTGTAATTACTTAGGTAGTTAAACTATTTCCGGCTCTGCTGCTTGCATCTATGTAGCCTTTTATTTTGTTGCGAGAGCTATGGGCAGCTTTGGTGAAGGAAGTAGAGCCGTAAACTATATAGAACAGTTTGCTGCCTTTGGTGACTACGTAGGTGGTAGGGTCTGCAATGCTTTTGATTCGTTCTCTGTTGTTTATGCGCTTCTCCCGTTGTTTTGAGGGCTCATCCTCGAGTGCATATGCATGTTCAGGTCACTGGTAAGGTCTAAGATATGGCTGTTGGTGAAAAGAGCACGGACAGAGAGAGAGAGAGTTGCGTGCGATTTTGTTTGATATAAATGAAGTTAGAATAGTGTCTACTGAAATTAATTTATAGATCTTGTCTTAAAAAGATATTCTGTTTGAAAGGTAGTTGCTGTAGAAAATCGAGCCTTAGGCCTAAAATAATAAGTCAACGTCAAACCAAGTACCCGTGAAGAAGATTAAAACCTGTAGTGTAAATGTGTAGCTAAGCTAGAAAAAAATTAACTCTTTATCATGCTACAAAAACCATGAGTTTGTGTTTTAGCGAACACAATTACCATTCTCTACATCTTTAATTTTTTTTATCTTTTTGGCAGACTTGTGTTGGTATTTGTTTATTGTTTTTAGGGGATGGGCATTGTGGAAATGGTTTTTAGATGAAAAAAAAGCATTCACTTTCCTTGACTAACATCTCAGAGGACTAATTTATGGTGTAGTAGAAGAGTAGGGTGTCGCTTGGTTAGGCTGGAATAAGTTAGCTTATGGTTAAAATTGTACTATAGCTGGTTGAAATTATATTGTATCTGATGTTGAGTTATTTGGTGTAACTAAATTTAAAAAAATTTAAAAATAGAAAAAACATGTTAGTCTATAATGGACAATACAAATGAATATGGAAAAAAAAGAAGCGGCAAAAAAATTTTAAAAAGCAAAAAACTAAATAAGATAAAATTTAGAAATAGTGAAAAATAAATTAGAAACTAAAAGTTTAAACTAAAAACGAGCGGAGCTTAGAAGTGATAGAATCATAGGACTGGCACAAGACGTGGTCCATTCGGGCACGCGGTTTGGGACTTGGATTCAACGAGTCAATTTGGTGGGGACAACCGGTTCCCGGGAAACAGCTGCGGCCCCTAGCTTCTGGCAATCCAGCTTACGTCCTCATGTAGTCATGCTCTCGTCGTCATCTTCCTCCGTAGTTCTGAAATCACGTAGTATATCGGATGATCGTGATTTAGGGGTGAAAAATGCAATCAAAGGTGGTGATCGGTTTGGCTGAAAAGCTCATAGTTTATAGCTGAAAACACTATAATTAGCTGAAAAAAACACTATAGCTGACAGAGATTTATTCCCGTTAGGTTCCCCTCTAGAACATGGGGATTCTCATAGGATCCTGCGGTTATTAAATTATTTCCTATGAAAGTTCTGCTTTCTACACGTGTCTCTGTGTATCGACATCACAACCAATGAGGTAGTGATACATGCATCTACAGGTAGTGGAACGGAACGAGACACTGACCGTTTTCGGCATGAGAAATTAAGAATTAGGACCTAAGCAACTAGGCTTATCGGACGAAGACCTACAACTTCCTTGGTAGCTCTTGCATCACCAAAATAGTCATGCATGAAATCCCATCCGCCATGCGGACAGGCAAAAATTATCTTCCAACAGCGCGGCGATGGCACAACGTTCCATCTTCGGTGAGGTGAACTGGTGTGGCGTGTGAGAAGATTCAGGGCCTGTTTGGTTGGTGCCTAAGTTTGCCATGCCTAAACTTAGGCAATATGTGGCTGCCACAGAAAGTGTGGCTAACAAAATCGAAGCCACACTTGTGGCAAAGTTTGGCAAGAAACTGAGTCTATGACGTGTGGGGCCGGGTGCTAAGAAAGTGTGGCATGCCACAGTTACGTCAGTGAACCAAACAGCTACCTAAAAACTGTGGCACGCCTAATTTGTGGCTAGGCAACTTCTGGTCATGAACCAAACAGACCCTCATTCGCCTCCATCATCACCTAAGGAGCACACACGTAGAATCATTTTGAGCCCTGTTCTAGACCGTTATAGCTTTTAGGTTTTTGTTGTAGCTTTTCATTTTTTTTAGTTGAAATGATATTGAAGCAATTTTTAGTTTTTTAAGGTATTCAATTAAAGAAAAAAAACTCTGTTATATTTCTTCGGATAATGCAAAAGAAAAAATCACATTAAAAATCAATAGTTTTTAAATAGTTTTTAGCTTAAAAAATTAGAAATCATTGCTGTTTAGAACGTGGCCCAAGATCACTAAGTCAAAGTAAAGTAACATTTGAGTTTACACGTCTGTGTAACTGTCAGCCTAAGTGGAAGAATTTTAGGGCAGGTGTTGGTTTGCTGCATACTTTATCAAACTATCTGTTGACTGCTTTTTGGTACCATATCACAGTTTTTTTAGCCCGGAACCTATCTGGCATAGACTCATTTCCTTTGCCTAATTTGCCTAAGGCGTGGTCATCAAATTGTTACCCATAAAAGGTACAGTAAGCCACACTTCGTCATAATTAGGTTTGGTAATAGACGGTAGCAAACCAAACATAATTTTGTTCCATCTCTCAACAGTAAAAAAAGACGACGAAAACCTTTGTGGAAACAACCCGTGACAACCAACAAATAGGCCCTTATATATTTTTTTGGCAAATACTACTGCGGTAGCTAGATAGATAGATATCCGGTGTCGAAAATATCTCACCACAGGAGGGACCTTTTTGCAAGATGGTCCACAGAGATCATGTCAAGCCGCCTTCTAATTAGGGCCTGTTTGGCAGAGCTCCACCACTGAAAAAATGAATCTGGAGTAGCAGATCCACCAAAAACAGCTCCACCGTGAATCTGGGATCCCACTATGGAGCTGGACAAAACTGTTTGGCTTGCATAATAGCTCCAGATCCACGAAACTGAGTTTTTAGTGGGAATGACCTGTTTTGCCCCTAGGTTTTATGGTGGTATGGGATGAGGTGTGTAACCAGTGGCAAAAGGTGGGTAATTACCACCCAACTCCACGAGTAGATACTAAACAAGGTTTCGTGGAGCACCCCTTGAGGTGCTCCATAGATTTCATGAATCTGGAGCTAGATTCAGTATTTTGGTGGATCCAGATTTCGTGGAGCTGGAGCGTTTGGGTAAAAATTCGTGAAGTGGAGCTATTTTTGGTGGATCTGGAGTTGGTGGAGCTCTACCAAACATGCCCTTATTATCACTTCCGTCTGATGGAGCGTAGCAATTAGTGAGCTGTGATGTGCTAGTCCTCCCTGCAAAAGCGACGCTGCGCCGGTATGGGGGCACATGGAGAAGAAAGAGAGGAAACTAAAAATAAACAAGGAAATGCATCAATGAGGGTGAAAGGGGAAAATAATTAAGGGAACCATTAGGTGCATGCTGCCTGGTCATTATCCTGTGCCTTGTGGGGATTGCCATTAGTTGTTTTATGCTTCAAGGCTTGCTCCTTGTTTTTTTAATTGAGAATTGAAGCCTTCTCTTCTTGTACACAACCTCCACCTGTTCCATGGTCACAAAAAATCCTATTCCTCCCCCAAACTTGTCTTCTTCCCTTCCCTGGCATCTTTCATCTCTGCTTCCTCACTATAGCTGTTTGGTCCTTGACTTGTGATTCATGTCGTCGTCGTTTTTCCAAAATAACTCACTCAGACAGCTTTTTTTTATTTGATTTATCCGTATTTGGTTAATCTACCTAAACACTTCTGTTAAGACTATCAGCTTTAACTATAAACCGTATGAAAAAAATACACACCCTTTTACAGTTTTTTTCGTCTCTCTCTCGTGTTTAGTCCTGGGTGTGGTAGCCTGGTAGGTGCTCCTTGTCCGGCTGTCTCCTTTGTTTACTCGCCTCTTCTCTTCTCCTCCCTCGAGTCAAACCTCCGATGGATCGCTCTGTTCGTGAAGGTAAAGCGTTCTCTCCCTATCTCTCCCCTCTTTCTTGTTCTTGATCTGTAGCAGTTGTAGGTTTGCCTGTACAATTCTAGATTTGTTGTGCGGTGCTTTAGGTTAGAATTGCGTGCGTTGTGCCTTCTTGATTTTAGTGCTCTTTTTACCGGGAGAACTACCGGAATGGCGGAACTAATCTGGGCTTGAACAGTTGTGTTGGCGTCTTCGATGGTTAGCATATCCTCCTTGTTGTCGGTAGATTTGATCATTGGTTCGATTTAGCTTCCCCGTTTCCGATGAATGCCTTAAAGGCTCTCAAAACTGTTCACCTCAATCAAAGCTCTTTACTTCTTTGTTTTTTCATCGTGTCGAATTTTGAGTTTATCTTGTCCTGACACATTGACATGCACGAGTACTCCTACTCCATCTAAGCTAGGTTTGTTTTATCCTAGAAAGCGCTTAACTTTTGTTTTTTTGCCTCGGTCCTTTGGATTCGTTGTAGTAGTAGTACCGATAGGATTCTGTTGCCAGAATAAATATGTAGGATATGGTCTAGAAAACTTGTGAATTTTGGAACAAAGTTGATGCATTTTATCTGGGAAAATGGGAACGGCATCTGCTGCGTCTCTGTGTTTGACTCGTTTGTTTTGATGAACATGGCTTTGATAATATGCTGCAGTGTATGGCTGTATCCCATTTTATCTTTCGACTATGATTTATGAGCGTCAGGCCCTCTTTCAAAGTTTCCTGTCATATTAGTCCGGTTGGATATTTTGGACACCAACTAGATGAGTTTCATTATCTTCATTTTCCGGATAGAAAATCAACATTTCCCTTGTCTGTTTTTTTACTCTCCATTTAGTTTTGTTACAAACATGTGGCTTAGAAGTCGGAATCATTATCCTACTCTAACCAAAAAGGTTCTGAGGGAATTTGGTACCAGTTACTGCTAAAATCTGAGGGGAATTGGGCCATATACATTGATGTCTTGCCAATTATTTGGACTATTTAGAAAGTAATAGAAGAATATTCCGAATTTCTTGTGAAATTGATAGGCTTCAAGTTAAAATGGATTTGGATCTATGCGCCCATCTTATTTTTTGGGGGTAGAATTGGTAGTTGCATACTTGCATGTTGTGTTCTTTTTCCATGTGATAGCAACATAAAAAATGACTAGACCAGGCCCCTTCCGAGATTATTCTCTAGTGTTTTAACAAAACAAAATCCAATAAGGAGAACTCTGGTTTCTGCACACCATTTTATGATGTCCACAAACCTTGTCTAGGTGCTCTTCATGTGGTGAAACCAATTCCCCGATGATCTTGTCTAGAATAGTTCATTATGACTCTGGTTCTATCAATTCATGGATTTGATGTTCTGTTTTCAGTTACTTGAAATCCTGCAGGGTTATTTTCTGTGGTTATCAACAAATCTTGTGTTGAATTGGTCCCTTTTCGTTAAACTGTAA
Organism: Dendrocalamus latiflorus; assembly: GCA_017311315.1. Lineage (NCBI taxonomy): Eukaryota > Viridiplantae > Streptophyta > Magnoliopsida > Poales > Poaceae > Dendrocalamus > Dendrocalamus latiflorus. Next base: position 11,805,141 of record CM029621.1, read on the forward strand.
GGAGTAACATCAGATTGCCTCCAAAACTCTTTTCCTATATCCTGTGCTTGCACTACATGACTTCTGATTGCCCCCAAAGCTCCTTTTCTATATCCCGTGCTTACACTAAAGGACTTCTGATCGCCTCCAAAGATCTGTTTCTCTATGGACATGGAAATACAACATTTCTTTAAAATTGCTGATACAATGACATGGCTATGTATATGCAAACCATAAAAACAAGCCATATACATTTTCCTAACTCCCCTTTGTATAAATTTACCACATGCTATATTAAATAATGATTGACTTCACATAACTTATAGGAGTTTGCAGTTTCTGTCCTGTGTAAACCACATGTTAGGTCATGTACCAAATGCAAGGTATGGAAGTAAACTAGTCGTGTTAACAATGCTACAACTTATTGTTTATGGCATGCTGTTGCTGTGTGCACCACATTGGGGATACAGTTAATTTGAAAACAAGAGATATTTCAATACTTCCTCACCGCATTATCTAGTTATCTGAAACTCTTAACATGTTCCAATTGGGTGTTACACCCGCCATGGCTCCGGTACATGTAAGAGAAATGTGGACTGTCCAGCACTGTTGCAGACATAGGCATGACACTTAGTGGAATTGTGGGTGCATCGTGGATTACATTTCTATATATGGCAGAAGTACGGATTTCCTTTATTTGCCATTTGAACTGCTGTTCTTTGCATGATTCAAACTAGCTTCAGTTAGAGTATCAAATGCTGTAGATTCTTGTATATTAACTAGTATTAATTGTTTGATCTTTTTTCCTCGGTTGCATATGCATTTTCCGAAAGTACATGGGGACATTTATGAAAGTACAGTGTTTATAACTTTATATACATACACAGGACGATTTATCTACATGTATTATGTACAGTGTTTATAACTTTATATACATACACAGGACGATTTATCTACATGTATTATCTTCAATACCTGTTTTCTATCCCATCTGATTCTCATCTTGTATACATTTCAATGGTTCCCTAAGCCCAAATTAGAGTGCAGAAAAATCCTACAATTTCAGAAAATACTACCTACACTCAATGAACTTACCCTGTACAATTGGGGAAAAAAACAATTATGCCACTCCATCTGACGGAGATTACTTGTCCCAAGGAGAACGAATGATTAAAAGTTCATATAGGAGCATTGCATACATAAGAGTGCTTTCCAATTCTGATATTCTGGGCAATTTCTGTGTTTTAACCATCCCAAATTGAGGGTATATGGGATAACATAAATCATGATTCATGAAATGTGATTCTTTTTTTCACGTTGGAGGTCTGGTTGAGTTGTGGGAAGAATGAAAACTGTTTTTTTTGTATACAATGTTAATGTATAACAACTACACTGCATCCTTTTATACTTGATTTATTGATTTAGTGGCGGAGAAAATATTATTTATCTGTTGGGGCAACTATGCAGCGTAGGTGTTTCTCGGGGATTAGTCCTATAAGATTTGTGCATTAACATTCGATGTTTAGGTAAATCTCTAATAAATATATGTTCATTTGCAAAAATCCACCCGACATCCCTCTACCTCGATCTGCCACTGCTTGGCCTCTCACTTCATCATTTGTTTGCTAACCTTATTGTCGATACCACTGTACTAAAAATTTTAGCACAGTGTATCAACAATAAACTTGGTTGTGTATTGATCTTTTATTCATTTGTACATTTTGTAATGTAGGGGTCTAATTTGTGTTAATTCCCACTGTACTAAAAATTTTAGCACAGTATATCAACAATAAACTTGGTTGTGTATTGATCTTTTATTCATTTGTACATTTTGTAATGTAGGGGTCTAATTTGTGTTAATTCCCATGGCAATTTTCAGATATCTTTGTCAAACTTGAAGTTTGGTTATTTGCTGACATTTCATTCTTTGGTATTATTCGGTCGGGAATTTGTCTTCAGCTGATAAAGGAGAGCCATCTAAGTTACCATTAATGCTTTGTTCTTATGCCCATTTTGAAGTAACCTTTTTTTTAATAAAAACTTTCTTCCCTTATGTGGCAATGGTTGAATAATGATAAGTCCTGACAGAACAGTCATAGAAGATGTAAAAGTCAAAGTAGTGGTTCTTTTAGGCGAGAAGAGAGTTCCTTAAACATTTTATTTTTGGAAAATTGAACCTGTCCAAGTCCTTCGAATTGTTGCATTTTACATAATTTTAAACAGGATAGTTTGTTTTGGTTAGTAATTTGACATTTAAGTTCAACTGTTGAACTGAAAATTAATTGCCTAGTTTCTACTTTCTACATCAGAGGCTCAGATTACATTTAGTTCCCTTTTTTATGATCTACACCAGTATCTTTCTGCTTATAACTTCAACTTATCTTATCTTTGTCATATTCAGTTGGTGTCATCGTCGCACTGAACATTTATTGATAAAGATGGCAAGATCAACTCCCTGTTAAGCGTCGTAAAGTGCATCATCTCTCTGGAAGTCTGGATTTCCAGCATAAAGATCACCCCCACAAGGTTGCACTCGAAAAATGTCAACACAGGCCTCTAACCGGTCATACGGTTATCCAGACAATTCTCAAATACCGTACTACAGCAGGGGTTCAATGCATGGAGGGGGAAATGGTACTTACCATGCACAGCAAAATCATGAGGATCTTCACTATGTGTCCTCTGATGATGGTTCACAGAACCGCAATTCTAATGCTCAGGTGTTTCAAGCACAGTACTGCACTCTAGAGTCATCCTCAGCCAATTGTCTTTATCCCGCACATAGTTCTACATCTTCTCAGTGCATAAGTGGAAGCCCCCTTTCTCAGCAAGATAGCCACTCAGATCACACATATGGTTCTCCTCCAAGCGCTTCATGCGTTACTGAGGTTCCAGGTTTGAAGTTTACAACACTTGAGGAGCTAGAAAATGCGATGCTTGGACCTGAGTCCGACATAGTTAGCTCTGACAGCTCCTTACTAATTGGCTCCGCTCTGCACCAAGATAACTGGAGAGAGCTTATGGGAATTAATACAGGGGACTTGAAGCAGGTAATTGTGGCATGTGGTAAGGCTGTTGATGATAATGATTTGTATAGGGACTTACTGATATCTGAGTTAAGGAAGATGGTTTCTGTCTCTGGAGAACCGATGCAACGTCTGGGAGCCTATATGTTGGAAGGCCTTGTTGCCAGGCTTTCTTCCAGTGGACATGCCATATATAAATCTTTGAAGTGTAAAGAACCTACGAGTTCTGAGCTCATGTCCTATATGCATCTCCTCTATGAGATCTGTCCATTCTTCAAGTTTGGTTACATGTCTGCCAATGGTGCAATAGCTGATGCTGTTAAGGGTGAGAACTTTGTTCACATCATCGATTTCCAAATTGCTCAGGGGAGCCAGTGGGTATCTATGATACAGGCCCTTGCTGCGAGGCCTGGGGGACCACCATGCCTAAGAATTACTGGTATAGATGACTCGAATTCTGCTCATGCCCGTGGTGGTGGACTGGATATAGTTGGACAGAGGTTACACAGCATTGCTCATTCATATGGTCTGCCCTTTGAGTTCAATGCTGTGCTGGCAGCTAGTCATGAGGTTATGCTTGAACATCTTAATATAAGATCTGGGGAGGTTATTGCTGTCAATTTTGCCTATCAGCTGCATCATACTCCTGATGAGAGTGTGAGCATAGAAAACCACCGCGATAGGACATTGAGAATGGTCAAGAGCCTCTCTCCTAGGGTGGTAACTCTTGTCGAGCAGGAGGCAAACACAAACACGGCACCATTCTTCCATAGATACATGGAGACTCTTGATTATTACACAGCCATGTTTGAGGCAATAGATGTTGCTTGCCCCAGGGATGACAGGAGGCGGATCAGCACAGAGCAGCACTGTGTTGCAAGAGATATTGTCAATTTAATTGCATGTGAAGGTGCTGAAAGAGTGGAGAGGCATGAGCCTTTTGGAAAATGGCGGGCAAGGCTTGCAATGGCTGGGTTTAGACAATACCCGCTAAGTGCATTGGTGAATAGGACCATCAAAACACTGTTGGATAGTTACCACAGTCACTACAGGCTTGAGGAGAGAGACGGTGTCCTTTATCTTGGATGGAAGAACAGAAAGCTGGTTGTATCTTCTGCATGGTGGTGACATTTCTGATTTTGGAAGAAGCTTGTTTAGGTATGTTGTTAGCACCTCATACTTAACCTAGTGACTCATGCCAAATTTGTATCATGGTATATCAAATTGACTATTGATAGTTTGTAGTTCCAAGTTCCAA